>OY253754.1:13108792-13763792 GCA_958009045.1 Oxytorus armatus | reverse complement strand
TACAATTTTGTCCGCAAGTTTTTCAACGCAAACGGTAAGTCCAAGTACATGTGATTAAGAGGAGGGGAATTGAAGGTAAAGAAAAGAAAAAGATAAATAGAGAGAGAGAGAGAGAGAGAGAGAGAGAGAGAGAGAGAGAGAGAGAGAGAAAAGGAAGGAAGCATTAAAAAAATTGTGATTACGAAATGGAATTACGCTGTTTATAGTTCCGACGGATTAAACATATACGATTATGCTTTGCGTTTAATTCTGTACGCTGTGTTATAAAAACGAAACTGTCGTACGAGGTCTGTTCAAAAAGTATCGAGAATTTTGAATTTTCGCGGGCTACGTATATTCGATTTTCGATTTTTTTTTGGCTTTAGGTCGGTACTCGTGTCCCTCATTTATCCTAAAAAAAATCGACCATTTTAAATGTTTAGTTAATTGTTGACAGCTGTTTTGATTAGACGCGTTTTGGCTTGTCTTCGATTTTGCTGAGCAGTTGCTGAGGAACTAAACGTATCGATTGCCTCGTGCTATTCGATTTTTATCAATGATTTGGGCATGAGACGGGTCGCCGCGAAATTCGTGCCAAAATTGCTCAATTTCGAAGAAAAATAGTGTCGCGTTAATATTGCTTAGGAGCTGTTGGACTCGGTCCGCGACGACCCAAATTCGCTCCATAGGGTCATAACTGGTGACGAATCATGGGTTTATGGTTATGACGTGAATACCAAAGTTCAATCATCGCAATGGAAGCTGCTTTTTTGGAATAGGCAAAAATCGAAGACAAGCCAAAACGCGTCTAACCAAAACAGCTGTCAACAATTAACTAAACATTCAAAATGGCCGATTTTTTCGGCATAAGTGAGGGACATGAGTACCAACCTAACGCCACAATAAAATCGAAAGTCGAATATACGTAGCCCGCGGAAATTGAAAATTCGCGATACTTTTTTGAACAGACCTCGTATAACGATTATTCTTATGTTGGTGTCAGATGTTAAATATGTAACTTGTGCAAATGTTCAATATGTGTTTTATATATATATATATATATATTTTTTTAAAAGTTTTTTCCATTCGTCCCTGGACTAAGGTCATACGGTCAAATTTCACCAGACTTTTCATTTATTAAGGGGCTATGACCACGGTAGCGGGTATAAAATGATGTGCACATTTAGGAATTTTTTTTATGAATAAGTGATTTATTTATCAAAATAATTACACATCTATTTAGTATAAATTTCGAGCTAATAAAAGATATTTTTTTCTTATACAAAATTGTCGACCACTGCTATTTGCTTTTGGTATCGTTTTTTTGTTTTTTTTTTTGAGGCGCTCCGCGGCGCGACCTTTGGCAGTCACAATTTTTGACCTGGAACAGAAAAGAAAAAAAAATTCTTGTTAATCTACATCAGAATACCTAGAGAAGTACGTACGAAATTTCTGATTAATTAAAAATCTTCCATTTTTATGATCATTCTTATACGAAATTTTTCACGGGAAATTCATCTTTTAAGCTCAAACGCCTACGATATTCGAATAAAACAATATTTCTCAACGTCCTCACATACTTCTCTAGGTATTCTGACGTAGATTAAAGAAAATTTTTTTTTTTTTTTTGTTCTAGGTCAAAAATTGTGGATGGCAAATGTGTCACGCTTCAAGAAAAAAAGATAACAAATGCAAATAGCAGTGGTCGGCCATTTTGTGTGACAAACAAAAAAAAAATTTTTTTATTTGCTTGATATTTATACTAAATAGATGTGTAATTAGTTTTATAAATAAATCACTTTTTCATAGAAAAAAAAAATTGTTAAATGTGCACATGATTTTATACCCGCTACCATGGCCAATATTCCTTAAGGTAGTAGTCTGGTAACTTAAGCCGATTTTCATGTCTTTTTTGGAGGGCGTTTTTTTGTGGGAAAATAAAAATGAATCGTTTTAGATATTTCGGATGTTTTTATTTACATATTAAAGATACAAAAAAAAAAATTTTTGAAAACATTTAATAGTTTATTATTATTATTATTACTGATCGAAGTTGGCACCTCGAAAAAAAAGCGCGTGGGTGGCCCCGGTGATTTTGGCTCTTGATGTTATCTGAAATAAAAAATTCTAGATAATTCTTAATCTATAGACATGTCATTCTGGTCGGAACTACTGAAGTTTAATTCTTTTTTATTTTACAACCCCTTCTTTGCTAAAATAAAAGGACTTTTTTTTCCAAAGTCCGCCATTTTGTTATTTATCCATGAAATTTAACTTCAATAGTTCCGACCAGAATGACACGTCTATAGATTAAGAATTATCAAGAATTTTTGATTTTAGATAACACCAAGAGCCAAAATCACCGGGGCCAGCCACGCGCTTTTTTTTTCGAGGTGCCAACTTCGATCAATAATAATAATATTAATAAACTATTAAATTGTGTCAAAATTTTTTTTTTTGTATCTTTAATATGTAAATAAAAACATCCTAAATATCCAAAACGATTCATTTTTATTTTCCCACAAAAAAACGCCCTTCAAAAAAGACATGAAATTCGGCTTAAGTTACCAGACTACTACCTCAATCGACCGAAAGACGTGTTACCGACCGGAAATGCGATTGAACGACAATTAAAAAATTATCCACGTTCAATGTATAGTTGAGCGGAAAAATAAAATAAAAATATCCTTCCACGAGCAAAACTTATACTCCAAAACTTGCCCAAGCTCAATCCGTTAACGGATCATTTTTCGAAGAATTCAAAATTCTATGATATACCGAGGGGAGTTTTTTTGTTTGTGATTCCTCTGATTTCGATTCCAATGTAAAAAAAATTAAATTTTGAAAAAAAAATGTTGAAATACCGATTGAACTCTCGTTCTCGCTGATCCGACGACTTTCCAATTAGGTTATTTATATTTTTCGTGACACGAATATTTACCCTGTCCATCGAATGAAAACGATATAAAACATCGACGCGTATCCTCAGAGCCGCTATGAATAATCCCCATAGTACGCATAAATATTAATCGAAACTATGGAAATTTTTTGAACAATATATCGCAACGGCGCGGCGGAACGAGAAACAAATAAAATCATTTATTTTAGATTATTATTTCGTGTCAATCGCGGCTTTTCTTTTATTTTATTTTCTCCCTTGCAAACGTTTGCACGAAAAATCGCGCGACCGTGAGTTCGTGAAATCTCATGAAGAAAATCGATCGAAAGTAGTGCACATCTCGAATAGACCGACCGCCGCCAGCAGATAGAATTCTGTGTTCATGTACGCCGGCATATAACCTTCTCTCACTCCCAGTCTTTCTCGCTCTCTTCGTCATCGTCGACCAGTCGCGTTACCCGATTTAATCGAGCCACCCTCCTCCTGGTCGATTTCTCGTCCCATGCCCTCCCCCCTTCTAAAAGCTTTCCTCTACTCTGCCGGCAGAAATTTCCTCGACTACTCCATCGTGACGAGAGAGAAAGAGAAAGAAAGTTTGAGATTTTCCGGCAGGGGAATGATTAACGTTGGCTTCTGCGCTCTTCGTTGCTGGTCTCTAATCAACGGTCTTTCCCACCCCCTTTTTCCCCTCTATAACCCTCTTCCCTCTTCGTATCTCGGTTTTCGTTGGTGCACCGACATTTCCCGATTCTAGCTCCGGGTATACGCGATAATTACTAATTGCCATGATAATTAAGAGAACATCTCTAGTTCTCTCCTTCGTCCCAAAAGTTACAGATATATTTATGTCTAATTCTTCCATTGACTGTATCCTCGTTGCTCAACCCGGAAGTCCGAAAGTTCGCGGGGGTCCTCTTTACTCCTTCGTCTCTCTCTCTCTTTCTTTCTCCGTTATATAATCATTCGTCTGTGAAATTATTACGAGTGAACGAGATTTATTCGTTTCTTTTTTGCTACCTTGGAAAAAAAAAGTTGTCCCATAAATCTCATTCAGACGTAATCGTTGAGACGTTTCCGTTCGTGGACCAAAATGACTGTAGACATGTATCCATACTAACTCGTATTATATAGATATATTTCTCTTTCTCTCTCGTATTCCATCACTTCGGTATAGAGGAAAAGCTCGCGGACGAGTTGGTCGCAAATGGGAAAATATACGGATTCTCATGCTGCACTTCCACTTTTGCGTTCCTAGTCCCGTCGAGCTTTTTCACTCCAACCATCCCTTCTATCATCCGTACGTCGTGGTCGATTCAGCGAGAAACGTGTACATTTCCCTCTGCTAGCTCTACAGCGCACAATGATCCGATTCTATGTCGCGATGAAAAAGCGCGCAAGTTACAAACTTACACATTGTTTCTTCGTTTTTTTTTTTTAAATTATCGCATGCCATTAGCATGTGATTTTTTCAATTTCAGTGAAACAAATAGAATAATGAGGAAACAACGTGCAAGTTCATAATTCGATGGCTTTTTTACTTTGTAGACTAACTACATACATTATACATAACACACACACACGTACAGATGTTTTTATAAATATGATTTTATGATTATTTTGGACATTTTAAACATTTTAAACATTTTAAACAGTCTCCCCTGTAGAAATTATGGGGGAGATCCAGCTGGACTCCCGGAATTATCACTGACCATCGGTAAGGATCCGTCTAGAGATACTATCGGATCCCGTGATCGTATTGAAACGGTCGTTAAATCGATTCCAACGGGGATCCCTAATTGTTTCCTCCCTAACTGTTCCGTTAAATCATTCTGTGAAAAATTGTGCAAACAGTGATTTTTTTTTTCGATTTTCGCGTTTTTCAGGTTGATTTTTTGAGTTTTCGATAAAAACTCAGTGTTAATCGTAATCAGCGGAAAATTTCCGATCGAATAGGTTATCGAAACATTGAAAAAAGAGAAAAAAAATTTTTTGTAATTTTTTGCCCACCTTTTCGGAAACCTAAAAATCTCGAAATTTCAAATGGTCATAACTTGGCTCCCGTTTCATCGATTTTTGGTTTTGAAGAGCGTTTTCAAAACGTCTCGAGTAGACTTAGAGAATGCATTTTGGATCATCCCGATATCTCAATTATTGTAGCCGTGAGAGCGGGTTGAAAATTGGCGAAAAAAATGAGAAGGGGTATGTATGGAGAAATTCGCAAAAATCGATGGTCCGACTTTAAAAATCTGTGAAAAATCGAAAAATCATGATAGCACATTGATTCAAGCGCCATTTTAAAGGGTTTTCGACTATGAAAAGAATGAGCACAGAGTGGGGTTCCAACTCCATCGGGAAGCAACGTTACAGCGATTTTAGTGGAGCCACTTCTGGTTGGCCGAAATGCAAAAAAATTTGAATTTTTTAATTTTCTTTTAGGACGCTATATCGATGTATTTTGACCCGCTGATTACTAATTCAGCAGCCATTCCCTCGAGAAACTCGAAATTCCGTCTGAAAAGTGATCTTTTCAATGTTCGCGTTTGTTCCAATGATTTTTCGAGTTTTCGACAAAAACTCAGTGTTAGTCATGATCAGCGGAAAATTTCCGATGGAAGAACGATGAAGAAAATTCGAAAATCACTGTAAAATTGCTCTCGATTATTCGTCACCGGCTCAAATCCCCGGCAGCATTTTTTTCCATTCACCGAGTCGTGTGTGATTCAGACGCTTCGATTGTACGATCGGAGAGGCTAAAGTGGAGTGGTATAGATGAATGAGGAGGGTGCAATAATTTCACACGTCGAGAGACGCTGAAACTGAAGCCATATATATATACACACAATAATTGTGTATATATATATGGGCGAACCCATGTAAAGTGTTGAAAAGTAATATTGAGCAATTTAAAGAAATAAATTTTTTCAAATTGTCACACGAAATTTAATTGAGAATAGGAAAATCTTTGTTGTGGAAAATAGAACACGGCTCTTCATTTATTGAAAAAAGGTCTCCACGAGGTAAAATCAGGTTTCTCTATACAATCAAAAACCATCTTGCTTGATAAATTTCTAATTCTACATTATTTTATTTATAAATATCTCAAAGTACCGTTAAATTGTCAACGGCTCGTTTAGAACGAAATTCCCCATACACGTATAACAATTGCGAAAGAGAAGAAAGAGAGAGAGAGAGAAAAAACGGCGTCGAGGAGAAAGGACGATACGAAATATGGGGAGAAAGCGCGGTGGTAAAAGGGAGAGAAAAGGGAGAATGTGTGCAACGCGCGAGTACCAATGCATTGTACATTTCCGGGGTATATGACGGGGCTCCAGTCTGTACTCTCTTCGTCGCGGATCAATATCCGGGAGGAAGCGAAATGTGAACGGTGTATATATTGGGCTATTCCACGTTAAGTCGACCTACCTCATAGTCATCAGCCTCTGGCATTTCATGAACAATTTTTCATAATTCCAAATGTATCCATCTTTATTTTAGATCTCTCTGTTTTTGGGCTGGAATCGTACATTTCTATTTAGAATCACAATATTTTCTGATCATTACGTTCTAGGATAGAGGTGTCCAAAATGACTTTATCAATTTTCCAAACATTCGCTTGTTTGAGCAGTTTTTTTTTAGCAACGCTCTTGAAAATTGCAAAAACATGAAAAATCGCGAAACAAATCGCGAAACAGTGAGGGTTACTCCGGTTGATTTTACACGGAATTCCCTATATATATACGAGAGAGAAAGAGAACGGGAGAGTTGGGTATAATATTGTAGGAGCAGAGTTTGAGAGAAAGAGAGAGAGGGACGAGAAGAAATATGAGAGGGCATAACGTAGATCTTGCTGATCGAAAGATATATTTCATCTGTTGCAGGCTCGAGCGCACACAAAAATGACACTACCGGGAACGGGAGGCCGGCTCCTCTGTTGGCGGAGCCGCGATACGGAGCTGCTCCCCAGCCCTATGGTCAGTATTCTTGAGCCTCAATGCGGAATACTCAAACCCATCTCCCGAGGCCCTCAAAAATTAGCCATTCTTTTTTTTTCCTATTTTTCTCTTTCATCACCAATCCGCATATTCGTTGGTCGATGTGCAAAAAAATAATAATGAATTGACAACAATTTGTAACGTAACGCAAAGTTATTGCTAGAAGAAAATTCATCCGAGGGTCTAGGGAGGGCTTTTCGACGATAAGAATCCATTCGGGTTGATGTTAAATACGCTGACAATAGAGATGAAGAAATGTAAAAGTAATTTCAAATTGATGGATTCTTAGCGTTGAGTCATTCGTGGCGTTACGACATATTTGTACGACGCACACTATGACACTTGAGAATTCTCTCGATCAGAAATAAAAGAGATCATTTTTTTAATTGTTTTTTTTTTGTTTGTTTCTAAGAATTCCAATTCTCATTGTCAGGAGACAATGCCTTCTCCTCTCTCGTTTCGTCTCATCGCTTTTGTCTCGAATTTTGCATCAGCTATATTCTTCATATTTCACATTACGATCATGACATTCGAATTTTGCAAAAAGCGCTTAAGGTAGTAGTCCGCTAACTTAAGCCGATTTTCATGTCTTTTTTGGAGGGCGTTTTTTTGTAGGAAAATAAAAATGAATCGTTTTGGATATTTAGGATGTTTTTATTTACATATTAAAGATACAAAAAAAAAATTTGTTGAACAAATTTAATAGTTTATTATTATTATTATTATTGATCGAAGTTGGCACCTCGAAAAAAAAGCGCGTGAGTGGCCCCGGTGATTTTGGCTCTTGATGTTATCTGAATTCAAAAATTCTTGATAATTCTTAATCTATAGACATGTCACTCTGGTCGGAACTACTGAGATTAAATTTCATGGATAAATAACAAAATGGCGGACTTTGGAAAAAAAAGTCCTTTTATTTTAGCAAAGAAGGGGTTGTAAAATAAAAATTTAGGGGTGAAAAAATTTCTCGGTAGTTCCGACGAGAACTATAAGTGTGTAGAGTAGCCTGTTAAAATTTGAAAGCAATCGGTTCGGTAGAAAAAAAGTTAGGACCCGGGCTGCCAACTTCGAGGTGCCAACTTCGATCAATAATAATAATAAGCTATTAAATTTTTTCAAAAAATTTTTTTTTTGTATCTTAAATATGTAAATAAAAACATCCTACATATCCAAAACGTTTCATTTTTATTTTCCTACAAAAAAACGCCCTCCAAAAGAGACATGAAAATCGGCTTCAGTTACCAGACTTCCTTAAAGAATTTTACCTCGTCACCTAAAAAAGTGAGGTCAAAAGATATCAACGTTTTTCATCGTTTCCATCTTATTATTATTATTTTTTCTCCACAGGATCGGCACAACAAGTTGCTTTTCCACCGGGCGCCGGTCACGATCGTTACGAGGACAATTTTAACGGACCGTCAACTTACGCCGAGCCTTACGTCGAGAGATACGGAATTAAGAGCGATTTTGCCGGTCGCGAACCACTACATCCAACACCTCCGAGGCCCGGTTACGTGCCCACTCTCGGTCAAACACCACCGTCGAGTACACAGGGCTCGGTTATGATGGTATACGGCCTACAGCCCGACAAAGTTAACACCGACAAGCTCTTCAACTTGTTCTGTCTTTACGGAAACGTCACCAAGGTATATACACATATTTCTAGGGCGCGAGGAAAATTCGCACGCTGACGGACGAACATGCGCCCGAGCATTTACATGCGAGAATCGCGGGTGAACGTCTCTCCGTTCAAGTGCCCTCGTCTCTCGCGAACAAACCTCCTACTCCAAAGTACATAAAGTAGTTCTTAACACATGTACATAAAGAGAGAGGCATACAGTTAGTTTTGAACGCCTCTCTGACAATCTCTCGCGAGAGTGCAAAGTCACGTAAATTTCATATGAAAATTAATGCATCTTGAGTGCTAGGCGATAGTGAAAGAGATAATAAAAATTATTTCTAATAATGGAAATGTTCATAGATAAAAGGACAGTTAATGAGAGTCGGCATTGATCGATAGATAATTATTTGCAAATGGCTCTTGGATATTTAAGGTAGTAGTCTGGTAACTTAAGCCGATTTTCATGTCTTTTTTGGAGGGCGTTCTTTTGTAGGAAAATAAAAATGAATCGTTTTGGATATTTAGGATGTTTTTATTTACATATTAAAGATACTAAAAAAAATGTTTTTGAAAAAATTTAATAGTTTATTATTGATGAGCGTGCCGAGCGCTGGCAGCGTGCGGACGCGTCCGTGGTACGGCCGAGCATTATTTGTGGAAAAAAAGAGTTTTTCGAGGAGACAAGTGGCAAAAAGTAGTGGAAAGTGACGAGATAAGGCCAGGGAAGAAGTGAAAGTGTTATCCAAGGAAACGGTGAAGAAACAGGAAAGGTAGGGCTCTGGTGAGCACGCTTCCTTGGAGATTAAACACAGTGGATGGAAAAACAGCCTACGTAGTTAGCGCGAAGACGGTGAGAGAGCGATAGAGACGGTAGATAGCAGAGCGGACGGAAGCCTGATGCACAGCGGAAAGAAAGAGCGTCGAGGCATTATCAAGAGAGTACACGAGATCGCGTGGCGGAAATTTCAAAATTGGAAATCATAAATCTGGAGTCGGGAACTTGGAAATGGGGAAGCTGGAAATCTAGAATTTGGACACTGAAAATCTGGAATTTGGACACCGGGGAATTTGAAAACGGGAAACCTGAAAAACTGGAAAGTGGAAAATCAGAACATTGGGAAATCTGCTGAATGGAAATTTAGAATCTCGTAAACTGGAGGTGCGGGAATCTGGAAATTGGAAGGAATCTGAGATGGCGAAATCAGAGAATCTGGAAATGGGGAAGCTTGGAGTGTGGCAAGCGGAAGAAATTGGGAAATCCGGAAACTGAAACTTGGAAAGGGGTAATGTGGAAAGTGAACACCTGAAAATTGGAAATGGGGAAGTTGGAAATTGGGGAACGGGAAACTTGGAATCTGGAATCTGAAAACTGGAAATGTGGAATTTGAAACTGGAAAAAGTGAAAATTGGAAAATCTGAAGAGTGCAAATGTGGAAACTCAAAAACTAGAGGTGCGGAAATCTGGAAATTCAATTATTGGAAAATTGGAAATCTGGAAATCTGGAAAAGAGTAATGAGGGGGAAGTGCTGGAATTTCAAAACAAGAAATAAATTCGGGAATCGGAAATCCGAAACCTGGAATCGAGAACTTGGAAATGGGGAAGCTGGAAATTTGGAATTTGGACACGAGAAACCTGGAAAATCGAAAGAATCTCGTAATCCGAAGGTGCGGAAACCTGGAAATTGGAAGAGTGTAAATAGATATGTAAGAGAGGGATATGTACAGGGAGGGGCACTGTAAAAACCCGAAAGGATGTACATGGAAATAAACTACTACTACTAGTTTATTATTATTATTATTATTGATTGAAGTTGGCACCTCGAAAAAAAAGCGCGTGGGTGGCCCCGGTGATTTTGGCTCTTGATGTTATCTGAAATCAAAAATTCTTGATAATTCTTAATCCATAGACATGTCATTCTGGTCGGACCTACTGAAGTTAAATTTCATGGATAAATAACAAAATGGCGGACTTTGGAAAAAAAAGTCCTTTTATTTTAGCAAAGAAGGGGTTGTAAAACTAAAAGTTAGGGGTGAAAAAATTTCTCGGTAGTTCCGACCAGAATGACATGTCTATAGATTAAGAATTATCAAGAATTTTTTATTTCAGATAACATCAAGAGCCAAAATCACCGGGGCCACCCACGCGCTTTTTTTCGAAGTGCCAACTTCGATCAATAATAATAATAATAATAATAATAAACTATTAAATTTTTTCACTCAAATTTTTTTTTGTATCTTTAATATGTAAATAAAAACATCCTAAATATCCAAAACGATTCATTTTTATTTTCCTACGAAAAAACGCCCTCCAAAAAAGACATGAAAATCGGCTTAAGTTACCAGACTACTACCTTAACCTAAATATTCACGCGTTTTTTTTTTTTTTTGGTTCAGAGAATAAATTACAACGTTTATTTGCTAAGATATATTCCATCAATTCGCCAATATAAATTATTGAAAAATTGGTATAGTTTTCATGCTAACAATCGAATAACGATATTTCTAGCAATAATCAAATTTCACGAGGAAACAACAATGTAACGATTCGTTAGCGGGACATTTTTTTTTTTCGAATATTATTGTTAATGTCGATATTGCAAAATTTTTCATCGAAATCGTTGTTCATCGTTTGTTCGCAAATTTCGTGATTGTAACAGGTAAAGTTCTTGAAGACGAAGGAAGGATGCGCCATGATTCAAATGGGCGACGGTATAGCGGTCGAGAGATGTTTACAAAACTTGAACAACGTTAGTATCGGCGCCGAAGGAAAATTACAATTGGGCTTTTCGAAACAGGCGTTTCTCGCTGACGTGACAAATCCATACATACTGCCCGATAAAACGGCGAGTTTCAAAGACTTCACCGGTAGCAAGAACAACAGGTGTGACAGAGATAGACAGAAGTAGATATGTTTATTATTGTTTAAATGGTAAACGCGAGGACTCGAAACGAATATTGTATTAGCTTATGCGCTGTTAATGTTTCGTCAAGGTTCCTCAATCCGGCAATGGCTAACAAAAATAGAATACAACCACCGTCGAAGATCGTGCATTTCTTCAATACACCGCCGGATCTGACCGAGGACACGGTGAACGGTGTTTTCGTCGAGCGCGGTATCGAGGCGCCGACGACCGTTAAATTATTTCCCCTCAAGTCCGAGCGATCGTCGTCCGGTCTTATCGAATTCAGTAGTGTCGGTACCGCGGTCGAGGCGATCATGGAGTGCAATCACACGGCTCTCGAGAACAGCAGTAAGTACAAAAAACTATTGTGACCAAAGTCAATTACTCAAACGTAACGAATTACATATAAAAGAAAATAATACAATTTAAAACTGCTCGTATGGTATCGTCCAAAAGTTACATTCAATACAGATACATTTTGCCGTGAGATTTTGTTGCGACAAATTTAATCTTCGTGGTCACTCTTCTCTCCCAGTTTCGCGATGTTCGCACAGGGGTCTAAATGTCTTTTTTTAAAACGTTTTACGAGTTTCGGAGTTCAAAAAATTGACTTTTTTTTTTTCGACGAATGATGAGTTTCGCGTAAAGGCAAGCTTCGGGATTTTTAGTTTCAGCAATTGCTCAACATAATTTACCGTCTCAAAGTCACGATATATCTGTCAACATTTTTGCCGTTAATTATAGAATTTAACGTAAGTTTGATCCGCATCTCTCGATAAATCGTTAACGTCCATTGGTCAAGTGCGCGAGTAACTCGACGTTATTTGCGATATTTCTCTTATTATTATCGTTAGTCCGAGGTTATAAGCAGCAACGAGAAACAAAAAGGTGGCTTCGTTTCAGACGGCAAATTTCCGTACATCATGAAGCTGTGCTTCTCGTCGTCGCGCACTATACCGACGAATTTTCCGCCGAGCAGCGGCAGCGGAGCAACGAGTAATTCGCCCGGTAACGGCCACGCTAAAATGCAACAGGATTCGGAATAGAACGGCGAGGTCCAGGGCCAGCGTCATCGTCAGCGGCCGTCACTAGGTCTGCACACATTATGCGCCGCGACAACTGGAACTGGCAATTCTACGTCAACGGGAATGCATCCAGCGGCGGCGGCGGCGGCTGCTGCGGCTGCGGCAGCGGCAGCAGCAGCGGCGATAGCACTGTCCCCGGTATTACCTCCCGTGCCTCCTCCGTTACCACCCGCGTGTCTCCTTATCGCCGGACCGGCGTTATATCCAACCGTACCACCACCACCGCCACCACCGCCGCTATCGACATTCTGGCCCTATTGACGATAATCATTGTCCGTCATTATTATCGTTATTACGGTCATAAAATGCGCACGGTCATTTCGTGTGTTTTACCCGAAGATGAGATTAACGGAAAGAAAGAACAAAAAAAAAAAACAAACGATAATGAATAAAAAACAAACAAACGAGCAAACAAAAACTACAAACTGCACCGACATACGACGAGGTACGAGAGGAGGATAGGATAGAAGAGAAAAAAGGCCCGTTTTGCGAACGACTAAACGACAGGACCAAAAATCTTCGTGAGCAAAAGGGGAAACAAAAATCGCGGTCGAGACCCGCTCGTTTGTCGTGACACAACGAGTGCACGATAGCGAGCTCTACTTCGCAGCTTCTCAATACAAAAAAAAACAACAATAACAAGAAAAATGAGAATGGGACAGAGGGACAAACATCGATGTGATCTTGGGGAATATTTTTTCTTCTCTCTCTTATAAATAGCAGATGATTATCTCGTTTCATCATTGCGAATACATATCAGACGAAAAGTGGAAGCGGAAAAAAAACGCAAATTTTTTTATTGGACTGACGAAGGATTGGAGATGATGACAATGAGCGAAATATCATCTCTCTGTGAGGACAACGAAAGCTCGAGATATGTAGATATACATATGTATATATATATCTATATCACGAACGAGACTACTCGGAACAAAGTCACTTTGTTTAAAGCTGCAATAATCGCGCGTATTGATGATTAAGAAACGAAAGCTACGAGAACCCCTATCTGAGACGGGAAGTATGACCAGAGACCGATGATCATTGGACATCACTAAACGAGGAAGAAGAGATAAATAATAATAATAATAATAAAGACAAAAAGAACCCAATAGCCAAATATGTTTTATTGGACCAAAAATCACGTAATGTTTTCTGAATCCAAATAATACCGAATGGGTTTCTATCTATCCGATATACATCTATATCAATACGTGTTTTTGACAAAAACAAAAAAGCACTCAACTATATATTTTTCAACGACTAAACTGCAAGGTTAAAAGCCGAGTAACGCGCGGGGTTCGCGACGAGCTTTCCTCCAGATGCTTTTTTTACACAAGTCTTTTTGATACCTCGTTAATAATCGGCGCGTAATAATATGCCTGCTGGGCCGAGGAGTTTAGAGACAAAGAGAAAGAGAGAGAGAGAGAGAGAGAGAGAGAGAGAGAGAGAAAGAAAGAAAGAGCGCTCCCAATGGCTACATCGAGTCCCGCACTATATTGTATATTTTTTAACTTGACGATTGTCAATTTCGCATTCAAACAAGTTCTCTCCGTTAATGGAGCGAGTAAAGAGGGTACTCTGTGCCAAAGCTTGTCGCGATTCATAAACTTATCAATTAACGCGATGAAGAAATACTGAAAACAAAGCAAAAACATCATTCTCGACTGCTATATGTAAGAACAATATGACGAGAGAAAGCTAAAAGAAAAATAACAACATCCTCTATCCAACTCTCCTCCGCTATTCGCCCCCCTAGGCCCGTTCACAATGAATATTCCCCGAGAGCTGTAGTGTTCAGGGTTTTGCGACGAATTGAAAGATTACGCTGTCTGATCGGATCGAGGACTGTGAATTGAATTTTATATACGAAAAAAAAAACAAACAAAAAATCTAATGACATTGACGAAACAATATATTAGTGTCTCTCGGCAATATTTTGTCGGGCCGAGGGATGTTTTTATAAGAAAGGTTTTAGATCTCCGAAGATTAACAAGAAAAAAAAAAAATTACACATACACACGCGCATACGAAAACACTTAAATAACAATTTTGAAGCGAACCAAATGACTACTTATAAATATAGACTTGACAACTCGGCGATACGTAAAATGTAAGATATTAAAAAAAAAAAAAAAAACCAATGAGGGGATTATACCCTCGGACGCGCGTGAAAATATCCGCCAATTTTTCTTGTCCATACATGATCACCGAGAGGCAGACCTAAACAAATGAAGTTTAACATTTTAAATAAGGAAAGAAATAATAATAATTTAAAGAAAAGATGAGAAAATAAAAATAACAAAAAACAGATGCAAACACAAAAAGTTTATATTCGAGGCAATATTTGTTACAATACGTCTAGAGGATAAGGTGTGCGCACCACCGTTTAAGGAGCTCATCGTACGAAACTCTGGAGGAATCTACCCCGTTGACGAATCGCTAAGAGAGAGACAGAGAGAGAGAGAGAGAGAGAGAGAGAGAGAGAGAGAGAGAGAGAAAGAGGCAGCACCGTATATTCGCGCGTGATCATAACGAAAGAAAAAAAAAAGAAAAAAAACCGAACTCCACCTACACACTCATACAACATACCCATCGTGTTTCGATGTATATATAATAACAGTTTTACTGTGAAATTTACGATTTCACGCGATATAACGACGATAGAAATTCGTTCGCAGTGCGGCAATAGACAGCCTAAATATTCATTAAATAATAACAAGCAGACGGGAAAAGAAAACAAACGAAAAATAGTCTCCCCCCATCCACCCTCCCCCGCTGATCGTCCGATAAATGATTTCGATCACATTTCATTATTCTCTGCTTGATGAATTTTTTACTGTTTTATTCCATACATCGGGGGAGTTTCTCTCGTTTCTTCGTCAATTTATTTCTCTTTATCAATTTCTTTTGCCCGCATCACATCCTCACGATTTTCTTTATTGCTATTCGTGTGATGTTTTTCTTCTGAAGTTTTTTTAAAATTATAATCGTCACTGATACTGAGTTTTAACGACATTGCATTATTCCATTTTCCAAAATGAGTGACCCCTTTCGAATTTTTACCGAGTGATCGATCCACTGAATTAAAAAAGAAAAACAAAAGAAGTGGTAAAAAAAAAGGAGAAATGAAAACGATAAAAGGCGTTAAGAGACGGATTAGGACGTTAAGAAAAGTTAGGCCGCATTAACCATATCATATACGATAAAAATATTTGTAGATATATATGTGACGATGATGTTGATGAGGAGTAACGAGAATTCAATCAAGGAGAGTATCGTCGCATTGGATTAAGGATTTTTTAACCATATATATACACGTGTGCGTGTGTATTAGAAAAAAATGTTATAGTTTGAGGAAAATGCATTTTTTTTCTTTTCATTGGTTTTTCATCTCGATGGAAATTCTTATAGGGTTTTAGAAACAAAAAAGGCTCACGATAAATCGGATTTTTCGCGCGTGAGCCTTTTCTCCTTTAAGTTTTTCCACGAGGACGCCGAAGAGGTGCGTTTTTTCTTTTTAAAGATACCCTAGTGTATATATATGGATATTGTATATCCAGAGACTTTTCGTGTACTTATAATGTGTTCCTTCGGACCTATTCGAAAAGCCTGAGTGAAATGATCTGTCAGCTAGCAGAATTGTACCGTTCGGTTATGGCTGTGAATTATTCGTGTCCCCCCGCGCCCCACCGGGGGTGGGGGGCGCAGTTTGCTCGACGATAAGATAATGGCTTCTGGCGTGGGAGTTCGACGTTTACTCTCGTCTCCCCCAAAATTCATACTTTTTTAAAATATCATTAGGCAAACAAATTTTTCGTTTTCTTCTCTCTTATTTCATCTTTAAAACACTATTATTTATTGAACACACGGCTAACACGAGAAACATACATACACACGAACAGACTTGATGCGCGAGAGATAAAAGAGACAAAGAAAAGAAAAAAAAAAATACGAAAAATAGGCACGCGCGGTTCCTGTACGAGAATTTCAAATAATAAAACGGCTCGCATTGTCAATTCAACGATACCCTCCTGATCAGAGCACGCTCTCCAACATGTGTGTGTGTGCGTGTGTGTGATTTAAGGCGTGCGCTAGGCGCGTCTTTTATGATGCGCATATAATATAAACACACACATATATATTTAAACAAACAAACAAGAAAAAAAACACGCACGCCAGACTGTCGCTTATTTTCTGATACATTACTTGTACATTGTATTTGCGGTAAACTTATTAAAAGAAAACCAACAAACAAACAAAAAAAATGAAGAAAAACAAAGAATCGTGTATAGCGTGTATTACAACGAACACTCACTCGCCATCACTCATCTCTCTCTATGTACTATATATATATATATATATATATATATATATATATTAACGACGAAAAAAACTGTTTCGCACCGTCGTGTGAAATATCAAATCGCCACGTTCTTTATCCATTATCATTATTATTAATTAAGTAAATATTACGAAGTCGCAGTTCGAACAGTGTCTTTTTGTTTTAAACGATATTTGTCGTTTTGCGCGTATACGCTTGCTGAGAAACCGTGAATTTGCATTTTGCTCTCCCTTACGAGTAGTAAGTAGTAATAATAATATATATATATATATACATGAATATATATATATATATATACGCGCTAGTAAAACAGTTTTGAGACAGACAAAGTCTATAGATGGTTAGCTTCAGTAATACGGAAAAACGAAAGAAAAAAAAAACAAGCTTAGCCCAGTATAACGTTTAGATAGAAAAAAAGAACAAGAATCTTGATTGAACAAAAAAAAAACGAAAAATACACATGCATACAAAAGAGCGAAGTAACGTGTTCGATTAAGCTTGGGAATAAGGGACTCAGAATGAAATAATAATAATAATAATAATAATAACAACAACAACAACATCGCTTTCCCGAACGAGGAATTAAATGCGCGAATCACCCCCGTGCAGGACAATTAAATTAATAAGGGTAATTTTAACGTAAATGATAATTATAAGAATGTAAAAGATTTACATCACTCATCGGTAGACCTAGGATACGATGAATAAGTTCATCGCGATTTTTTTCTTTGTTCTTTCAACAGTTCTATAAAAGGAAAAAAAAAAAATTCGTTGTTATCCCCTTTTCTCCCTGAACTTTCCCCGGCGGTGGGGCTTGCTCGTCGAACTCTGTCTACCGTTGAACGACGTAATTGTGGATAAAAATAATGTGTACAAAATCAAATCGTAATCGTAGTAGGAACAATCTATATAATGATACTGTAAATTCATCGTTTTACAGTATCTCGATTATAGGCTAATTATTATATATATACGCGTTGGCACTGTGCAACACAAAGTCGAGAAAAAAAAATCGAATGGAAGCGAACAAAAGAAAAAGAAAAAGTTACACCTTTAAAGAAGAGCGAAAAAGAAAAAAGAAAACGAAATAAAACACCAAATTCAAGGTTGTAAAGAGCGATTAAATAAGAAGAGAAAATCTAACTACTATGTGTCGATAATTAATACATAAAAAGAGTGAAATTATTCGTTTAAAAACTTTACCAATTACATATCCCCCCTCCCAACCCCCCCACAAACGTGTGTGTATATATTTGGAAATGAGAATACGATGGATAATACAATTTATTGATTGATAATGGTTATTGTGAAGTTTTTATTATTTAACGTTTGGAATTTTGAAAAAGTCCCGAACGTATTACCGGATTGATATCGATATTATATTGATACATGTATATCGAGGAAGAAGAGATTGCCGAGGAATAGGAAGAAAGAAATAACGAAAAGAACGGAAAAAAACTTGATTATTGCGTTTAAGGCACTAGATTTTAATGTTTGTAGTTAGATAGGCCGTAGGAACATATCGTTATTATTATTATTAATTATTATTATAAATAATTAACTTACTAAATGTTAGTAATTTGCTAAGGGACTAATACTGTCGTATTGCGTTTCGTTTTTTTTTTTTTCCCGTCTCGATTACATCCGTCGATTGCGCGATTAAATTTTACGCGATGAAATTTATAAAAGTACAGCTCAATAGACGATTGTTATCCACATTTTCTTTTGTCAGTGAAATTTTCACTCCCGTGATACAATATAACGGTGGTCCGAGAGTGAAATACCCCTCTTAACGTTCGCCGCGAGAACATTTTTGGCCAACCGCCACGAGAAATAATTGCAACTCCTCTCTTCAACTATCGCCTATCTCTATCTTTCTCTCCTCCCGGGCCTCTCTTGGGTTGTTCGTTGAAAATATGCAGAATGTCTTAACGCGAGCTTTTCTCCTCCTTACTCCTCCTCCTCCGCTACTCCGTACGTCACAAAGAGGCAACGGAAATTCACGGATATACTTTTAAACCCCCGGTCGCATTCGCGGACGGACTTTATAAATAAACATCGTACGATGTAACGAGACAAGACGAAACGCAGTAAGCCTTTAGCAAAAGATCAGCCCCCCCCCCCCATCCCCCTGCCCCCCAAGTATTACCGGTGACATACCTGCTCCACATATCAGGTTGCCGGCATCCCTAACTACCATGTGTCATATCAACGTTTGTAGCATTATAATATCTGCCGCCTAACCTTTCCCTCATCCATCGCCCCTTTCCCAGAACTCGATAAATCCTCTATTAAATACCTCGATAAAAGTGTCTCACGATCGAGAACCGAGTAAAGAATTATATGTAAAACTAGCTTTTGGATAAATTAAGATCAAACGAAATCATTGTATAGCTCGTTTCTCAACGTCGAACAGATGTCTTTTCTCGTTCCTTCCTTGAAAAAAAAAGAAGAAAAAAAAAACAAACAAAAAATCACCAATACAAAGAAAAATCTGTGCCCAAATCTCCCGTCTCCCTTAAACCTGGACCAGAAGGGTCTGTGCGCTCTGTCTTCCCAACGCTGCGTCAAAAGACAAATTAGATTGTAATAAGATTTGTTGACTGTATACAATTATCACACTGATTACACGACGACTCTCAATGACGATCTTGCGTTTTCCTCGATTCCCGAATTATACCGTCGACGGATTTTACGAATTTTCAATTTTCTCTTAACACTCTCTGTCTCTCTGTCTCTTACTCCAGATGCACAGATGAACGCCATATGAATTACAAAAAAACCATTTAACATCATTTAATATAATAATTATTGATCACAATATTTTATCACAAAAAATTGTATAACATTTGTTTTACTGCAATGGTAATTCGAAATAATTTTGTGAATTAAAACATTTTGTATTATCCGTACGGTGCTCATTTCCCCTATGGAGAATTAACTTCATTATTTTATTTCACCAAATGGTTCTTTTTGTTTTTTTTTTTATACAAGTACACTTGCATATTCATGACAAATGATATTGTAAGAGAAAGCTCCGATTTTCATTCGTAAAATCCGTTCGCACTTTATTAACGGCGAGTTAACGCCGATCGTCTGATATCTAAATGTATTTTATTGGTATATATATATAGAGCTATATCCGGTACATCGACACAAATTTCACAAACATAACATACGAATACAAATTACACCGATATATAAACACTAAATAATGGTTAACTCTTAAAACTGTAATATATATATATATATATAAATCTATATATATATATACATATAATATACACATATATGTATATATATACATACACAAACACACACACACATATATATATATATATATATATATATGCATATAATGTACTGTATGTCGTACGCTCTAATGTTGTTTGAAGAGTTATTTGCGAGTCAATTATCTGTGCCTAGCAGTCCTGAGCACCCTACCAAGTGTATGTACCACCGTTTTAGACGAGAACTGATGAAGAATTTAAGCGATATATAGAAGAAGAAGAAGAAAAAAAAAAACAAACGAAAAAAATAAAAACGTGAGAGTGAGATAAAACGATTATATTGAGCGAGAATGCGAGAGAAAGAATGAGAGCGCGAGAGATTAAGCAGACGAATAGAAGAAAAATTTGAAAAAGACAAAAAAGACAAAAAGCAAAAAGGAGAAAAAAAAAAGAACAAAATATTCGAACGCGTGTCTCACAAATTGCACCCTGTATACATAGTTCGCACAATGATCCGTTCCTATTTTGGAATCAGTTTTTTCGGATTTGCCAAAAACAAAATAACAAATACAACAAAAAAAAAACAAAACAAAATAATAATGTATATCTACTGGTTTAGGAACTAAGTATGAAATATAAAAAAAATTGAAATCAGCCTCTCGATTGTTAAACAACCCTTATATCGATCGGATCCATTTATTTTTATTTTTTCGTTTTTTTTTTTTTTTTTTTTCGTTCGTCAAATAATCGCTTACTACGGATATGTAGATTCAGGCGAACAGCGGGAAATATGCGCTATTCCCGCTGACGATTTGTAATGGTTTTATTTTTTAATGTATAAGATTATGTTTATTCGTATAAATATAATTCTTCATTTTTCTACTGTAAAAAAAAATGCGTCGACCGATTAAAGAGGGGCTTGTTTCAGCGTGCGAACATACGGGGTCGCGCGAATAATAAATAATTTACAAAAACAAGCAAACAATAATGCAACGCTTATCGAATGGACCTTCGAAATAATTGTCTCCCGATCAGAGGGTAAAACGTATCACGCGCATATCCCGTTCGTGGATACACGACTGAACGTTATACTACGAGTATTTGCAACAACAAAAATTCACCCTTACGATATATGCTTTATCGTCAATGGCACTAATATCGAAATGGCAAACGATATATTTTTAAAAAATCGATAATCCAGACAGATATCGTAACGATAAGCAATTATGATTACCATTCGAATGAAAAAAAACATAATTAAAAATTATTTTAATTGCTCCAAAAAAAAAACACTTTCTTTTCTTCACAATCATAATTACTTTCTCACAACAGACAATATAAATTTTTTTTTTTCATTTTTTATTCGAATTGTCGCCATTACCGAATACTCGTGTATGATTCTCGTGTCGAAGCACGAAGAACCGAATGATAAAGAACTAACACCGAACATCGCATGTAACGAGAGTTGATATAAATAATAAATTCACGCTCGATTCAACGTCAAACAACACTGAACACAACAGCACCATTGAAATTATACGAAAAAATTCATTGTATCAGCAAAAAAAAAAACACACACATTCACACAAACAGTCACCGATACGAAAAAAAAAAATAACTAGATCCGATACGAAACCACAAATATACATAAGGTAGCAAAGAACAATAAGTTACACGTTAGATACTAATCGTTGAAATTCACCCTCTCTGTTCATCATCCAAATTCTATCATCAAAAGAAGAAGCAAAAAAAAAAAAACAAATAACTCGATATACACTTTACCGTATATGGGAATGCCTGCGTTTGTACAAAAATCACCGTACTTCTGATACTCCGTTTGTGCATTTGCGTGAACGACGGATTACAGAATTCGGAGGATTGTGCGATGAAAAAAAAACAATCAACAAAAACAACAACAACAACAACAACAACAACAGGGGAAAAAAAATAACATCACACGGTACCAAGAGCGTCGCAAGCAAAAGACATGCTAGGCTACTGTTATAGTTGCTAGCAATAACGAGAAAAAAAAAAAACCGTAATCATACTCTAGACTTAAACATCTAAGGCACGTAATTATACTGTAACGGCTATACTGTAGTAAAAAAAAAGGAAAAAAAAGGTTTTCCTTGTACCTTATCACACATACATACACTGTAAACACTATACTATACTACTATTATAATAACAATATTAACATGTGCATATTGACATATTATGGAGTCACATCATTAAAAAAAAAAAAAAAGAGGAAAAAAAAACATAATACTCGATATATTCAGGACTCGATTCATTGACACCCACACCATAAATACTTATATACTTGTACTTTAACCCGCATGTATACGATATACTCTACTTTGACACTCTCTCTTGGCAAAAGAAACTTTTTCACGATATCGCATTCATCCGTGACACGAGACGAGGTCGGTAACGATGAAAGTAAAAAAAAAAAAAAACTATATACAGACAAATCATTCATACCATAATCAAGACTCTTTCATGAATCAATCATAATTTACTTTTTTTTCTTCTCGGATTTTCAGTCGGCGAGAGCGCGTATAGTTTTCGCTTGGAAATAACGAAATCTTGATAGTGAGACGAAAAAAAAAAAATACACACAGCTAAGCTTGAAATAGAAGCTCGGTGAGCCTCGCGAACGAAGCGCGTTCTAAGAACGATCGATGGACTGTGAACCGTCGAGGGCGCGGACCAGCATAATTTTGCAGTTACAAGTCCGGACTTCGAATATGGAAAAAAAAAAGAAAAGATTTCGCACAGAGGAAGTTGGGATATAGTAGGTAACGCAGTTAGCCATTGCAATTTTTCGACAAATTACTCGTCGTTAAATCATTAAATATTTGCCAAGTGTTATTCAATATCGCGTTGTAACTTCCTACGATATTCGGCTCTTATTGATAACAGAAAAGAGGTATAACAAGTGGTATTAGGTGATTAGCACGTCGAAAAGTGAATATTTGCTCTCATATTATTCTTATCCCTCAACTACTACTTTCGCGATTAAGCTTTACATTTTCAAATGTATTTAAAAATACGATAGCTCGTTTTGTTCGTCGAAGTACACTCTGTCAATTCCCGAATACGGAGTACTGGTGAAAAACAAAAAATTTAAGTATCTTCGCGACAATAGTTGTTCAGTGTTTTTCAGTTCAACGAAAGAAAAAAACGCACATACAGCTGATGAATCGATACGAGTGAAGAAAACCGAAGCTTATTACGCCACGACGAGGTTCGTGGCTTAAACGGAGCAATTTTCTCGGTCGTATAGAAATTTAAAGGAAACCCTTATCAGCGAGCACGCGTTGTACAACTCGCAAAGCAGCTAAAACGTTGTAAAAGAATGCCTTCGCGACTTTTTTTTTTCTTCCTTGCTCTTCGATCTCTAGTTAAACTCGGACAAGGATTTCTCGTGAAACTCTTGAACTGTGTCGCCGCGTGCGACGAGGAAAACGCAAAAAATTCTTCGCTTTCAGATGACGCACGGAAAAAGGTGAGGAGAAACGCACGTGGATACGGAACGCACACCGGCAACGACGCAATTGATTTTTCTTTTATCTCTCGTTTATTCAAAGAATTATACGGTAAGTAATGTACTATAAGGTAATTGCATTGTATACATATCCATATAAGGTGTATGTAAAAATATAAAGTTCGCGTTATCAGAGAATATCATCGTTTCGTCCGTCGTACAGTCTTGAATGGACTGGCGCCGTGGGGAGGGGCAGAAAAAAAATCTCATTTCCCAGCGGAAGGCAAATTGCAGAGATGTGATAATAGCTATAGAGCTTTCGAATATCGTCGACGGTGCAACGATGGAATTCCCTAATAACGCTTGGCTCGGAATACCAATATAGGTGCTTTCATTGAAAGCGAATATATGCTTTTCAAGAGACTTCAACGCGCATTTTTTGTCTCTTTTTTTCAATTTTTTTTTTTTCACTCTCTTCTACTTTTTATTAAACGTACCCTCATTTTCGTCGGCATATAGCGAAATGCCTCGAATCGCGAGGTCGAAGAGGAGCTTCTTCCTATCGGAATAGTAACGTTTACGCTTAACGAGCTCGTTCCATTCCTCTCATGGCTTGGCTCGGTACACCAGCTGGTAAACCCGTTGTTTCGCCACCGCGTGCCTCAAGATCGCTGCTCGCCGCTTCGGAAGCTCTGAATCTCTTGTACTTTCCTAGATGCGAATGTACAATTGTTACGGAATTTAACAAAAGTTTCATTATCGAATGAAGAATCGATAATATTATTAGTATTATTATTGTTATTAGCATTAAAAATCTTTGACTCACGTGCCAAACGAATCATAGTGACGCCCCACCAAATGCTCCAGCCCCATCCAACGAGGCAGAACAGAACGGTGAAGAATTGACCGATGCCCACGATCAGATTTACAACGAGTGCACCGAATCTTGCTCTGGGTCCCGCGGAAGCGGAGAATCTTGGTTGTCCAATGCACAAATTAAAAAGTCCGCTCCAGACGGTTCCTGAGAATGAAAAAAAAAAAAGAACAAAGAATAAGGAAACAATTACGTAATTGAAGCGTGGAAAAAAAAATGTAGTATGTTGCTTTTGTTTTACCAGATCCCGGTAGAAGAACGTTCCAAACGAGACAGAACCATGCGATCGGGACCGGAAGGCAGGGAATTGCTCCGCGCATTACGGAATTGTGCTCGACGAGGACATCCGGTATTTTTGGTCTTTGCTCCTGTGTCAAATTTTGCCACGGTACAATTACAATGATCGGTGAACGGAGAAAAATGTTGGAAACGATGTTTGGTGAAGTAAAGTTATTATCAAAAAAAAAAAAAAAAAAAAACATTCAATCAGTTAAACAAATGCGATTACCTCTGATAGGGGTGGTGGTGCGACGCTCGTAAGACTATGTTTGGCACGTATGCTCCTCGTATGTTGAGCCTCGGACCTATTGCATTTGCAGCGTGAAAAGATTCTTCCACACAGGGCGCCGCATCTTCTCTCGGGTGGGCAACAGGGTGTACTCTCGGACGGTGCAACCCGAGCCGCGCGTCGACAACATTTACACTCGCGCAATCGCGTGCATCTGAATTAAAAAAAAAAAAAAACATACAGAGACACGCATTTGCATGAATAAATTCTTGAAATCTCGTATCGGGAATTTGACGTCAAATTATTTGGAATTCACGATGGATAGAAAAAAAAAGCTGCAAGTCGAAGCGAGAGAAAATTTCGTACCTGCACGCATTTTTCAAACTGTTCCACATTCGATTGCACCTCGAGTTTCCGTTATTCGTGGTATCACCAGCGGGCGTAAGCTCGTTGTTCCGCAACCCCCGAGCCTGAGATCTCTCATCACCGTTCCACGATTGACCCTTTTGATTTCTTCGACAGCCCAGGCATCTCATGCTCGGCAAACGATCGCGAAAGTGCGTCAGTGATTTTTTAATTCTGTCGAGTCTCGTTTGATTTTCCGGCTCCTCGTTACCATCAGCGATATCGAGAACACTGCGGGAAGAGAGAAGAAGAAAATAAAATTTACAACGACGAATACATTGAGTTGCGGGCGAGATCGATTTGAGGGCAGAGTCTCTCGTTGGGCACTCCGTTAAAATGTGAACCTATAAGTTTGGCGAGCCCACGATGAGGGAGCGCGGAATTTACGTCCAGATCGATCGATATTAATCCCGAGCCGATCGACTATCGTTAATCAATGCTATTCTCGTCGAACGACGCGTAGAAAAAAAAAAAAAAACGAAACGTTATTGACCAATTACAATTTCCTGAGATTAACGCGTTCGAATAAACAAACGAACAAACTCCCCATCTTATTGTAATAAGGCGTACGTGAAACATATAATCGATCACCCTAAATCTCGCAAAGTACAAAAGCTAACAAAACTAAATTCGCTCGATTCGCTTTGAACGTACCACTCAAGAAAAGCTACACAGGGCACAGGGGATGGACAGCCGTGTTAAGAAGGGGGTAGGGTTTTTAAATTATTTTTTTTTGCATTTTTTTATTTATTTTTTTTCTGAATGAACAATATGTCGAGAATATTGTGTACAAATTTTAAGTCAATCGGAGTAAAACTAACGGAGTTACAGCGTTTTAAACGACCGGCCGTGATACCTGATTTTCACGTATAAAAAATTTTAAATCGATTTTCCCGAAAACGTCATTTTTGAAGTTTGTGAACATTAGAACTCAAAATCTACTGAACCGATCCTTTTGAAAATTCAAACATTACTTCTTCACATAAATCAACAGGTAATCAGGAGTTTTTTTTTTTCAATTTTTTCAATTTTTTAATAACAAATTAAGCGCGATTTTTTTAGCTAAAATTGCGTTTTTCACTTCCAAGTGCTGCAAAAAATAGAAAAAAAAAAAAAAAAAAAACTCTTCCTGATTACCTCGAGAAATACATCACCTTAAAATGCATATCAATTTTTTTGTTTCAAATGATCCGGTAACGAGTTATGATGTTCACCGCAAAACCACTTTTTTTCAAGGCGCCTCTGGAGATTCAACGTCACCGGCTTATTTATCAATATTTTTCATTGAAAATTTTTTCTGAGATTCTTCAATAGTTGTACAATAATATGTAATTCTATTTAATAAAATTATATTACTCATGTCGCCGCAAAAAAATCCTAAAAATATGCTTTTTTTCGCCTTTAAAACCCTACCCCCCCGTTAAAATCACTATATGCAGATATAATTTACGTGAACGTGCCCTCATTAAATGGCGGCAGGAGAGAGGGGGCTATCCAGTCACTAGTAATGTTACCCTACATCGTAGAAAAGAATTGTTGCACTTGTATAAAGTAGCTAATATTTTATTATGCACATGTTACGCATAGCTATTACGGGAAATCTCTAACGTTCCACGAACAAAAGCACAGAGCCCTTGGCAATCAGGGATAATAGAAGAGTAATGAAATCCAATTGGCATGTTACATACCAAGAATGAGTTTTCTTCGAGAACTCAGCGGTTTTTCCTTGCCCCAATAGAATATATCACGTCCACGTGGCTCAGAGCGAAAAACAAAATTGTTTTGAAAAACGTTAAACCCAACAAACGAATGAAATGAAAGAAACTTTTTTTTCTCGCCGACGGTTCTATTTAATTTTTAAGTTTCGAGCGGTGAGCTCTCCGAGTGGACTCGTCGAGGCGGGGAGTTCACAAATGAACATCGTTTCACCAAGTAGTGCCGCTACTTAAAGATTGCAGGTGCCCCAAGCTTGGCGGTTGGTCAGTCGAATCGCGGGAGACGAAGGGAGGGTATGGACTCGTCGGTCACGCAAAGATTTGCCTTTTGCACTTGTATTATACACACAAGAAGGGTCAAATGCTGGTTGGTAGTGTATCGAGACACGGGCCTTTTGTAGGCTAAGAATCTCGCGGGACGAGGGACAAAGCAAGAAAAGCCATTTCATTCGAGGATCGGATCGATATTACACCCTGAGTTTTATACTTCGAGGAACGTAAGGCAACGGTCTATGGGTCATTTCGCGCTAAATTTGTTGAAGACTCCTCAAGTTTGTTTTTGTCATGAAAAAGAAGGCTCTCTCGTTGCGGAAGCAAAAGTTGACCCAAAATTCAATTGAACTCCGCCTCAATTCTTGGACATGGCACAAAAATTGTTAATTACGGCCCACCTTTTGTTTTAGGTAAAAAATATCGTCCTTTAATCATTGATAAATAGCAGTTGGCGAGAAAAAATCACAGAAATTAAGGTAGTAGTCTAGTAACTTGGGTTTGAAAAATCGAAACATTTTTTTTTCCTTAATTTGAAAGTACAATGTCTTGAGAATATACTGTGGAAATTTCAGACCGAAATTCGAAATACTTCCGGACTTATAATGAGTTTTCGAGAGCGCCTCGAAGTTTTTCTCAAAACAGTGTTTTTCCGGTCAGCCCGGGTCCTAACTTTTTTTTCTACCGAACCGATTGCTCTCAAATTTTAACAGACTACTCTACACACTTATAGTTCTCGTCGGAACTGCCGAGAAATTTTTTTCACACCTAACTTTTTAGTTTACAACTCCTTCTTTGCTAAAATAAAAGGACGTTTTTTTCCAAAGTCCGCCATTTTGTTATTTATCCATGAAATTTAACTTCAGTAGTTCCGACCAGAATGACATGTCTATGGATTAAGAATTATCAAGAATTTTTGATTTCAGATAACATCAAGAGCCAAAATCACCGGGGCCACCCACGCGCTTTTTTTTCGAGGTGCCAACTTCGATCAATAATAATAACAATAATAAGCTATTAAATTTTTTCAAACAATTTTTTTTTTGGATCTTTAAGATGTAAATAAAAACATCCTAAATATCCAAAACGATTCATTTTTATTTTCCTACAAAAAAAACGCCCTCCAAAATGACATGAAAATCGGCTTAAATTACCAGACTATCTTAAGGGCGGGGTAAGGGTTTTTACTTTCGAAAAATCGAATTTTTTTTGTCTTATCTTATTGTTTAACATTTCAAGAATATGTCCTTAAAATTTTAAACCGATCTAAGCAATATTCTTGAAGTTATTGTCTTATTAATCTCCTGGCCTTTAACGCTATACCTCTAACAGCTGCGGGCGGTCGGGCTAGCAGTGCAGCCGTCGAACAGGTATACAGTTTATTCATTGCTATTGTGTATATAGTATATAGTGTATACTATACACTACAATATTTTAAAAGAAGAAACGAGCTGGATTCGATGATTCTGTGTAAGTTGGAAAAAAACATTTTTTTCTTCATGTTTTTACTTCATAAACTTTAGACGCGTTTTTCTCAAATCTACTTTTTCAAAGTCCGTGTTCACTGCCATTTGAAAACTACTTGACCGATTCATGTCAAACTTTGTACACATTTTCTACATACAAAATACCTCCCCCCAACGTTTAGTTAAATTTTTTTCTTTTAAATTAAGGGTATTTCCCACCCACAAAATGGCGGAATTTTTCGTGGAAAATAATAGTTCACACTTTAGATGGCCGCCAAAAATGTTTAAATGAAAAAAAAAATTATCAGAGAACGTTGGGGGGAAGATTCGATTATAATTTGACTAAATTTTCATGGTTTTTCATTTTCAGATAATTTCCGGCCGAGTTATAGTGAACACCGCAAATTGTTTTTTTTCCAAGACGTTCTGGGGGAAGCTTTGTTACGGGCTTATGCTTCAATATTTCTGCATGAAAAAATTACACAACATTGTCAAAAGTATGCTCAATAATATACAAAAGGTTCGAATAAAATTGCTCGATCCATATTTGAGAAAAAAAATCGCAAAAAAAGTGTTTTTTTTTACGCTGAAACCCTTACCCCTCCCTTAAACTGCGTCTCCTTTTTGGGATTGTACCAACAACATGAAAAAATTGTGGATCAAATCCCAGAGGATGAGGGTCAACAGTCAGATCGATTTGCCATGAAATGCCCCATATATACAACGACCTGACCGTAGTCCCGGTGCGAATGCCAGAGCTCGACGGCACGTGCGAAAAAATGTACAACTTTAATAGTTAAAAAAAAAAACATTGAACAACTTGAGTGGAACGGAAAAAGGACTTTGGTGACTTTTTTGTTTTGTCAAATGTTGTTCCTTTTTCCTCCCTTATCCTCTGTGACCCGTGTTGAGTCATAAACCATCGGCAGGCAGTCTAAACGCTTGAACGAAGGGTGGTCATGTAGTCACCCGCCCCTCCTCACTCAGTCCGGAGAATTAAGTCACCGGTAAAGTATCAACTTCGTTGAAATACGTCGGTGTGATTGTTCGGTGACCTTGGCAGCACGCGACCATCCAGACTTAACAATACCTCTGGGCCCCGTGTTGGATCGGTGGTGTTGTGCCATTGGTGCTTCGCTATGTCGATTTTAGGCTCGCACCGATGCGGACGCTCATGAGAAACACGCCAGGCGCGACACGCGTCATCAACACGGTAATATCGTTCCGGGACATTCTTAGCCTGGGACTATTTCCAAAGTCTAATGGCGAAATCGATCTTTTCACTTCTGAATCCTCGTAGAAGCCTGTACCGACATACTTTTACATCTTTCATGTACTAACGCGCGACCAAAGCCATTCGACTAATTGTAACTATGCGCAACGTTGAAATGAGAGCCGAAAAATAAGAAATTGATTTAAGTTCGTGGTACCATGAACGTTCGTACTGCAGCAAGGAACTCTCTTTTTAGAGAATCCCTAACAAATCCCAATCGGGATTTTTCTGGATTGCGGGATTCCCTATTTTATGGTAAATTTATATGAAAATTCTTATGTGGTTGAAATTACGAGCGTTCTGGCAAAGAAATATTGAATGTGGTTAATTAGAGTAAGCTTACTGCTTAAGGTACTAGTCTGGTAACTTAAGCCGATTTTCATGTCTTTTTTGGAGGGCTTTTTTTGTAGGAAAATAAAAATGAATCGTTTTGGATATGTAGGATGTTTTTATTTACATATTGAAGATACAAAAAAAAATTTTGTTGAAAAAATTTAATAGTTTATCATTATTATTATTATTGATCGAAGTTGGCAGCCCGGGTCCTAACTTTTTTTCTGCCGAACCGATTGCTTTCAAATTTCAACAGGCTACTCTACACACGTATAGTTCTCGTCGGAACTACCGAAAAAAATGTTCACCCCTAACTTTTTATTTTACAACCCCTTCTTTGCCAAAATAAAAGGACTTTTTTTTCCAAAGTCCGCCATTTTGTTATTTATCCATGAAATTTAACTTCAGTAGTTCCGACCAGAATGACATGTCTATAGATTAAGAATTATCAAGAATTTTTTATTTCAGATAACATCAAGAGCCAAAATCACCGGGGCCACCCACACGCTTTTTTTTCGAGGTGCCAACTTCGATCAATAATAATAATAATAATAAACTATTAAATTTTTTCAAAATTTTTTTTTTTTGTATCTTTAATATGTGAATAAAAACATCCTAAATATCCAAAACGATTCATTTTTATTTTCCTACAAAAAAACTCCCTCCAAAAAAGACATGTAAATCGGCTTAAGTTACCAGACTACTACCTTAAATGAACGGGAGCATATATTCGTAGAGGAATCTCAAGATTTAGTCTGTTAATAGGCTCAAGAAGCGATAAAATGAAGTTCTGGCTCAATTTTGGTGAAAACTAAAATTGTTCCTCGGATTCCAAGCTCGTGTCCTGTTTTTTTTTTTTTTTTTTAGATTTTTCCGAGACATCGATAGAACTCTCCATTATGTTAAAAAACTATAAACGAAAGTATTTCGAAAAGGAAGCTTGATGAAACGCCCGAACGGATATGGTCGTTCTGACCGGCGTTGATGAAGGTTCCTTTACTAAATATTTTTGTCTGTATTTTTTTTTACATACTAGAGAGTCCTATCAGTCTCCTCGAATAATCAAATAACAGGCCCACGAGCTTGGAATGCGAGAAATAATTTTTTGTCGAAAACCGAGCCGGAGCTTCGTTCAATCGCCTCTAAAGCCCCATCAACAGGCTAAATCGTATGGTTTTTTGTACGAATATATATTCTCTGGTTAAGCAAGTAAGTTTTCTCTGGTTAAGCAAATTTAATTTTTTCTTTGGCCAGAACGTTCGTAACTTCAACGACATAAATTCTCGTTAATCGAACGAGACGTCCTGTACTGTGTAACTAATACAGTTCTTCGAGAGTTTCGCGAGAGATGTAAACCGTTGTTTCGGCGATCGATAAGAGAGTTTTAACGTCGGGGTGAGGTGGTCTTGCCGAGTACACACGAGGTCTTCTGTATGGCTCCTGAGGCCGGCGACGCTAGTGGCGATACCGAGGGTTCAGACCGACAGAAGTTTATAGTGCACTCTCACACGGAGCTGAAGGAGGGTCAAGAAACTCTGGACCTTACGAGTCCCACAACTCTCTCTCTCTCTCTCTCTCTCTCTCTCTCTCTCTCTCTCTCTCTCTCTCTCTCTCTCTCTCTCTCTCTCTCTCTCTCTCTCTCTCTCTTTCCCTCTCTCCCTCTGTCTCTTTCTCTTTCTCTTCTATGGTTATACTATTTGTGCTATAGTCTTGTTCAAGTGCTCGTTGAAAATATACATATATGCATATCTGGCAAAAACGCTTTGCGCAGTATTCTGTCACGCTCGTTTCCTATCCCCTACGATCGTACAAAGTCTCTTCACGAAAACCGAGAGTAACGTACTTCGAATATAGTTGTCTCTAATCCCTGGTCATCGCACCCTCGGTACCCTAACAGGAGAGTACGATCAAAAACTCAAACAGCTCTCTAAAACGAGTATATTTGTTCCTAACTATATCGGCGCAGATCTAAACCGGAAATTGACATCCGATAAAAAAGAGCGTATCTTCTCCCTTTCGTTCATCATTAATAATAATAATTTTCTTACTCGAGCAAATGATCAACGCCGAAACTATTCGACCTTCGTTAAGGGCGGGGTAAGGGTTTTCACTTTCAAAAAATCGAATTTTTTTTTGTCTTATCTTATTGTTTAACATTTCAAGAATATGTCCTTGAAATTTTAAACCGATCTAAGCAATATTCTTGAAGTTACTGTCTTATTAATCTCTTGGCCTTTAACGCTATACCTCTAACAGCTGCGGGCGGTCGGGCTAGCAGTGTACTTTAGACGCGTTATTCTCAAAACTACTTTTTCAAAGTCCGTGTTCACTGCCATTTAAAAACTACTTGACCGATTCATTTCAAACTTTGTACACATTTTCTACATATAAAATACCTCCCCCCAACGTTTAGTTAAATTTTTTTTATTTTTACATTAAGGGTGTTTCCCACCCACAAAATGGCGGAATTTTTCGTGGAAAATAACAGTTCACACTTTAGATGGCCGCCAAAAATTTTTAAATGAAAAAAAAAGTTATCAGAGAACGTTGGGGGGAAGATTTGATTATAATTTGACTAAATTATCATGGTTTTTCATTTTCAGATAATTTCCGGCCGAGTTATAGTGAACACCGCAAATTGTTTTTTTTCCAAGACGTTCTGGGGGAAACTCCGTTACGGTCTTATGCTTCAATATTTCTGCATGAAAAAATTACACAACATTGTCAAAAGTATGCTCAATAATGTACAAAAGGTTCGAATAAAATTGCTCAATCCATATTTGAGAAAAAAATCGCAAAAAAAGTGTTTTTTTTTTACGCTAAAACCCTTACCCCTCCCTTAATCCAATAGTTCTTCCTCCATACTCACGCTGGTTCGCCGTTTCTCTCGAGATGCATAACATTCCCGCTAAGAGTCTCGATTTCCTCCGATCTCTTCATCGTGTGCATACCCCTTTTCTCTCTCGCCGACGACACACCCCTAACCGTATTGACACTAACACCGGTGTCCGTTGATCTTATACTGTCGGCGGAAACGTTCGAGAGGCCGTTCGACGATTTCAGAGAATTGTCACTACCGTTATTAGCACGAATTTTATTGTTATTATCGCCATTAGCGGCGACAATCACTGTCGCATTGTTCGTCGTTGTTTCGGTGTTTTTCGCGCTTGCACCACCGACGTTTCTCGCGAGTGTTCTTTTGCCATCGTGGCCGTCGTCTTGTTTCGAATTAATCGCGCTACCACGACTATCGGATTTGCCATTACCAGAAGTCACAGTGGCGACACCCTCGACGATCTTACCGGTTGTTTCCGGTTTGACGGACACGACGTTTTCCACGACGACACTTGATTCCGTTCTTCCACTTACGGTTTGATCTTTACCGATGTTCTTCTGATTGCCATTAACGTTATTGCTTGAATTATTGCCGCGCGACGCGGTGTTAGCCGATGAAACTCTCATTTCACCTCGACTTCCTTCGCGAACGTCATTGCGCGTTAAAGGATTTTTCTTCGTGTTTCCCGTAACTCCAGCGAGAGTTTTGTCCCTCGAGGCTTGTCCGTTATTCGTCGAATTGACTTGTTCCTTTTTCGTGTTATTCGTACTCGTGCCGTCACCGTTCGATTTGTTAACATTCTTCTGGCCGGTATTACTCGTTATCTGACTCGGCGTCGTACTTCCCATGGCTCCTTTATCGCGATTATCAACTTTGTTCTCAACGGCACCGGTCGATTGATTTCCATTCGTTGTTTTAAGAGTTTTCGGCAGCGTGGACGAGTCGCTCGTGACCGTTGGCGATAAACCTGAATTCGGTGAAGTTGCGAGACTCGCCGTAGACGTTGAACTTGTGGATTTTTTGTTGTTCCCGTTGTCTCGATCTTTTTCGAGCAAAACAGCGGCCGCCTCGAGCTGAAGCGGTTGCACGGCCGTTGTTGTCGTTGTATTGACAACGCTAGACGTTCCAGTAGCGCCGGACGATTGTTTCAAAAGATCCATTAGTCCTCGATCGTTATCACGTTTTTTCGCCTCTGACGATAAATTCATATCGACAAATCTCGTGTCCGGCAAATCCTCGCACGATTCTTCTTTATCGTCCGTTTGTTTTCCGCTATCTCCCGTCAATTGTTCGCTAACGTTCGAATCTCCTTCCAGCTTCGCGCCCTCATTTTTACTCGTTACGGCTCTCGGACCGGTTTTAACAACGTTCGCAGTGACGAAACGATTCGTTGGAAGATTTTTATTTTTATTAACGATCGAGCCACGTCTCATTGGAATTTTCGTCTTTGCCTCGTCGTCGACGTTACTTCTCTTCTCCTCCACGAATCTCTTTGTCATCGACGATCCTTTGTTCGTTGCTCTATCCTGGCTCGTCGTTCTCTTTCCATTGCCGACGAATTTCGGCACTGTCAGTGTGTTTCTCGTTTTTGCGGGAGACACTTTGGCAACGCGATGAGATCCAACGCCGTGACGTCCAACGGGCTCGTTTGGTTTTGTCGGTGTTCCTTGTATCGGCGAGAGATCCGGCGCTTTTAACGAATGTCGACGCGTCAAACCGTTCTTCGATTGACTCGCCGGAACGTTAGCGTTTTTTCTCGCTAACGGCGCTCTTCTGCCGAATTTTGGCGTTACTTTTGTCTCGTTGTTCTTCGGCAACGATACCGATCTTCGTCTGGTCGGTTGCGGTATCAAACTTCGCTTCGGACTATTTTGTTGCGAGACGGAAGCTTCCAGAGATAATGAAACAAACGACATTGTGGTATTAATTGTGTTTTTAGAAAATGAAGACAACGCAGACTGGAAATGTAGGATGGGTATCGGAGGGAAGGAAGACGATAGTGTGGAAGACACGCGTGGGCGTGCGAAATAGGGAAGAAATAATGGAGTGGGCAGAGGGGGCAGGATGAGGACCTCGAAGCGAGGATTGTCACGGTTCTGAAAGGGAAACCGATAAGATAACGGTACGGAGCCACGGTGTAAAAGGATAGGGAGAAACACACAATAGAGGATAATTAACGGAGAAGGAGCTTGATTTGCTTTTGGGAGGAAGGGGATGAAACAGGAGACTTCGAACGAGATAAGGGATGTCAGCGCTGGGATGATAACGCAGTGAAATGAAAATGAACATGTAAAATTGGGACGTAAAAAACGGAAAAGATTTGTCAAAGGAACAAACACTTATTCGTCATTGTAAAATGGAGAACTTTTACAAACACAACGGACGGTCATTATGGAATGTCTTTGAAGAAGAAAACAAAAAGACTAATCTCACCTCTTCTGTCGTAACGTCCGTGTCCTCGTTCGTTCCGTTGACGATTCTCCGGGCTCTGTGGTCTCGACTGTCCGTGCGGCAATGGTCCCTTGAAGCCACGACCCCGAAACGGCGAGACACGTCCGGTCGGTAGTAACGTCGGCGAGGTACTCCTCGAGGACGGTGTCGCCGGCCTCGTTTCCGCAATTATCACGAAACTGGAGCGTCTGTGTGCCCGACCGAGGGACGAGGACGACGGTACGACCTTGTAAGGCTCCGGTGCCCTCGGCGGTGGTGGCGGCGTAAGTGGCTCCAGATAACGTCCTCCAGCTTCGATAATGCGAAACCCCCTTCCTCCACCTGTGTCATTTCTTTCTCTGTCCGTTCGCCTCATCCTCGTGACAACAGGGGCAACTGGAAGCCAGCCGCATATGACGTAACTTCGAGCTCGAAATTTTCAATGTTTTCGTTTTTTCAATTGTGAGAGCGAGACGAGCCTTCTCGGTCACTCTTCTCGTTATCCTCGTTTCTCCTTTTCTTCCTCTCGTTACAATCGCTCTGGTATCTGTAACGATTTTTTTTTTGTCAATTTAGTCATTATGCTAATTGCAATATTATCGTACGAAAAATAAATTGGGACGACCACGGTAGCGGGGACAAAATCATGTGCACATTTAACAATTTTTTTCTTCTATGAAAAAAGTAATTTATATATCAAACTAATTACACATCTATTTAGTATAAATATCAAGCTAATAAAAAATATTTTTTTTTGTTTTGCAAAATGGCCGCGACTACTGCTATTTGCTTATGGTATCTTTTTTTTTAAAGGCGCTCCGCGGCGTGACATTTGGCATCCACAATTTTTGACCTTAAACAAACAAAAAATAATTCTCGTCCATCTACATCAGAATACCTAGAGAAGTGCGTACGGAATTTCTGATTAATTTAAAACTTTCCATTTTACGAGCAATTTTCAACGAATCTTGTCCACTGGAAATTCACTATTTGAATTCAAGTGTCTACGATATTCGAATAAAACAATATTTTTCAAAACTCCGTACGTACTTCTCTAGGTATTCTTATGTAGATTAGCGACGATTTTTTTTTTGTTCTAGATCAAAAATTGTGGATGACAAATGTCAGGCCACCAAAAAAAGATACCAAAAGCAAACGGTGGTGGTCGACCATTTTGTATGCCAAAAAAAACGAAAAAAAATATTTTTAATTAACTTGATATTTACACTAAATAGATGTGTAATTAGTTTTATAAATAAATCACTTTATTATACAAAAAATAATTGTTAAATGTGCACGTGATTTTGTACCGGCCACAGTGGCCGCTTGCCCCTTAATCGTCGTTATTGTTTAACGATATATTTTTCATTGGGCGAATTTTGGTACTTATTACGATTTCACATTTTTTTTTCTGTTGGGTTTGTTGGATATGTTGGGTTTTTCGTTCTTATGGTAGTAGTCTGGTAACTTAAGCCGATTTTCATGTCTTTTTTGGAGGGCGTTTTTTTGTAGGAAAATAAAAATGAATCGTTTTGGATATTCAGGATGTTTTCATTTACATATTAAAGATACAAAAAAAATTTTGTTTAAAAATATTTAATAGTTTATTATTATTATTATTATTGATCGAAGTTGGCACCTCGAAAAAAAAGCGCGTGGGTGGCCCCGGTGATTTTGGCTCTTGATGTTATCTGAAATCAAAATTTCTTGATAATTCTTAATCTATAGACATGTCATTCTGGTCGGAACTACTGAAGTTAAATTTCATGGATAAATAACAAAATGGCGGACTTTGGAAAAAAAAGTCCTTTTATTTTGCCCGCCATTTTCCTACAAAAATGGTCCTATCGACCCAATTGCTTAGATATTGAACTGAGATATTTCTTGAGATATTGAACTTTAATAGCGGGGTAAGGGTTTTCACTTTCGAAAAATCGAATTTTTTTTTGTCGTATCTTATTGTTTAACATTTCAAGAATATGTCCTTAAAACTTTAAACCGATCTAAGCAATATTCTTGAAGTTATTGTCTTATTAAGGGAGGGGTAAGGGTTTCAGCGTAAAAAAACACTTTTTTGCGATTTTTTTTCTCAAATATGGATTGAGCAATTTTATTCGAACCTTTTGTACATTATTGAGCATACTTTTGACAATGTTGTGTAATTTTTTCATGCAGAAATATTGAAGCATAAGCCCGTAACAGAGCTTCCCCCAGGACGTATTGGAAAAAATGTTGTTCTTCACTTTTTTACTTCATAAACTTTAGACGCGTTTTTCTCAAAACTACTTTTTCAAAGTCCGTGTTCACTGCTATTTAAAAACTACTTCATCGATTCATTTCAAACTATGTACACATTTTCTACATATAAAATACCTCCCCCCAACGTTTAGTTAAATTTTTTTTTTACATTAAGGGCGTTGGGGGGAAGATTTGACTATAATTTGACTAAATTTTCATGGTTTTTAATTTTCAGATAATTTCCGGCCGAGTTATAGCGAACACCGCAAATTGTTTTTTTTTCCAAGACGTTCTGGGGGAAGCTCTGTTACGGGCTTATGCTTCGATATTTCTGCATGAAAAAATTACACAACATTGTGAAAAGTATGCTCAATAATGTACAAAAGGTTCGAATAAAATTGCTCAATCCATATTTGAGAAAAAAAATCGCAAAAAAAGTGTTTTTTTTAACGCTGAAACCCTTACCTCTCCCGTAACTTATGAGTAGTATAAAATTTATAAAATATGAAATATTAAATAATAAAAGAAATAAAAAAAGTTCAATATCTCAAGAAATATTAATCTAAGCAATTGGGTCGATAGGACCTTTTTTGTAGGAAATTAAATTTCCAACAAATCTTTCATTTACATTTTTTTCGTAAAGTCAATTGTTTCGGAGATAACAGCAAAAAAACGAGAATTTTGGGTAAATATCAACTTCAGTGACCCGTACCAACTCACCAGTACAATTTACACTTTCGCCGCAAAAGGCACTTTTTTAGGATGTTTTATTCTGAGTAAATCGAAACCAAGAACAATATGATAGCATAAAATGCGGCTGATTTAAAGAAATTTGAAAAAAAAAAAAAAAATCGATTTACGTGTATTTTAGATGGAAAATCTTCTCACGCTTTGGGAAAGTACTTAGAATTAATATTAAGGGCTGTAAATTTCATGGATAAATAACAAAATGGCGGACTTTGGAAAAAAAAGTCCTTTTATTTTGCCCGCCATTTTGTTATTTATCCATGAAATTTAACTTAATGAATTAACAAGAATTTTTGATTTCAGATAACATCAAGAGCCAAAATCACCGGGGCCACCCACGCGCTTTTTTTTTCGAGGTGCCAACTTCGATCAATAATAATAATAATAATAAACTATTAAATTTTTTCAAACAAATTTTTTTTTGTATCTTTAATATGTAAATAAAAACGTCCTAAATATTCAAAACGATTCATTTTTATTTTCCTACAAAAAAACGCCTTCCAAAAAAGACATGAAAAGCGGCTTAAGTTACCAGACTACTACCTTAAACGTTTGTTGGTTCGTTATTTTTATTTTTTATTTTTTTTTTCGAAAATAAAAATAAAAAATCCCCGACAGCACATCAAGTTTTTTTCTGTTTTCCCGCTGCTGCTTCGCCACTGGTATTAACGACCAGTTCCGCGATCGTTTCTTTCTGCACGCTCTCGTGAACTCTCGCGAAACGGTCGGTAGCTATGGATATGTAATATGCGTGTGCCCGTGACGCGCGCGATATTTAGCGTGATTGCGTCTATATACCCTGTTCCAAAATGACCGTTAGACCGGTGAACGGTAGTGAGAGCTCGTCACGGTAATTCGGACAAAGCGAGAGAGAGCGAGAGAGGCCTGTTGGGGCAAAAAAAAAGTACGATACAGAGTTTAGATAAATTCTATAGAAAAGTGGGCGTTATGCTCGTTCGATTTGAGATATCAAAGTGATCCTAATCTCTTGGCTCGAATTACGATACTTCAAGCTTCTAATTAATTCTTAATTTAACATGTTATACCTTTTTATTGTTTTAATCGAAAATTCCTACAAAAGGAATTCACACGAATTTCTAATTAAATCCTCCGTCGCAATTAGGTATTTTTACTTTTGTTTCATAAACACTCGTTCGCCATGAGAAATTACTAACTGACTCACGATCGAAACTGACTCCTTTCTTCTTTTATTCGAATGAATGTTGTTCTTTTTTTTTCTTCTTTTTTTTGTCGTTTTCAGGGTCCGTTAAATGACGAATGCGTGAGTCACGAAGAACTCCGCACTTACCGTACACAATCATTCGGAATTTACACGAACCGAAAGCTTCGTGAAAAACTATTTCTTCTTTCCGTGCGGTTTTCTTCCCTTTCGTGAATTAATAACGCCCGGGACGTTTCTACCGTTCTTCCCGTATTTCACGTGAAGAATGCGTCTCACGAAAAAAAAAAAAAAAGAAAAAAAAGAAGATGAGTACGGTCTGGGCTAGTTACAATTAATGAACTTTGCGAGTCGTATAGCGTGCGATGCCATTATAAACGAGCTAATTACTAATACGGTGAATATGTGTACGTAGAGATTAATATATATATACATGTATATATTGGGGCGATTTTTTTTTCCGACTATTTTTTTTTTCAGTCCCCAACCGAAATTTTGTTGGATATGTCGAAAAAGAAATTCCCTGAAAGTTACAGCCCTTAATATTAATTCTAAGTACTTTTCCAAAGCGTGAGAAGATTTTCCATCTAAAATACGCGTAAATCGAATTTTTTTTTTTTTTTTCAAATTTCTATAACTCAGCCGCATTTTATGCCATCATATTATTCTTGGTTTCGATTTACTCGGAATAAAACAATCTAAAAAAGTGCCTTTTGCGGCGAAAGTGTAAATTGTACTGGTGAGTTAGGACGGGTCACTGAAGTTGATTTTTCCCCAAAATTCTCGTTTTTTTGCTGTTATCTCCGAAACAATTAACTTTACGAAAAAAATGTAAATGAAAAATTTGTTGGAAATTTAATTTCCTACAAAAAAGGTCCTGTCGAACCAATTGCTTAGATTAATATTTCTTGAGATATTGAACTTTAACTTATGAGTGGTATAAAATTTATAAAATATGAAATAATAAATAATAAAAGAAATAAAAAATCAAAAAAGTTCAATATCTCAAGAAATATTAATCTAAGCAATTGGGTCGATAGGACCTTTTTTGTAGGAAATAAAATTTCCAACGAATTTTTCATTTACATTTTTTTCGTAAAGTTAATTGTTTCGGAGATAACAGCAAAAAAACGAGAATTTTGGGTAAAAATCAACTTCAGTGACCCGTACCAACTCACCGGTACAATTTACACTTTCGCCGCAAAAGGCACTTTTCTTAGATTGTTTTATTCCGAGTAAATCGAAACCAAGAACAATATGATAGCATAAAATGCGGCTGAGTTATAGAAATTTGAAAAAAAAAAAAATTCGATTTACGCGTATTTTAGATGGAAAATCTTCTCACGCTTTGGGAAAGTACTTAGAATTAATATTAAGGGCTGTGACTTTCAGGGAATTTCTTTTCCGACATATCCAACAAAATTTCGGATGGGGAATGAAAAAAAAAATAGTCGAAAAAAAAAATCGCCCTAGTATATATATATATATATATATATATATATATATATATATATATATATATATATATATATAATATATATTATATATATATTATATAGTGTACTCACTGTTGCCGCGCGCGTGTCCATTTTATCTGTACCGCGTGTAAATTCTCTCATTTTGTGTTCACGCTCTCATAAGCAAATGAGCGAATGAACTCGCCCCGAATCTTCGCGAGACGCCTCAACACCGATTTCGATGATTATCGGATCTTAATTTTCATTTTTCTCTCAAACTCGTCTCGCGTGCGGTCGGCAATTTTTCGTTCCGCTCGTATCGTCTCGACATCAACGAAACACATTCTTCCGTGTCTCTTTGCATCTCGATTCGATGCTTTTATCATTATTAAATTCTCGATGTTTTATTCACCGGAAATATCTTCCTCGCGGTCTGTTCTGCAATAAACGAAAGAAGAGCTTTCTCAAGCGATCATATTTTTAATTGGAACTATCGCACTCTGCACCGTTTCAACCATCGTGGCTAATATAACGTTTTTAATGTCCATGCACGGTACGATGAATTCACGTCTGCTCTAACGACCAAAACTCTCCTAGACTCAACCATCTTCCACTAATTTTTTTTCTTTCTTCCATTCTTATATCTATATTTACGTTTATAATCGTTTTATATGTCTATATATATATATATGAACCTGTGTACGGACATTAGTCTCAAAAAGTGCTGGACATTTAACACGCTAGTGTTCCAGGGCCCCTTGTTCCAATAGATTTATCGTCAGTTAGTCGAAGTGACCTCGGCTCCTCTGTCAACCGACAGAGCGATGGGTCGGTATAGAGTTTAACCGCGCGGACTTGAATGTTTCTCTCCTGTCGAGTCCTTGCGATCTAAAGAGCCCTCTCGACGAAGCGACACACTGATTTACGACTATCGTTTATACTCGACGAATCAACCAGAAAACCAACAACGAACCGGCGATAGAGAGAGAGATTGGGAATAATTGAAGTATAGGGTGGTAGCCTGCGAGAGATGTCATTTTTTTTTGTTTAAAAGTAAAAAATCTCCGTTCCAAAGTCACGAAAAACGTTTAGCTAGAAGCTTTGTCCTTTTTTTTTTAAATAACGGAGAGAGTTAAGGGGGGAAATAGGGTTAGACGGTACAAAAAATCAATTTTTTTTTTATTTCATAAATTGTTGGTAAAACTATTGAAAAATATGTTCTCAAAATTTTAAATGAAAATTCCGACTTCTTCTATTGTTATAAGCCATTAAGGGGGGAAATGGGGTTAGGACAGCGTTTTCTCAATAATTGTCATGCATTTTTTTATAGTATAAAAAATGAATATAATTTATTGAAACTTTGAGAATATTTTATACATATATTTAAGTATATGCTATAAAATTTTTATTACATATATTTAAGTATATACTATAAAATATTAGCGACCCCATATTGCTTGTTTTCCTTGGTACTATTTTTATCAAACGCGTTTTTCTGAAAACGACTTTTTTTTAACTTGCGTACACGCTAGTTTGAAAAGTTTTCAACCAATCGTTTTGAAAATTGGCAGTTACTTTCTTCATAGTATTGCGCTCTATATGAACCTAAAATCGGAATATTATCATTATTTAAAATAATTTTTTTTTGCAAATAAAGTTGTAAAAAATGGCAAAAAATCATGCTTTTTTGATTTGACCCCTGTAAAAAATTCAATTTTCAATTTTTTTGATAGCATTTAGGTTCATATAGAAGAGAGACATATAATAAAAGTAAATTCCAACCCCGTTTGATTGCAGATGAAAATTGCGGCTTCCAGAATGTACGCAAAATGCTGAGTCTGATTGTGACCTGCAATATGGGGTCGCTAATATTTTATAGTATATACTTAAATATATGAATAAAATATTCTCAAAGTTTCAATAAATTATATTCATTTTTTAGACTATAAAAAAATGCATGAAAATCATTGAGAAAACGCTGTCCTAACCCCATTTCCCTCCTTAAGGTAGTAGTCTGGTAACTTAAGCCGATTTAAAAAAAAAAACTTTTTTTTCCAAAGTCCGCCATTTTGTTATTTATCGATGAAATTTAACTTCAGTAGTTCCGACTAAAATGACATGTCTATAGATTAAGAATTATCAAGAATTTTTGATTTCAGATAACATCAAGAGCCAAAATCATCGGGGCCACCCACGCGCTTTTTTTTCGAGGTGCCAACTTCCATCAATAATAATAATAATAATAATCTATTAAATTTTTTCAACAATTTTTTTTTTTGTATCTTTAATATGTAAATAAAAACATCCTAAATATCCAAAACGATTTATTTTCATTTTCCTACAAAAAATGCCCTTCAAAAACGACATGAAAATCGGCTTAAGTTACCAGACTACCACCTTAATGCGGAATTACTACCGGTATAGAAAGCGATTGTCTTCTTTCGAGCAGCCGTAAAGTAAATCGACGAAAACCCACATTTCAATAGCAAGCGAGAGAGTTAATAAATGCGTTTTCATTGTGTAATTCATGTTGTTTTTTATATTCATATAATAATACTCTTCCGAGCGAGACACGCAACATGTACGATTTCTATAAAAGCCATTCTGGGGGCGGGACGAGGGGGAGCTCAATAAAAATTTCTTTTATTCCCGCCACGTTTTTCTTCTTACATTACTTCAACAAGGTAAAGAGAGTTATTACCTACACACGGTAACTCGTACGATGGTTGATTCTTATCAACCGGTGACGATTAAATTTATTGCACTTTCGATGCCAACCTCTCGTCGTAATTAATTTCGATTAACAAACGGGACAAAGTTTACGTACACCGTTCGGTTTACATTTATACAAGTTCGAATTGCTCTCTATGATGTACCTAATGAATGCCATTACCTATATACATATGTGATATATGTATATCCACATAAGTAGACGTACAAGGATGAATTTTACGAGGGGTGCACGTGTAAAACGTCGCGTGTGCGGAGAGCGATCCGTCTTAAATCGATTACAAATCATCGGTTTAACGGTTACAACACGATTTCGTTCGAAGAACAAAATAATTTAAGACCGACGCAAAGTGAAGAAATAAAAAGATGCCAAATTCGAAGCTTGAACATTTCTTCCTCATTATTTTATCCTCGTTCAACAAATCCTTCGGCAATTTCGTTCCGTTAATTTTGACTTTCTCGCGAAAGGAGCCAAAACAATGTATAAATTTATCGTTTTTTCAAGCTTCGTATCTTCCTCCGGCTCGTCAACTTTCGGTACTTGATTTGTTTTTTTCTTCTTCTCATTTCCAACTGACTCGTTACTTTCTTAATTTCCTCGAGATTCTCCATCGCTCGTCCTACAACATACATTCATCCTTTTTCCACGATAATTTCATCATTACTCGTATATCATCCGTTTGTTCACGAACATTTTTATCTCCAGCGGTGCATCTGCTCGCGTGTTAAATTTCACGACCGATAGTTCAAGGCATTCACGAATCATAAATGAGGTTTTATTTTTGCAACCTCATCTTATACACACACAAACGCAAACGACAGTCTCGTTTATACGGACAAATTTTCTCGTTCCCTTCTGAATTACAATTCTACCGACTATTTGGAACATTTTACGGAATTTGGCGTTTAACGAGTAGAAAAAAAAGTTCATTGAAGCGTTCTGTTTACGAACATTCAGTGTGGCGAACTGGAGAGACTCCGGAGGGATTTTTCACACCGGCCGGACGTCTTTCGATCGATCTCACACCGAAGCCTTTTTGTTTTCTTTATTATATTTCTTTTTCTCTTAAAATTATATCTCAATAACTCGATAATTAAAGAGCTATACGTCTCGTGTAAACCTTACCAAAATAAATCTCCACCGGCTGTGTTATTCTAAGCTTTTTCGTGCTACTTCCTCGTTGTTTCGATGGAAGATTTGTGGAAAAAAATGAAGAAATCCTCGTTTCAACGAGAAGCACCTGCAGCAGGAATACACAATCTCACACACACGCACACACTGCACTCACTCACTCGCTCTCTCACTCAGCACACACACACACACACACACACACATTAACATTAGCACGAACACACCACCTTAGTTTCTTCGGAGCCGAGGCCGAACGTCTTCGCGTGAGCGCGAACGCGTTCTTACTGAACTGACCCAAGCCCCCCCAAGGGCTACTACAACTGGCTACTGTTTGTCCCGATGTTGAACGGACTCTTCCACCTTTACACATGATGTGTTGCCCGCTGTGAAGCAAAAGCACACGAGGCATCAACGACGAACGGTCACTCCCGCCCGCAGTTGCACGTTCTATATAGGCACTACCCACAAAGAGTTCTATATATATTGATTGCTTGGAAGCAAAAGGACGTTACAGAGCATTGCGGCTACGGGAGTTTTTAATTGCACTCTTTTCCTTTCTCAATGCTCGGTATACTTCGGCATATCTGTTGATGCATCAATTGTATATATCTTAATCGAGAGACGCGACAGCGTCTTGTAAATGAAGAAAACTTTTTAACAACGGCCGCCGCTGTTTCTCTGCACTGAGTGCAGGACAATACGTCTTTAACCGAGGCAATGCAGAGACCGACGGAATGAAAAAACTACCTAACGAGACACCGTCGAATGATTTTTTCGGAAATAACAATAATTATTTAAGGAAATACGTTTATTATACTCGAAAAAAACGTGTCCCATTTTATGTGGGTGAAGGGAGGAAATAGAGTTAGGACAGCGTTTCCTCAGATTTTCATGAATTTTTTTATAGTATAAAAAATTAATATAATTTATTGAAACTTTGAGAAGATTTTATACATATATTTGAGTATATACTATAAAATTTTTGAAGAATTTTCTTGAAAAACACCGAAGATATTAGCGACCCCATATTGCAGGTCACGATCAGACTCAGCATTTTGCGTACATTCTGGAAGCCGCAATTTTCATCTGAAATCAAACGAGGTTGGAATTTACTTTTATTATATGTCTCTCTTCTATATGAACCTGAATGCTATCGAAAAAACTGAAAATTGAATTTTTTACAGGGGTCAAAACAAAAAAGCATGAGTTTTGCCATTTTTTACAACTTTATTTGCAAATGAAAATTATTTTAAACAATGATAATCTTCCCATTTTAGATTCATATAGAGCGCAATACTATGAGGAAAGTAACTGCCAATTTTCAAAACGATTGGTTGAAAACTTTTCAAACTAGCGTGTACGCAATTTCAAAAAAAGTCGTTTTCAGAAAAACGCGCTTGAAAAAATAGTACCAAGAAAAACAAAGTCAAGACAGTCATACATTTTTTTTCGGTGTTTTTCAAGGAAATTCGTCAAAAATTTTATAGTATATACTTAAATATATGTATAAAATAATCTCAAAGTTTCAATAAATTATATTCATTTTTTATACTATAAAAAAATTCATGAAAATCATTGAGAAAACGCTGTCCTAACCCTATTTCCCCCCTTAATGAAGAAAAAGGTGATATAAAAAAGTCTCAATGACTCGGATATCGACAGTGGCCTTCCTCTTAAAACGGGAAGGAATGCTCGTATCTAATAGTTTCAATAGTGAGGTTCAACGAATAAACTTAACACTTTAACACAACGATCAGGAAGCAATTAGTAAGTTTCAATTCGCGCCGATTTTTTTTTTTTTTTTTTAGTACCGCATCGACATCAATTCAGTCTGTTGTCCCCGAAAGTGAGAATCTGGGTCGTAGAAGAGAAAAAATATATATATCCGTGCGTAATCTCGACCCTCGATCGTACACTATAGCGTCGTCCGTTCGTGAATAACTCGAGAGAGACTTTTTTCTATAGCCAAGTCGCCGCTGCGTGAGCCTACTGAGAAATCAACGCTGTTTAAGTAGTACGAGCGTACTTCGTTCGGACGTTAGGGACTCTGCCCTCTCGAACTTTGGTTATTCCACCCACAATGACAGAATCTAATGCGACGAATCTTCGGACATTAATTATTTCTTTTTTTTTTTTTTTCGCACCGTTCGATTCCTGTAAATCTGATTGAAACAAGATTAGTTTCGTTTTTCTTTTGTTATCGCGGACAATATCCTTTGGGTAACGTGTGTAAATAAAAAATAAAAAAAAATTGCAGCGGTTTCGAATTACGGGAGTTTCTGCGGAACGCGTTTTGTATCTACAACGTACGGTAACTGGCAAGTGGCATGAATACAAAAAAAAAAAAAAAAAAGAAAAACACGCAAAGCGAGATTCTAATACGGAGATTGGGAAACGGGAATCGCGCTACTGGCGAATGATATAACCTCGAAATCGCACCTTTAGTCCTCGCGAATTTGGGTCATAGGGATATATATTATGTGTTCACGGGCGTTCGTCGGAAGGAATCGAGGACACGGGGGGAGGGTGAACAACACTCGGTGAAATAGGAAAATGAAATGAGAGATATTGAGGAGATGTGGGTTATGGAAAAAATATAATAATGATAAATTGTAGAAATTATAGGTACTTCTGTCGAATTCGAGGCTAGGAAGAAGATAAAAAATGCTAAAAGGAAGACATGCGCGACGGTGGAAAGAAAAACATGCGAGCATGAAATGAGAAATGTTGATAATAAAGAGATATTCGCATCACGGGTTATGGAAAAACATGATAATGATAAATTATACAAACAAAATTATAGGTACGTCTGTAACGATGTGAAATGTTGAAAATAAGCTGTAGAAAGATATTGAGAAGAATTGGAGGATTAAGACGAAGATAAAAAGTGCTAAAAGGAAGACATGGGCGACGGTGGAAAGAAAAACATGCGAGCATGAATTGAGAAATGTTAATAATAAAGAGATATTGGAATCACGGATTATGGAAAAACATGATAATGATAAATTATAGAAACAAAATTATAGGTACGTCTGTAACGATGTGAAATGTTGAAAATAAGTTGTAGAAAGATATTGAGAAGAATTGGAGGATTAAGACGAAGATAAAAAGTGCTAAAAGGAAGACATGGGCGACGGTGGAAAGAAAAACATGCGAGCATGAAATGAGAAATGTTAATAATAAAGAGATATTGGAATCACGGATTATGGAAAAACATGATAATGATAAATTATAGAAACAAAATTATAGGTACGTCTGTAACGATGTGAAATGTTGAAAATAAGTTGTAGAAAGATATTGAGAAGAATTGGAGGATTAAGACGAAGATAAAAAGTGCTAAAAGGAAGACATGGGCGACGGTGGAAAGAAAAACATGCGAGCATGAAATGAGAAATGTTGTTAATAAAGAGATATTCGAATCACGCTGAAGATAAATATGACGAGAGATAACAAGAACAATATTGAAGCAGATAAATCCTTACAAATTAAGTGACCGCAAGTGCCGCCATTTTGAGGAAAACCGTATCGGCCAATATCTCCGTTACCGTGCACTTTAGGCCAAAAATGCTAATAACTTTTCTTGTAGACAATTGAATTTCCTATCTTTTTTCTGAATAATTTTTTTTGCATCACTTACCGTTTACGACTTATACGACTGTTAACATTCATTTATTCACTTTTTGACCTGTATCTCTCTTAATAATAGTTTAAACAATAAAATGCTAATAACTTATCTTTTAAATCCACACATTTTCCACAACTTTTATTTGAAACTTTTTTGTCTAAAATTAATATTCTCAAAGTTATAACGCGTTCAATGTTGCGCTACCGAGTGCAAGGCTAATAAAAACGCGTTATAACTTTGAGAATATTAACTTTAGACAAAAAAGTTAAAAAAAAAAGGTGTGGGAAATTTATGGATTTAAAAGATAAGTTATTAGCATTTTATTGTTTAAACAATTATTAGGAGAGATACAGGTCAAAAAGTGAATAAATACATTTTAACAGTCGTATAAGTCGTAAACGGTAAGTGATACAAAAAAAATTATTTAGAAAAAAAGATGGGAAATTCAATCATCTACAAGAAAGGTTATTACCATTTTTTGCCTAAAGTGCACGGTAACGGAGATATTGGCCAATACGGTTTTCCTCAAAATGGCAGCACTTGCGGTCACTTAATTTGTAAGGATTTTGTTTATTTACATTCAGTACGTGATACTGAACCTAATAAAAAAAAAATAAATAACTCTTGTAATTTTTTGTGCAATTGACGAGAGTAACGGGTTCCCTATTAATTGTACTATAACCCTAACTTGTACACATGACAAAAAACAGTTTGAAAATCGTGGATCCCAGACATAACACGAACGTTCATCGGACTATCAGACCGTCGTGACAATTTACCACTGAAAATGCACTCTCGGTTGAAGTACATAGACGAGCCATTTGGCTCGAGTCCAAATGGTCGGGAATATTAAGTTAGTGACGCGGGGGGAACCGCGTGAACTATCGGGTACTCGGTTTATCCCTGGATATACTTATTTTCACTATCACTCTGTTTCTCGTTTGCCGGGTACTTTATAACCGCGAGACTAAGGAGCCGTTGGTAAAGAGGGAACGGGGTAGGGGCGAGGCCATATCCGTTAGTTTCCGTTCGTTCATTAAACCGTCGAAGGCTATCCCCCGGCTCCGAATTATTGGAACATTAGCTTGATTGAACGGAAAATGGGCACGGCGCTGATATTCCATTCCATCGTGCATCACTCTTGGAAATGATATCGATGATCTGACCTTCTCCGGTAGTGCGATCCGGGCGTCTGGATATTCGGAAAGAAAAATAGAGAAAAAATATAATCTGATTAATCGCAGGTAGAATTTAGAACAGAAAATTTACTATCATAACGAGAAATGTAATAAAATATTGATAAATAATTTGATTTTGATACTATCTCATTCCGATGGTAGACAACGTTTTTTTTTTTTAACGCCTTTTTCCCTTTTAATTTTGTGACTCAATGGTCAACGCTCGCAGAGTAAAATTGGCAGCAAACAGAGCCTTGTGAATGTCCCAAAACCGTGCAAAGTTCTTTTGAGTTTTTTTTCAAGATTTATTTTCCTCCGGTATATACAGTTATTAATTTATAATAATAGGCGTCGTCGAACGACGAAATTACATTATCCGTTAGATCGGCCATCGAATATCAACTGACTTTCGCGCGTATACCATCGTTTTCAGGATGCAGCCGCACATTATCAATACAACGACAATGCACGCTCGTTAAACGATTTTTTTTCTTTTATTCTCGTTCGTCGTGACAATAAATAAAACGCACTTAGCGTTACTACGATATTGTTTCTCAAGTGTAAAGGGACAAACGGTGGCCAAAGGCCGTCGATAAAACGAAGAGGATTTCTTTCGTTTTTTTTTTTTCTCTTATCGATAACAAATATACGACTTTGGTACTTGAAGAGCAACGAGGGGGAGGGCCATAAAATGATCTTTGCTCGAGATCAATGTTAGGTTCTTTCAAACGCCGGACAAACCATTATCATATCTCACTCACTTTATCGTCGAATCTCATTCGCTAACGCACAATTAGTCTTCCACCGCGTGAGAATTGACTTTGCAAATACACCAGTTTTTTAAACTATACACGTACGTTATAATTGTATTGTATATATATTTACAGACTACATATAGCCATGTATGTATACTATATAGTACATGCAGAGGATATATATATTAGGGCGATTTTTTTTTTTCGACTTTTTTTTTCAGTCCCCACCCGAAATTTTGTTGGATATGTCGAAAAAGAAATTCCCTGAAAGTCACAGCCCTTAATATTAATTCTGAGTACTCTCCCAAAGCGTGAGAAGATTTTCCATCTAAAATACACGTAAATCGAATTTTTTTTTTTTTTTTCAAATATCTATAACTCAGCCGCATTTTATGCTATCATATTGTTCTTGGTTTCGATTTACTCGGAATGAAACAATCTGAAAAAGTGCCATTTGCGGCGAAAGTGTAAATTGTACTGGTGAGTTGGTACGGGTCACTGAAGTTCATTTTTACCCAAAATTCTCGTTTTTTTGCTGTTATCTCCGAAACAATTAACTTTACGAAAAAAATGTAAATGAAAAATTTGTTGGAAATTTAATTTCATACAAAAATGGTCCTGTCGACCCAATTGCTTAGATTAATATTTCTTGAGATATTGAACTTTTTTTATTTTTTATTTTTTTTTAATTATTTAATATTTCATATTTTATAAATTTTATACTACTCATAAGTTAAAGTTCAATATCTCAAGAAATATTAATCTAAGCAATTGGGTCGATAGCACCTTTTTTGTAGGAAATTAAATTTCCAACAAATTTTTCACTTACATTTTTTTCGTAAAGTTAATTGTTTCGGTGATAACAGCAAAAAAACGAGAATTTTGGGTAAAAATCATCTTCAGTGACCCGTACCAACTCACCGGTACAATTTACACTTTCACGGCAAATGGCACTTTTTTAGATTGTTGTATTCCGAGTAAATCGAAACCAAGAACAATATGATAGCATAAAATGCGGCGGAGTTATAGAAATTTGAAGAAAAAAAAAATCGATTTACGTGTATTTTAGATGGAAAATTGTACTGGTCAGTTGGTACGGGTCACTGAAGTTCATTTTTACCAAAAATTCTCGTTTTTTTTTGCTGTTATCTCCGAAACAATTAACTTTACGAAAAAAATGTAAACGAAAAATTTGTTGGAAATTTAATTTCCTACAAAAATGGTCCTATCGACCCAATTGCTTAGATTAATATTTCTAGAGATATTGAACTTTTTTATTTTTTATTTATTTTTTATTATTTAATATTTCATATTTTATAAATTTTATACTCCTCATAAGTTAAAGTTCAATATCTCAAGAAATATTAATCTAAGCAATTGGGTCGATGGGACCTTTTTTGTAGGAAATTAAATTTCCAACAAATTTTTTATTTACATTTTTTTCGTAAAGTTAATTGTTTCGGTGATAACAGCGAAAAACGAGAATTTTGGGTAAAAATCACTTCAGTGACTCGTACCAACTCACTGGTACAATTTACACTTTCACCGGAAAATGGCACTTTTTTAGATTGTTTTATTCCGAGTAAATCGAAACCAAGAACAATATGATAGCATAAAATGCGGCTGAGTATAGAAATTTGAAGATAAAAAAAATTCGATTTACGTGTATTTTAGATGGAAAATTGTACTGGTGAGTTGGTACGGGTCACTGAAGTTGATTTTTACCCAAAATTCTCGTTTTTTTGCTGTTATCTCCGAAACAATTAACTTTGCGTAAAAAATGTAACGAAATATTTGTTGGAAATTTAATTTCCTACAAAAATGGTCCGATCGACCCAATTGCTTAGATTAATATTTCTTGAGATATTGAACTTTTTTTATCTTTTATTTATTTTTTATTATTTAATATTTCATATTTTATAAATATCATACTACTCATAAGTTAAAGTTCAATATCTCAAGAAATATTAATCTGAGCAATTGGGTCGTTGGGACCTTTTTTGTAGGAAATTAAATTTCCAACAAATTTTTCATTTAAATTTTTTTCGTTAAATTAATTGTTTCGGTGATAACAGCAAAAAAACGAGAATTTTGGGTAAAAATCAACTTCAGTGACCCGTACCAACTCACCAGTACAATTTACACTTTCACCGCAAATGGCACTTCTTTAGATTGTTTTATTCCGAGTAAATCGAAACCAAGAACAATATGATAGCATAAAATGCGGCTGAGTTATAGAAATAAAAAAATAAACAAAATTCGATTTACGTGTATTTTAGATGGAAAATCTTCTCACGTTTTGGGAAAGTACTTAGAATTAATATTAAGGGCTGGAACTTTCAGGGAATTTCTTTTTCGACATATCCAACAAAATTTCGGGTGGGGACTGAAAGTAAAAAATAGTCGAAAAAAAAAAATCGCCCTAGTATGTATACTATATAGTACATGCAGAGGATATATATATATATATATATTATTTTTTAGTCGAGCGTAGTATTGTCATTACTGTGGTGAATACACAAACAGAATAAAATACATTCGGATATAGAGCACGATCGAAATGAACCGAAAACATTTGAGATTATTTAAAAAATAAATAATCGATTTTTTTTCTGTTTAAATCAATAACATTCATTCCAAAAAAATAATGATGTGTCTTCATTGTTCTAATTTTGAAAAAAAAATCCGCACATTCCTGATTATTTCGCGATAAAATTAATCTTCAATAATTTTTCATTAAAATAATGCTCATCTCTGAACACATTCGCGCATCGCCGATGGCGTCGTTATGCCCGAATCTGCTTCCGAATTACATAGCTGCCTAGTATTTTCCGACGAAAAATCACGCGCGTCTCTCGCGATAATGGAAATAACACTTAAACTTCTTTAATTATTTCTGTAGCAGAGGTATAGTATTTTTTTTGTTTTGTTGCTTTTTTTTTGGAACATATTTTTCATTCTGTATCGTTAACCGCGAAATTACAGTCGCGGTGTAACATTGAAAAAGATATAGTCACGTATGCACTGTGTACTCGTGTTGTTCCGTTTTTTTTTCTTCCACTGAGTATCGGATACTCATAGGCCACGGTATCTATCGCACGGATTATTAAGTTTTCTTGTTTGTCGAATTTTTATAGCAAACTCTCACGTCTCGTTATCGGGCACAGCAGACCTGGGATATAGTTTAGCGTTTTTATAGCTTATTATTATCGTGAAGCACGGTATTTTTTTTGTTTTTTTTTTTCTTTCGTTTTCAATAATGTTAATATGGTTTTAATGATTTTTACATCGATTGTCATAAACAAAAGTTTTATTCGCTAAAGAAAAATTCGACAAACTCCGATTATACTTGTAAAGCTTCAAATTCATTTATCGACCCACTCTTGATTATGACCTTTATAGATGAAGCATCCTCAAACAGCCTTCTAATTTTTTTTTATCTTTCACGTTGCGATTTCTCCTCTGCGAGAGTTTTTTTTAATTACTCAAACGACATTCGTCATTGGCAAGACAGCGGATATATAGATGTTAACGCGGTGACGAATCAGAATTGAAAGAATGATAATCGTACAAGGCGAAGGATCCAATTGTTCACCTATGATTGCCGCACGAAAAATGATATTTCTCTAAAACAACTTACATTCGATAATCTCGCAAAGACCAAAATGTTAACAGACAAAAATAAGCGCGATAGGTAGTAAAAGTGATAACTCGTAAGATCTAAAAAAATTGTTAATACACGACAGGTTTTTCGGAAGCTGTTCGCGAGCCGTTCATTCCGTTTATCAATAGGATCCTTCACCTTAAAACCCTCACTCTTTTCCTATTGTTTTTAAAAGCTTGACCGTAAGTCATCTCGAAAATAAATACAAACAAAATTATAATACCCCTGTATCATTATTTGTCCGTTAACTCACAACGCGATTTATTACGGGAACGATGATAAAAGCATTTTATTTCGGTTCATTATTTCGGTTTGTCCTGTAATTTTTGTACGTGAATTCTACGATGATCTTTCCGATATTTCTCGATCGTTAGATCGGCGCTGTTCGGTGTGGACAATCGTAGCGAAACGGGATCGAGGCTAGCAGCAAGTTTCAAATAAATTTCCTCCATCTCTTTCGTTATTTTCACCTCGTAATTCGGATCTTTTTTCTCGTCGATTACCGCTCGTTCCTCCGACGATCTCGTGTCCGTATCGAAAGTAATGAGATCCTCGATAAGGTCATCTTTGGAAATGACATTCGCGCGAGACGTTGTATTATCGATAATTCTCGTGTCGTCGGCAAACGGATTATCGAGAGATTTTTCCAACAATGGTCGAACAATCTCCTCGAGATTCGCATTATCCACGAGAATTGACGTCTCAATAATCGGGCTCTCATCAATATCGATCTTAACGAGCGTGTCGGCTTTCGCGACGGCGCCAATGAGAGGAATTTTTTGTCTCGACGTTAAATCCCGGGAAATAATTGTCTTTGATGTTTGATCGGTTTTAACGACGGCGACCGACGATTGTACCCATTCGGCGACTCGTTGCAATTGTGTACTGTCGTTTGTAGTGACGATCGGTGAATTTTCCTCGCTACTCGTCGACATTGATCTACCGGAACGCGTCGATTTGGCAACGTGTACGAGAGCGGTATTTGGCCTATTTGCGCCACTCGTATAGAGAACAGTTTGATAATGTCCGACGTTGTCGAGAAGAATGTTCTTTGAGCCTGGCGTTAATCTCATGAAACAATTTCTCGGACCGGCGTTACGATCTTTCCAGCTTGATTTTGTATTATTATTGCGCATACGTTTGTCAGTGATCGTATGAAGAGCGTCGCTCGAGCTACTCGATTGATTCGACGTCGAGATAACGACACTGTCGCTGCTAAAACTTGGACTTATTGCCGTTTCCGTTTGTCCGCAATCCTTGATCGTCGTCGTATTAACGGCATTTGTAACCTCGATCAAGGTCATCTGTGTCTTATTGATATTTCCCGTGGTCGTATCGTTTCTCCATACTCTGTCGTTTATCACATCGATCTGTGTATCACCGCTGCTACAACGTTTTTGATTATCCATCGTCTCGCTCGTGGTTAACTGCGATCTCGTGCTCCACTCGCTCTTCCATATTCTATCATTTATTATGTCGACGGGACTCGGTTCTTTGGTGGTCGCATTAGCATCGATTATTTTCTCATCCGCGCAATTTTCCGTCGCGTCTTTCTCAAATTTATTCCAATTATCCGGCGCACAGATTGTTCTCGCGTCAGCGTCGATTCTGTTGCTCGAGCGCACTTGTTTGTTCTTGTTGATGTTCGTTTTGCACAATGTTGTTCGATCGCTATTAATTTGCGCGGGCTTTTGCTTCATCGCGTGTTGATTATGCTTCTGTATCGTAGCCGTTTGACGAGCTAAACGCGTTTGTCCATCGGGATTGCTGAGACTACCGTAAATTGTCGTATTCACGTTGATTCCATTGTCCGAATGAGAATTTTCCGTGCGTCCACGTATCATTTTAGTCTCGTTGATTCGTCGAAAATTTGTACCGTTACTAGGTTCAACGATCGATTGAGAATTAATCGTTTTGCCGTTTAAGGAATCGTAAAAATTTCGATCGTTTCGAAATTCCGTCGAGCCGCATTCGTCGCAAACGCGAACGTCGTACATGTCAAGGCTCGTTTGTGTCTCGGTGTCGATCGTTAATATCGTCCGATGACACGTACAGGTGTTGCAATGTTTCGCAAATATTCTTTCGCGCTCACGATCTTCCAAAACTTTCGCCATTATCGCCGCTGACACAATGTCAACCGGTGGCTTCGAATCATCGCTCTCGTCGTCGCTGTGCTTCTCCACGTTTGTCTTTGTTATGTTGTACACCATTGCGGTTGGTGGAAATGTTGATATTGGCACGGTTATACTTTTAACGTCCGGCGGTGAGACGTCGCTTGAACGACGCTTTTGCGCCACGTACGTTCGAACCTTTGCCTGAACCTCGGACGGTAACTGGATGAAAAACAAAAATTTCATTAAATTCGTAACGAACTTTACTGAGATATGAAAATTATCAAAATATTCGAATAAAAAGCTGAAGAAGTGAATTTTCAAGAGTTAATAATGAAAATTCTTACAGAGTCATATTTTTGTCCAACGAAGTTGGACGGTTTACACTGGAGCAATTGGATAGCCAGATTAACGTCATTTCTGTATTTCTCCTGCGGAAAACAAAAAGATAGAAATATAAAAAAATTAACATTGACGATTTAAATATTGATAAAACAAAATGAAAATTTGCCGCGGTGCTAGCTTACGTTATCCTGGGTAAGACGATGTATAGTATAATTAGCATCGGCTAAACGATGCGACAGCGTCGCTATGTCTTTGGCGAAGGCACCTTTTTCAGTCTCACATTTGTCGACGATCCTCAACAATTTATCCTCCAAATTTTGATTAACCTTCTGCACTCTCTTGTGAGCCTCCCAGAGTCTCGAATATTTTTCCTGGCAGATACGCAATTCTTCCTTCGTCGAGGCCAATTCGCCGTTGGGAAATTTGTCGGCTTCGTTCAAAAATTGCGTCTCCATCGTAACGATGTGACTGTCTCTCTCCATTAGACGCTGTCTGAGATTCTCAATCTCTGCATGAAGATGCATATCCGTGTGTTTCTCATTGTTCTTGGTGCATTTGGCGCAAACACATCCGCATTCCTGGAAATAAGAAATTGAAGTTCATATTTATTGTTTGTTCGAGTCAAAATTACCAATCGAAGGAAAAACCAATAATTTTATATATATATAGTATAAATACTCGATTAATAACCTATGTAGTCCGCGAGATAAAAAAAAAAATCCTCTTAGCTCACCTCACATTTTCCAGCCATCGTCGAATTCGTCAAAATAATACAAAATAATGGCAATAAAATATTCTCGTTCGTTGACACGTCCGCGTAATTGGAACTTCATAACCCTCGTCGTTGAACGTACACGGGGCAAATAGAAATGAAGTATATATTGTCCGTTCTCGAGTCAAACAATTTTCGGTATTATTCGTTTATCAAACGAGACTCCATTTTTTTATACCTTCATTTCTCATATCGTTTAATGTTGAGTGATCAAACGAATACGAGGAAACAATTACACCTGCCGCGTATTTACTTCTTTTTTTTTTCCGAACGCTTAAAAACAACGAGCGATAAGCATTCGACGACGGTACATGTGTGTCGCACGTTTATAACAATAAAACAAACAAAAGATAAACGTTCGCTCGGGTGTCGAGGACAACACGAGAGCACGCACTCGATGTCACTTTTTTACAACTTTACACTTTACATCGTGTACATTGAGCGTCATTAACCGCTACTACGCTCGGTAACACGAGAGGATTTGACACTTAATCTTTTTTCTTCACTTTTTTTCTCACCTTCCCATGCTCTCAGAACCGAGCAACCACACGTAACGACGTGCGAGTCAATTCACTATCTCTAAGAGATATTCGGACGCTTTTGTGTAGCAGATAGTACAAGCAATTGCCACGTATTGTCGCTAATTGTCGCATTACCATTTTACACAACACGAGGATTTGCTGACCTTTGAATCGCTCTTAAAACATTTTATCCTCCATACGAGTACGAAATTTTGTACCCACGTCTTATTTCTAATCATAATAATAAATTTATCAATTATTCAATTAGCTAGACCGGACGTATTGCCTTTTTTTTGCCAAAGATATTCGGAGCAGAAGGTTCATCCTTTATCCGTACTTTCTCTGCTTCCAGCTGACGGCGTTTCCCCTCCAGATCTTTTTGCACGATGGAGAAAAAATTCTGAGCGTACTACGTGGCTCAAACACAAATTCCCTGCCACATTCCCCGCGTTATCGCCCGTCGATCATCGTCGACGAGAGCAGCTGTTCGTTCATCGCCACGGAAACTTCACGTGGTTCGCACGATAAAATTCACTGTAATCAATTGCATACATTTCTGGTATAATTAATCTTTGGACTTGGTGCTCCGAAAGATCGTGATGTACCAGAGAAAGAACTAGGGCGAGCCTGACTTATTCTTTAACGTATAGAAAGAAATTCAGTGAATTTCGATCATCGAAGATCTACGAATATTGAGAAATAGTAAAAACCGAAAAAAAACTTTACAATGCTTGCCACATTTTCGAAAACATTAAGGTGCCAAGCCAAAGTAAGTAACGTAAAGTGCTCGAGATTGAATTAGTGAGATGTTTGTGTTATAATTATTAAACTCACGTTCTTATCGAGTTATTATAAGAATTATGTAATTGTTTAAGGAAACAATATAAGTCAATATCTTCAACTTTTTGATTCTTCACTCTCGATTTTGTTTTTGTTTTTTTTTCACAATTATGATGAGTTACAGTTGAGACGATGTTCGATTAAATCCTAAAGAAGACGTACGATGCAATTAGTTTAAAAAAAAAGTTGTACGAATCGAAATATGACAATTTTCTTTCAGTTTGGCTCACTCTCTAGGTACGAATCAACGTTGGTTATAGCGGAGCACAATAATGAAAATCTTGCTGCTATAACTCAGGCTACGCTGACCGCTGCCAAGAAAATTGGTGGCGACGTCACCGTTCTAGTAGCCGGAACGAAATGTGGCCCAGCCGCGGAGGCATTGAGCAAAGTCAACGGAGTGAGCAAAGTTCTTGTGGCCGAGAGCGAAGCTTTCAAAGGATTCACACCGGAGTCCCTGACTACGCTGATTCTCGCTGCGCAGAAACAATTCAATTACAGTCATATATTGGCGGGTGCCAGCGCCTTTGGAAAAGCCCTATTACCAAGAGTAAGTAAAATAGTTTTAACGGGGGGGGTAAGGTTAATTCGTACAAAAAAAGGCATGTTTTTGTGATTTTTTTGTGACGACGCAGTTAAAATCTCTTTATTAAAACTAATGTTACAGTAAAATATGACATTCGAAGAATATTATATAAAATTTTCACGAAGAAATATTTAAAAATACGGCAATGGCAGCAATTATTCGGACGTGTCTCGGAAAAAAGTAGAATTGCGGTGTCCCTCATAACTTGGTGCTGGATCATCCGAAATGAAAAAATGAAAGTTCATTCGTTAGATAATAGTTTTCCCCAGGTAACGCTGGGAGGGTTTTTTCGAAATTTCAATTTTTCAATTTTTTGAAACATTTTGAAGGGGAAAACGCGATTTTTACGAAAAAAAATCGGTTAACTTGTTATTGTAAAATAAAAATTATTAACAAATTTGAAAAAAACTCTCCAGCGTTACCTCGTAAATTATGTACAGAATTAGTGTTCAAAATTTCAAAGGGATCGGTGCTGTAGTTTTCAAGTTATGAGGGACAGCGACTTTGAAAACGTGAGTTGTGAGGAAAACGCTTTAAAGTTTTGAATACTAAAAAATCTGGTATAAAACGTTCATAAGCGAATTTTATCGGCTTACCTCACACTGAATCGTCAATGACAGGTCCATAAAGGATGTTGCTATCATCAAAGATGTCTAAAGCACCTTTTTGCTCCTGTCTACGACGAATCCTGCCTTCTTTAGTTTTTTTTTCAGCTTCCTGCTCTGCTCGGCTTACACGTATGGAGTCAGTTGATCGCGCCCAGTCATGAGCGCCAGTCTGGAGCAACGGACGCTCAAATGCTCATAACTCCGTTAATTTTGCTCCGATCAATTTGAAATTTTGACACAATATTCTTGAGATGTTAGGGATTCATTTTAAAAAATTAAAAAAAAATGCGAAAAAACAAGTTTAAATACCTTACCCCGCCCTTAACTTCCCATTGACAATCGTGAGATTCTTTGACGTGTAAAAAACAACGTATAAGTTTTTAGCTTCACAAAGCTACTTCAAACTGTACTGCGAATATTCATTCCAATGTTCAAAATAGTTCAAATAATCAGAAAATCACATATAGAAAAAAATACCGGAATAAGATCTTCTCATAAATTTTTACACGGTCTTTCAATGTGATTCTTCAGGTCGCTGCGAAACTCGATGTATCACCGGTCAGCGATGTCATCGGTATAAAATCATCGGATACGTTCGTTCGTACGATCTACGCCGGAAATGCAACACAAACGATAAAAGTAAAAGATAACGTGAAAATCGTGAGTGTCCGAGGAACGTCGTTCGAGCCCGTGTCGTTGGAAGGTGGTTCAGCGAAAATCGAGGCGGCCCCAACCGGTGAATACAAGACCGACATAATCGAGTTTGTGAAACAGGAACTCAGCAAGTCCGATCGACCGGAGCTTACTTCCGCGAAGGTCGTAATTTCCGGCGGACGCGGAATGAAATCCGGCGAGAATTTCGAGCTCTTGTACACTCTCGCGGACAAATTGAACGCCGCCGTTGGAGCATCAAGAGCGGCGGTCGATGCGGGTTTCGTGCCGAACGATTTGCAGGTCGGGCAGACTGGAAAAATCGTTGCGCCGGTTAGTAAAACGTCGTTTCAGTGGTATTTAAACCTCCTTAAACACATTGACATTAAAAGCTCGATTTTTTGTTCACCTAACCAAAGATTCCTCTTTGACGAAGCAAAAGATTAGAAAAAAAAAAACACTCTTTTTCGATCTTCAGGAGCTCTACATAGCCGTCGGTATATCCGGAGCGATTCAGCATCTCGCTGGAATGAAGGATTCAAAGACGATCGTAGCGATAAACAAAGATCCGGAAGCGCCGATCTTCCAGGTTGCCGATTACGGCCTGGTCGCCGATCTATTCAAGGCAGTCCCGGAATTAACCGGAAAAATATAATGACGTGAAAAAAAAAAAAATACACATCGATGAGGAAGAAAAAAACATTTGTCTTTTTAGCCCTCTGTCGGACAGAAACTCACACTTCCAGCAACAATATCATGATAATTTTATACAGATTTAACTAAACGGAGAACAAAAAATTAGTATCTTTTTATACAACAAATTTGAAGATCGTGTAAATACGTTAAATGTTGTTAGCTCTTTAAAAATAATAAATCTTTACCAATCGTTCTTTTCTTCTGACAAATCTACGAGTTTTCGATCCTTACACCTGGACACGGATGACAAAGAATCGTTTCGCTGCAAAGTGTTGAAAAGGAAGCTCGTCAACTTTTGCGGGGCCAGGTCGAATTAAAAGCCATCAACGATGAAAAATTCGTCAGTATCCATCCGGGAGGTGTTCTCGTAGAAAATCATGAGTTACCCTAAATTGACGCGACACGTTTTTCATCTCTGCATTGGTGCATCGACGAAATGGGCGTCAAGACGCCACCGGGTCTCTATTGATAGAGCACTCGGTCATATTTAATTCAGGTAATTTAACAGAGAGCGAGATAACGCAAAAGCGAAGGTAGCAAAGAGAAGCGGGAGCAATGGAAAGACACACATACACACACACGCGCGAACACACCGCTAAAAGTCGAAAGAAAGGGAAAGCGTACGTTCTCGCAGCCGGTCGAACTTTAAGTCAGTCTACCATGCGCGCTCAGCCCAACAGTCATCCAGTTCTTATAACGAAATTGTGTAAGTGTGCGTGTGTGTATTGAACGAGCACGTAAAAAAAAAAAAAAAAAATGTCCAGAAGCAAAATTTATTAAATGTTATCTCGACACATTTTTTTTTCTTAATTTCCTCCTCCGAGTCCCGCGAATGTTAATTCGATCGTGATGAATTCCATAGACCGGGTGAACCGTGAAAGAGACAATTTACAACAAAGAAAATTCTCCGCGTCGACAAGGGCGTCGTGTTTTTATCGAGCATTGTGAAATTTTATCATTTTATTATTTTTTCTCTCTGGCATTTTTTCTTCTGTTTAAAAAAGATCTCTTGTTTTTTTTTTTTTTTTTCAGAAGGATGTATCAATTATGGATGATTATAGATGGTCCGTTAATTGCTCGTTAATCGCTAGATCATTGTCCGTTCCTGTTAAATTGCAATTGCTGATTTTTATCGTCAAACGACCTTAATCCTGCGGTCAAGCATCGCCGGGTTTTCACTCACTACGTCCATTACATACGCAATGTTGAATAATACTCGTATTATGTATAATAATCCGTGCTCTCTCTTGCGCAATAACCTCCGGGAAAATTTCTCTTTGCGCTATGCAATACTCGCTCCCCTTCACCCGCGCTCTGGCCTCGCGGTGAATTCGAGACGAGACGCGGTCGTGTGTCTCGTCGTTCATATAATGATAAAAATTGTAATGTTTCGACTTGACAACCACGTCGTTCCACGAATGGACATGCAAAAACAAAAAATTATTATTCATTAGCCCCGTTTCGATGAATCCTCTGATTCGATCCGCTTTGCTAATTCTTCGTTATACGCCATTGGTTTGTTGTCGAGTTTAAACTCTTTCGTTCAGTTTCGTTTACAAGACGCCGGTGGTTAGATATGTGCCTGTGTGTGTGTGTGTGTGTGTGTGTGTGTGTGTGTGTGTATGTAACTTGCAAGGACGACCACATCTTACGCGTACCTTTCGACGTCGTATCGCATTTACAACGTTTAGATATCGGCATATTAAGTCAGTCGCGGTCTCACCTAATACTTGATGGTCAATTCCGTAATTGACTTTGAGCCGTTTGCCTAACAATTTAAACATTATTTTTGAAATACAAGTAATTTTAGGAAACAGTCGGTAATATGAGGTGCGTAAATTCGAGAATTAGAAAAAAAAAATACAAAGCAATTTCTAGATGTACAAAATTGTTTGCACTTACAACTTGAAATTTGTGCGAGGAACTAAGAGCGCGTTCGCAAATTATCCTCTATGGGCACGAGACTTTATCAATTTTCACTACCTCACAGAGAAAGGTTTCGGCGTAAGCGGGCAAAAATGATAAGTCAGCAATATTGCAAATTACAATTTGCACCGGTTTACATCATGAAAACACTTCCTCTATGAGTAAGCTTAAACGACGATCATCTGACTCTACCTCTGTTTTCAGGTCCAACGAATCTGGTGGTAAAACGAAAAATAATACGACCATCGATAACGAGCCACGGAGGAGTACAATGAGTCCCGGAACGCTGGAAATAATCTCCGTCGAAGCTGTTGAACGATGACGACGCTCCATCGAATTCCTCCGAGAATCATCGTTCGATAATTCCTAACAGGGGCGGGGCGGAGGGCGGGGGAGAGGACAATAAAAAAAGGAGAGAAAATAAAATCAGTAATCATAAAAATTCACGAGATTTACGATGCTCTATCCGATATTTGGTCTCTTACCGGTATGGTGGCTGGTGGCATACGCGGGATTGCTCTTGATGCTCTCGCCTCTTGTACTTGTAATGGCGATATTTCTTCCAAATTTTCCGATCCTGCTGCTACGAAGAATGTGCTACATACCGGTCGAACCGATATAAAATATTCTCGACTCAAGATCCTGCTGATGCTGCTGCAAAAGAAAAAAACAAAAGTACATTTAGATAAATTATTTAAGAAAAAAACAAATAATAATAATTAAGTCTCACTCGCAGACGCTCGAAGATTGATCTATTTCGAATGAATGCTTCTATATTTTACAAAATAAATTATCGTTAGTGCGTTTATCAAAATGAAAGAGTGAACTAGACCATGTAACGTCACGAAGGTTTATTTTTATTTCTTCGGAACCTTTTGCGTTATCAAATTTTCCGTGCGCCAATCGAGAAACAATTCGGGTCAGGGCCAGTTCTCAGTACAGGATTGCGACTACGTCTTTGATACGTGCAAAAGTGTCGGGATAAACTTTGGCCGTGCGGGACTGGAAAAAAATAAAAATAAAAAACCAAGCAAAACGATCCGACGTTACGTAATATTTTCAACGGCGAAATCTGGATTGAGGGAAAATTTGAATATTCGCAAAAATGTCAAACCTTCATTAGAATCTACTTCTTAAGGGGGGAAATAGGGTTAGTCGGTTCAAAAAATCGATTTTTTTTTTAATTTCATAAATTCTTAGTAAAACTATTGAAAAATATGTGCCCAAAATTTTAAATGAAAATTCCGTCTCGTTCTATTGTTATAAGCCATTGAGGTGGGAAATAGGGTTAGGTCAGCGTTTTCTCAATGATTTTCATGAATTTTTTTATAGTGTAAAAAGTGAATATAATTTATTGAAACTTTGAGAATATTTTATACATATATTTAAGTAAATACTATAAAATTTTTGAAGAATTTCCTCGAAAAACACCGAAAAAAATTTATGACTGCCTTGACTTTGTTTTTCTTGGTACTATTTTTTCAAACGCGTTTATCTGAAAACGCTAGTTTGAAAAGTTTTCAACCAATCGTTTTGAAAATTGGCAGTTACTTTCTTCAGCTTTCTTCTTAGGTCAGCGTTTTCTCAATGATTTTCATGAATTTTTTTATAGTATAAAAAATGAATATAATTTATTGAAACTTTGCGAATATTTTATACGTATATTTAAGTATATACTATAAAATTTTTGAAGAATTTCCTTGAAAAACACCGAAAATATTAGCGACTCCATATTGCAGGTCACAATCAGACTCAGCATTTTGCGTTTTTTTAAACGCGTTTTTCTGAAAACGACTCTTTTTTGAACTTGCGTACACGCTAGTTCGAAAAGTTTTCAACCAATCGTTTTGAAAATTGGCAGTTACTTTCTTCATAGTATTGCGCTCTATATGAACCTACAATCGGAATATTATCATTATTTAAAATAATTTTTTTTTGCAAATAAAGCTGTAAAAAATGGCAAAAACTCATGCTTTTTTGTTTTGACCCCTGTAAAAAATTCAATTTTCAATTTTTTTGATAGCATTCAGGTTCATATAGAAGAGAGACATATAATAAAAGTAAATTCCTACCTCGTTTGATTTCAGATGAAAATTGCGGCTTCCAGAATGTACGGAAAATGCTGAGTCTGATTGTGACCTGCAATATGGGCTCGCTAATATTTTCGGTGTTTTTCACGCAAAATTCTTCAAAATTTTTTTAGTATACACTTAAATATACGTATAAAATATTCTCAAAGTTTCAATAAATTATATTCATTTTTTATATTATAAAAAAATTCATGAAAATTATTGAGAAAACGCTGTCCTAACGATATTTCTCCCCTTAAGGAAATTCCGTATCTTCGAGATGTAAAAACGTAGCGTTTTGTCGTTACGACTCAACAATGTGATTGCAAAATTAATCGTTTGTCTAATTAATTGAAGGAAAAAAAAACTAAATCTAATTTAATTATGAAAATCGATAGAACAATGACACAGCTTGTTAAGAAGGCACGTACGAGACAAAGCACATGCGTTATAGTCGAACGGATAACTCCAGGAGAGATACTTTCGCCGTGGCTCTCTATGGCGGTTGGTTTAACAGTGGGAGTGGGACTTGAACCCTGGGACCCATGGCCACGTATATACACGAGAGTCGACTCGAGTCTCTTGCTACTCGTTCTCGGCTACTCACCGATTCCTCCGCATCCAATATATATCGTACACAAAGATATTTGTCGCATTTTTGCCGCGCGCCATTGTCGCACGAAACCACTTGGTGAGGTAAGTGGATAAACGATTTTTTCTTTTTCCTTTCAATAATTCCAAAATCCATTTCGAGTTTTTACCGGAAAAACAAAATTATAATCGCAACTAAGGTCGAAACAGGAGGTATACACATACACGCCGCTAACGAGGCATTCCGGAGAGAATATGTTGCGCAAACGTGAAAATGTACTTTCGAAAACGTACTTTCTCGTTTTTTTTTTCCGTTTTTCGAATATAACTAAATTTCACCGGCGTTAAATTTGAATTTTATAATCAATTAATTCAGCAACTGATTTATTTTTATTTTTTTTCACTTGAGTCATGAAAAGGACATCTCAATGTCTATGTGTGTATATATATTTTTTTTCAATAATAAAAATATGAGACCACGAAAAGTAATGTGGTATGAAAATATTCTTTTCGTTCAATTCCATTCTCAATGATTAAATATATTAACCGAGAAATGGAATTGGGAAAAACAAATTCAGCTCAAAGGATACAAAAAAATTTCCTGGTGCCACCAACTCGGTCTCTCATTCCTTTTCACCAGAGACACTCCCATGTTTGTTATCCATGGGACACGCACTATATGCATTATAAATGCAATGTAGTGCAGAGAATTACTTGCACGTGCTCTCTCGCTCCTGTTATTCACCGGACCGAGATATAATCGATTATTCCAAATCCGTAAAGAATATTACACACGAAGGATATACTCTGAAAGTAGTAAAGGAGAGAAATAGATTTTTTTTTCTTCGAATCCCAAAGCATTTTAAATCACGAAGACATCGGTGAAACTATATTTTGTTTTAAAGTGGATCAAAAAAGTATTCATACACCTTGTTTTTTTGCGATAACTTTATAGGCATAAGCGATACGTAAAGAAAGCCAATTTTATTTTATAGTACATCAGGTGCAGAGATAAACTGCAAATGGAGAATTTTTTCCCAGGAATAATAGAAGAATTATGCCAAAAAAACGAAAATTTTCGGGCAAAAAAAGTATTGATACACTTACGATTATAGTGAAAACCTACATCATCATAGTTGTTAATTATAACCAATATTTGGTGCGCATCCCTTTTGCTTCAATTATCGCCTCGAGTCTCTTAGGCATGGATTCTACTAGCTTTTGCGTTGTTCCTTTTGCTATTTTCGTCCATTCTTCTAAAAGCACTCTTTGGGGATCGGATTTGTTTGTTATTTTTCTTTTGCTAATTTCTACATCCACCGAGTGCCATAAATTTTCAATAGGATTGATGTCCGGAGATTGTGGTGGTGTAATCAATTGTTTTCGGACATTATAGAGTAACCATTCCCTCGTTTTCATGGCGGTATGTTTCGGGTCGTTATCTTGTTGGAAGTAGAAATTTTCATCCAGGCCCATTTTATCTACACTCGCTTTCAAATTGCTGCGCAACACGTCGATATACTTCGGGGCATTCATTGTACCATCTATAAAAGCCAGATTACCAACGCCATAATATCCCATACAACCCCAAACCATGACGCTTCCTCCGCCGTGTTTTACAGTCGATATTAAATTTTTCTGCTGGAGCTCGGTATTTGGTTTCCGCCGGACGAATTTTTTTCCATCGGACCCGAAGATGTTAAACCTCGATTCATCCGAGAATACGATACGTTTCCAAAATTCTATAGATTTTTTTACGTAGGTTTTTGCGAAACCTAAACGTTTTTCTCGATTTATATTATTAATTAATGGTTTTTTGCGGGCAGTTCCGCCGTATATTTGGGCAGAATGCAAAACGTTTCGAATAGTCTGAGGACACACGCTCTTCCCCGATGTTGACGCGACATCTTTCGCTAAACTGCGAGCACTTGTGAACGGTTTTTTTGTAGCCTCTGTAACGATACTCCGACACTCTCGTACCGTTAGTATTCTCGGTCGACCGGTTCGTGGCTTATTGTCTCTGCTGTTTGTTCTTTCGTATTTTTTTTATTATATATTGCACTGTTGCGAAACTTAGATTTAGTTCTTTACTAATTTTTCGATAACTTTCACCGCGTTTCCGAAGAAAAATCATTCTATCTCGCATGGATATTGATATTTCGCTTTTCTTTGCCATCATGTGTGTTCGGAGCTTGGAGATCTACTACCGCATGGAATAGGTCAAAACCATTGTGTAAACGAAGACTTGTTTACATTGTACGCAGAGGTCAGATCGTCCGTGAGTGAATATCGAGGTTTAGCAGTTCAATCGTGAGTGTACGAATACTTTTTTGGCCCGAAAATGTTGGTTTTTTTTGCACAATTCTTCTATTATTCCTGGGAAAAAATTCTCCATTTGCAGTTTATCTCTGTACCTGATGTACTATCAAATAAAATTGGCTTTCTTTGCGTATCGCTTATGTCTATAAAGTTATCGCAAAAAAACAAGATGTACGAATACTTTTTTGACCCACTGTCTGTCGAACGAACTGTGTCCCGCGGTTTCTACCCGCGTTAAAATTTCCGTCCCCCCGATTAAACGTGCCACCGTCGCCGCTCCTTAAGATCATAGCATAAAGTTATATGGCGCAAAGCCTTCCCGAATACGTGGGCTACGAAATGCAAAAAGAATTTTCCAAATCGGCTTAGTATTTGCTGAGATTAGCGCGTTCGAACAAACGTACAAACTCTCCGGCTTCATTACCGTAGTAAGATAAAGAATATTACAGAATTCGGTAGTAAACAATTTTAAACTGGATTAATAAAACAGATATAAAAAAAAAACAAAATGATATGCGCGTAGAGGCAGGAAGTGATAAGGATCGATATTTCGTGTGATTGATATACGAGGTCGTACGAGATTGCTGTTAAACTTTCAAACGCGTTAAAACTGAATACATCAACCCTGAATACAAAGTAGTCTTGGGGCTTATAATCGTTCCCGAGTGTTTCACGGTTTCGGGCAATAAAATTTGCGATAAAACAAACCCCCACGATCGCAAGCCTCGTGTATAAAACCGTTCGGGCGACAATATCGCCACGAAAGATCTCGCGAGGGGGTGTCGAAGATATAAAACGTTAGCGAGTATCCGCGAAAGGATTTTACGACGGTAATTCGTTGATGCGAGAATTGATCGGTACAGATTGTAACAAGTTTATACGTACAGCCAATCCACAAGGACAAATGAAATTGCGGTCTTTCGGATGAATTTACTCGCGCCTAGGCGGTGTATCGTTTAGCGTCCTCGATGCCGCCGGACCGGATCTTCGTAGAACAGAATAAAAAATAAATTGCAGGATACGCGCGCGTGTCCTTGATTCATCCTTCGTGCGTTCATTTTCCGCGTCGTTGGATGCACACCGATGCTGTAACAAATAATAACACGAGACTTATATATGGGATTCGAATGATGCGCAAAATTTTATTCGATAAAATGTGATACGAGAGAAATGAGTATACTTTTTTATTAATCACTTCCGGCTCCGCATCAATGCTGAGACGTTTCGTGGGGCAGTTTAAGGGGCGAAATAGAGTTAGGACAGCGTTTTCTCAATGATTTTCATGAATTTTTTTATAGTATAAAAAATTAATATAATTTATTGAAACTTTGAGAATATTTTATACGTATATTTAAGTATATACTATAAAATTTTTGAAGAATTTCCGTGAAAAACACCGAAAATATTAGCGACCCCATATTGCAGATCACAATCAGACTCAGCATTTTGCGGACATTCTGGGAGCCGCAATTTTCATCTGAAATCAAACGAGGTTGGAATTTACATTTATTATATGTCTCTCTTCTATATGAACCTAAATGCTATCAAAAAAATAGAAAATTGAATTTTTTACAGGGCTCAAAACAAAAAAGCATGATTTTTTGCCATTTTTCACAACTTTATTTGCAAAGAAAAAATTATTTTCAATAATGATAATATTACGATTTTAGGTTCATATAGAGCGCAATACTATGAAGGAAGTAATTACCAATTTTCAAAACGATTGGTTGAAAACTTTTCAAACTAGCGTGTACGCAAGTTTAAAAAAAAGTCGTTTTCAGATAAACGCGTTTGAAAAAATAGTACGAAGAAAAACAAAGTCAAGGCAGTCATAAATTTTCTTCGGTGTTTTTCAAGGAAATTCTTCAAAAATTTTATAGTATATACTTAAATATATGTACAAAATATTCTCAAAGTTTCAATAAATTATATTAATTTTTTATACTATAAAAAAATTAATTAAAATCATTGAGAAAACGCTATCCGAACCCTATTTCCCCCCTTAATGGCTTATAACAATAGAACGAGTCGGAATTTTCATTAAAAATTTTGGGAACATATTTTTCAATAGTTTTGACGACACGCGTCGATATCGCAGTTGAGTTAAAACAAATAATTGTCTCACGCAATGTTTTAAGGGGGGAAATAGGGTTAGGACAGCGTTTTCTCAATGATTTTCATGAATTTTTTTATAGTATAAAAAATGAATATAATTTATTGAAACTTTGAGAATATTTTATACGTATATTTAAGTATATACTATAAAATTTTTGAAGAATTTCCTTGAAAAACACCGAAGATATTAGCGACCCCATATTGCAGGTCATAATCAAACTCAGCATTTTGCGTACATTCTGGAAGCCGCAATTTTCATCTGAAATCAAACGAGGTTGGAATTTACATTTATTATATGTCTCTTTTCTATATGAACCAAAATGCTATCGAAAAAATAGAAAATTGAATTTTTTACAGGGGTCAAAACAAAAAAGCATGATTTTTTGCCATTTTTCACAACTTTATTTGCAAAAAAAAAAATTATTTTATATAATTATGATATTACGATTTTAGGTTCATATAGAGCGCAATACTATGAAGAAAGTAACGGCCAATTTTCAAAACGATTGGTTGAAAACTTTTCAAACTAGCGTGTACGCAAGTTAAAAAAAAAGTCGTTTCCAGAGAAACGCGTTTGAAAAAAAAGTACCAAGAAAAACAAAGTCAAGGCAGTCATAAATTTTCTTCGGTGTATTTCAAGGAAATTCTTCAAAAAATTTAGAGTATATACTCAAATATATGTACAAAATATTCTCAAAGTTTCAATAAATTATATTTATTTTTTATACGATAAAAAAATTCATGAAAATCATTGAGAAAACGCTGACCTAACCCTCTTTCCCCCCTTAATGGCTTATAACAATAGAACGAGTCGGAATTTTCATTAAAAATTTTGGGAACATATCTTTCAATAGTTTTACTAACAATTTATGAAATAAAAAAAAATCGATTTTTTGAACCGTCTAACCCTATTTCCCCCCTTAAGGATTTATTATTCGATTTCACGATCGACAATTTCCTATTTCAATGCCATCAAACCTCGAAACACTAAAAAATGTAATAATTAAAAAAAAAAAAAAACCCAATTGTTAACTCTTTTTTCGTTTGCCCCATTTTCTGCGCAGATGTGGTTTTCGTCGTTTCTACCGATGGTACTATTGGCGAGCCGTGTTCTCGGGTCACCGGAGCCCGGAGAGTTGCGCGTGCCAAAGGTCTACAACGCGGTGATAACGAGCAATCAAAATCTCGCGCCGTCGCGCGCTTATCCGGTCATTCAGCCGATAATTCATCGAACAGCCATCGGTTATGTTCCGCCATTTTATTATAGCCAGATAGCACCGGGTTTCGCTGGTCCCGGGGTCGTTCAACTTGATCCTGTTTTACCGAAAAGACCGGACAACACCGAGAGTGTCGAGACATCGGACAACGCCGACTCACCGACGAACAAATCTTCCAAGAGAATTTCACGTCCTGTTAAGAGCAAAAGTGCGAATGACGAATTTTCGAAAGAAGAATTGGACGAGAATTCGGACGAAACAACGTCGTCGGACAAAAGGAACAAGAAAAAGGACAACGACGAACGTGTCCCACTGAATTTCTATCCGAATTATCGTTCGGTGTATTACGATCCGTATTTTTATCCGTACAACGCTTTTCCACCTCATCTCGCAACGCCCGGTACTTATTACGTTGATTATCCACATACACCCGGTATACTCGGACCGATACCGCCACCATTACCTCTTCAACCTGGACCGGGAATTTTTTCTATACCCGCCGGACGTCCCGACACATCACCGCCGAACGATGACAACGATCGTGATAATGCGAATCGTAACGAGAAACAAAAAACACGAACGACCGAGAGACGCGACAGAATACCGCACATACCGATACCACCGTTTCCAATCATAATGGAGAAGAAGAATTCCTGATGTTTTTTTTTGTCTTTGTCTCGTTCAAACGAAACTTTTATCCTACATTTCAATGTCTAAGATACACGTTTTTTGTTTTGTTTATAATTGTCATTAGATATTGCGAATGTGAAATAGACTAGATTAATTGTTTATAAACATTTTGACGTACGATCGTGTTTGTGTTTTTTTTTTTTCTTTCCGTCTTAACTCCTTTTTGCTGTTATTTTTATTATCGATTGTATATTGGTACAGCCCAGACTTTAACGGTGTACGAGAAACCCTCGTTCTCGTGACCCTTGAGTTTGAGCTTTACGAAATTTGTACCGGGCCCACCGGCCATCCAGGAGAAATGGGCTGACGTGTTGGCGTATGGAAAAGCCTCGATAGCCGTTATAGCGAATGCACCCTCGAGAACAGCCTCGAAATTTGCCTCGAGTTGCGATGATCCTTTGAGACCGATACCCAGATTATGCTGGTAGACAATCTTTTCGTCCTTACTGCCTTTGAACTCGCCCAGTTTGTAATAACCAGGAACGTGCTGTAAAAAAAAAAAACAAACAAATAAACAATTAATAAGAATGGCTTAACAGATCGGGTTCGAAGGTTGAAACGAATTGTTCACATTTTTCGTAATAAAAATTTATCTTTTGATTTTCAATGACATGTACAGCGTGGCATAGGATTTTCTTAGACACGATAACTCATTCTTTTATGATAATTATTTAAGTTTTCTTGTTTTCCAGGTGAAAAAGATGGAAATTAAAAATGTTTTACAAACATGTAATTACTTAAGGGGGAAATAGGGTTAGACGGTTCAAAAAATCGATTTTTTTTTAATTTCATAAATTTTTAGTAAAACTATTGAAAAATATGTTCCCAAAATTTTAAATGAAAATTCCGACTCGTTCTATTGTTATAAGCCATTAGGGGAGGGAAACAGGGTTAGGACAGCGTTTTCTCAATGATTTTCATGAATTTTTTTATAGTATAAAAAATGAATATAATTTATTGAATCTTTGAGAATATTTTATACATATTCCGACGGGGGACCCAAAAAAAACGGGAATTGCGCTGCGGCGGAGAGGGAGAGTGGGGGAACCCATTGCTCGACCAGGTGTCCGTTGGGGACACGTCTCCTGAGTTAGTGTGCGAAGTTCCGTCGCCGTGAGTGCATCGGTTCGCCCGTGGGAATTTTTGTAGTGAAACAACTTTTTCCATTTCGGCGAAAACGTGATGGCCGATTGTCGAGAGCAACGCGCGGCTGTGAAATTTTGTTTCCTGTTGGGGAAATCGGCCGCGGAAACTACTGTAATGCTTAAGACTGCTTATGGAGATGCTGCCCTAAGTAAAACCAGAGTCTACGAGTGGTTTTCACGTTTTAAAAATGGAGAAATGTCAATCGAAGACCAACCCCGTTCAGGACGCCCTTCAACGTCGAGAAGTGACGAAAACGTCGACAAAATCAATGCTCTCATTCGTGAAGACCCTCGCCGAACCATTGATCAACTCTGTGAGATGTCTGGGATATCATGGAGTTCAATTCAGACGATTTTATCCAAAGATTTGCACGTGAGCAGAGTTGCAGCCAAATTTGTCCCTCGCCTTCTCACAGACGAGCAAAGGGAGCGTCGACTTCAGGCATGTTTTGAACTTTAAAATCAGCTCGAAGAGGACCCTGAACTTTTTCCCAAGGTGATTACTGGTGATTAATCGTGGTGCTATGGATACAACCCCGAAACAAAGCAGCAATCAAGCGTTTTGGAGGAGGTAAAACAAAAATCGCTGGAAGGCCCAAAGAACATCCCGATAAGTGAATTAAAAAATTTTTTGAACATTGGAAGGATCGTTTGCAGAGGTGCGTTGTGGTCAAAGGAGAATACTTTGAAGGTGATCAAAATTTGGTGTAAAAATATTTAAAAATAAAGAAATTATGACGAAATTCCCGTTTTTCTTGGGTCCCCCCTCGTATTTAAGTATATACTATAAAATTTTTGAAGAATTTCCTTGAAAAAACACCGACGAAAATTTATGCCTGCCTTGACTTTGTTTCTCTTGGTACTATTTTTTCAAACGCGTTTATCTGAAAAAGACTTTTTTTTTAACTTGCGTACACGCTAGTTTGAAAAGTTTTCAATCAATCGTTTTGAAAATTGGCAGTTACTTTCTTCATAGTATTGCGCTTTATATGAACCTAAAATCGGAATATTATCGTTATTGAAAATAATTTTTTTTTGCTAATAAAGTTGTAAAAAATGGCAAAAAATCATGCTTTTTTGTTTTGACCCCTGTCAAAAATTCAATTTTCTATTTTTTTGATAGCATTTAGGTTCATATAGAAGAGAGACATATAATAATAGTAAATTCCAAACTCGTTTGATTTCAGATGAAAATTGCGGCTTCCAGAATGTACGCAAAATTCTGAGTCTGATTGTGACCAGCAATATGGGGTCGCTAATATCTTCGTTTATCTGAAAACGACTTTTTTTTTAACTTGCGTACACGCTAGTTTGACAAGTTTTCAACCAATCGTTTTGAAAATTGGCAGTTACTTTCTTCATAGTATTGCGCTCTATATGAACCTAAAATCGGAATATTATCATTATTTAAAATAATTTTTTTTTGCAAATAAAGTTGTAAAAAATGGCAAAAAATCATGCTTTTTTGTTTTGACCCCTGTAAAAAATTCAATTTTCTATTTTTTTGATAGCATTTAGGTTCATATAGAAGAGAGACATATCATAAATGTAAATTCCAACCTAGTTTGATTTCAGACGAAAATTGCGACTTCCAGAATGTACGCAAAATTCTGAGTCTGATTGTGACCTGCAATATGGGGTCGCTAATATTTTCGGTGTTTTTCACGGAAATTCTTCAAAAATTTTATAGTATATACTTAAATATATGTATAAAATATTCTCAAAGTTTCAATAAATTATATTCATTTTTTATACTATAAAAAAATTCATGAAAATCATTGAGAAAACGCTGCCCTAACCCTATTTCCCCCCTTAGAACATTGCGTGAGACAATTATTTGTTTTAACTCAACTGCACTATCGACGCGTGTCGTCACGATGTTCGATGATTCCAATTGAAAATCAATGTCGGTGTCGTTCGCGAGGGACCTCGGATTCCAATTGTTCGAGCGATAAATCCACGAGTCGGAAGAATTATTATTTTCACCTTTATCCCTCTCGTCCTCGTTCACTATTATCGTTTTCGTCGCGTTTTCATAACTCTCGTCGTTATTAACGATTTTCGAACTATAAGTTGTGCTCTCGATTGTCGCGTGACTCTTTGTTGTATTATCGTCGATAATACGAGTTTTCATTGAGTCGTTTATCGTTGTCGGGCGTACCGTCGATTGAGTCGTAGTTTTTCTTCCAAACTTTTCGGCTATCTCGCGTTGTCGCGCGTAATAACGCTCCATCACCGCTTTACGTTGTGCATAATAATCCGTTATCGTCTGATTCATAGCTCTTTCATAAGCTACTCTGGTGGCCGATTCCGTGCCACTGAGCATTGTCGAATGTCGTCGGAAACGCAAATTCTTGTTTGCCGTATCGTACTCCCGTAAATCATCGATTATCGAATTTTCGTCACCTCTCTGATACTCGATGCTCGTGTCATAGTCAAAGATTTTTTTATCCTCGATTCGGTAACACGAGATACGTCGCCAGGAACCACTTACAACGAGTAATAACAGGATCGAAAGAATCATGATACAATTTTGTGTTTTTTTTTTTCTTCGTGCTTCTAGCAAATTAAAAATTATTCCGAAAGCCTTTTAAATCAGTGAACTATCGTTCATCGAGGAAGAAATTCGAATGAAGAATTAATATTCTCGACAAAGAGAAAGAGAGAAAGATAAATCTGTTTGTCTCTGACGTCGGTGTCTCGCGAAAACACTCGAGGGGTAAACGACCTCGTGATAAAAGTTGTAAGCATTTAATGTTTTTTTGTTGTTGTTATAATCACAAAAAGGAAAAAGGGGGAGAATCGATTTGAAATAATACGTAATTGTATAAAAGAACCGTTCTCCTGTTTTTTTTTTATTTCCCAAGATACCGGGACATTATTCAGTTTTCTTGTTGCTTTCTCATAGAGGAAGCTTTGTTTTCCGTGAGTTTAGTACAATCAATAGGGAGCCCGTTAATCTTGTCAATTCCACACTAAATTACAAGGGTTATTATTTTTTTAAATTAGGTTCAGTATCACGTACTGAATGTAAATAAACAAAATCCTTACAAATTAAGTGACCGCAAGTGTCGCCATTTTGAGGAAAACCGTATCGGCCAATATCTCCGTTACCGTGCAGTTTAGACCAAAAATGCTAATACCCTTTCTTGTACATAATTTAATTTCCTATCTTTTTTTCTAGATCATTTTTTTTCTATCACCTACCGTTTACGACTTATATGACTGTTAAAATTTATTTATTCACTTTTTGACCTGTATCTCTCCTAATAATTGTTTAAACAATAAAATGCTAATAACTTATCTTTTAAATCCATAAATTTCCTACAACTTTTCTTTAAAACTTTTTTGTCTAAAGTTAATATTCTCAAAGTTATAACGCGTTTTTATTAGCCTTGCACCCCCAGTAGCGCAACATTGAACGCGTTAGAACTTTGAGAATATTAATTTTAGACAAAAAAGTTTTTACTAAAAGTTCTGGAAAATATATGGATTTAAAAGATATGTTATTAGAATTTTATTGTTTAAACAATTATTAGGAGAGATACAGGTCAAAAAGTGAATAAATAAACTTTAACATTCATATAAGACGTAAACGGTAAGTGATACAAAACAAATTATTTAGAAAAAAAGATAGGAAATTCAATTGTCTACAAGAAAGGTTATTAGCATTTTTGGCCTAAAGTGCACGGTAACGGAGATATTGGCCGATACGGTTTTCCTCAAAATGGCGGCACTTGCGGTCACTTAATTTGTAAGGATTTTGTTCATTTACATTCAGTACGTGATACTGAACCTAATAAAAAATAAAAAAAACTCTTGTAATTTAGTGTGGCACAATATTCCCTATTGATTGTACTATATTTCTTTTGAGGACTTTAATGATTTTTTTTTTTTTTTTTTCAAACGCAGTGAGAATATGATATTTAGAAAAGAAAAGTTTCACCCATAGTTCTTCGTTGAACTTGTGCGTTAATCTAAATAGCATCTATAGTGACAGTGTCGTCGTTGTCGTTATCTCGATGAGCATTGTCGTTGCCCTCCAGACTGAGATCGAGTTTCTCATCGAGTTTCTCGATGCCGTCGTCCTCGTACAAGGGTCTCTGTGTGGTCGGTTCAAAAGTTGCTCCCTGAACTGGTACGAACGAGGGTTGTCCGCTCGGTATCAATGTCGGTGGTCGATAGCCTGGATGTCCAGGATATAACTGGAAAAAAAAAAAAAGAGGAACGACACATGAATATTGCTTCCTCGATACGAGTTCTTTATCGAGGGGGACTTTCAACATTCTGTGAAATTTCAATTATTATATTTGCTGTTTCTTTTGTGTGCAAAATATCGACTGAAACTGATTTTAACTGAAATTTCTTGTTTTACCTGATTAACTTGGAATCTGTAATCGTAAACCGGTGTTCCATAGTGAGTATAAATCGGTTGAAGGTTATTTATACCGGATCTTCCATCGTCGTATATTCCAACAGGTATTCCTCGACCGTGATCGATCTAGAAAATTTTACAGCTTATTACAATTTTTTACATCACATTTGAATATCATAGAAAATTTTTTCTAATTAACATTCCATTTGGTTGATCGGTTTGCTTTAACAATAATTTTTTTATTTCATTCAACGACTCTCACTTGCGCCAAGAATTACCTGCAAATAATTGTAGATGTAATATCCCGGATAATTCGATGGTCCGATGTATCTCGAGACTTGTACGGCGTCGGATCCGAATTGGTGGGTCAATAACGTCGACGGAAGTGTCGAAGGCGCGCTACAAACGAGCGATACTCCAAAAACGAGAAGAGAAGTAAAAACCTTAACAAAGAGAAAAAAAAGTTTAAGGGCGGGGTAAGGGTTTTCATTTTCGAAAAATCGATTTTTTTTTCGTCTTATCTTATTGTTTAACATTTCAAGAATATGTCCTTAAAATTTTTAACCGATCTAAGCAATATTCTTGAAGTTATTGTCTTATTAATCTCCTGGCCTTTAACGCTATACCTCTAACAGCTGCGGGCGGTCGGGCTAGCAGTGCAGCTGTCGAACAGGTATACAGTTTATTCATTGCTATTGTGTACATAGTATATAGTGTATACTATACACTACAATATTTTAAAAGAAGAAACGAGCTGGAATCGATGATTCTGTGTAAGTTGGAAAAAAAAAAAATTTTCTTCACCTTTTTACTTCATAAACTTTAGAAGCGTTTTTCTCAAAACTATTTTTTCAAACTCTGTGTTCACTGCCATTTAAAAACTACTTGACCGATTCATTTCAAACTTTGTACACATTTTCTACATATAAAATACCTCCTCCCAACGTTTAGTTAAATTTTTTTTTTTACACTAAGGGTGTTTCCCACCCACAAGATGGCGCAATTTTTCGTGGAAAATAAGTTCACACTTTAGATGGCCGCCAAAAATTTTTTAAATGAAAAAAAAAATTATCAGAGAACGTTGGGGGGAAGATTCGATTATAATATGACTAAATTTTCATGGTTTTTCATTTTCAGATAATTTCCGGCCGAGTTATAGTGAACACCGCAAATTGTTTTTTTTCCATGACGTTCTGGGGGAAGCTCTGTTACGGGCTTTTGCTTCAATATTTCTACATGAAAAAATCACACAACATTGTCAAAAGTATGCTCAATAATGTACAAAAGGTTCGAATAAAATTGCTCAATCCATATTTGAGAAAAAAAATCGCAAAAAAAGTGTTTTTTTTACGCTGAAACCCTTACCCCTCCCTTAAGGAGGTTAAGGACATGAATCGTAGGGTCCGTAATATTCTCCTGAGCGAAGTTGCGTTTACGACATCCGTCATGTTCGATTGATGTACCACAAACAAAAAATGACCTACTATGATAACGATACTTGAACTTGACTTTACCTTCATATTTTCACCAAGAGTTTCGTACAGTCGTCGGTCCCAGGATAGTTTGGTATCCTCACTAACAGAAATTTCAGCCCTACCCAAGATTATATAGTATTCGGGGAGGGTGGACCGAAAGTCCCCACCCGACACAAATATACGTTTTAGTTTTTTTTATCTCTTGTTGTTGCTCTTTCATGTTCATCGACCGTGGTGGGTGGGTCAACTTCTTCCCGTTGAGCTCTTCGTCCCTCGAGGCGATTTACTTATTCGCGAGGCTATGCTTTTCTTTTTCTCTCTTCCCTTTCTCGTTCCCGCTCTGATCACGCACGTGTTTGCAATAAAAAAAACGCAATTCCGGCATATCGAGAGTAAGTGGAGCCTCGAAAATAAGATTTAGTCTTGATGAATAATTGAATATTCGCAAATTAATTACAATTATAATGGCGAGCTGTCCGAATGCGATCAATATAATAATCAATATATATATATATATATATTATAATGGTGTCCCTGATCCTTCGACGAAGATCGTTGATAAATAATCAACGCAATTTCCGTATTCAAAAAAAAAAAAAAAAAAAGTACGTGGCCCGCAAAAATTTCAGCAAAGTTTAACGACTCCTGGAGAGCAAAATATTCGCTTTATAAATAGCTCTCGTGTGCCTCTTTAACTATGCATAAACCAGAGGAAGTTTCTCGGGATTCAGTGTGCCTTCGGCTCTTTGAATTTAGTACTTTCGGTCAGCGTATGATATCACCGAGGAAGCGCATCGACGATTCTCGTGTATATAAACGCTTTTGGAATAACAAAATACGATCGGATCAGGAGATCTCAATTCATTCGAAAAATTTGTCTGCCCTTTTATTTATTTATTTATTTATTTTTGTCTGTTTTTGTTAAATATGATATTTCAGAAGATTGAGTATTTATAAGATGTTGTTTGAGGTAGTAGTCTGGTAACTTAAGCCGATTTTCATGTCTGTTTTGGAGGCCGTTTTTTTGTAGGAAAATAAATATGAATCGTTTTGGATATTTAGGATGTTTTTATTTACATATTAAAGATACAAAAAAAAATTTGTTTGAAATAATTTAATAGTTTATTATTGTTATTATTATTGATCGAAGTTGGCACCTCGAAGTTGGCAGCCCGGGTCCTAACTTTTTTTCTACCGAACCGATTGCTTTCAAATTTTAACAGGCTACTCTACACACTTATAGTTCTCGTCGGAACCACCGAGAAATTTTGTCACCCCTAACTTTTTATTTTACAACCCCTTCTTTGCTAAAATAAAAGGACTTTAGCAAAGGAGGGGTTGTAAAATAAAAAGTTAGGGGTGAAAAAATTTCTTTCAAATTTTAACAGGCTACTCTACACACTTATAGTTCTCGTCGGAACCACCGAGAAATTTTTTCACCCCTAACTTTTTATTTTACAACCCCTTCTTTGCTAAAATAAAAGGACTTTAGCAAAGGCGGGGTTGTAAAATAAAAAGTTAGGGGTGAAAAAATTTCTTTTAAATTTTAACAGGCTACTCTACACACTTATAGTTCTCGTCGGAACCACCGAGAAATTTTTTCACCCCTAACTTTCTATTTTACAACCCCTTCTTTGCTAAAATAAAAGGACTTTAGCAAAGAAGGGGTTGTAAAATAAAAAGTTAGGGGTGAAAAAATTGCTCGGTGGTTCCGACGAGAACTATAAGTGTGTAGAGTAGCCTGTTAAAATTTGAAAGAAATTTTTTCACCCCTAACTTTTTATTTTACAACCCCTCCTTTGCTAAAGTCCTTTTATTTTAGCAAAGAAGGGGTTGTAAAATAAAAAGTTAGTGTTGAAAAAAATTCTCGGTGGTTCCGACGAGAACTATAAGTGTGTAGATTAGCCTGTTAAATTTGAAAGCAATTGGTTCGGTAGGAAAAAAGTTAGGACCCGTGCTGCCAACGTCGAGGTGCCAACTTCGATCAATAATAATAATAATAATAAACTATTAAATTTTTTCAAAAACATTTTTTTTGTATCTTTAATATGTAAATAAAAACATCCTAAATATCCAAAACGATTCCTTTTTATTTTCCAACACAAAAACGCCCTTCAAAAAAGACATGAAAATCGGCCTAAGTTACCAGTCTACTACCTTAAAGCTTGGAAATAACATTTTGACATTGCTTCCTCATTTTTTAATATAATTCACGAAATCAAATGAGCTAGAATATCGATCAATGTTGACTTCCTATGTGTAATTTAAGGGGGGAAATAGGGTTAGACGGTTCCAAAAATCGATTTTTTTTTAATTTCATAAATTGTTAGTTAAACTATTGAAAAATATGTTCCCAAAATTTTTAATGAAAATTCCGACTCGTTCTATTGTTATAAGCCATTAAGGGGGCGAATAGGGTTAGGACAGCATTTTCTCAATGATTTTCATGAATTTTTTTATAGTATAAAAAATGAATATAATTTAGTGAAACTTTGAGAATATTTTATACATATATTTAAGTATATACTATAAAATTTTTGAAGAAATTCCTTGAAAAACACCGAAGATATTAGCGATCCCATATTGCAGGTCACAATCAGACTCAGCATCGAATTGGCAGCATCTATTTTTTCAAACGCGTTTTTCTGAAAACGACTTTTTTTCAACTTGCGTACACGCTAGTTTGAAAAGGTTTTAACCAATCGTTTTGAAAATTGGCAGTTACTTTCTTCATAGTATTGCGCTCTATATGAACCTAAAATCGGAATTTATCATTATTTATAATAATTCTTTTTTTGCAAATAAGGGTGTAAAAAATGGCAAAAAATCATGCTTTTTGGTTTTGACCCCTGTAAAAAATTCAATTTTCTATTTTTTTGATAGCATCTAGGTTCATATAGAAGAGAGACATATGATAAAAGTAAATTCCAACCTCGTTTGATTTCAGATGAAAATTGCGGCTTCCAGAATGTACGCAAAATGCTGAGTCTGATTGTCACCTGCAACATGGGGTCGCTAATATCTTCGGTGTTTTTCAAGGAAATTCTTCAAAAATTTTATAGGATATACTTAAATATATGTATAAAATATTCTCAAAGTTTCAATAAATTATATTCATTTTTTATACTATAAAAAAAAACATGAAAATCATTGAGAAAACGCTGTCCTAACCCTGTTTCTCCCCTTAAGGGAAAATTATGATGAAATTGTCGTTGGTTTTTGTGACATAATGAAAATTTAATGAAAATAACTAATACCTCGGAATATTGTCAACGATAAGCGGACTTCACTTGGAGGGAACGGTACGAAATCCTCGGTGGAGAAAATTCTTGTTCGACCATTTTTTTTTTTTTTTTTTCATCTAATATAAATAACAATCAAACCGATGTTTAGGACGTCGAATCCGTAAGGAAATAATAGCGATGATCCGTAAACGAGAGGCCAAGATAACATGTATCGAGAAATGTAATTGTCGCAAATCTCTGGATCAGAATTATAACGATAGGTTGGATAAACGAGCTGAGCGTGTAAAACCGGTTGACATTGGCAACTTTGGGTATGGATTATAGGAGTGGCTTCGCGTGCGTCTGTCTTCTCTCTTACAGGTTACACGAACCGGAGTGGTGAAGTTTAAATGTATCGAGAGATTCATTGGATCATGAGCAATCTATTTTACTAAATAATCAAGAGTCGTTGGTCATGGTTGTCTTGTGATAAATTCTTCCTGGTATGAAATTATCTCTAGAAGAAATGAAAATCGAAAAATTACATTTCTCATCCTAACAGCGTTGCCTCTTATACATTCGTTGTGTATCGCGATGAATAAGTAACATACGTATAAATATTGACGACTTAAAGGAACGAGATAATTAAAGGTGTCATGAGATAATGATCTCGAGAGGGAGTATTCTCCCTCGGAAATTAATACATTGTTAATAATTCACCACTGAGAAAAATGATTGAGAAGATTCCATTGCGCTGCAACGTACGAGATTTCTCGATTAATTTCTGGGAGGTATTCGGGAATCGAATTTTACTTGCGCACGAATAAAAACAAACGTTGATGGTGGGAAAAACGCGAAAATCTAAAAAAATAACTTTTTGGACGATTTTCAACGGGAATTTTGAGTTTCTTAAGGAAACGGCTACTGAATTAGTAATCAGCGAGTCAAAATACATCGATATAGCGTGCTAAAATAAAATTAAAAAATTAAAATTTTTTTTATATTTCGGCCAACCAGAAGTGCTTTCACTAAAATTGCTGTAATGTTGCTCCCCGATGGAGTTGGAACCCCACTCTGTGCTCATTCTTTTCGTGATCGAAAACCCTTTAAAATGGCGCTTGAATCATTGTGCTATCATTATTTTTCGATTTTTCACTGACTTTTAAAGTCGGACCATCGATTTTTATGAATCTCTGCATACATACCCCTTCTTATTTTTTTCGCCGATTTTCAACCCGCTCTCGCGGCTACAATAATTGAGATATCGGAATGATCCAAAATGCATTCTCTAAGTCTACTCGGGACGTTTTGAAAACGCTCGTCAAAACTCAAAATCGATGAAACGGGAGCCAAGTTATGACCATTTGAAATTTCGAGATTTTAAGGTTTCCGCAAAGGTGGGCAAAAAATTACAAAAAATTTTTTTTCTCTTTTTTCAATGTTTCGATACCCTATTCAATCGGAAATTTTCCGCTGATTACGAATAACACCGCGTTTTAGTCGAAATCTCAAAATATCAATGTGAAAAAGGCGAAAAACGAAAAAAATCACTTTTTGACGATTTTCAATGAAATTTCGAGTTTCTCAAGGAAACGGGTACTGAATTAGTAATCAGCGAGTTAAAATACATCGATATAGCGTCCTAAAAGAAAATTTAAAAATTCAAAATTTTTTTGCATTCCGGCCAACCAGAAGTGGCTTCACTAAAATCGCTGTAACGTTGCTTCCCGATGGAGTTGGAACCCCACTCTGTGCTCATTCTTTTCGTGATCGAAAACCCTTTAAAATAGCGCTTGAATCATTGTGCTACCATTTTTTTTCGATTTTTCACGGATTTTTAAAGACCGACCAACGATTTTTGCGAATTTTTCCCTTCTCATTTTTTTCGCCGATTTTCAACCCGCTCTCACAACTACAATAATTGAGATATCGGGATGATCCAAAATGCATTCTCTAAGTCTACTCGAGACGTTTACAAAACCCTCCTCAAAATTCAAAATCGATGAAACGGGAGCCAAGTTATGACCATTTGAAATTTTGACATTTTAAGGTTTCCGAAAAGGTGAGCAAAAAATGAAATTTTTTTTTTTTTTTTCAATGTTTCGATACCCTAATCGGTCGGAAATTATCCGCTGATTACGAATAACACCAAGTTTTTGTCGAAAAAAAAATCGTCCCTCGTAGAGGGCTATCGAAGCGTTGGGTAAAATTTCGAGGGAGCAATTCCCAAGTTTAAACTTGTCAGCATTCCGTGATATTGCGCTCGCTGTGTAATTCGTGTAGAAGAGATTTTACGTGAAACCGGGCAAACAGTAGTAAAATTCTGTGAACAAACACATTTGAAAGTTTGAATCGATAATAAATTCAGCCTCGCGTTCTCATTTAGTTTGCCCTCGTTTCGTCAAATTTTTAACCATTATTTTTTTGTTTTTTTTTTTCTTTCCTCGAGAGTGTCAATTTGTACCATTTATAGTGAAGCAAACTACAGTTAATGCCGCAAATCGCTATAGAATTAACGAAACATCGCCGCCGTGTAGAGAGGCAATAACGTGAAATTGGCCTCTAGTTGCGCGGGACAAGCACTCCATCAGACGTTTTTTTTTGTTCTCCAAGTCGAGCCAGTAAAACACACGGAATCCACGGATAGGGCCGGGCGTATGCACCCGAAATAGGGATAGGTAGATCTCTGTGAGTCGATAAGAGAGCTCGGCGGTGAAAAACCCCACGCGGGTACGGAAGTCTCCGCGCGCGCGTCGCTTGGTATAAAAGACTTTGTGGTATAACGAAATGTTACCAGATGCCATTGAAACATCGCAATATCCACGGTATTATTATTCGGCTTCGTGTGAAGAATGACACTGCAGCAAAACGCCACGAGAATCATCGAGTCGAGCAACGACTTTGGCTTTCGGGGCGTGAGAAGAAAAATACGAAAGAGACTTCAGATGCTCGGTGCCGAAGAGATGAAATTTCGCATCGAGAATCAACGACGAATCGTCAAAATCAATGGTTCACACTTGGAGCATTGGTAAGTCGGTTCACAGAAGTCTTTAACATTTTTTTTTTTTTTGGCAAATCGCTAATTCTTTAGTACCGCCCGCAAAGCATAATAAGGCGTTATAAGTTTTAGTTGATCTGTATTTAAGAATATTTTGTTTCTTCAACCTGTAAACGTGTCGTCGCAGTTAAATTCAAAAGTTATTTTCATTGAGGGCTCACATAACCCTGCGCTCGCTCAAAACCGAATAAATTTGAAAAATTATCACAAAGGTTATATGGTGAAAGAAAAAAAAAATTTGTTAATTTCTTTTGTTACAGTTGAAAAGTTAATAAAAAGATGCGTAATCAACGATTTAATTTTTTTTCACCATATAACATTTATAATAATTTTTCAAATTTATTCGGTTTTCAGCGCGCGCAGAGGTACCCGAGCCCTTAAGGTAGTAGTCTGGCAAGTTAAGCCGATTTTCATGTCTTTTTTGGAGGGCGTTTTTTTGTAGGAAAATAAAAATGAATCGTTTTGGATATTTAGGATGTTTTTATTTACATATTAAAGATAGAAAAAAAAATTTTTTTGAGAAAATTTAATAGTTTATTATTGTTATTATTATTATTGATCGAAGCTGGCACCTCGAACTTTTAACAGGCTACTCTACACACTTATAGTTCTCCTCGGAACTACCGAGAAATTTTTTCACCCCTAACTTTTGATTTTACAACCCCTTCTTTGCTAAAGTCCGTTTATTTTAGCAAAGAAGGGGTTGTAAAATGAAAAGTTAGGGATGAAAATATTTCTCGGTAGTTCCGACGAGAACTATAAGTGTGTAGAGTTGCCTGTTAAAATTTGAAAGCAATCGGTTCGGTAGAAAAAAAACCTTCGAGGTGCCAACCTCGATCAATAATAATAATAATAATAAATTATTAAATTTTTTCAAAAAAATGTTTTTTTGTATCTTTAATATGTAAATGAAAACATCCTAAATATCCAAAACGATTCATTTTTATTTTCCTACAGAAAACGCCCTCCAAAAAAGACATGAAAATCGGCTTAAGTTACCAGACTACTACCTTAAAACAAAAACCTACAAATTAGACGCTTGCACGGTTTATCATTATTTTATCTCCCTCACAAAAACCCCCTCTACCAGGAAAGTTATTTGAACAAAAAAGTTTACAGAAATTGAAATAATATAGAATTTTTTAATACAAAAAGAAAAAAAAACAATTGCTCCAGCCTCTGTAATATCGTTGACCCTCGTTCTTTCCCATGACCGACTATTTTTCCCCCCTTTCACGCACTTAATCTTTTTGGTATTACACGTTAAATCGTTCGATCTCATTATACCCTCGGTGTCGATGAGATTTTTATGGGTAAAAAAAAAAGGTCTCGCGAGGATAACGTTAACCCTGTCGACCTTCGAGATTAATCCTTCGCCAGGATCCACGAGAGATTCTTCCTCTGCTTGGTGTGGCTACTTTTCCGTTCGCCGATGTGTGAAAAATGATTACGATAATGAACCGAGTGTCTGGTTTTCTTTTTCTTCTTCTTCTTCTTACGTCTTTCGTCGAAAACCAGCGGCTACTTGGTAAACCGACTTTATTCGAAACGAATTTGCGCAATCTCTTATCGTCTTCAAGGACTTTTTAACGTCGTAAAGTAAATGTGCAAGAACGGACCTCGCGAAAAAAGTGATTCCTTCGTTTTGTTTTTGTTTTGGTTTTTTTCTGTTTTTGCTGCTGCCTCGTGTTAACGATAATAAAAGGATAATGGAAAGAACGGGAACGCGGAGGATCCAATATTCGATGAGAATTTACAGTGGGTCAAAAAATTATTCATACACCTTGTTTTTTTTGCGATAACTTTATAGACATAAGCGATACGCAAAGAAAGCCAATTTTATTTAATAGTACATCAGGTACAGAGATAAACTGCAAATGGAGAATTTTTTCCCAGGAATAATAGAAGAATTATGCAAAAAAAACGAAAATTTTCGGGCCAAAAAAGTATTCGTACACTTACGATTGAGCTGCTAAACCACGATATTCACTCACGGACGGTCTGACCTCTGCGTACAATGTAAACAAGTCTTCGTTTACACAATGGTTTTGACCTATTCCATGCGGTAGTAGATCTTCAAGCTTCGAACAGACATGATGACAAAGAAAAGCGAAATATCAATATCCATGCGAGATAGAGTGATTTTTCTTCGGAAACGCGGTGAAAGTCATCGAAAGATTAGTAAAGAACTAAATCTAAGTTTCGCAACAGTGCAATATATAATAAAAAAAATACGAAAGAACAAACAGCACAGAAAATAAGCCACGAGACGGTCGACCGAGAATACTAACGGTACGAGAGCGTCGGAGTATTGTTACTAGGGCTGTTACTTTTATCCGGATATCCGGGTATTCGAGTACCCGAGTATCCGGGTATCCGCATATCCGAATAATCACGGATCCGGGTAACCGGGTAATAACGAATAATGTCGGGTAATTACACGATTTTTCGCGTACAGGCTCAAATAGGACCGCCGGTGTAAAAAAAATAATGATATTATATTAGTCTGGTCATCAAATAAGCCGAAATATAGGGCGTTAATAGTTACCATTGAAAAAAATTGGAAAATAACTTGTATCAAATTTGCTCTGTTCAAAGAAATTGTGCAAAACTACGGTAAAAATGAAAACTTAGTGTTGACGAATCGGACGTCACGGTTTTCCGACTTACAATAATTGTGTATTTACTCGGGAAAACATTTTACATGTGACTCCCACAATTTTTTAGAATCTGCTGTTACGACCACAATTGCTGGCCTGCGCATATTAAGAATAGCCGAGATCCGCTTCTTCACATTCTATATTTTCTCTCCAACTCTAAAGTTCATAAAAACTGCACACACGCCCATAAAGCAAATATACATTTCAGAAACTAAGGATATTTATTAAATAATAATAAATCGTGATGAAAAGATAATATTAAAGATGCAAATAGTGCAGGTCAGTGTTGATTACGTTCTTATGAAATGATCATGTGTTTCCCTAACATTGTATAGAAGATTATGTCATTGCTTTTTTAATCCACACAAGAATGTTTAATTGAAATTGTAGTTTTTGTCGAATGTGAATTACAGTAAAGAAATAGTTTGGTAATAATAGTAAATATGCCTGCAAGATTCTTTTCAAGAATCTTCGTTATAATGACAATCTAATTTGTTTAATATTAATAACAGTTGGTAAAAATAAAAAATGGTCAACTAAATGATCGGACATGAACACCGATATAATCCCGGTTTCTCAATCTTTCGGTAATGATTTATTATTCGTCTTATAAATGTACTTCGCAAACATTGTTCTTGGCAACATCTACGCATGCCTCACAAATTGTGTAAATTGAACAATTATTTTCAGCATTTTCGGCATCAATTATCGGCGCTAATTGCCCGATATTATCCGGTATTATCCGAGTACCCAGTTACCCGGATACCCCGAAACTATCCGTATACCCGAATCCGTTGTTACCCGGATATTATCGAGTTATCGGGATATACGGACTTGAAGCGTCGGATCCGTGAAACGCGAATTACCCGGGTATCCGGATACCCGGAAAAGTTCAAGCTCTAAGTGTTACAGAGGCTACAAAAAAACCGTTCACAAGTGCTCGCAGTTTAGCGAATGATGTCGCGTCAACATAGGGGAAGAGCGTGTGTCCCCAGACTATTCGAAACGTTCTGCATTCTGCCCAAATATACGGCGGAACTGCCCGCAAAAAACCATTAATTAATAACATAAATCGCGAAAAACGTTTAGGTTTCGCAAAAACCTACGTAAAAAAATCTATAGAATTTTCGAAACGTATCGTATTTTCGGATGAATCGAGGTTTAACATCTTCGGGTCCGATGGAAAAAAATTCGTCCGGTGGAAACCAAATACCGAGCTCCAGCAGAAAAATTTAATACCGACTGTAAAGCACGGCGGAGGAAGCGTCATGGTTTGGGGCTGTATGGGATATTATGGCGTTGGTAATCTGGCTTTTATAGATGGCGAATGCCCAGAAGTATATCGACGCGTTGCGCAGCAATTTGAAAGCAAGTGTAGACAAAATGGGCCTGGATGGAAATTTCTACTTCCAACAAGATAACGACCCGAAACATAATGCCATGAAAACGAGGGAATGGTTACTCTATAATGTCCGCAAACAATTGATTACACCACCACAATCTCCGGACATCAATCCTATTGAAAATTGATGGCACTTGGTGGATGTATAAATTAGAAAAAGAAAAATAACAAACAAATCCGATCTCCAAAGAGTGCTTTTAGAAGAATGGACGAAAATAGCAAAAGAAAGAACGCAAAAGCTAGTAGAATCCGTGCCTAAGAGACTCGAGGCGATAATTGAAGCAAAAGGGATGCGCACTAAATATTAGTTATAATTAACAACTATGATGATGTAGGTTTTCACTATAATCGTAAGTGTATGAATACTTTTTTTGCCCGAAAATTTTCGTTTTTTTTGGCATAATTCTTCTATTATTCCTGGGAAAAAAATCTCCATTTGCAGTTTATCTCTGCACCTGATGTACTATTAAATAAAATTGGCTTTCTTTGCGTATCGCTTATGTCTATAAAGTTGTCGCAAAAAACCAAGGTGTATGAATACTTTTTTGACCCACTGTATTTGATTCTCGTAAAAGTTCCGATATCAAAAACATCCTTGATTTCCGCCAAATGAATATTTTGCAGAAAATTGGGCAGCGAGGAGATTATCCTTTTCGCGAAAGCTTCCGCTGTTTTCACCAGTGAAAGCTAAAATATAATGAACTATAAATATTATAGTTATTTAACAAAATCTCATTACGAGACTATAATTATCTCGCGAGAGGAACGAACGCGGGGTTCCGCTAGTTTCGTTGTAATTTCTTGTACCGAACGAAGAGACCGCCCTCGGGGAAATCGATAAACGAGACCTCTATTTCCTATATAACGGCAGGAGAGAAGCGCGAGGAAACAAATACGATAGGAGGCGTCACGATTCCGCGTTGTGTCTGGGTGTTGGCAATACGGGAAAATAGAGACGCGCGGTAACGAAAAAGAATATAATCCCCCCGTTTTTTCACGTAAATTTTCGCACGTGTTTTATCCGAAAAACTTTTTAGACTCGACCGATCAACGAAACTCTTCGCGAGATTTACAATTTTTCTCATTCAAACCACTTAAACTCTTTTTCTCTCTCTCTCTCGCTCGTTCCTATTCTCCTGTTCTATATTGCTTCTACACTTTGCGTGTTTGTCAACAAGTGCTTCGTTTATGTACACGCGATCCAGGATCTCATAGCATGAAATAAATTCGCGATAGTAAATAAATAGACACTGTTGGCGTTTGTCCCGTTATGGGGGATCGTCGTCGTTCGTGTAATACCTATGTCTCCGTGCGGATTATGTGACGTCGTCAACGAGCGGATTATGAGCTTTAACGTCACGCAACGAAAAATTTGTCACGAAGAGCCAAGAAATAAACCAAGCGATATATCTATGTACGATAGATAATTCACGATAATATACAATAATCGTAAGTAAAAAACGAACTTTACTCAACACTTTTATCTCCTTCGAGACAGTCTCGTGCACTCGAGTCACATTATCATCTTCGTTGCGTTATTATTTTAATCGTAAAGTAGTTTTTCGTTAGGCTTTGTTTTATTGATACGTCTCGTTACTCATTCTACATTAGAATAACTGCGAAAAATCGTGAAATATTGTCGCACTAGTGTTGATCGTCCCGTCGAGAATCTCGTTTGCCTCTCTCTCTCTCTCTCTCTCTCTCTCTCTCTCTCTCTCTCTCTGTCTGTGACAGAAAAATATTTGTGAAATGGAAAGAAAATTAATGAAAGAAGAAAATTCGGAAAGTCCCAACTCTTTTTAGATATGACGATTTCGACGTTTTCACTGCCAAAAAACGATTTATTCGAAAACAAAATTTCACCTGTTACCGGGAAGCGCACGTGGATACGCGTTATTACAAATGTTGACTGTGGCGCTGTCATAATAACGAGCGTTGGAAGAAGAAACGAGGAAATCATCGGGTGATCTCTTTGGCACCAATCCCGCCTATCGCGCTAAAACGATTTTTGGTGAATATGGAGCAGAGGGGACCCACTTCCGATTGACTTGCCTTTAATATATGTCGTGTAGGGACCCTTCCTGAACAACTTTTCCCTCTGACACAATTGAGGGTCGTTATTTATTGAAAAGTTATTAACAAACAAAGTTAATAATTCATATAGCTATTTTCCTTATACCAGCCAGTCATAATCATCTTGTCCTTCACATTTGTTGTTACGAATACACCCGTGAGTAGCATACAAAAAGTTTTATCCGTCGCTCATTGGTGTTAAAAAGTTATTAACAAATAAAGTTTCATAAATCAAACATGAACTACTTGTTCTAGTGTATGGTAACCAGGACACGCATGAGAGGGGGGGCTGCCCCGCCGCAATACTCCACTCACCAGCCCAAAAACAAACCAAAAACAACCCAAAAACAACCCAAAAACAGCCCAAAAACAACCTAAAAACAGCCCAAAAACAACCCAAAAACAACGCAAACAAACATATGAACAAACAATTATTTGTTTTATTCATTATCTATATTTGTTCGTTTTTTGTTTTTTGGATTTGAACAAACCCAACACAGCCAACAAACAAATCCAAGACAAACCCAAACCAAAAACCAAAACCCAATAAACAAACAAATCCAGGACAAACCCAAACCAAAAACCCAAACCCAATAAACAAACAAATCCAACCCAAACCAAAAAACCCAAACCCAATAAACAACTATTGGGTTTGGGTTTTTTGGTTTGGGTTTGGTTTGGATTTGTTTGTTTATTGGGTTTGGGTTTGTCTTGGATTTGTTTGTTGGGTTTGTTCGATTGGGTTTTGGGTTTGTTTTGGGTTTGTTTGTTTGTTGAGTTTGTTTCTTTGTTTGTTGGGTTTGTCTGTTTTGGATTTGAACAAACCCAACAAACCCAACAAACAAATCCAAGACAAACCCAAACCAAAAACCCAAACCCAATAAACAAACAAATCCAAACCAAACCCAAACCAAAAAACCCAAACCCAATAAACAATTATTGGGTTTGGGTTTTTTGGTGTGGGTTTGGTTTGGATTTGTTTGTTTATTGGGTTTGGGTTTGTCTTGGATTTATTTGTTGGGTTTGTTCGTTTGGGTTCTGGGTTTGTTTTGGGTTTTGTTTGTTTGTTGGGTTTTTCTGTTTGTTTCTTTAGATTACTGGGGTTGTTTTGGATTGTTTTTGGTTTGTCTATGGGCTAGTATGCGGCGGGCGCACGGGGGCCGCAGCCCCTCCGGTCATACGTGTACTGGCCACCATGCAAGTATTTCATATTCTATTTATGAATTTTCTTCTGTTAATAACTTTTTAACAAACAATGAGCGACGGATAAAACTTTCTGTATGCTACTCAGGGGTGTATTCGTAACAACAAATGTGAAGGACAAGATGATTATGACTGGCTGGTATAAGGAAAATAGCTATATGAATTATTAACTTTATTTGTTAATAACTTTTAAATAAATAACGACCCCCAATTGTGTCATAGGAAAAAGTTGTTCGGAAAGGGTCCCTAGACAACATATATTAAAGGCAAGTCAATCGCAAGCTACTTTGCTCCATATTTACCCGACTTTTTTTTTCTCGAAACGTCAAACACGAATGAAAACGTAGAAAATGATAATTATTCCACAAATATTCGTGAAATATAAACGAATTAATTGATAACGTGTAACGTCAATGAGACGACAACGGGCCAAAAAAGATTCCTGATAAGAATCGGATGATGAAGAAACGGAAGATTTTGGGGGGGAAAAAAACGAAAAAAAAAAGCGCCGAGTTTCGAGATGGAGGAGGGCGGCAATCACGATTATAAATAAACGGATCCGCGTGTGTGCACCGTTCGACCGAGGGATTTAAACATAGGTTTTGGCATCGTGAAACGTCAAAGCGCCACGGCGAGGCGGTGCGCGTGGTCGGTCTCGTCTCGTCGAGTTTTTTTTTCTCTTCTCTTTGCTTCCCCCTCGTTCAATATTTTCTCTCCTAAAACAAAAATTCATGAATTAAAAGCAAAAATAAATTTTACCCATTAAATAAACAAATTCATCATAAAAAAACGTGGAAAAAAAAATGTGGCAACGAGTTTAAACTAAAAAAAAAAAATAGTGATCGTCCAAGCCGATTGTATAAATTGACATTTTCAAAAGAGACGAAAAGCAGATAAGCAACCCGAAATATATGTGAGAACTGGGTGTAAAAGATTCTGATAGCCAGAAGAGGAAAACAAAAAGAAGAAAAAATAAATAAAGGGGGCAAAACGAAAATTCGACGATTGCCAAGGTACCGGCCGAGAAAAGCCTCGGTAAGAACGGGTCTATCTGGCCCAATTACCTACATCAGCGGCACTGTATAACGTCGTCTCGTTCGCGCAAGGTGGTTTCGCGAGCGAAACCACGGTATTTATAGATCGCCAAGTGCGAAATCGCATCGTCATAGAGGGATAGAGAAATAAAAGCAGAAAAAAAAAAAAGAAGAAAAGAAAGCGAGAGAGATAGAGGCAGGGATCTCTAACCCCAAGTCCGAAAGAGCTTACAATGTCATAAATTTATACACGAAATATTCTAAAATTGTATCACACAGAGGAGAGGAAAAGAAAAAAAGACGAAAGTAAAATATAGGGTGAGATTATTATAGGAGTTGTCAGCCGCGCTTTCAAGATAGACCAATGACAAAAGTAAAATTTCATTGAATGAAATTGTCGTTAATCGTTTTAAATGAAATTTTAATCATCATTTAACAAATCTGCAAGTATAACGTGAATTACAGAGATAACTTGACGTGTTTTTGGGGCAGATGATTAAAAGAGCAGAGTGCCTTTTGTCGTGGTGCACGGAAATAATTTCCACTAAACTTTATTTCCGAACGTGACTGATTTTCGTAGGAGGGCGAAAATATCGTTGCCCGCGACGAGGGCAACGATAACGAAAGAGAGTCGTCTCACGAAGAGTCTCTCTCTCGAGACGAGAGAATTATTTCAGATTATTTTCACGGAGAGGCGGACAAAACAGGGCGTTTAGCTCTCCAGTGAGGAGAAAACAAATGAAATAAGATAATCGAGGAAGAAGCACAATTGCATCGGTGGCTCATCGACTCCGCGGAAGAGAGAATTCGAAGATCGTCGGATCTGACTCTTTATCCGTCACGATGAAAAGTAGCAAAGTGACGAACGGCTCGAGAAGCGAAGACGAGTTCAACAAGGAGAATTTGTCGTTCGCACAAGCGAATAATTCTTCTTCCTCGTGTTCCTACGCTACGGAGCGCAATTCCACGGTTATGCCGCTACAGATGGCGCAGTTTAACGAGAAAAGTATCGTCGACGATGACAACGACGAGTCCGACGAGGAAGAGTAAATATTGAGCTGAAAAGAGAAAAAGAATCGACGAATAAACGAATGATTGATAAATAATGTTTATCGAAGAGAAGAGAAAACAAGGCTCCGGGAAGAAAATCTCAAGGCTTTTGTAGAAATATTAGTGGCCATAAGTTCTTTTTCCCCCGTCCCCGCAGCTTTTTAAATTAACGCCGTACCAAATGCATCTCTCCAAGCTGCCGGCTTTGATTTTCGTCGCAAATGCCCTAACAAAAGCTTTCTACTGCCTCGAAACGTTTGGATATTATTTAGCGAGGTAAATGAACGATTTGAAAAACAATAACAGAAGGTCAAGCATTAACATAACTTCGTAAAGTCGTTTGCGATTGACGGCGTTGCTAATTTCCATTAAATGTCACGTATCTCAAAAACTAATGACAATTTCAACATCGCTATAGTATCCCTCGGAATCTCCCGTGCGTCTTCATTTATCAGAATTATTTCAGAATTGTCGATCCGGTAGTTTCGACACAGATTCGCTATGCGTCCATGGACGCAGGAGTGGAGAAAGAATTGATCACTAGCGACCGCGATCGCGAGTTTTGACATAATTTTTAAAAAAACGAGCATTTCGATGGATATTACGGAAAATATTCATTGAAAAAAACATTTTTTTCTATTCTTCTAAGGAACCCCTTTCAAACAAAAAAAAAGTCGTTTTTGAGATCACACGGTTTGGCCTAACCCTAGGAAATAGGGTTAGGACAGCGTTTTCTCAATGATTTTCATGAATTTTTTTATAGTATAAAAAATGAATATAATTTATTGAAACTTTGAGAATATTTTATACATATATTTAAGTATATACTATAAAATTTTTGAAGAATTTCCTTGAAAAACACCGAACATATTGGCGACCCCATATTGCAGGTCATAATCAGACTCAGCATTCTGCGTACATTCTGGAAGCCGCAATTTTCATCTGAAATCAAACGACGTTGGAATTTACTTTTATTATATGTCTCTCTTCTATATGAACCTAAATGCTATCAAAAAAATAGAAAATTGAATTTTTTACGCGGGTCAAAACAAAAAAGCATGATTTTTTGCCATTTTTTACAAACAAAAAAAAAGTCGTTTTTGAGATCACACAGTTTGGCCTCTTAAGAGAGGAAATAGGGTTAGGACAGCGTTTTCTCAATGATTTTAATGAATTTTTTTATAGTATAAAAAATGAATATAATTTATTGAAACTTTGAGAATATTTTATACGTATATTTAAGTATATACTATACAATTTTTGAAGAATTTCCTTGAAAAACACCGAACATATTAGCGACCCCATATTGCAGCTCACAATCAGACTCAGCATTTTGCGTACATTCTGGAAGCCGCAATTTTCATCTGAAATTAAACGAGGTTGGAATTTACTTTCATTATATGTCTCTCTTCTATATGAACCTAAATGCTATCAAAAAAATAGAAAATTGAATTTTTTACACGGGTCAAAACAAAAAAGCATGATTTTTTGCAATTTTTTACAAACAAAAAAAAAGTCGTTTTTGAGATCACACAGTTTGGCCTCTTAAGAGAGGAAATAGGGTTAGGACAGCGTTTTCTCAATGATTTTAATGAATTTCTTTATAGTATAAAAAATGAATATAATTTATTGAAACTTTGAGAATATTTTATACATATATTTAAGTATATACTATAAAATTTTTGAAGAATTTCCTTGAAAAACACCGAAGATATTAGCGACCCCATATTGCAGGTCACCATCAGACTCGGCATTTTGCGTACATTCTGGAAGCCGCAATTTTCATCTGAAATTAAATGAGTTTCGAATTTACTTTTATTATATGTCTCTCTTCTATATGAACCTAAATGCTATAAAAAAAATGGAAAATTGAATTTTTTACAGGGGTCAAAACAAAAAAGCATGATTTTTTGCCATTTTTTACAACTTTAATTGCAAAAAAAAAAATATTTTAAATAATGATAATATTCCGATTTTAGGTTCATATAGAGCGCAATACTATGAAGAAAGTAACTGCCAATTTTCAAAACGATTGGTTGAAAACTTTTCAAACTAGCGTGTACGCAAGTTCAAAAAAGTCGTTTTCAGAAAAACGCGTTTGAAAAAATAGTACCAAGGAAAACAAAGTCAAGGCAGTCATAAATTGTCTTCGGTGTTTTTCAAGGAAATTCTTCAAAAATTTTATAGTATATACTTAAATATACGTATAAAATATTCTCAAAGTTTCAATAAATTATATTCATTTTTTATACTATAAAAAAATTCATGAAAATCATTGAGAAAACGCTGTCATAACCCTATTTTCTCCCTTAATGGCTTATAACAATAGAACGAGTCGTAATTTTCATAAAAAAATTTTGGGAACATATTTTTCAATAGTTTTACTAACAATTTATGAAATCTAAATAAAAATCGATTTTTCGAACCGTCTAACCCTATTTTCCCCGTTAATATTCGAGAAACAAAGGAAAAAAAAGAAAGTTTTCAAAGATGACTCCGGAGCCATCTTTGGAACATCTCACTCTAGCTGCATGTCAAATTTCAAGTTGATAAGTCAAGCCCTTTAGGAGTTAGAGCGCTTTGACGGAACGACAGACGAACGGACGGACGGACGGCCAAGTCACCATTAAGAAATTTCACGAGCGCCCGCGAGAAAACGCGAATGAGAGCTGCTGTATTATACCGTCTTCATCTGGGACTATCCAACACAATGTTTCTCTTCCGCTGGCTAGTTGCCAGAGAAGACCCCCACCCCTCTCCTCTTTAATACTCCAAGCAAGCTTTGTGTACTTTGACTTTTCTCCCATTACGCCTTCTCCTCTCATGCTTCTACAATTATTGACCTTCGCTTCTATATATCTCTCACTTGCGATTTATCAGTATCGCGTGATTGTACGATTAATTGTCAATTGTATAATGAAAACGAAAAATTTTCATCGGTGCTACATTATTCCTTTCCGTGCGGTAATGTGAAACGAAAATATCGAAGGTTGTTTCAAATTAATTTTATGAAATTTCAACGTTTCAGCGTGATGTCGCCGTCCACGAAAAATTCGGACGATGCGATGAACGATGCTCTTCTGGAGAAGCTGCGATCGTGCATTCCGAAATTACAGGAGCACGGTGACACGATACGAAATGTAATGGCCAAACTTCATGCGAGGGTCACGTCTTCCGGTGAGTTTTCGCGTGAAAAATGAATTCCCATTCAATTCCGAGGAATTAAGTATCTGGAAGAAAGTCTCAAAGTTGTCGAAATCGAGATGAGAAAGATAGTGTTAAAATTAGAAACTTGCACGTTGCTATATCTCCATTATTTTGTCTCGGTCAAAAGTCAAAATTGACAAACTTGCCGATGGAGATTTGTCAGCGAGATCAAATAATGAGAGAGCAACGAGCAAGTTTCTAATTTGCACGCTTGTTTTCCAACTTGAATAAATCTCCTTGAAATGAAATGAAAAAAAAAATCATTAGTCTCTAATAAAGTCTATTTGGCCACGAGACCATATTTCAAATTCAAACATGTTCTTTTGTTCGAATAGAATAAATCAATGTTCATTAAATCTCGAGGAAATACATTATGCGAAAGCGAAAATGCTTCGAAGGCTGTTTCAACGAAACAATATTTCCCGGTCTATTAATTACGACGGGAGAGCAGGTGTTTAGGCAAATGTCAGTGGCGACAACGACACGCGAGAGGATTCTCGCGGCCGACAGCCTAAACGACAAACGTTTTCTCTCCGCTATTTTCGAAAAACTACAGATACGTCGACGAAAAGACGAGGATAACGCAAATTGCGTAAGAATATTTGGACCAAGTTTATACCCGGTTCACGCTGGCCAACGACCAACGAAATCGCCCGAGACTCACGAGACAAACTTCTCGGTGTCTCGGCTCAGTTTTTTTTTCTCATCATTTTAATAGTTTTTCCTTTTCCTTCAATTGATGTGCTCGTCTGTTTTTTCTTTACTTTTCACAGATCGACGAACTCGCGAGAGAACGTTGGAAAAATTGTGGCGCAAGGAGTCCGGTGCTATTGAAATATTTGTCACGCTACTCGAGGTGAATTTAGTAACGAATATCAAATTTTTCGTTGAATTATTTATAGAAGTATAATTACGAGATTTAAATTAATAGTAATAGGTGATATTGATTTTTCCATTGTTTTAGAGATTGAAAGATTTTTCTTTTAAGGGAGGGGTAAGGGTTTCAGCGTAAAGAAAAACACTTTTATTGCGATTTTTTTTCTCAAATATGGATTGAGCAATTTTATTCGAACCTTTTGTACATTATTGAGCATACTTTTGACAATGTAGTATAATTTTTTCATGCAGAAATATTGAAGCATTAGCCCGTAACAGAGCTTCCCCCAGAACGTCTTGGAAAAAAAACAATTTGCGGTGTTCACTATAACTCGGCCGGAAATTATCTGAAAATGAAAAACCATAAAAATTCAGTCAAATTATAATCAAATCTTCCCCCCAACGTTCTCTGATAATTTTTTTTTTCATTTAAAAAATTTTGGCGGCCATCCAAAGTGTGAACTGTTATTTTCCACGAAAAATTCCGCCATTTTGTGGGTGGGAAACACCCTTAATGTAAAAAAAAAAAATTTAACTATACGTTGGGGGGAGATATTTTATATGTAGAAAATGTGTACAAAGTTTGAAATGAATCGGTCAAGTAGTTTTTAAATGGCAGTGAACACGGACTTCAAAAAAGTAGTTTTGAGAAAAACGCTTCTAAAGTTTATGAAGTGAAAAAGTGAAGAAAAATTTTTTTTTTTCCAACTTACACAGATCCATCGATTCCAGCTCGTTTCTTCTTTTAAAATATTGTAGTGTATAGTATACACTATATACTATATACACAATAGCAATGAATAAACTGTATACCTGTTCGACAGCTGCACTGCTAGCCTGACCGCCCGCAGCTGTTAGAGGTATAGCGTTAAAGTCCAGGAGATTAATAAGACAATAACTTCAAGAATATTGCTTAGATCGGTTTAAAATCTGAAAAACATATTCTTGAAATGTTAAACTCGTGTTAAATTCGATTTTTCGAAAGTGAGAACCCTTACCCCGCCCTTAACAACTGGGAGTTGTACTACAACCTCTACTTATCATCAAAATCCTAGTTTTTATGAACATCAAAGGGCAACGAATATTACCAGCAACGTCGTTAAGGGGGGAAATAGGGTTGGGACAGCGTTTTCTCAATGATTTTCATGAATTTTGTTATAGTATAAAAAAATGAATATAATTTATTGAAACTTTGAGAATATTTTATACATATATATAAGTATATACTATAACATTTTTATACATATATTTAGGGTAGTACTCTGTTAACTTCAGCCGATTTTCATGTCTTTTTTGGAGGACGTTTTTTTGTAGGAAAATAAAAATGAATCGGTTTGGATATTTAGGATGTTTTTATTTACATATTAAAGATACAAAAAAAAATAGTTTGAAAAAATTTAATAGTTTATTATTATTATTATTATTATTATTGATCGAAGTTGGTACCTCGAAAAAAAAAACGCGTGGGTGGCCCCTGTGATTTTGGCTCTTGATGTTATCTGAAATAAAAAATTCTTGATAATTCTTAATCTATAGACATGTTTACACTTTTTTTTCGAGGTGCCAACTTCGATCAATAATAATAATAATAATAAACTATTAAATTTGTTCAAAAAATTTTTTTTTTGTATCTTTAATATGTAAATAAAAACATCCTAAATATCCAAAACGATTCATTTTCATTTTCCTACAAAAAAACGCCCTCCAAAAAAGACATGAAAAACGGCTTAAGTTACCAGACTACTACCATAAGTATATACTATAAAATATTACCGACCCCATATTGCAGGTCACAATCAGACTCAGCATTTTGCGTACATTCTGGAAGCCGCAATTTTCATCTGAAATCAAACGAAGTTGGAATTTACTTTTATTATATGTCTCTCTTCTATATGAACCTAAATGCTATCGAAAAAATAGAAAATTGAATTTTTTACAGGGGTCAAAACAAAAAAGCATGATTTTTTGCTAATTTTTACAACTTTATTTGCAAAAAAAAATGCTTTAAATAATGATAATATTCCGATTTTAGGTTCATATAGAGCGCAATACTATGAAGAAAGTAACTGCCAATTTTCAAAACGATTGGTTGAAAACTTTTCAAACTAGCGTGTACACAAGTTAAAAAAAAAGTCGTTTTCAGAAAAACGCGTTTGAAAAAATAGTACCAAGAAAAACAAGCGATATGGGGTCGCTAATATTTTATCGTATATACTTAAATATATGTATACAAATTTTATAGTATATACTTAAATATATGTATAAAATATTCTCAAAGTCGCAATAAATTATATTCATTTTTTATACTATAAAAAAATTCATGAAAATCTTTGAGAAAACGCTGTCCTAACCCTATTTCCCCCTATTAATGGCTTATAACAATAGAACGAGTCGAAATTTTCATTAAAAATGTTGGGAACATATTTTTCAATGGTTTTACTAACAATTTATGAAATTTAAAAAAAATCGATTTTTTGAACCGTCTAACCCTGTTTACCCCCTTAAAGACTCTCGATTTTCGTTTCCCGTTATTGAGCCATTTTTCACATAGCTTCTATCCTAATCTATACCGGAGTAGTAGTAAACGTTCTCGTCGTTTATCCGTAATCGACGATTTACTCTATGAAAGTAAATTGCTCTCGATTCTCTATTACAGAAGATGATTGACGTGTTTTATTTTATCCACAGGCATGTCGGGACAACGTGACAAGCTGTAGCATAACGGCAATTCTTCACGAGTGTATATCGCCAAGAGTACCAAAACTCAAGGCTCAAACAAAAGGCTCAAAACCACGAAATTCACCCAGTGAGGAAGCTCTATTTAATTTTTTTATCATATAGAAGAAATTTTCCATTTTTTGCTTCCTCATCGAGCAAGCTTTGTTTTCGTAAAAACAGCGTTTGTCAACTTTTCCTTCATCCTCATTTTTTAATATTCACATAGCTTACGTTGTGAGGAAGCCAAAATGAGAAAAGCCACTTGCTCGTAGAGGAAGATTTGTGAATATTCGAAAAAGTGAAGAATGATATGTGCAAGCTTCATGTTGCACTTTTTTTTAGCCATATATTAAATTAACGCAATTGTTGTTTGAACTAAGACACAATGATCTGGCAAATTTCCAGACAAAGGCAGTCGTATAGCAATCACGCAATTGATCAATCTCGGTGGCACTCAGGTTCTCATGAAACAACTGGCAAATTCTCAACATACTGATAGCATAATGACCGAAGTGCTTGTTCAGGAAATACTCTGGATTCTTGGTCAGGTGAGATGTACATAAAATATTAGATGCGTACGTTAAAAAAAAAACAGCATGGCACGATCGTTAACGATTCCTTGTTATTAAACGATTTATAACGATTTTGTTTTTGACAGGAAATATTTGTTTGACCAAGTTAACCAAAAGCTTTTGGCTACCCGGTCAAATAATTGTTATTTATTTTTAGGTTGCCCAGAAAGATCAGAAATTCGTTACGAGAATTAAACTGCTAAACGGCATTAAAATACTTCACTCGCTCATTCGTCAGCATTACAACAATCCTCGAACGCTTTTGCCTCTCTTACTGATACTCAAGAGTCTCGCGAGAAACAGTGAGGATAAAAGATATTTAATTAAAGAAATGGAAAACGTTAAAAAGATCGAACGAAGATAATTTTGATGAATTATTATATTTTCTCAGCTTTTGCTCTTCAGGCTCTAGTGAGAGATGGAATTGTCGCCACAATGGAAAAGACATTTGTCAGTATTGGCTACTCGCCTCATCTCAAACTTCGCACTCTCTTAGAGTGTTTCAAGCACTTCACTACGAGCAGTGAGTATTGCAACGTGTAATCAAATTTCATAGGACATGAAATGTTGAATTTTTCAAATTTGTCATTTTTCGCAAAATCATTTTGCTCCCTCTCGTAAGCTCCCTCTGTGAGGAAGTCAAAATTGAAAGACAGACTTGCTCATCGAGGGAAATGAAATGATGAGGGAGCAATGTGGAAGTTAGCATTTTGCACGTTTTATATCTTTTTTTTAATTATTTAAACGAATGTAATTCCGTAATTTCCAGAGTTATGTTGCACGAAATTCGTAAAAGTCGGAATGGTCCATCTGCTGATGCGTCTTTTCGAACGATGGGACAGATACGACGGACAGATGAGACTGAAAATATGCAACTACGCTCTGAATACACTACAGCATCTTTGTGCCATCAGTGAGTCAAACTGCACGGTATTTTATTATATGTGGAGGGTTTTTTTTTTTTTTTTTTTCGTTCACGCAGCCTCGTATAATTCGATGTCTCATCATCCGTGAGATAAACGAACAGAGCAGGTAGCTGGTCTACAACGATTCAGCCCTATTTATTCAGGGTGTGTCCACCGAGCTGAACTTTTTTTTTTTCTTTCTTTTCTTCCGCTCTCTTCTCTCGCGCCATTCCTTGTCGTTTTATGAATTATTCATGAACCACTCATTGTTCGCGTTGAATCGACTGCACCTTTGCCTGGTGGACTACGAATGAGTTGAATCTTTAGTCATCTTCGACTTTAATTTAACCATGACACCACTGGTCTATACGGACTAAAAGAACAAGAAAAATATCCCTCGTCCGGTTCACTATTAGACTGGAGTGCTGAATTTTTAACGTTTTATAAAGTTGATTACGAAATAACTATTTAAGTTGATAAGCCAATTTTTAAGATAGTTAGTCTGGTAACTTAAGCCGATTTTCATGTCTTTTTTGGAGGGCGTTTTTTTGTAGGATAATAAAAATGAATCGTTTTGGATATTTAGGATGTTTTTATTTACATATTAAAGATATAAAAAAAAATTTGTTTGAAAAAATTTAATTGTTTATTATTATTATTATTATCGATCGAATTTGGCACCTCGAAAAAAAAGCGCGTGGGTGGCCCCGGTGATTTCGGCTCTTGATGTTATCTGAAATAAAAAATTCTTGATAATTCTTAATCTATAGACATGTCATTCTGGTTGGAACTACTAAAGTTACATTTCATGGATAATTATCAAAATGGCGGACTTTGGAAAAAAAAGTTTTTTTTTTCCAAAGTCCGCCATTTTGTTAATATATAATAAATTAGGTATTATATAATAAATAACAAAATGGCGGACTTTGGAAAAAAAACTTGTTTTTTCTAAAGTCCGCCATTTTGTTATTTATCCATGAAATTTAACTTCAGTAGTTCCGACCAGAATGACATGTCTATAGATTAAGAATTATCAAGAATTTTTTATTTCAGATAACATCAAGAGCCAAAATCACCGGGGCCACTCACGCGCTTTTTTTCGAGGTGCCAACTTCCATCAATAATAATAATAATAATAAACGATTAAATTTTTTCGAACAAATTTTTTTTTGTATCTTTAATATGTCAATAAAAACATCCTAAATATCCAAAACGATTCATTTTTATTTTCCTCAATTTCTTCAATTCTTAAATTCGTTATATAATAATAATAATAAGAATAATAATAATAAACTATTAAATTTTTTCAAACAAATTTTTTTTTGTATTTTTAATATGTAAATAAAAACATCCTAAATATCCAAAATGATTCATTTTTATTTTTCTACAAAAAAACGCCCTTCAAAAAAGACATGAAAATCGGCTTAAGTTACCAGACTACTACCTTAAATTAAAAATGAACTTTGTAAATTAAAAATTAACTACGCAAGTTACAAAATTAACTAAACCAAGTTAACTCAATACTGTTAACTTCCTTATAGAAAAACAAACTTAACTTAACCTCGTCAAGTATTTTATTTATTCAGTTATTTTACCGTTTACGGTTTATTTATTTAATTTATTTATTTTCTTTCGCAGAGTCTGGTAGAAGAGCCATAAAAGCGAACAACGGTCTGCAACTGCTCTATCGTTTCTGTGCAAATTGCCCGGAGGACAAGACCTACGATTGTCTTCTCTCGCGAGTATGCGGTATAATAAATCAATGCCTGGAGAAGAAGGAATTGCCAGTGCCCGAGATGTCGCCCGCCAGGTCAATAAATTAATTAAAATATTCCAATTTCAATGTTAATTTTTCTTCCTCATGGACGGAGCTTTGTCATCGTAAAAAAAAAAAAACTCTTTTCCATACACGCCCTTCAATTTCATACTTTAGATTTATGCTTCCGGACGTAAATACCGTGAGGTCGAACAGCGCGGATAGCGGAAGCGACGCCGACAGTCAGGCACGTTTAATTTGATGAAAAAAAAACAAACACAAAATGTATTTTCCATTCTTTCGTTAGTCGATTTAAGAAAAAAAAAATGTCATCTAGTCATTCCGTTGATTTTAGGCAAACAGTATAAATTCCCACGAGACATTGTGCAGCGATTTCGACAGTGGAGACGACGACGACGATCGTCCGGAAGGACAGAGATCAATCTCAAAGAGAAACGAGCTGGACGACGGACAGTATTTCGTGATAAATTCCCAAAGATCGGAGGAAGATCTCGTATCGTACAATACATATTTTCGGGAACTCGGCGATCTCAGATCACAGCTGTTCATCGTTTATTCCGCTTATGCGGATAAAATGCCGGAACAGCTCGACGCTTCGGAGGAGGAGTCACGGGCAAAAACGTTGAAACTCGCGAAGCCAAAAGAATGGAAATCACGACGTTGCTCGTTCAACGAGGGTGCAAACGGCAACGAGACACCGAGATGTTTGAAGATTTTCGCGGAATTAATCGACGAGACGTTGGACAACGAACGTGTGGCTTATTGTCACGTGGCCAGTGCTGTAAAGAGCGTTATACCGTTTGCAAAAGTGGCGTATCCGGATCTCGTTGGTGGCGATGGTCTCGGTAGAATTGAGCCGCTCAACAGCAAGGACAGAAAAGTTTGTCGCTCGAAGCTTTTGACCTGCGTCGATCGTGGTCTTCGTCCTGGCTCGTTGTTACACGAGACGGTCTTTGATCTCGATGCTCTCGCGACGAATCCACGTTATCACGATCTCAGGAGCGAGGACGAAACGTCAATTGATGAACGAGCTTCACGGCCGTACATTCGTCGTCTCTGTAACTGGGACGAGAAGAGAATTGGAAAGCACATTAATGACGGTAAACAATTGCAGTTCGAGTCGAGATTCGAGAGTGGAAATTTACGAAAAGCAATTCAGGTATGAAAAAGCAAATTGTGATATTACGATTAATTCAGTTTTAACTTCCCTGTTGTCTATCGAACGAGGCTTATTGAACGAATAAAATATCGCACAGATAGGCTCGCGCGAATACGATCTCATACTAACGCCGGACGTGAACAGTGCCTCGAGTCATCAGTGGTTTTACTTCGAAGTTACGAACATGGAATCCTGTCAGCCGTACACGTTCAATATCGTCAATTGCGAGAAAGCAAATTCGCAATTTAACTTCGGCATGAAACCGATATTGTTCAGCGTAACCGAGGCAATCGAGGATCGGCCCGGTTGGGTGAGAACCGGCGGCGACATATGTTACTACAGAAATTGTTATCGAAGACCGTCGAAGGGAAAGAATTATCTGACAACGTCATTCACCGTTACGTTTCCGCATACTAACGACGTTTGTTATCTCGCCTATCACTTTCCGTACACGTACAGTCAGCTGATGACCCACATATGGAAGTGGTCGAGAAAAAATGACGATTCAAGAATATATTTTCGCGTCGAATCGCTCTGCGACACGCTCAACTTCAACGAGAGCCCGATTCTCACGATCACCTCGATCGACAGCAAGATTAATCCGATAAAGGCGAGTTTTTTTTGCTGTTCTTATCGAAGTTGTATAATAATAATAATAATGATAATGTATAAAAATACAAAAATTGACGTTCTTTTAGGATCGTAAAATCATTTTTCTAACCTCGAGAGTTCATCCCGGTGAGAGCAATGCTTCTTGGATAATGCACGGCACCCTCGAATCTCTGCTGAGCAATTCCACTTACGCCAACAGTTTACGCGACGACTATGTCTTCAAGATCGTTCCAATGTTGAATCTCGAGGGGGTCGTCAACGGCTGGTAAGTTTTTGTTCACATTCGACATTGAAAAACAAAAAACAAAAACACCACTAAACGCGGCCACTCGAGAGATAGTCCAGTCATTATATACATTTGGAAATGCATGCGAACCGAGAAAGCTGATTTTTGGATATTGTGTGGAGTGGGGCTTAGAAAAGCTTAACTTCAAATTGTCGACCAAGATTTTCCATGTGCGTTCTCCGCCAACTAGAAAAAAGTGTTAAATTTTGTTTTTTTTTGCAATAACTCGGCTCTCCGTCGAGATACGAAAATTGCGATGGGCCACTTTTTTGCTGCTTCTTTTACGCTCTACAATTTAGGTCATATACATTTTTGACCTACCGTTCATCGTTGTTGAGATATTGAACGAGAAAGTATAAAATTCAGATAGTGAAACTTGTTTTTGGCTGTACACATTTGTATACACACGTGTATATAAATCGTCGGGCGAGCATGGACAACGCGCGAATCACCGCACAAAGAGGAGACGGCAAGAATGAGGCGCGAATGGGAAACATATGAAAATATATACACGGTGTCCCAATAACTATTAGCACCTTAGATATCTTCGAAACTATAACGTTCACAGAAATATTTGCCGAATCAAAATTGCACAGTACGAAGGGGGCCATCCAACGATACCAAAGTACTCACCCCCACCCCCACCCTCTGGGCTGGGGGTGGGGCAACTTTGAAATCTTAAATGGGAACCCCCATTTTTTATTGTAGATTCGGATTCCCCATAAAAAAAATACGTAACTTTTGTTGAAAACTTTTTTTTCGATTCGTGATAGATGGCGCTGTAATCACAAAAAATCCCCGAAAGTACAGAAAGGCGATAATACTTACAGTTTCGGTAGTAAATAAAATTACTACGTTTATAGTAAGTGTTCGAAATGACGACCATCAGTATCAATGCAACATTGGATTCTTTTTTCGATTGATTGACTTGCAAGTTTTACAGCGTCAGAACTTATTGATGCACAGGCTGTAATAATTCTTCCCATTCGTTCCCATACAATTCTTGGTGAAGACTAACACGGTACGGGTGAAATTTGTGACGGTGCAAAATGCGATGTACGCTAGTCCTGCCAATGCCAGATTCATTTTGAATTTGTTGCATGCTACAATGTTACAAATGGTAAAGGTACAGAAAGTACAGAAAGGCAATGACACTTACGGTTTACTTCACGGAAAATAAACACCGTTTAAAGGACACTTTAATAAGTTTGCAGGATAAGATAAACACGATACGATTAGTATCGATAATTCAGTCAATCGAGTGCAATGTATCCGTTTGAAGAGCCAGTCGATATGCTTCTCATTTATGACGAATGCCAACAAAATTCTGTAAGGGCAAAAACCTTGTATGGTGAACGATATCCACATTCGGTCTCAGCCTTCGCGTCAAACATTTAAAAATGTGTGTGATAAACTTAGGCAAACCGTTAGTTTAAGTGTCCGTAGTAGTGTACGCCAGAAACGTGTAACGAATGAAGAAATGGAAATCGGTGTGCTCGCAAGTGTGTGTCGAGATCCTCACATTAGTTTGCGACAAATTAAAAATGAATCTGGCATTGGCAGGACTAGCGTACATCGCATTTTGCACCGTCACAATTTTCACCCGTACCATGTTAGTCTTCACCAAGAATTATATGGGAACAAATGGGAAGAATTATTACAGCCTGTGCATCAATAAGTTCTGACGCTGTAAAACTTGCAAGTCAATCGATCGAAAAAAGAATCCAATATTGCATTGGTACTGATGGTCGTCATTTCGAACACTTACTATAAACGTAGTCATTTTATTTACTACCGAAACTGTAAGTATTATCGCCTTTCTGTACTTTCGGGGATTTTTTGTGAATACAGCGCCATCTATCACGAATCGAAAAAAAAATTTTAAACAAAAGTTACGTATTTTTTTTATGGGGAATCCGAATCTACAATAAAAAATGGGGGTTCACATTTAAGATTTCAAAGTTGGCCCCATCCCCAGCGCAGGGGGTGGGGATGGGGGTGAGTACTTTGGTATCATTGGATGGCCCCCTTCGTACCGTGCAATTTTGATTCAGCAAATATTTCTGTGAACCTTATAGTTTCGAAGATATCCAAGGTGCTAATAGTTATTGGGACACCACTGTATATATATATATTTTCATATGTTTGCTTTTTTACTAACTTACTTTTTTCTTAGATACTTTTTTTTACGTAAATTTGACAAAAAAACTGTAAAATTATATTGAACAATCTTTAAAAATATTTTCGTGGTTTTTGTAGAAAAAAAATATCTTTACTTTCTCGTTGGATATCTCAACAACGATGAACGGTAGGTGAAAAATGTATATGACCTAAATTGTAAAGCGTAAAAGAAGCAACAAAAAAGTGTCCCATCGCAATTTTCGTATCTCGACGGAGAGCCGAGCTGTTGCAAAAAAAAACAAAATTTAACACTTTTTTCAAGATAGCGGAGAAACGCACATAGGAAATCTTGGTCGGCAATTTGAAGTTAAGCTCCTCTGAGCCCCCCCCCCCCCCCCCCCCTACACAATATTCAAAAATCAGCTTTCTCGGTTCACATGCATTTCTAACCCGTTTTTTTCGACGTAATGACTGAACTAAAAACGATTGTTGACGCGACACCGATAGTTGGCCATCTTGAATTAAGTCGTAACGCTCGCTCGCTGCTCCCTCGAATGGCGTCTCGGACCATTACTTCCGGTGGATAATTCGATGATCGATCTAGCGGATTATATCGAAACCTCGAATGTAACGAGCGGGAAATTTCAACGTTGCTTAGTTTGCTACAGTGGAAAAAAAGTTTTCGCCATTGGAAAGTGATGCTTTAAAGTATCTCCTCTTGAATATCAAGGTATCTCGTGAAATGTAATTTATTGATGATTGCGTTGTTGCGTTTTTCGCAGTTCATTCGCACCGGCGATACATTAATATATTGAACAGCGTTATGTATAATTAAAAAAAAAAAACAAAAAAAAAACCGTTGTATATAATTAAAGAGAACCACGAAGGTTCGTCGATTTTCTTCTCTCGCCTGTGAAATCTCAGAAGCTGAACTACCCGCTAGAATACGCACGGATGACGGAAACGTTGCCGGGAATTCACGGAGATGATTAAACAACAAAAACCTCCGAAAATTCGGCGCGCGCGTGTCAGCGGACATTTTTTATTATTAATTTTTTTTCCTTCATCGCGCGTTCCAACATTTCGTCTTGCACGCGTATTCTTCGCTTCAATTACCAAATCTTTCGTATTCTCTTCAATGTTTTTCATATTTGAAAGAGAAAAAAAAATGCATTTTTCGTTTGTAAAATTTACATAGACTCTCGGCTCTGTGTTCTCGAAAAAACGGACGACATTAGCCAAACCGGAAAAGAGATGCGTCCATTGAGGTCGCGTCCCTGCGTGTATCCCCTTGTCCGAGTGTCAACAGAGAGAAGAAAACAAACGTTCGAGAAGAAAAAAAAAGAGAAAAAAAAACAAACAAACTTATGACTTACGCTAGTACGTCGTAGTAAAAAATAGTCTTGACGATTATCCTCGGGCGCGTGATTATCGAGCTGGCAGTAAAATAATAGCCGTTATTCGGCGAGTTTCTAACCGCCATACGAAAACTATATTGCCGTTATTACAATATAATAATACTTAATAACAAATTACATAATAATAATAATTATATAATTCGATTACTTGGACGGAGGGTCTAATACTTTGCCCATTGAGCGCCACTTCATGTTGTACCTATAGTCCGGCTCGGCCTCAGGGAGAAACGTGCTCGAGTCCTCGTCTTGCTGCTGTTGTTGTTGTTCCTTATTGACCTTGGAATTTAACGGCTCGCCGTGCGCCAATGACGAGGACAAAGGAGAGCCCGAATCGCCGCTCGTAATGTCGTCGTTTGGCTGATCATTAACGTAATCCTCTTGTACGGAGTCGTAAGGTCCGACGGTGTGACTATCCTCGCTTCCGCTGTCCGGTAAATTGGTCTCGGTGCTGCCATTCAAATTGTCATTGTGCCCGGGACCATCGGTATTCTCACGATGCTCCAATTTACCGCGTGCATTTGTTCTCGAGGATGAACGTATCTCGTGTGTCTCGAGACCGTCGAACGCGGTCTCTTTGCGCGGCTGAACGAGAGGTCCGTCGGTAAAGAGGCTCGTTATGTCGGGAATGTCGTCGGGTCTCGTGGCCTTTGCCGCTTCGATTTTAACGTTACGCACAATCTCGTCCGTCTCGGTTTTGCCAATGTTCGTCTCGTGAATCTTCGTTGATTTTGCCAATGTCACGTCCGCCCCGTCCCTCGTTATTCCCGCCGTTGTCATTAATCTTCCGACAACCGGATCTTCCGGTATTCCGTCACGCTCGTTTACCAACGTACCGGTCCTCCCTAATTCATCGCCATTCTCTAGGTCGTTGTCATCGCTGACGCTCTCGCCGTTCGAAGCCTCTTCCATCTCGTCCAATTCTCCTTTATTCACGCTCTCCTTGCTCGTCTCAATTTCCTCGTCCGGATCGTTGGTCGGCGAGGCCGTCGTCGTAAGATAGGGCCTACGATTTCTGTAACGATTCGAGGAAAGAAAAAAAAGGCCAGGGGACAACCCCGTGGTTTTGGCGCAAGCTCAAAAGATGTATCTTTAGTTTCTTAAAATCGTATCAGGGATTCACGGTAATTCGTTGTTTGTCATCGAAAGGTTTGTTTGGTTTCCAACGTTTCGTACAATTTTTCTGCACTCATCGACAGTACGTACCGACGAATTCTTCTTCAACGAATTTGACAATGACGTTATTACGTTTGTTTTTTTCCTTTGCACTTCAACTTCTTTTGTTGTCCAATTTGAAATATTTCGTTTGGAAAATAACAAATTCCTTGAATCCCTGAATCAAATGCCTTATTTGAATGTAAAAAAAAAACCATCGTCCAGCTGTCAGCGTGTTAGTTTTGTTAATTATAAATATTATGTTGATCCAAGCGCGTCCCACCGGACTAATTCAGTTAGGTTAAAATGAATGAAGTTAAAAAAAACGAATATATATATATGGATAAATGAAGAAAAAAAAACAGTGTCGCTGTGTCGTTAGTGCAAGGTTTGTGGTTTTTTTCCGTCAATGATCATTAACACCCGTGTAGCTTTCATCGTCTCGTTAAAATGTCCACCAACTACGTGATCTCTCAAGTTCTATACTCGATTTTTGCCACTACTATTGCAATGAAAAAAATAATATATACAATTATAGATTTAAGCAAAATTAATTAAGCTCAGGCGCGCTTGTCTTTGAGGTAATAGTCCGGTAACTTAAGCCGATTTTCATGTCTTTTTTGGAGGGCGTTTTTTTGTAGGAAAATAAAAATTAATCGTTTTGGATATTTAGGATGTTTTTACTTACATATTGAAGATACAAAAAAGAATTTTTTTGAAAAAATTTAATAGTTTATTATTATTATTATTATTGATCGAAGTTGGCACCTCGAAAAAGAAGCGCGTGGGTGGCCCCGGTGATTTTGGCTCTTGATGTTGTCGGAAATCAAAAATTCTTGATAATTCTTAATCTATAGACATGCCATTCTGGTCGGAACTACTGAAGTTAAATTTCAAGGATAAATAACAAAATGGCGGACTTTGGAAAAAAAAGTCCTTTTATTTTAGCAAAGAAAGGGTTGTAAAATAAAAAGAAATTTAACTTCGGTAGTTCCGACCAGAATGACATGTCTATAGATTAATAATTATCAAGAATTTTTTATTTCAGATGACATCAAGAGCCAAAATCACCGGGGCCACCCACGCGCTTTTTTTTTCGAGGTGCCAACTTCGATCAATAATAATAATAATAATGAACTATTAAATTTTTTCAAAAAAATGTTTTTTTGTATCTTTAATATGTAAATAAAAACTAGGGCTGTTACTTTTATCCGGGAAATCGGATCCAACACTTCAGATTCGAATACCCAAATATCCGGGTATCCGGGTATTCGAGTACCCGAGTATCCGGGTATCCGGATATCCGAATAATCACGGATCCGGGTAACCGGGTAATAACGAATAACGTCGGGTAATTACCCGATTTTTCGCGTACATGCTCAAATAGGACCGCCGGCGTAAAAAAAAGTAATGATATTGTATTAGTCTGGTCATCAAATAAGCCGAAATATAGGGCGTTAATAGTTACCATTGAAAAAAAATTGGAAAATAACTTGTATCAAATTTGCTCTGTTCAAAGAAATTGTGCAAAACTACGGTAAAAATGAAAACTTAGTGTTGACGAATCGGACGTCACGATTTTCCAATTTATAATAATTGTGTATTTACTCGGGAAAACATTTTACATGTGACTCCCACAATTTTTTAGAATCTGCTGTTACGATCACAATTGCTTGCCTGCGCATATTAATAATAGCCGAGATCCGCTTCTTCTAATATTTTCTCTTCAACTCTAAAGTTCATAAAAACTGCACACACGCCCATAAAGCAGATATACATTTCAGAAACTAAGGATATTTATTGAATAATAATAAATCGTGATGAAAAAATAATATTAAAGATGCATATAGCGCAGGTCAACGTTGATTAAGTTCTTATGAAATGATCATGTGTTTCCCTAACATTGTATAGAAGATTATGTCATTGATTTTTTAATCTACACAAGAATGTTTTATTGAAATTGTAGTTTTTGTCGAATGTGAATTACGGTAAAGAAATAGTTTGGTAATAATAGTAAATACGCCTGCAAGATTCTTTCCAAGAATCTTCGTTATAATGACAATCTAATTTGTTTAATATTGATATCAGTCGGTAAAAATAAAAAATGGTCAACTAAATGATCGGCCATGAACACCGATATAATCCCGGTTTCTCAATCTTCCGGTAATGATTTATCATTCGTCTTATAAATGTACTTCGCAAACATTGTTCCTGGCAACATCTACGCGTGCCTCACAAATTGTGTAAATTGAACAATTATTTTCGGCATTTTCGGCATCAATTATCGGCGGTAATTGCCCGATATTATCCGTTATTATCCGAGTACCCGGTTACCCGGATACCTCCGAAACTATCCGCATACCCGAATTCGTTATTACCCGGATATTATCGAGTTATCGAGATATACGGATTTGAAGCGTCGGATCCGTGAAACCCGAATTACTCGGGTATCCGGATACCCGGAAAAGTTAAAGCTCTAATAAAAACATCCTAAATCTCCAAAACGATTCATTTTTATTTTCCTACAAAAAAAAACGCCCTCCAATAAAGACATGAAAATCGGCTTAAGTTATCAGACTACTAACCTTAATTGCGCTTTAGTTTACTTTTATTCAATTATCGTTGTCATGTACGGTCGGGTAAATGTCTCACCTCTTACCCCTGTGTCGCCGATACTGGTATGCTTCCGTAATTGTAGTAATAGCATCGCGTCTGCTCGCATATGAAATCCTTAACGACGGTGCAATCCTGCGCGTCCCACGCGTGAGTCGGCGCCATCATTGCAACGCAACCGTCCTCACTTCCGCTGTCCCCACTTTTTTTTTTTTTTTTTTTTTTTTACAAACAAAACAAAGGAGTATACTTATTTGCAGTGCGACAAAAAGTCGATTGAAGTTAATTAAAGTTTTATAACCGCTGTAAAAATTTGTCAAAAAATTTTTACGGTTGCTATAACTTTCGGAAAATCATGAGATATACCGCGAATTTTTGTTTGTCTTTCGAATACAATGTTGTGTTACCTCTCGCGCGCTACCCTCTGCGGTTCCGTGCCAGGCGGAACGTCGACGGCTCGGTTACCGGTTCTCCTTAGCATATAGTCGAATGTTGTATTGAATGGCAAACCCGAGCTCATCCACAGGTACATATCGGTGCCGAGATGATTGCCCGACGTCCAAAAATCGTATTTCGTGTAACCGGCATTTTTCAGATACTGCGTCATCGTGTCCGCTTTTTCCTTAGTCTCGAAAGACGCGAGTTGTAGACCGAGCGAACGACAGTACTGATAGGCGAGGAAGTAATTGAGCTCGGGACTGTAGGGATTCATTCTCGAGACGAAGTACTGCACTCCGTCGAGTTGAATTGTCGTTATTCTTTGACCTGTACACGAGAAATAAAGTTTTTTTTTCTTTCTCAATTATCACAGACTACAAGTATACGTAACAATCTTGCTGTGACCATCACCAGATTTTCATTTCTTTTTCCTCAAAGTACATTATAAAATGGAATAAAAAAATGACCTACAGCAATTTTCATATTTTTCTCGAAAGTCCGTGCGGTCCTAATAATCTAAACTGTTTATTTTACGACGAGGATTATCGTCGATCTTGTTCAAATTTACACAGTAAATTCTTTCATAGAAAACAACATTCGTCGGTTGGACTCGTAGCTTTACTCCACGCACTAGAACCAAATTGAGATACAAATTTTTTAATTTTTCCTTCATCTATTTTATATTGAAAATATATGTAACGTGATATGACTAATATAGTGAAAATGTCATAAAAAAATAGAATATATTATTTTTATGGCATTTTTCATTATATATTTTTCGTGACATTTGCACCATATTAGCCATATCACATTAGGGCGATTTTTTTTTTTCAGTCCCCACCCGAAATTTTGTTGAATATGTCGAAAAAGAAGATCCCTGAAAGTTACAGCCCTTAATATTAATTCTAAGTACTTTCCCAAAGCGTTAGAAGATTTTCCATCTAAAATACAAGTAAATCGAATTTTTTTTTCTTCAAATTTCTATAACTCAGCCGCATTTTATGGTATCATATTGTTCTTGATTTCGATTTACTCGGAATAGAATAATCTAAAAAAGTGCCTTTTGCGGTGAAAGTGTAAATTGTACTGGTGAGTTGGTACGGGTCACTGAAGTTGATTTTTACCCAAAATTCTCATTTCTTTGCTGTTATCTCCGAAACAATTAACTTTACAAAAAAATTGTAAATGAAAAATTTGTTGGAAATTTAATTTCCTACAAAAAAGGTCCTGTCGGTCCAATTGCTTAGATTAATATTTCTTGAGATATTGAACCTTACTTATGAGTAGTATAAAATTTATAAAATATGAAATATTAAATAAAATAAAATAAAAAATAGAAAAAGTTCAATATCTCAAGAAATATTAATCTAAGCAATTAGGTCGATAGTACCTTCTTTATAGGAAATTTAATTTCCAAAAAACTTTTCGTTCACATTTTTTTCGTAAAGTTAATTGTTTCGGAGATAACAGCAAAAAAACGAGAATTTCGGGTAAAAATCAGCTTCAGTGACCCGTACCAACTCACCAGTACAATTTACACTTTCGCCGCAAGAGGCACTTTTTTAGATCGTTTTATTCCGAGTAAATCGGAACTAAGAACAATATGATAGCACAAAATGCGGCTGAGTTATAGAAATTGGAAAAAAAAAAAAAAATTCGATCCACGTGTATTTTAGATGGAAAATCTTCTCACGCTTTGGGAAAGTACTTATAATTAATATTAAGGGCTGTAACTCTCAGGGAATTTCTTTTTCGACATATCCAACAAAATTTCGGGTGGGGACTGAAAAAAAAAATCGCCCTAATATCACATAGGCATATCTCTTTTCAACATAAAATAAATGAAGGAAAAATACAAAAATTTGTTGAAAAAATTTGTATTCGTTCATAGCCCGAACTCTTGGACTTCGAGTTACAATATATTATTTTTATGGCATTTTTTCATAATAATTTTTATGACATTTGCGCCACTTTTTTATGGGTAGATCTCGCGCGAAATTCCTTCGGTAAATATACACGAAAGAGGCTTTCAAAGTGGTTATCCTGCCCGTGTGAGCAAACGCTAGATTATCATTCCGTCGTTAAACATAGGTGTGTATTATACGGTGGACGTACACACCGAGACGAAATGATTCGAGGGAAGGATATAAGAGACCGACGGGATTGGATATCAAGGTAGCTCATATACGGATAGCTCTCGGGATGCAGGTATCCTGACTTCGTCATGGGCAATAAAATCCGAAAGGGTCTCTTTATACACATGGTCCACGAAGTACCGGACGAGGGAAATGAAAATTTTACACTCTCGCGCTCTCGCGATATGAGATTTAAAATGCGAGAATTTATTGCCGCCAGAAGCGAGAGTGCGCCTGTATAATAATGATTATACAGGAGGGAAGAGAACGAGAGAGATATATGAGAGGGAGGAAAAAAGAATAAGGATGAAAACAACAAAAAAAAAACGGTAAACAAAATAATAGGAAAAATAGCCACCCACAATGTTAATGGTACATATATAACTCTTAATTGAAACAGAAAAAAAAACAAACAGGTTCCAAAAGTGCCTCGCCATCCCAAATCAAATTTCGATTCTCTCGTGCTTGGGGAACAAGTCAAATAAAAAATGATCCGGCGAAATGAACACAATACATTTTTCTTCTTTACTAATATTAAATTATAATTCTCGTCCCAAAAATCATTATTCGCAATTACAATATTCTCCAATAATATTTCTTTGCACTTGGAAAAAAAAATTGAAATTTCTTCACCTCAAAAAATGTATTTGATAGCCGCTGTCCCTCGACGGAAGGAAATTTTAACGTAGGAAGGAAGTAAACGAGGGTAGCATATACGATGAGTGTTACAGTGACACACGGATAGCATACGCACCTCTCGAACAGAGGGCAGATGCCTCGGGAATCATTGTCACTTCGAGGCACGTTCACCGTTCGACTCGGCGCGGTAGATAGACATTTCCGACAAGCGTTCGGGTCGGACAACAAATTCTACTTGACGACAGAGAAAGGATGGAACGTTCTCGAGAAAGAGTAGACGTAAGGTCCGAAGCGCGTGTGAAGACGAGAAAGAGAGAGATGGAGATAACGAAAGGGGGAGAGAAAGAAGAAAAAGAAGAAGAAAACGAAAGGAATGCCGCTTGAATTCTTAATGGTCTAGACATCCGATTTTGGCTTCCGAGCAATATATAGTCCTACCAAGAAAAATTTTATATCCGCAAAATTATATTTTTAGATGGGACGCGTAGGAAAATGTTGAATATAGTAAATTGAAAGCGAATTGATTTTAAAAAAAGCTTGAAAATTGGAAACTTGCCCATTGGTTCGTAATTATTATATCTCGCTCACAAGTCCTCCCCTATGAGCAAGTTAGTTTTAGCAATTTTCGCTTCGTCACAAAGGAAAAATTTGTGGATAGAGAGATGAAATAATGAGAAAGCAATGTGTATTTTTGTCTTCTAGGATGACGCCTCTATATTCGCAGCTGCTGCGGCGTAATTCTCAGTGGAAAAAAATTGCGATTCAATGAGAATTTTGAAAACCTGGTTGTTACACATTTCTATCGTGTCAGCACTCGAATCCTCATTGAATAAAACTTTTCATTGAAGTAGTAGTCTGGTAACTTGAGCCGATTTTCATCTCATTTTTGAGGTCGTTTTTTTGTTGGAAAATAAAAATGAATCGTTTTGAATATTTAGGATCTTTTTATTTACATATTGGAGATACAAAAAAAAATTTGTTTGAAAAAATTTAATAGTTTATTATTATTATTATTGATCGAAGTTGGCACCTCGAAAAAAAAACGCGTGGGTGGCCCCGGTGATTTTGGCTCTTGATGTTATCTGATATCAAACATTCTTGATAATTCTTAATCTGTAGACATGTCATTCTGGTCGGAACTACTGGAGTTAAATTTCATGGATAAATAACAAAATGGCGGACTTTGGAAAAAAAAACTTTTTTTTCCAAAGTCCGCCATTTTGTTATTTATTATAAATTTGTAGTTATTTGTTATTTATCCATGAAATTTAACTTCAGTAGTTCCGACCAGAATGACATGTCTATAGATTAAAAATTCAAAAAAATTCTTGATAATTCTTATTCTATAGACATGTCATTCTGGTCGGAACTACTGAAGTTAAATTTCATGGATAAATAACAAAATGGCGGACTTTGGAAAAAAAAAATCCTTTTATTTTAGCAAATAAATTTGGTTATTTATCCGTGAAATTTAAATTCAGTAGTTCCGACCAGAATGACATGTCTATAGATTAAGAGTTATCAAGAATTTTTTTTTTCAAAAATTATCAAGAATTTTTTTTGTCAAAAATTATCAAGAATTTTTTTTATCAAAAATTCTTGATAATTCTTAATCTATTGACATGCCATTCTGGTCGGAACTACTGAAGTTAAACTTCATGGATAAATAACAAAATTTATTTGCTAAAATAAAAGGACTTTTTTTTCCAAAGTCCGCCATTTTGTTATTTATCCATGAAATTCAACTTCAGTAGTTCCGACCAGAATGACATGTCTATAGATTAAGAATTATTAAGAATTTTTTATTTCAGATAACATCAAGAGCCAAAATCACCGGGGCCACCCAAGCGCTTTTTTTCGGGGTGCCAACTTCGATCAATAATAATAATAATAAACTATTAAATTTTGTCAAAAATTTTTTTTTTGTATCTTTAATATGTAAATAAAAACATCCTAAAAATCCAAAACGATTCATTTTTATTTTCCTACAAGAAAACGCCCTCCAAAAAAGACATGAAAATCGGTTCAAGTTACCAGACTACTACCTTGAGATCATACTAAATGTGATCCTTAAAATCAATGTCGTTGAAATTACGAACGTTACGTCTGGACAAGAAATATATTAAATGTGCTTAACTAAAGAAAACTTATTTCTCAATTGTCCGGTAGTATATATACTAGGCTATAAACTCAGGGACAATTGTGAAGTAAATATATAATAGGCTTAAGAGGCGATAAAATGAAGCTCCGGCTCGATATTGTTGAAAAAATAAAAAATCATTTCTCGCATTCTAAGCTCGTGTCCTGTTATTTGATTTTTTTCGAGGACACCGACGGGACTCTCTAGTGTGTGAAAAAAATATAAAGCAAGATATTTCGGAAATGGAAAAAAAATATGGCACGAGCTTGGAACGCGAGAAACAATCTTTTATGAACAAAATTGAGCCAGAGCTTCATTTTATCGCCTCACGAGCCCATTAAGAGACTAAAACGTGAGATTTTTGTGGGAACATATGCTCCCGTTCATTTAATCAGTAAGTCTAGCTAACCACATTGAATTTTAATTTTTTTTCGCCCGTACGTTCGTAACTCCAACCACATTAAAATCAACGGTACTTTTTTTTTTAATTCCAATTCGTTATTCCGCCAATGAGTTATGGGCTCGAATTGTATTACTCATCATTATTATGTATTATCGACTGCGATCCACGCGCCAAGAGCATATCGTCGGTCATGATATCGCAAACGAGCTGACCAATTTTGCAATGTCCGGAAGTCTATATATATATGTCCATAATTGAGGGGCGAGAGATGAGAGTGGAAAAGTTCGTTGAACCTTTAGGACGACGACGGGTTGTAAATTATTGATAACGACGAGGTGTCCGATGCACTATCGTACTTCATCTAGTGAATACACGTTAGATATTATTTAAGAATGTACCATCCTCGTGTAAAATCTCTCGGCTAGTCGTATAATTATTAAATATATGATTATGGACTCTGTTCGAATACGCGCTTATTAGCAAACTTTGTGAATATATCGAAGAAGCATCTCTAATTGCTAGGAGCGATACAAGTACTTTCTTTTTTGTATTTTTTTTTGTATACATATTTTTTTTTGTACAAACTCTCCCTCGGGGCAAACGCGCAACGCGTCTATATCTGTAGCTCGTCTTTTTCTCTCGTTGCGGGATCGGAGTAGGTTCGCAAAACCGGCGATACAGGTGGTAAACGACCCTGGGACCTTGAAATGTCTAGGCTTTTTCTTCGCGAATAACTATATATATATATGTGTATATATATATATATATATATATATCGATGTAATTATACCGCAGAAACTATACTACACGCTGTAATCGACGGGATGGACGAAGATACATTTCTCGAGACAGAAAAAAAAAAACACAGTCTTTCAATCCTCTTGCTCATAAAGGATTATAAGCAATTAGTCCAGTCATTATATACATTTGGAAATGGATGCGAATCGAGAAAGCTGATTTTTGAATATCGTGTGCGGGAGGCTTAGAAAAGCTCAACTTCAAATTGTCGACCAAGATTTCCCATGTGCGTTCTCCGCTATCTTGAAAAAAGTGTTAGATTTTGTTTTTTTGCAATAACTCGGCTCTCCATCGAGATACGAAAATTGCGATGGGATACTTTTTTGTTGCTTCTTTTACGCTCTACAATTTAGGTGATGTACATCTTTCACCTACCGTTCATCGTTGTTGAGATATCGAACGAGAAAGTAAAAAATTCAGGTACTGAAACTTGTTTTTGGCTGTACACATTTGTATACGCAACGTGCGAATCACCGCACAAAGAGGAGACGACAAGAATGAGCCGCGAAACATATGAAACATATGAAAATATATATATATATATATATATATATTCATATGTTTGCTTTTTTACTAACTTACTTGTTTCTTAAAAAACTGTAAAATTATATTTAACAATCTTTAAAAATATTTTGGTGGTTTTTGTAGAAAAAAAAAAATATTTTTACTTTCTCGTTCGATATCTCAACAACGATGAACGGTAGGTGAAAAATGTATATGACCTAAATTGTAGAGCGTAAAAGAAGCAACAAAAAAGTATCCCATCGCAATTTTCGTGTCTCGACGGAGAGCCGAGTTATTGCAAAAAAACAAAATTTAACACTTTTTTCAAGATAGCGGAGAACGCACATAGGAAATCTTGGTCGACAATTTGGAGTTAAGCTTTCCTAAGCCCTCCGCCCCCCACACAATATCCAAAAATCAGCTTTCTCGGCTCACATGCATTTCTAATCCGTTTTTTTCGACGTAATGACTGGACTAAATGTGAATGTTTTAATTTTCCACCATTCTTTATGTGACTTTCCTCGAAGATAAAACAAACAAAAAACAAGTACATAAATTATTTCCAATCGATGTTTCAAGACTCGGTTAACACTAAACGTAACGCCAGATAAGTTGTCATTTCATCCCTTGTGAAGTAAACGCTGGTTTTTCGGAAAGAAATTCTTAATTATTAAAGGAAATAATCTTCGTAACGTAACTTCACATTTCTAATAAAATAATCAAGCAAATTTGTCCGAAAAGTTCGATGAGCAAAAGAAATAACAACGTACGAGCTTAAAGTAAATTTTGAAAAGGACCATTTGACCCTCGCTTGGTGCGTTTAGTGTTAAGATTTTCAGAGAATACATATTCTGACGTTACAAGCCATTAATTTAATTGAGCGAATTTTTTCGAGAGTGAAGTTACGATTCGCGCTACGATCAGGTTTTTATAAATTTTTTTTATTTTTGCCAGTCCGCCACGAATGAGATTCTCCGTGTTATTGTCTCGTGTCTGTAAAAGGCCCTCCAACTAAGCTACCGTAACAACCGGCGTCTGACGACAATTTTACAGGGTACGACAAAAGTTGTCTCGACAGATGAGAAAAAGGAATGCAACCGAATGACTCGAACGTGTAGACGTTGCCAAGAACGAATTCTTCTCTGTCTCTCTATCTCTTGCATCTCTTCGTCCACGGCGTCAATCTCTAATTCCCTTAATTCACAGATTGAATTCTCAACGCGACGATAATAAAATAAGCGATCAACGGACGAGACAATTTCATTCTGAACTTTGTACTCCGGGCTTCCGTAGAATCCCATTCAAAGTATGTGACTTTATTATTTTTCGTTTATTTAAACTAACGTTTGCGCTCGTGTATATAAATTTTAAAAAACCACATCAACTTTATCGGCTGTTTGAGGGTTGTGCCGTATATCTTCATTGATTTTTGCGTCAAAATCATAGCGAAACGGGTGTTGAAAAATGTTCGTTTCACTTGAAGCCACATTAAAATTCGTCGGAATTCTTAAATGTCGTAAGTGGAAACTAAAAAAATTGAACAATATAGCTTAGCGTTAAGACTATCGACAAATAAATGAGACTTTAATTGTGTCACCACCGACTGTCGTGGAATAGAAAGAAGAAATGAAAAAGAAGAAAAATTTCACCACTCACCCGACGCAAAGGCGGTCGCAATGACGAGAAGAAGAACGCAGATCTTCATGACTGAAGGCCGTGGTGTGTGTCGTGTTTTAAAACCGCCGATTAATCTGCGACGAAAGATTCTCTCGTTACTTGTTTTCTTTTATAACGTCAAAAAAAAAAAAAAAAAAAATCGTATTATTCTAGTACTCTCGATATACCGTGTTTCCGTTTATCCTCCCGATACGGAATACCGGATGTTAGAGTTGAGCTTCGCGTTCTCGGACTGGCCTCGCGTAGCGTCGCGGGCTCCCTTAAGAGTCTTCTGCCGGAGCGCGGGACCAGCTGTGGAAGAGAGGGGCGCCACACTGTTGACGCTCTTCTAACTGGTTGCTATTCTTCGCACACCGGCAGCGTCGGTTTGTCGTCTCTTCGTCCGTCGTCGGAACTCGAGAGAAAAGAAGTCTCCCAACGTTCGTTTCGTTTTTTCAATGCTTCGGGCATTCACTGAAAATATAGACCCATAGCAGAGTTGCAAAAAATGCATTATTTTTATAATGCATTATTGATTTCATTAGTAATTATTCTAGTAATGAGTAACGGGACTTGAATTCCATTACGCATCGTTCATTTAATGAATAATGCGGTCAAGAAAAACATTGCATTAATCTTCTAATTAATATTACCAATATCAGGCCATTAAGCATTACATACCAGGGGTGTTAGTTGAAGTTTGCCGGCTTTACCAGTAGATGTCGCTAGCAATATGTATACATTTTTATGATTTGGCATGTATGTCATTTTTTTTCTATTGACATTAACCTACAAAAATACGCAAGTCACATTCCGCCAAAATAATAGCGTCATATTTGTTTACCTCAGTGAATATGTCGAGTTTCGTTCCAAGTAAATCGCATTTGGGGCATTCGTTGCTTTTCTTATTTCATCAAAAGAAAAAAGCAGCTGAAGCTCACCGGTTGCTGGTAGAAACTTTTGGTGAACATGCTCCAGTGATTAGAACATGTGAGACATGGTTTCGTCAATTTAAAAGTGGAGATTTCGATTTGACAGACAATGAACATCCTGGTGCAGCGAAAAAGTTCGAAGACGAGGAATTGCAGGCGTTATTGGATGTTGATTCAACCCAATCGCAACAAAAATTGGCAGAAACACTAAATGTGACTCGAGGAGCAATTTGCCAACGTTTAAAAGCCATGGGAAAGATCCAAAAGTATGGAAAATGGGTGCCGCACCAGCTGAACGATAGACATATGGAAAATCGAAAAACCGTTTGTGAAATGCTGCTTCAACGATTCGAAAGGAAATCTTTTCTGCATCGAATTGTCACGGGGGACGAAAAGTGGATTTATTTTGAGAACCCGAAGCGAAAAAAATCATGGCTTTCACTTGGTGAAGCCGGCCCATCGACTGCAAGGCCAAATCGCTTTGGCCGTAAGACAATGCTCTGTCTTTGGTGGGACCAGTGTGGTGTGGTGTACTACGAGTTGTTAAAACCTGGTGAAACGGTGAACAAGGATCGCTACCGACAACAAATGATCAATTTGAATTATGCGTTGATCGAAAAACGGCCGGAATGGGCCCGAAGACATGGCAAAGTTATCTTGCAACATGACCACGCGCCGTCTCATACCGCTAAACTGGTGAAAGACGCATTAAAAACACTTAATTGAGAAATATTATCACACCCGCCGTACTCTCCAGATCTCGCCCCGTCCGACTATCACCTTTTCGCATCGATGGGACACTCCCTTGCAGAGCGGTGCTTCACTAATTTTGAAGAAGTCGAAAAATGGCTCGTCGAATGGTTTACCTCGAAAGAGAAAAAGTTTTTTTGGGATGGTATCCATAATTTGCCTGAGAGATGGGCGAAATGTCTAGAAACCAATGGTCAATACTTTGAATAAAAAAATTTTGAGATTCCTCTGAATATTAAGTGTTTTCTTTATCGAAAAAACCGGCAAATTTCAACTAACACCCCTGTCAAGTACTGGAAAATGAAAAAACATATCATTTTGCATTGCGTTATTAATGATTAATTGGCACAGCTTTACATTGAACATGACTAAAGTAATGAGTAATGTGGAAAGCATTACATTACTCATTACTGAAGTAATGGGTATTGTAATGCTTTGCATTACCCATTACTTCAGTAATGGGTGATGCAAGACAATGCTATTTTTCCATTTATATAGAAATAAATAATGCAAAATATGAAAATGGAGCATTACTTCCGGTACTGCATTGTGTCGAGTAATGCATTAGTTGCATTATTGGAATCGAAATTCTTTATTAATTTATATAACAATGTCAATGAAATCACATGATTTGGTTGAACACAAAGCGCACGACCATCTTTGTCTTCATTGACTTTCCTTCACGAACGACGTGCTTCAAAGAGACGCTGAGACAGCAACACCACAAAGTAAATAAGCAGACTATTCCAATGGTTCTGATATTCGCTCTATATTCGTTTGTATGAAACCCAGCGTTGAAAATATTCGCTTCTGAAGCATTATCAACTTCGTACTTTATGCCAAAATCATCAAAATAAAACTGCGAGATTTTTCATTTCAAATTAAAGATGCAAATATCATTAATATACATTCATTTCAATCATCCATAGTTTGAAAAAGATTTTCTTTTTACGACCTTCAACATCAATAGAAGTAACATGCAACTCCAAAAAGATGTAACGCGGTACTCTATTACCACACAGATAGAGGAGATGTGATGTTTTTGTGTTAACAGAGTCGCGAGTAACTTTGCCCGTTTACTAAATGCCCGGGAAAAAATGGTTGGATACGATCTTATGCAATCTTATAAGATAAGATTTTATACAACTTGATCAAAAATTGAGACGATAGAATCATATAAATTCTTATAGAATTATATCCAATTGTATGCGACAATTGTTTTCCATGTGACTGTATATGATTCTATAGAATTTGATAATACTATATAAATTTGTATATGACTCTAAAAAAATTGGCAATTTCGTATAAAATTGTATATGATTGTATATATTGTTATATATAAGACTCATATAGATGTTTTAGGATTGGATCGGAAGATATATGATTTTATACGATTGTGTATTATTGTATTAAATTTTCTCTTATTTCTTGTTGAAGTATAATAATAAATTATTGTATTCGTATTCCGATAATGCATTACTCGAGGAAATACATTATTCATCATTATAGTAATGGCAAGTTAACGCTGCTCTGCATTACCCATCATTATAGTAATCGATAATGGAAGTATTTTGCACTACTAATTACTATAGTAATGGATAATGGAACACTTTTGCATTACCCATTACTTCAGTAATGGATAATGTAATTTTTTTCGTATTATTCATTATTAATGCAATGCATAATGGTCTTCTTTTACATTTCTCATGACCAATGTAATGCTTAATGTTTTTCATCATCCAATTGTAGTTATTTCTGTAATGGATAATGCATTATTTTCACATTATAATTTCGGCAACCCTGACCCATAGTACAATCAATAGGGAGCCCGTTACTCTTGTCAATTCCACACTAAATTACAAGAGTTATTATTATTTTTTTAAATTAGGTTCGGTATCACGTACTGAATATAAATAAACAAAATCCCTACAAATTAAGTGACCGCAAGTGCCGTCATTTTGAGGAAAACCGTATCGGCCAATATCTCCGTTACCGTGCACTTCAGGCCAAAAATGCTTATAACCTTTCTTGCAGACAATTGAATTTCCTATCTTTTTTTCTAAATAATTTTTTTTTTATCACTTACCGTTTACGAATTGTATGAATGTTAAAATTTATTTATTCACTTTTTGACCCGTATCTCTCCTAATAATTGTTTAAACAATAAAATGCTAATAACTTATCTTTTAAATCCATAAATTTTCCATAACTTTTGTTTAAAACTTTTTTGTCTAAAATTAATATTCTCAAAGTTATAACGCGTTCAATGTTGCGCTACTGGGTGCAAGGTTAATAAAAACGAGATATGCATTAGGGCTGTTACTTTTATCCGGGTTAGCCGGATACCCGAAAGTATCCGGGTATCCGGGAAATCGGATCCAACACTTCAGATTCGAATACCCGAATATCCGGGTATCCGGGTATTCGAGTACCCGAGTATCCGGGTATCCGGATATCCGAATAATCACGGATCCGGGTGACCGGGTAATAACGAATAATGTCGGTTAATTACACGATTTTTCGCGTACAGGCTTAAATAGGACCGCCGGCGTAAAAAAAATAATGATATTGTATTAGTCTGGTCATCAAATAAGCCGAAATATAGCCTAATTGAAAAAGAAAAAAATCTTGTAATTTAGTGTGGCACAATATTCCCTATTGATTGTACTACCATGAGAATATATGTTTTTTATAATATAATTTCGTTTTCTAGTTCAATTTTTCTAGGTACAACGATCCGTATGGTAAATTTGAAATGGCGATTTTTCTTTACAATCCATAATTCAAAGTACAATAACTCAGCTATAGCTTTTAGTGGGCCATATTCGTAAGAAGGAAATTACGCACGCTTGTAGCGGTGTTGTAACGCTGCGCAATCAAGTTCTATCCGCTATAATACCCGCATAACTTATTCCCCCTAAGGTCGTAGATAAAACATGACGATAATTTATTAGAGTCTCACAAATGAGCGAGAGCGAAGATTTTCCTGGAGGGCTTAGGGGGTTTAGGGATTTGTCGCATAATCTTCGTTCCATATATATATATATATATATGGCTTGTTTTTTTTTCTTCTTTCATCAGTTGCGAGAATCGTGTGAGCTTGCAATCTCAACGTTTTGTCCGTGACTACTCCTAGCGATTACAGAGGAGGAAAACCGGTAAGAGGGATATTGGCGTGAGATATGGTCACGAGTGCGAGAGAGAAACAGAGAGAGAAAGAGAAGTCGACGATGGTGTGGATGAGAGAATTGCGCCGGAGGAATTTATTAGGCGAGGAAACGTGTAATAACAAAATTAATTTTGATCAAAAAATTGATATAAAAATGATTAAAAAGCTATTCTATCGTGACGGAAAAAAAAACCATACTTGCACAGCATGGAAACTCAACGATTTTGGAAAAATCAATTCTTCACCCTCGCGTCGATTCAAGCGCTCAATAGACTCGTCGTTTTTCGACTCGAACTTACTGTTAAAAAAGGAATTCTTGAGAAAATAAAAAATTTTCAATCACAATTGAAATACTGTGAATGTGAGAAGTTCGTCGAACCTTTCACTGTTCAAGTTCAAGCTCGTCGAATTCTTTGTATTATTTTTCCGCCGAGGCAAAGGCCAAACACGACAATCGTGTGCCGCCCCGGGGCGCAGATTCTCTAACCAGACGTGATAGCCAGAGAATAACGTATTGAAATGGTATGAGAATGAAAAAATCTCATCGCTATCCGAGAAATCTGTGCAATTTCCGAGAGTTGCACGGTAGGGAAAGAAAAAAAAAAAAAAGATGTAATGAGGGATAGAATTTCCACAAGGTAACTATGCGATGATTGGAACATTAGAAACTTAAGGCCGTAGTCTGGTCTAGAGCGAGATTTTTGACGTCATTTCTAATGTGTAATAACGTTTAAACCGGTGAAGTTGTCTTGATGAAAATTTACACGTGCATTTATTGATCCTTAGAGAATACTTGTACGTTAAAAAAAAAATTATTTTAAATATTTTCATGTTTTTGCCTTGTTGCAACATGGTGCGCCGAAATCGGCGCCCACTCTGGACGATGTTGTATGCATAAGAAAATTTTGTTAAGAAAATTGTTTATTATTTCAAAACTATTTATGATAAAAGAATTCTATATAACGTTTTTGTAGGAAATATAATGCTCTACAAAAAAGGTATCTCGTGAAATTCTCGTGAATCTAATATTTATCACGTAATTAGCAAAAAACTGTCATCATTTATTCCAAAAGTCGATCATTATGGTCAAAACAGGAGTTTGACGTCGAATGGCTGCAATTTATTTTTCGTATGTATATAAGATTATGAAGAAATATGTAGCGCACTCAACAATGAAATGTAAACAATATTAAAATTTTCAATTTTATCAATTTTATTGTGAATAATAATGAATGATGTCATATATTTTAAAAATCAACTTACAATAATGAATTACATCGGTTGAACCAAAGTTGCTTTGTTAATATCAGGATATTTTTTTTTATATTCTTCAATTATTTGTACAATGAATTGTTTCTGATCTTCATCATAAGTGAGACGATCATTGTACTCTGTAATAAGTTTCACTCCTCTTTCTGCAACATCGTTAACCACTTTAATTCCTTTAACTATTTTTAAGCCTTGTAAATAATTTTCATTAGAAATCCACTCGCTCACATCGATATCAAAAAATGAGGAGTTGATTTAAAATCTTTCGAAAAAAGCCATCGATTTGGAACTGATAAAGAAATCAATGTCCTTATCGATCAAAGAAGAAAAATTTATCATGAATGATAATAAAATTGATAAAATTGGAAATTTAAATATCGTTCACATACTGTTATTGAGTGCACTACGTATCTCTTCATAATTCTAATTGGATATAAAGAATACGTTGCAGTTTTTCGACGTCAAACTCCTGTTTTGGCCATAATGATGGACTTTTGGAATAAATGATGACAGTTTTTTGCTAATAACGTGATAAATATTGGATTCACAAGAATTTTACAAGATACCTTTTTTGTAGAGCATTAAATTTCCTATAAAAACACAACATAACATTTTTTTATCATGAATAGTTTTGAAATAATAAAGAATTTTCTTAACAAAATTTTGAATGCATACATTTTTTCATATAAAAATTCGACAGCTCGGTGGGGTGGGTTAGAATTATTGGACAAAGTTCCGCTTGCGTCCAATTTTTTTTTCTGGATATGTTGATTACTTTCAAGGAACAATACCAAAGAATTTCCAACATGACCAAATTAAGAACCACCCTAATATATATTCTCAATCTGTATGAGTATTCTGAGCACTGGTGGTAGAATTAGTTCTTAAAAAAAAATTTGACAAAATGGCGGCCTGTTGAACTTTCATTAATGATATTTCATACATTGATATATCATTAATGAAAGTTCAACAGGCCGCCATTTTGTCAAAAATTTTTTTTAAGTACCAATTCTGCTACCAGTGCTCAGAATACTCATACAGATTGAGAATATATACATTTTTTTTTTTCAGATGCATACAACATCGTCCAGAGTGGGCGCCGATTTCGGCGCACCATGTTGCAACAAGGCAAAAAACTACATGAAAATATTTAAAATAATTTTTTTTTAACGTACAAGTATTCTCTAAGGATCAACAAATGCACGTGTAAATTTTCATCAAGACAACTTCAACGGTTTAAACGTTATTGCACATTAGAAATGACGTTAAAAATCTCGCTCTAGACCAGACTACGGCCTTAAGGATGATAAAGCCGGAGAATTATACGAGCAAAATGTTAATCTCACTACTATAATAATGCCGGAGAGTTTGTTTGTTTGAACGCGCTAATCTCAGGAAATACTAATCCGATTTGGAAAATTCTTTTTGCATCTCATAGCCCACTTATTCGGGAAGGCTTTACGCTACATAACTTTATGCTATCACCTTAAGTAGTGGCAACGGCGGCGTGTTGAATCGGGGTACGGAAATTTAACGCGGGTGAAGCCGCGGGGCACAGCTACTCTAAAATCATCCTAATTCCATTTGTTCATCTTCTTTCTCTTTTGCACAAACGGCAAAAGTCGAAGATTCTTCATAACAACAACAAAGTTCTTTTTTTTTTACTACAGAACCCGTGAAAACGCGGTTCTGTCGTCGCCTAGGAGCAGCTTCTCAACGACGTAAGCTTCGCTTCTTCTTCTTCTTCTTCGTCTTCTTCTTCTGCTTTTCTTCCTCCTTTTTCTTTCGTCTGTGCACGACTTTTTTCTTTTCGGCTTTTTTTTTATTACCATAGAGAAAGAAAAGGAAGCAAAGGGTTATGGCGAACGCCGCCGGCAAAGGGGCAGAAGAAGAAGAAGAAGAAGAAGAAGAAGAAGAAGAAGAAGAAGAAGAAGAACACTAAGACTGGTCTGCTCGTTGCTGTTCGCGCGATCGTTGTTATTGACTCTCCTCTCTCGCTCAAACGATGCTATAGGGGGATTCCTCGACCGTCCAGGTCTATTTCAGGCTATGGGAAGAAACAGAGAAAGAGAGTAAGAGAGTCGAGAACACTCTCACTTCTCTCTCACGCTATGTAAGAATCTGCCGACCACTAATACTATTTTCTGTCTCTCTCTCTCTCTTTCTCTCTCTGTTTTTCTATATATATACTGGACTTTTGCTCTTTCTTCGAGAAAACGCCGACGGCAATCGTCTCCCGCAAACTCTCGACCAAAAAGGAGAAAGACGATTTTGCTATGTTCATCTTTAATCACGGCGTATCAACGAATTTACGACAAATTAAACGAAACAACGATTTTAACAACACGAGAAATTAACAGAAGCCATAAGCAAAATACGCGTGTACTTAAAATCGTGCAGGGGGGCACAGTGATCCTCAGCCTATCGAGACAAATGCAAAGATTTCGTTCGTTCAAAGACGAATTTTGAATTACATTTTTTTTCAGAGAATTTTTACCGAAGCGAAAAAGCCCAAAATATGGTGATCTCAACAACAACAAAAAAAAAAAAAAGAAACAATGTTTTTTTGCTGGCGAGTGGAGTATCGTTGTGAAGGGCTTACTTTAAGAATTAAGGCCGTAGTCTGGTCTAGAGCGAGATTTTTGACGTCATTTCTAATGTGCAATAACGTTTAAACCGTTGAAGTTGTCTTGATGAAAATTTACACGTGCATTTATCGATCCTTAGAGAATACTTGTACATAAAAAAAAAAATTATTTTTTATATTTTCATGTAGTTTTTTGCCTTGCTGCAACATGGTGCGCCGAAATCGGCGCCCACTCTGGACAATGTTGTATGCATCTGAAAAAAAAAAATATATATATAATCTCAATCTGTATGAGTATTCTGAGCACTGGTAGCAGAATTGGTCCTTAAAAAATTTTTTTAACAAAATGGCGGCCTGTTGAACTTTCATTTATGATATTTTATACATTTTCGGGTATTCGACGAGTTATAAAATGTCGGCAAAATTATTGTTCGACTGAATAAAAACCAATTCTGCTACCAGTGCTCAGAATGCTCATACAGATTGCGAATATATATATATTTTTTTTTTTTCAGATGCATACATCGTCCAGAGTGGGCGCCGATTTCGGCGCACCATGTTGCAACAAAGCAAAAAACTACATGAAAATATTTGAAATAATTTTTTTTTTAATGTACAAGTATTCTCTAAGGATCAATAAATGCACGTGTAAATTTTCATCAAGACAACTTCAACGGTTTAAACGTTATTGCACATTAGAAATGACGTCAAAAATCTCGCTCTAGACCAGACTACGGCCTTAAAAAAAATAGGTAAATATGGGGCAAAGGGGACCCACTTGTAAAAGGCAAGTCCGATTGACTTGCCTTTAATATATGTTGTGTAGGGACCCTTCCTGAACAACTTTTTCCTTTGACACGATTGGGGGTCGTTATTTATTAAAAAGTTATTAACAAATAAAGTTAATAATTCATATAGCTATTTTCCTTATACCAGCCAGTATTAATCATCTTGTTGTTCACATTTGTTGTTACCAATACACCCCTGAGTAGCATACAAAAAGTTTTATCCGTCGCTCATTGTTTGTTAAAAAGTTATTAACAAAAAAAGTTTCATAAATCAAACATGAACTACTCGTTCTAGTGTATGGTGAACAGCACACGCATGAGAGGGGCGGCTGCGCACCCCTGCAATCCTCAACTCACCAGCCCAAAGACAAACCAAAAACAACCCAAAAACAACCCAAAAACAGCCCAAAAACAACCCAAAAACAACGCAAACAAACATACAAACAAACAATTATTTGTTTTATTCATTATTTATATTATGAGGCGGATACATGGTACTCATAATGTCGAAGAAACTGTCGATACGCTGGTCGAAATCATATTTTTTTTAAAAAGAAAACTTGTTTGTTTGTTTGTTTGCTTGGTTTGGTTGTTTGTTTGGATTATTTCGGTTGTTTTTGGTTTGTTTAGATTGTTTGGATTTTTGTTTGTTTTGGATTTGTTTGTTTATTGGGTTTGTTTGTTTGGTTTGTTCGTTTGGGTGTTTTGGGTTTGTTTGTTTGTTTGCTTGGTTGGATTGTTTCTTTGTATGGTTCGGTTGTTTGGTTGGGTTGCTTGGTTAACCCAACCAGGGTTATAACCCAACCAGGGTTATTTGGTTGGCATGTGAAGGACAAGATGATTGGGACTGGCTGCTATGAGGAAAATAGCTATATGAATTATTAACTTTATTTGTTAATAACTTTTTAATAAATAACGACCCCCAATTGTGTCAGAGGAAAAAGTTGTACAGAAAGACAGAAAGAAACAATTTTTAATATCGGCCATTAATTTATTGACTCTACGAAGAAAATAATAAATAATTCATCCTTTCGTCGCGTCGCGAGCGAAACGAAAGTTTGTTTTTTTTTTTGCGGATAAGTCGTCGAGGAATGCACCATCGCGCCACCCCCTCAACGGATCCCTATACATAGTGACACACCGTTCCGCGTGCATTTCGATCGCAATGCGGTTCCCCGGGGCACCGACGGACTCTCTCGTCCTCCGTCGGTCGCCGCGTTAGGAGAACGTGACATTGACGCGACGACCACCTGTCCACGAGCCACACGTTCAGTACACGTGCGCGACTCTTCATTGTCAATAGATATAATGTACAACGGGCTGATGGGAATGCAAAAGGTCGTAAACGACAATAATTTACGTGTCGAAACGTGAAAGTTACATCCTTTCGTATAGACACCGGTTCATATAAATATATACATATTATATATGTCCTATCTACTCTTCATCGTGGCTCCTCGTGTTTTTTTCCCTACTCTCTCTCTCTCTCTCTTGCTGTAGGGCGCTGATCGTCTTCGTACACGGGAGAGTCGTATAGACCGTATATAATCGTGTACGAGAAAGAACCGATCGGCCTCGCGAGCGAAGATTTTTGCCCCTTGTCCCCCCACGACCGAAGACGATTCCTCAGCCCTTTCGACTCGAATTTATTTGGAAGTGTTGTCGCATATATATCTTAGGGCGATTTTTTTTTTCGACTATTTTTTTTTTAAGCCCCCACCCGAAATTTTGTTGGATATGTCGAAAAAGAAATTCCCTGAAAGTTACAGCCCTTAATATTAGTTCTAAGTACTCTCCCAAAGCGTGAGAAGATTTTTCATCTCAAATACACGTAAATCGAATTTTTTTTTTTTCAAATTTCTATAACTCAGCCGCATTTTACGCTATCATATTGTTCTTGGTTTCGATTTACTCGGAATATAACAATCTAAAAAAGTGCCTTTTGCGGCGAAAGTGTAAATCGTACTGGTGAGTTGGTATGGGTCACTGAAGTTGATTTTTACCCAAAATTCTCGTTTTTATGCTGTTATATCCAGAACAATTAACTTTACGAAAAAAATGTTAAGGAATAATTTGTTGGAAATTTAATTTCCTACAAGAAAAGGTCCTGTCGACCCAATTGCTTAGATTAATATTTCTTGAGATATTGAACTTTATTTTTTTTAATTTTTTTTATTATTTAATATTTCATATTTTATAAATTTTATACTACTCATAAGTTAAAGTTCAATATCTCAAGAAATATTAATCCAAGCAATTGGGTCGATGGAACCTTTTTCGTAGGAAATTAAATTTCCAACAAATTTTTCGTTTACATTTTTTTCGTAAAGTTAATTGTTTCGGAGATAACAGCAAAAAAACGAGAATTTTGGGTAAAAATCAACTTCAGTGACCCGTACCAACTCACCAGTACAATTTACACTTTCGCCTGCAACTATTCCTGTAAATCTTTTCATATAATTTTTTTTTTAAGGTAGTAGTCTGGTAACTTAAGCCGGATTTCATGTCTTTTTTGGAGGGCGTTTTTTTGTAGGAAAATAAAAATGAATCGTTTTGGATATTTAGAATGTTTTTATTTACATATTAAAGATACCAAAAAACATTTTTTGAAAAAATTGAATCGTTTATTATTATTATTATTATTGATCGAAGTTGGCACCTCGAAAAAAAAGCGCGTGGGTGGCCCCGGTGATTTTGGCTCTTGATGTTATCTGAAATAAAAAATTCTTGATAATTCTTAATCTATAGACATGTCATCCTGGTCGGAACTACTGAAGTTAAATTTCATGGATAAATAACGAAATGGCGGACTTTGGAAAAAAAAGTTTTTTTTTCCAAAGTCCGCCAGTTAAATTTCATGGATAAATAACAAAATGGCGGACTTTGGAAAAAAAACTTTTTTTTCCAAAGTCCGCCATTTTGTTATTTATCCATGAAATTTAACTTCAGTAGTTCCGACCAGAATGACATGTCTATAGATTAAGAATTATCAAGAATTTTTTATTTCAGATAACATCAAGAGCCAAAATCACCGGGGCCACTCACGCGCTTTTTTTTCGAGGTGCCAACTTTGATCAATAATAATAATAATAATAAACTATTAAATTTTTTCAAAAAAATTTTTTTTTGTATCTTGAATATATAAATAAAAACATCCTAAATATCCAAAACGATTCATTTTTATTTTCCTACAAAAAAACGATCTCCAAAAATGACATGAAAATTGGCTTAAGTTACCAGACTACCTTAATGTTTATAACACGATAATAGCGATTATGAATTTTCCCATCGCGACAAAAAGAAATCATTTGTTTTGGAAAAAAAATATTTTCATTTCATTCGAGAATGCATGTTGTCAGTGTTTTAATGCGAATAACCGTGTGGATAGAAGTTCGATAAAGAAAACGACTGAAAGTGAAAGAAGTAAAAAATATCGCTCGTTCGTCGTTCATCCTAGCTCGTTTCTTTCCCGCTATTTACTGTACGAACATTCCTACAGTAAACAGCGACGCCACCATACATACACACGTACTCTCTCGTAAAGAAAAAAAAAAAGAAAAAAGGAAGAAAAAAAACGAAAGAAAAAAGGTATCCAAGTATATATACATACCGGATTGCCGTCTCTTACGGAGCATATATAACGAGAAGCACCCTTTCTAAAAATAGCACATACACAAACTACAAGTATTCCGCGAGGGCGGCCGCGAAGGGAACCTGAAGTATGTAAGTTACCGGGGGAGTCCCAGTGAGCGGGTTTTGCCCCCTCGCGCTGAGAGCGTGGGTGGTCGCGGAGTCGAAGGGAGATGCATCGATGCATCTCGCGTACCGGTGCATGTAATCGAGACACGTGAAACGAGACCGTGAAGGAAGGAGTATAAATAAATGAGATCGGATAGTTTTGCTCTCTTTCTCTCTATCCTCCTCTCCATTTCGCACTAACGCTCGACAACGTGAGCGTTGAGGAAAAATAATCCTGTGGGAGATTATATTTACGAACGTGTGAGACCTTACGAAGTTATACCGCGCAGTCGGGGAGACCGAAAGAAAAAAGCGATTTTTCAACAATTTTTCCTGGAAAGACATTTTAAGGTAGTAGTCTAGTAACTTAAACCGATTTTCATGTCTTTTTTGGAGGGCGTTTTTTTGTAGGAAAATAAAAATGAATCGTTTCGGATATTTAGGATGTTTTTATTTACATATTAAAGATACAAAAAAAAATTTTTTTGAAAAAATTTATTAGTTTATTATTATTATTATTATTATTGATCGAAGTTGGCACCTCGAAAAAAAAGCGCGTGGGTGGCCCCGCTGATTTTGGCTCTTGATGTTATCTGAAATCAAAAATTCTTGATAATTCTTAATCTATAGACATGTCATTCTGGTCGGAACTACTGAAGTTAAATTTCATGGATAAATAACAAAATGGCGGATTTTGGAAAAAGGTTTCTTTTTCCAAAGTCCGCCATTTTGTGGGTGGCCCCGGTGATTTTGGCTCTTGATGTTATCTGAAATAAAAAATTCTTGATAATTCTTAATCTATAGACATGTCATTCTGGTCGGAACTACTGAAGTTAAATTTCATGGATAAATAACAAAATGGCGGATTTTGGAAAAAGGTTTCTTTTTCCAAAGTCCGCCATTTTGTTATTTATCCATGAAATTTAACTTCAGTAGTTCCGACCAGAATGACATGTCTATAGATTAAGAATTATCAAGAATTTTTTATTTCAGATAACATCAAGAGCCAAAATCACCGGGGCCACCCACGCGCTTTTTTTTCGAGGTGCCAACTTCGATCAATAATAATAATAATAGGAAAATAATACATTTTTTCAAAAAAATATTTTTTTGTATCTTTAATATGTAAATAAAAACATCCTAAATATCCAAGACGATTCATTTTTATTTTCCTAAAAAAAAACGCCCTCGAAAAAAGACATGAAAATCGGCTCAAGTTACCAGACTACTACCTTAATCTATTGACGTCAAAATTTATACGCGCATTGTCGTAACTTTGAACTTTGTTTTCATTATTTTTATTTGTAAAAATAATGTAATTCTCGACTTTTCTGTCTGGAGCGTAACAGCCAGAAATTATTGAGATTCAAAATTGTAATGTACATTTCCAGCTAGGATGAAAGAGGTCTGAAACGGAAAAAATTGTTATAATTATTATTGTATGGCGTAATTCCGAAAAATGTTACCATTTCGATGTAGACGAATGAAAACTTAAACTAACGAGCAATTCATTTGTTGCTGTATCTGGAAAAATTAACGAAATGGCATAATCGCCGAAAAATACACCGTAATCGTGGACAAGGTTTTTTTTCTCGTTTAGTTCACTTATATTTCGCTGGCGCTACTTGCCAAAGTCCTCACAGTTTCTCACTGGCAAATTAGAGGTTACAGTAACAAAATACGGTAAAACTTTCGTCATTATCGTAACTGATCAATACACATTTTCTTAATATACTCTGTAGAATATTAAATAATAACTGCCTCGTTACTCGTCGCGCAAAATCGATCTCGCATAACATCGTTAAATCATCGTCAATGAATTCGCACCGTCTACCCACGTTTATATCGATATATATAAATATATATATATAAATATATATATTAGGGCAATTTTTTTTTTCGAGTATTTTTTCTTTTCAGTCCCCACCCGAAATTTTGTTGGATATGTCGAAAAAGAAATTCCCTGAAAGTTACAGCCCTTAATATTAATTCGAAGTACTTTCCCAAAGCGTGAGAAGATTTTCCATCTAAAATACACGTAAATCGATTTTTTTTTTTTTTTCTAATATCTATAACTCAGCTGCATTTTATGCTATCATATTGTTCTTGGTTTCGATTTACTCGGAATAAAACAATCTAAAAAAGTGCCTTTTGCGGCGAAAGTGTAAATTGTACTGATGAGTTGGTACGGGTCACTGAAGTTCATTTTTACCCAAAATTCTCGTTTTTTTGCTGTTATCTCCGAAACAATTAACTTTACAAAAAAAATGTGAATGAAAAATTTGTTGGAAATTTAATGTCCTACAAAAAAGGTCCTGTCGACCCAATTGCTTAGATTAATATTTCTTGAGATATTGAACTTTAATTTATGAGTAGTATAAAATTTATAAAATATGAAATATTAAATAATAAAAAAAATAAAAAATAAAAAAAGTTCAATATCTCAAGAAATATTAATCTAAGAAATTGGGTCGATAGGACCTTTTTTGTAGGAAATTAAATTTTCAACAAATTTTTCGTTTACATTTTTTTCGCAAAGTTAATTGTTTCGGAGATAACAGGAAAAAAACGAGAATTTTGGGTAAAAATCAACTTCAGTGACCCGTACCAACTCACCAGTACAATTTACACTTTCGCCGCAAAAGGCACTTTTTTAGATTGTTTTATTCCGAGTAAATCGAAACCAAGAACAATATGATGGCACAAAATGCGGCTGAGTTATAGAAATTTGAAAAAAAAAAAAAATTCGATTCACGTGTATTTTAGATGGAAAATCTGCTCACGCTTTCGGAGAGTACTTAGAATTAATATTAAGGGCTGTAACTTTCAGGGAATTTCTTTTTCGACATATCCAACAAAATTTCGGGTGGGGAATTAAAAAAAAAAAATAGTCGATAAAAAATCGCCCTAATATAAGTACAAGTGCCATTAATTTCCATACAAGCGATAAAGCCGACATATCGCGTAGCCGACGTAATAATAAGCGAACCGAGAACTCAAGCAGAAATGGGATAATAAGCGTGCTTTAGTTTAGCACCCCCCCTCACTTTCCGCGCCCTCACCTACTCTCTCTTCCGTTGTGGAACGAGTGAGGGTTTACGAATGATTATGGGGTGGGAAATCTTTCCGCGTGCGTATAGTTCGACCATCGGAATTCTCGAACCAGGCACTTTTGCAATTTTTCCAACTCGGAACCTACGTGCGCGTTTATACGAAGAGATGTTACGATATTCTTGGCGTATGGTCCCCCCGAACATTTCGCGCGAACCGATACTTTACGAGGGAAGCTCGCCGTTTCCTTTTTTACCACACGCGAGACGAAACGAAAAGATTTCGTCGATATGGTTGTTTTTTTTTTTTTGCAAATCATTCCAAGACGGTCAGAGTCGGCAAAAGTTTTAGGCGGTCTTCTTGCTCTCTCTCCCCCTTGTTTCTACACTCTTTTACGCTTCTTTTACGATTCCTATTTGGCTTTTTTTTTCCGGAACACCTTCTTCGTTTATTCAGGGTCAAATTGGTCACCCTCCGACCTGTCTCAGACTCGTATATCTTCATTATAATAGAATTTCCTGGTATTGGCGAATCGTGTTTTCGTTTTTTACACCGTTGTCGACGCAGCGCGAATAACGATTTTTAATGGGCCGACTAATGTAAAAATGTGCCACCTTTGGTATTCGTCAAAATATATGTTAAACATTTTTGTAATAAATATTACTGTTTTAAAACGTTTTTTATCCTTAAACGACACGGTACCACCAATTTACGATTCTCACACGCTTCGTCATAATCGTCATTGTATTATTTATTATGCTATAAATTCTCCATTGGTATCTGACCGAGGGGGTAAATATTGTATCGGTTGTCGGGATATTCGAGTGATCGATCGCTGATTTATCTCGACTCGATGATCTCGAAGGCAGCAAGGCTCTCGATCTAATCATTCAGGTTTTCAAAGTCTCCTGAGACGGGAGTGAGAGAGAAAGAGAGCTAGAGTCCTCGGGCGAATTCAGAGATATTCTTAGAACGATGTGTGGTTACTTCGTTAAGAACTACGAGTAAAAGAGAGAAAGAGAGATAGAGAGAAAGCGAGAGACTCGGGCGGAATCGGTTCTGTTGAGCCATCAGTCTTTTTCAGCAAAAGATTGGAGAATTTATAAAAGCGTCTCTCGTGTATGTGTTCTTTCACTAGTGTCTGTCCTGAAAGAGCGAAGGAGAGAAGAAGAAGAAGAAGAAGAAGAAGAAGAAGACGCGGAGGAGCGAAAAGAAGAAGAGTATAAATATTAGAGCATTCAGTAGAGGGCGCTCTCAAAGAAAAGATCACGATGAAGAAGAAGAAGAAGAAAAAGAGATAACTATATTCGCTCTTCATTGCTCTTCTTCTTCTCTCGTTGCCCAAGGATTTTGCTTTACGATCGAGAAACAAGAAAGCGCGCGCGCGCTGCACTCTTCTTCTCGGTTTCTCTTTTTACTCGCTACGCGTCGCCGTCCTGCCGACTCGCTTTTTCCGGAGGCGCCCCCGACACTCGTATTCTCCTTCTCGCTCTCTCTCTCTCTCTTTTTCGCCATCCTTCTTTTTGTTATTCCAAGAAGAGTCAGGGCTCCCTCCGAACGTGGCCAAGCCACGATCTTTTCTGCCGCGGCTCTATATAGCAATGTAGAATACGATATGCACATATATATATATGCCACCTGTATAACATTATACCAGCCTATATACCTCCAAGTTCCGTTCCCTAACGAACGACGAATATCCATCCCAACTGCCCTCAACGGACAGACGTGGAAGTTCCTCGGACTCGTTGTGACGTTTCGAATCTCCCTTCGGATTCCGAATCCGTTCCACCGAACGTCCGACCATTTTCATACTATTCCCTTTTTGTACTTTTATTTCATTACTTGGCGATTGGAACGCCAACCTCGTGATATATCTAATCACGTTATCTCTCAGCGAGCTTCATATTTTTTTTTGCGAATACTCGGTACCTGAAAATTGAGAAGGGATTATCATTAGTGAGAGATTATTATTTCCGGTGGGCTCTCTGGACTCGGAGTTTCTGAGGAAACGGCGTTAATGACAGGAATCGAATGATAAATAATGTATTAAAGAAGAGGAGGACGAAGAAGAAGAGGAGGTGGACGGGGTGGGGAGGGGGGAGGAGGAGGAGGATGAAGAGGATGAGGAGGATGAGGAGGATGAGGAGGATGAGGAGGATGAGGAGGATGAGGAGGATGAGGAGGATGAGGAGGATGAGGAGGATGAGGAGGATGAGGAGGATGAGGAGGATGAGGAGGATGAGGAGGATCAAGAGGATGAGGAGGATGAGGAGGATGAGGCGGATGAGGAGGATGAGGAGGATGAGGAGGATGAGGAGGATGAGGAGGATGAGGAGGATGAGGAGGATGAGGAGGATAAGGAGGATGGAAGGATGAGGAGGATGAGGAGGGTGAGGAGGTGGGGAGGATGAAGAGGATGAGGAGGATAAGGAGGATAAGGAGGATGAGGAGGATGGAAGGATGAGGAGGATGAGGAGGGTGGGGAGGATGAGGAGGATGGAAGGATGAGGAGGATGATGAGGGTGAGGAGGGTGGGGAGGGTGAGGAGGATGAGGAGGATGAGGAGGATGAGGAGGATGAGGAGGATGAGGAGGATGAGGAGGATGGGGAGGATGAGGAGGATGAGGAGGATGAGGAGGATAAGGAGGAGGATGAGGAGGAGGATGAGGAGGAGGATGAGGAGGAGGATGAGGAGGAGGATGAGGAGGAGGAGGAGGATGAGGAGGAGGATGAGGAGGAGGATGAGGAGGAGGATGAGGAGGAGGATGAGGAGGAGGATGAGGAGGAGGATGAGGAGGAGGATGAGGAGGAGGATGAGGAGGAGGATGAGGAGGAGGAGGAGGATGAGGAGGAGGATGAGGAGGAGGATGAGGAGGAGGATGAGGAGGAGGATGAGGAGGAGGATGAGGAGGAGGATGAGGAGGAGGATGAGGAGGAGGAGGAGGATGAGGAGGAGGATGAGGAGGAGGATGAGGAGGAGGATGAGGAGGAGGATGAGGAGGAGGATGAGGAGGAGGATGAGGAGGAGGATGAGGAGGAGGATGAGGAGGAGGATGAGGAGGAGGAGGAGGAGGAGGATGAGGAGGAGGATGAGGAGGAGGATGAGGAGGAGGAGGAGGATGAGGAGGAGGATGAGGAGGAGGATGAGGAGGAGGATGAGGAGGAGGATGAGGAGGAGGAGGATGAGGAGGAGGATGAGGAGGAGGATGAGGAGGAGGATGAGGAGGAGGATGAGGAGGAGGATGAGGAGGAGGATGAGGAGGAGGATGAGGAGGAGGATGAGGAGGAGGATGAGGAGGAGGATGAGGAGGAGGATGAGGAGGAGGATGATGAGGAGGATGAGGAGGAGGATGAGGAGGAGGATGAGGAGGAGGATGAGGAGGAGGATGAGGAGGAGGATGAGGAGGAGGATGAGGAGGAGGATGAGGAGGAGGATGAGGAGGAGGATGAGGAGGAGGATGAGGAGGAGGATGAGGAGGAGGATGAGGAGGAGGATGAGGAGGAGGATGAGGAGGAGGATGAGGAGGAGGATGAGGAGGAGGATGAGGAGGAGGATGAGGAGGAGGATGAGGAGGAGGATGAGGAGGAGGATGAGGAGGAGGATGAGGAGGAGGATGAGGAGGAGGATGAGGAGGAGGATGAGGAGGAGGATGAGGAGGAGGATGAGGAGGAGGATGAGGAGGAGGATGAGGAGGAGGATGAGGAGGAGGATGAGGAGGAGGATGAGGAGGAGGATGAGGAGGAGGATGAGGAGGAGGATGAGGAGGAGGATGAGGAGGAGGATGAGGAGGAGGATGAGGAGGAGGAGGAGGATGAGGAGGAGGATGAGGAGGAGGATGAGGAGGAGGATGAGGAGGAGGATGAGGAGGAGGATGAGGAGGAGGATGAGGAGGAGGATGAGGAGGAGGATGAGGAGGATGAGGAGGATGAGGACGATGAGGGGGATGAGGAGGATGAGGAGGGTGAGGAGGGTGAGGAGGATGAGGGGGATGAGGAGGATGCGGAGGAGGAGGAGGAGGAGATCGCGTGACTCAGAGACTCCCCCGCCCCCTTTTTCCTCTCTGGACTCTATAAATGTGGATGCACAATAGATGAGAAAAAAAAACGACAACTTCTTCAATCGGAGAATCGAGCCGTCACGAATCCTCGTGTCGCGGAACGGCCTCGATCACGATGAAAGACACGAGGGGCAATGCGAAAATTCAACTAAGAACATATATATTACGGTATGTGTGTGTGTGTTTCTCACCTGCCGTAACGTCCACGCAAGAACGAATAATTTGCTATTCTACTTGACCGAACGATCCGACACGCAACTCCGTAACGTTTAAATACTATGTTGTAAAAGGGGAGACTCTCGGTACCGTCTGTTGAATTTTCCGCCCCCAGAGACTTTTAACGTCACGGAGTTCCGGTCAACGTTTACGGATCCAGAACGTCTCGCCTTTTATCAACTCTTTCACCGGGGATTCACTTTTTGCATATTCGACCGGTGTCCTCCCTAATGCGAAAATAACAATTTCCTCGAAACGACGACAACATTACAACAGGGGCTTTCTATGAAATTGATTAAGGGGAAAAAAAAAGAAAAAAAAACGCGATAATTCAATGTTGCTTTCGCGTCTAAGAATACGGATACGATTTTATCTCGCAGCTTCTATCATCCCTCTCTCGCTTCAAAGTCGAGCCGTGAGAAAGTAGCGGCCGTGCCAGAAGCGAACGACGAAGACTCTGGTACCCGGATTGGAAGCTCAGAAACTCCGACCCTCGAGCGCATCAGCTCTAACATGGTTGCATATATAAATAAATAAAACCATATAGTATACGAGGCATTTAACGTCGACGGAGCCTTCACATTTTTTATCTCAACAGAAATTGACCCCAACATTTTTATTATGTACCGTTAGCTATCAAGAAAAACCGTAATTTCTTTTAATAAACGAAATTCAACATCAGTCGAGCTATCAGGATGAAATTTTCAACTTAAACGGACCGTCATCAAATATCCTTCACTGTTTGAAGAGAATCGATATGAGCCTTCGTAAATTAAAGGAATTAAGAATTTTTCAAAAAAAATCGTTATACGTGTTTTTTTTTTAGAGGCTTTAGCTCACGCAATTTTTGAGCTGTTTCGAGGGCCCAAAAATTCCGACACGAATTGGCCGCTATCATGGAACATTTGAAATTGAATTTTAAAGAAAATTCATATAATCTATCGAAATTTAAGGTATTTGTGATTGTTTTTTTTCTTTCGAAAAGTTCATTTGAAAAAAATGTAGTAACAATGATGCAAATTGATGCGGGCATTATCGCTTTCTTATTGTGTTGTTGCCCAGACACAAAGCTTCCTCTGTGACAGAGCCAAAATTATAAAAGTCTCGCGGTCATAGAAAAAAATGCGAATGCTCGTAATAATTATAAATAACGATATGCAATATTCAATTTGGATCATTGTTTCGTTTGATTTCTCTTCGACGCTTTGTATGTAATCTATCGACGGTGGAATGCCTCATACACGATTATAATCTGTATACTAGACACGCTTTGTAACAAAGTAGCGTCTTAAGGTAGTAGTCTGGTAACTTAAGCCGATTTTCATGTCTTTTTTGGAGGGCGTTTTTTTGTAGGAAAATAAAAATGAATCGTTTCGGATATTTAGGATGTTTTTATTTACATATTAAAGATACAAAAAAATTTTTTTTTGAAAAAATTTAATAGTTTATTATTATTATTATTATTATTGATCGAATTTGGCACCTCGAAAAAAAAGCGCGTGGGTGGCCCCGGTGATTTTGGCTCTTGATGTTATCGGAAATCAAAAATTCTTGATAATTCTTAATCTATAGACATGTCATTCTGGTCGGAACTACTGAAGTTAAATTTCATGGATAAATAACAAAATGGCGGACTTTGGAAAAAAAAATCCTTTTATTTTAGCAAAGAAGGGGTTGTAAAATGAAAGGTTAGGGGTGAAAAAATTTCTCGGTAGTTCCGACGAGAACTATAAGTGTGTAGAGTAGCCTGTTAAAATTCGAAGGCAATCGGTTCGGTAGAAAAAAAGTTAGGACCCGGGCTGCCAACTTCGAGGTGCCAACTTCGATCAATAATAATAATCATAATAATAATAATAAACTATTACATTTTTCAAACAAATTTTTTTTTGTATCTTTGAAATGTAAATAAAAACATCCTAAATATCCAAAACGATTCATTTTTATTTTCCTATAAAAAAAGGCCCTCCAAAAAAGACATGACGATCGGCTTAAATTACCAGACTACTACCGTAGTCTGGTCTAGAGCGAGATTTTTAACGTCATTTCTAATGTGCAATAACGTTCAAACCGTTGACGTTGTCTTGATGAAAATTTACACGTGCATTTATTGATCCTTAGAGAATACTTGTACATGAAAAAAAAAAATTATTTTAAATATTTTCATGTATTTTTTTGCCTTGTTGCAACATGTTGCGCCGAAATCGGCGCCCACTCTGGACGATGTTGTATGCATCTGAAAAAAAAAAAAATCTATATATTCTCAATCTGTATGAGTATTCTGAGCACTGGTAGCAGAATTGGTACTTAAAAAAATGTTTTGACAAAATGGCGGCCTGTTGAACTTTCATTAATGATATTTCATACATTTTCGGGTATTCGACGACTTCTAAAATGTCGGCAAAATTATTGTTCGACTCAATAAAAAAATTTTTTAAGTACTAATTCTGCTACCAGTGCTCAGAATACTCATACAGATTGAGAATATATATATGTTTTTTTTTTCAGATGCATACAACATCGTCCAGAGTGGGCGCCGATTTCGGCGCACCATGTTGCAACAAGGCAAAAAACTACATGAAAATATTTCAAATAATTTTTTTTTTAATGTTTAAGTATTCTCTAAGGATCAATAAATGCACGTGTAAATTTTCATCAAGACAACTTCAACGGTTTAAACGTTATTGCGCATTAGAAATGACGTCAAAAATCTCGCTCTAGACCAGACTACGGCCTTAACTGAGTTTTTAACGAATATATGTACGATAATCCTGTAACCTCGCGTAGCACAACGTTGTGTCTGCTTGTAATCAAGATGTATATCTATATACACGAAACTCTTGGTACAGAGTGGGAGAGAGAGCGTTTTGTTCAATCTGCCTCGCTGTATCTCGGTAAGCCACCAAGATACAAACTTCCGTTCGTTCGTTCTGCCCGATCCACGCGAGGACCTCACCTCTCACTGAGATTACAGTAACACGCTAATGAACTACTCGGAGCCTGATCTCACATTTTCTCTCTCTCTCTCTCTCTTTCTCTCGTTCGTAGTTGGGACGCGAAGTAGCGAAGGGTCAAGATTCCCCGCACGCTTCTTCTTCTTCTTCTTCTTCTTCTTCTTCCTCTGTTATTTTCTACAAAGTTCTCTGCTATCATCTCGCTCCCGGTACACTTTGTGAACCACGTCTCTCCTCTGTTCGCTATCTCACGGTCAAGATTGCCGGGGCCAATAAGAAACACATTCTCGTTTACAAGGAGAATCTTAAGGTAGCAGTCTTGTAACTTAAGCCGATTTTCATGTCTTTTTTGGAGGGCGTTTTTTTGTAAGAAAATAAAAATGAATCGTTTTGGATATTTAGTATGTGTTTATTTACATATTAAAGCAACAAAAAAAAATTTATTGAAAAAATTTAATAGTTTATTATTATTTTTATTATTGATCGAAGTTGGCACATCGAAGAAAAAAGCGCGTGGGTGGCCCCGGTGATTTTGGCTCTTGATGTTATCTGAAATAAAAAATTCTTGATAATTCTTAATCTATAGACGTGTCATTCTGGTCGGAACTACTGAAGTTAAATTTCATGGATAAATAACAAAATGGCGGACTTTGGAAAAAAAAGTCCTTCTATTTTAGCAACGAAGGGGTTGTAAAGTAAAAAGTTAGGGGTGAACAAATTTCTCGGTAGTTCCGACGAGAACTATAAGTGTGTACAGTAGCCCGTTAACATTTGAAAGCAATCGGTTCGGTAGAAAAAAAAGTTAGGACCCGGGCTGACCAGAAAAACACTGTTTTGAGAAAAACGCGTTTAAAATTCGAAAACTCATTACAACTCCGGAAGTATTTCGATATTCGGTCTGAAATTTTCACAGTATATTCTCAATACATTGTACTTTCAAATTAAGCAAAAAAAAAAATTTTCAATTTTTTGAACCCAAGTTACCAGACTACTACTTTAAGAGTGAGGATTTTCCAAACTATTTTCTTTTCCCCGGGTAAGAACTCGACGGTTGGAATTTATCAACTGATATAATGATTTTCCTTTGTGCCGAATGTCAACGAACTTCGGGGCCATTCGGATTTCAATTTTTGTTAGAGCTGTATTCCGCAGATTCGCACTGGCTTCAAACATGACTTTTTGTGCAACGATTTTTGTACAGCGCTTTGGATCGAAAGACCAGTAAATTCTTCCATCATTACGAGGGACCATATAAGATTGCAAAAATATTTAATGGGCATGCTTGTGAGCTCGTGGATCCGAAGGGACCATGTGTATCAAAGGGTGTTCATAATCGTACGAGTTTGAGGCAGTACCAGCCTCCTCTCGATCCCTGTGAGGTATAAATTACAGCCTTGTTTGTTTTTTCTATTGTTGGTTGATTTAATGATAATATAGGCTATTTTAAGAGAACGAAACAAATTGTAAGATTTACGTGATTTTGTAGTATGTACTCTAAGACATAGATCCTAAGATCCAATCCACATGGGATGTATAAAATAATGGATTTAAGAATCGTTGATCCTTACGTTATATGTGTAATATTTGTATGTCCCGATAAGATAATGATCTAAAATTGAGGGGACTATCGAGATGACTCGTTGAGATCTAGAAAAGACCGTGAGTGTATTGTATGTCGGTAGGAATGTGGTAATTTTAATTATTTCGGTGAAACACAGTAATAATTAAAATGGGGGATATCGTAAGAATAGCACTATAGCGACCAGAGAGGATAGACTATAGTTAGAGAGGCCGCTATACCCACGTAGAAATTGCCAGTATAATTCTACTGGCCAAGCTTTGGGCCAATATTGGCGGCCAAACTTTAGCCGCCAGTAATGGCCCCGTACTGGCAGACTATCTAGCCATACTATGGGCCATACTGTGGGCCATACTACGGGCCGTACTACGGGCCATACTACGGGCCAGTATAAAATACAGTCTTATGCCAGTACTGGTTGAATTCTACTGGCCAAGCTTTGGGCCAGTATTGGCGGCCAAACTTTGGCAGCCAGTATTGTTTCAGTACTGGCTGACAATCTGGCCAAGCTTTGGGTCAGTATAAAATATCGTCTTGTGCCAGTACTGGTTGTCAATCTGGCCGCACTACGGGCCGGTATAATAGCCAGATCTGGGCCAAAATTGGCTATAAAATACGGCCAAGCTCTGGCTTCGATACAGGCTTAGTACTGGGTTATAGAAAATGCCAATACTGAGAGTATTTCACATTAACAGTTGCATTCTGTAATGTAATTGTAGATTAGGTTATTCTGATCAAAAGTCCATTATTTTGCAAACAACCAAATTGTTGAATTATAATGTGCCCCGAACTTGAAATTGCACGCTTAATACAATATTTTTTAATGTAATATTTGCTTTATATAGCCTATATTTTATAAACACTGTTCTATAAACATGTAAGTACGTATTTTAGACCTTTATATGTTCTTAGTCTCTTATTAATAAAAACTACTCCGAGTATTTAGTATATATCAAGTGCATTTAATTATCAAACATTTATGCACAAACAACCCAGACAACACAGACATCCAAAGGACGTCCTAAAAACATCCGAAGAACGTCCTTCCGTCCAAAGTACATCCTTTGGACGTACGTGTGCTGCTTGGGAAGCATCTGGTAACGTGGTAAAAGGAAATATAAATTACTCCCAGAGAGAAATAGAATTTAAATAGACATTGGCTCAGCGTCCACTAGACGCCAAAAGTGTCGAACAGACGTCGATTCGTTACCTGTTTAATTTGCCATTTCTCGCTGAGATGTAATTTGCACCGTCGGCAAAATCGTCTGCCAAGATCCGACCCAATGAAATAACCAGTATTGGTACGACCGTTGGTGCCAGTAGTAAGCCAGAAGTTTGCCAGATCTGGGCCAAAGTCCGGGCCAAAGTCTGGTCCAAAGTCAGAGCCAAAGTGCGGGCCAATTAAATAACCGGTAATGGCCCGACTGTTGGTGCCAGTATAACGGCCGGCTATTACACTCCTGTACCGAATCTGTACTGGCCCAATAATGGCAGCCAGTACCGGCACGACGGCAACCAGTATTGGCCCAACGCTCGGCCGTTACAATTTTTCTACGTGGGTAGTCACGTTTTCCCCGAATAACGGACCGACGAAAATAATGTCTAATATCATTGATTATCATTACGATCGGAATACGAGCGAATAGATTGACGAACGGCGTCTCGCACTCTCCCAGCGACCACGAAGTGAGATGGTCTTAAATTTGTTGTGCGTCAAGTATATCGTATGACACATGTGTCTATAACTTTATTTCTGCCGATATACCAGATCTTAGCGTATTATAGACGTGTCGTAAATAGCGCGTGTGAAGAAGCGTCATTATAAGTTTGCACAACGAGCAAATTATTGGCTGGGAGAGGTAAGATCGGCAAATTCATGATTATATAAACGATAATAATGCGAGACAAATTATGATCAAGAGAATGTCCGATAATTAGTGTTTTAGAGAGAGCCTGTTAAGGAACGAAAAATATAAAAAGGGAATCGTTCGACGGATCAAGTGACGCAACGCCCTCGAAACAAAAAGAGAAAACAAAGAAAAGATAAACGAAAGAATTTTCTATTATCAATATATGTGTGTGAATGTGTGAATTTATTATGTATGTATCTTGCGGCACCTTCGAATTATAACGAATTTTAAACGATCTCGAGTCTCCAAAATTAATAATAAAAAATAAATAAAATTTACAATGAAATATTACTAATTTCAAACAAACAACAAACAGACAAATGAATTATAAAAGAAATAACGAAAATTGTCGTTATTTCTTCAAAAAATAATCATAATAATTTTAATAAAGAGAAGAAATTATTACAGTACAGATGGAATATTCTGTAACTGAACCGGTACAATTTAGCGTAGCTTTACGTCGAGTTCTCGTGGATTTCAAATTTATTTGTATAATTGAATTTATCTTCGCCGTGATACGTATTCCGACATAATTTCAACCTGGGTGATTCTCATTGCCCCAATATCTCTTGCATTATATTCCTCTACGTGAGAGCAGAAGTTCGCGGTCAAGGCTCTCAGGGTTCCGAGTCATTGACATCGAGAGCTCGTACTCGCTTTATCTCTTTCTCTGTCGAGTTGTCTGTTAAGCAAAGACAGAGAGAGAGAGAGAAAGAGAGCTCACCGATGCTCTCTGCTCCTTGGTTGCTCGCTTATGCGTTTCTCATGCCCGCTCTCGCGAGAAGGTTATATTGCCCTCTGTGAGATTCTCTGAGATTCTGTGTACATGCTATATAGCACAACATACACTCGGCTCTCTTCGCCTCTCGGTCTCTCTACTAACTATGCTGGCCATCCCTCGGCAACATAGCCACGCACCAACACACACTCCGGTCAGAGACTGACGCTGGGCCCATTACATCGGACGCCTAGATCTACGTTATTCCTCTCTGTATTTTTTTTTCTTCTTCTTCTTATTCGCTTCTTCTGATCTTTTCTACATGTACCTATATCCTTCTCTCTCTCTCTCTCTCTCTCTCTCTCTCTCTCTCTCTCTTTCTCTCTTCACTCGCGAGAAAATATACATTCCGTTTCGTAACACAGCCACTCTGAGTTACAATGAATTTTCTACCGTCGCTCTCCCTGTTCTAGGAGATTTACCGAACCCCTCTCGTAATTCGTTCGGTGTGAGAACATTTTTGAGTGAATACATAATAGATAGAGAGAGAGAAAACAAAAATGAATTCCTCGTCTTACTCACTTAGTGAGAACGAGCTTAGTCGAATACATTTTTTTCTAATCTTTCAACATTACTTTCATTTTTTTTTTTGTTAATTTGAAAATCAGTCCTTTCAGACGATCGTAACTCTGCATTCGCTTCGCGCGAATTCAGGCTCGCATTGTTGAGAGTTTCGAAGGAGTCACGAGTGGACTAAGAAAATGCCCCCGATACGGCCCGGACAAATCGGCAAAATTGCGGTTGAAACTTAAAAAATGTGTACACAATCGAAAAACGTTCGTGGCCGAACGAACCGAACGGCATTTTAAGGTAGTAGTCTGGTAACTTAAGCCAATTTTCATGTCTTTTTTGGAGGGCGTTTTTTTGTAGGAAAATAAAAATGAATCGTTTTGAATATTTAGGATGTTTTTATTTACATATTAAAGGAACAAAAAAAAAATTTTTTGAAAAAATTTTATAGTTTATTACTATTATTATTATTGGTCGAAGTTGGCACCTCGAAAAAAAAGCGCGTGGGTGGCCCCGGCGATTTTGGCTCTTGATGTTATCTGAAATCAAAAATTCTTGATAATTCTTAATCTATAGACATGTCACTCTGGTCGGAACTACTGAAGTTAAATTTCATGGATAAATAACAAAATGGCAGACTTTGGAAAAAAAGTCCTTTTATTTTAGCAAAGAAGGGATTGTAAAATGAAAAGTTAGGGGTGAAAAAATTTCTCGGTAGTTCCGACGAGAACTATAAGTGTGTGGAGTGGCCTGTTAAAATTTGAAAGCAATCGGTTCGGTAGAAAAAAAGTTAGGACCCGGGCCGACCAGGAAAAACACTGTTTTGAGAAAAACGCGTTTAAAATTCAACAACAGATTTTCATAAGTAAACTTATACTTACGTTAATCGTCTATGCCTGGAGCGTATAATATGCCTTCATCCTCTTCATAAGCATCATTTTCCGCAACTTTGTCCGCTCTGCGACTCTTTCGGGCTTCATTCGATGACATCCCTGTGGCATTTTTCGCTTTTGCGATCCGAGATTTAGTGTAGGATTTTGCAAACGCGAAGGTGTAAGGGCCGAGAGTAACGTCCATGACTTCCAATATTTTTAGTACTGGGCAAACCCTTCGTTAAGGGAGGGGTAAGGGTTTCAGCGTAAAAAAAAAACACTTTTCGCGATTTTTTTTCTCAAATATGGATTGAGCAATTTTATTCGAACCTTTTGTACATTATTGAGCATACTTTTGACAATGTTGTGTAATTTTTTCATGCAGAAATATTGAAGCATAAGCCCGTAACAGAGCTTCCCCCAAAACGTCTTAGAAAAAAAACAATTTGCGGTGTTCACTATAACTCGGCCGGAAATTATCTGAAAATGAAAAACTATGAAAATTTAGTCAAATTATAATCAAATCTTCCCCCCAACGTTCTCTGATAATTTTTTTTTTTATTTAAAAATTTTTGGCGGTTATCTAAAGTGTAAAGTGTTATTTTCTACGAAAAATTCCGCCATTTTGTGGGTGGGAAACACTCTTAATGTAAAAAAAAAAAATTTTACTAAACGTTAGGGGGAGGTATTTTATATGTACAAAATGTGTACAAAGTTTGAAATGAATCGGTCAAGTAGTTTTTAAATGGCAGTGAACACGGACTTTGAAAAAGTAGTTTTGAGAAAAACGCGTCTAAAGTTTATGAAGTAAAAAAGTAAAGAAAAAAATTTTTTTTTCCAACTTACACAGAATCATCGATTCCAGCTCCAAACAGCAGACTTCCTGCGGCATTGTCGATGTCTTCAGCCTCTTTTCTCTCAAGTCTTCGTTTTATTCTGGCTTCTTTGCTCTGCTGCTCAGTTTGAATCTCGGCCCTGTCAATGCGATTGCTGTCCGTGAATGATGCATAATCATGAGCGCTTGGGCCGACGCTGACGTTCATGTCAGACAGAAAAGTTATAAAAGCACCAGCACCTTCATTGAAAGTGAATGCAGCTACATAAGATGCAAATTCAACAATTTGTCTGCTGCCAGATAATTTTTTCGGTGCAATTCTCCAAATCAGCTGGTTCAAACTTTCGTTGTAATTTTGAGTAAAACCTCCAAGACACCTTTCTAGAAGTTCGTCTTTACTCAAATCTTCATAAATCGGTTTGATCGCTTCTATGACATCTTGTGGAAGTGGAGTGTAGTCATGTTTGAAATTTTCCACTCCTGTTGTAGCCAAAGCTTTTTGATATGAACATCACGAGTTTTCACCGCTCATGCACTTATGGTGTTGAGGGTTATCGTCTGCTTAGATCGGTTTAAAATTTTAAGGACATATTCTTGAAATGTTAAGCAATAAGATAAGACAAAAAAAAATTCGATTTTTCGAAAGTGAAAACCCTTACCCCGCCCTTAAATATACATGCTGCAGTGAATGCAGCAATTTCTAACGTTCTTTGGCCTACAAAAATATGCTTTGGTGCAAAATTCCATACGCAATGGTTGAAAGCCTCGTTTGTTATTCTGCGTGTTTCTTCCTAAACATCTTTCCAAAAGATCATCTGATGACAAATCTTCGTATATTGGTTTCAGAAGATTTGCAGTGTCTTTATCGAAAGCAGGTGGATCTGCTTTCCAAACCAAATCAAACGATAGAAGGGCCCAACCGTTCGCAGCTGCCGGTCGACCTTCAATGTGCGACTTCGAGGCGCTCTCGAAAACTCATTATAACTCTGGAAGTATTTAGAATTTCAATCTGAAATTTTCACAGTATATTCTCAAGACATTGTACTTTTAAATTAAGGAAAAAAAAATTTTTCGATTTTTTTAACCCAAGTTACCAGACTACTACCTTAAGGCACGATTGCGAAGAGAATGATCGCAAAAAAAACCTTATAATTCCATTGTCATATTATGAAAATCGAATTAATAGGTTGTTGTAATGTTGAAAAACGAGGAAAAAAAAAAACAAAAACAAAAACCAATTGAATTGGTTGTGTCAAAATCGGACAACGAGCTCGCTCATATCCGGGTGTACCTGGCTCGTCCGAGAGACAGAGAAAGCAAGAGAGAGAGTCCAGTGACTCGAATTATTATTACGTGACCGTAGCGAACGTCTATATACGTAATAATACAAGTCTTTCTGTTAAGAGGCGCTCTCCGTGCCGCGTCCCGCCACTTAGGTCGCGGGACTATCCTCGTCACGCTCGTGGTACGATTCGACTTTAATAATAATAACGAGCGACGCGTCCTCCCCGTCGCACTCTCCTCTTGTTCTTCATCGAGGAACTCCCGTGAAGCGCTTCTTTCTCACGCTAAGAAGAAAAAGAAAGAAAAAAAAAACACAAACGTCAAACAAAATAAATATATTTTATCATCACCGGAGTCAGCTGGCCACGCGGAGAGCAAGAAACGCTCGGCCGATGTAGAAGCCAAGGACAAAGAAAAAAAAAAGCTCTTACCATTACTGTTCGTCCGTTCGAGTAATCTCATCAGTTGTATCAATGCAGAACGCGCAATATTTTCGATGAAAAACGACGACATTTTTTATGTCTCCAAATACAAATTTGCAAATTTACCGATTTTCCCACGCCGGCTGTTGTGTATAATTCGATCAATGAGAAGATTTATCCGCGCATTACCCACAGTCATTTTTGCGAAACGTATGCGCGAACGTTGAAACGTCGTGTGGAGAAATGAAGCGTTGAAAATAGCAAACAACTGACAGAGCGGTGGAAGTCATCGTCGGCACACACTACTAGCCTACTATTGCTATGCGCGACGCGAGAGAGCCTTCCCGTGCGCGACTTCCTCAACGTTCCGAGTCGCGACGATCGACGCTCGAGCGTCGTTCCACCACCGACGGATGACGATCGTTTCCGGTGGCCGGAAACGTCCTTCCACAATGTGCAACCACGTTTGAATCCTTAAATGATTATAAAACGAGTATGAAATACCACGCTCTGTGCGCTGTTACTTTCCGAGTATCGCACGTATTGACACTTTCTATTTATAATAAAAATGACGTATTGCATACATTTTTGAGAAATTTTACACGTTGACAATGGCTTGGGAAAATTTTTATCGGAGAGCAAAAAATACGTCGATGCAGGATCTTAGAAGTAATTTTTAGAATAATTCCTGTTTTTTTTTTCCATTATTATTTCCTTCGCTAATGCGAGGGGGGACACAAAAAAAACGGGAATTGCGCTGCGGCGGGGAGGGAGAGTGGGGAAACCCATTGCTCGACCGGGTGTCCGTTGGGGACACGTCTCCTGAGTTAGTGTGCGAAGTTCCGTCGCCGTGAGTGCATCGGTTCGCCCGTGGGAATTTTTGTAGTGAAACAATTTTTTCCTTTCGGCGAAAACGTGATGGCCGATTGTCGAGAGCAACGCGCGGCTGTGAAATTTCCTTTCCTGTTGGGGAAATCGGCCGCGGAAACTACCGTAATGCTTAAGACTGCTGATGGAGATGCTGACCTAAGTAAAACCAGAGTCTACGAGTGGTTTTCACGTTTGAAAAATGGAGAAATGTCAATCGAAGACCAACCCCGTTCAGGACGCCCCTCAACGTCAAGAAGTGACGAAAACGTCGACAAAATCAATGCTGTCGTTCGTGAAGACCGTCGCTGAATCATTGATCAACTCTGTGAGATGTCTGGGATATCATGGAGTTCAATTCGGAGGATTTTATCCAAAGATTTGCACATGAGCAGAGTTGCAGCCAAAATTGTCCCTCGCCTTCTCGCAGACGAGCAAAGGGAGCGTCGACTTCGAGGCATGTTTTGAACTTCAAAATCAGCTCGAAGAGGACCCTGAACTTTTTTCCAAGGTGATTACCGGTGATGAATCGTGGTGCTATGGATACGACCCTGAAACAAAACAGCAATGAAGCCAGTGGAAGACACCTCGCTCTCCTCGTCCGAAAAAAAGCTCGCCAAGTGAAGTCAAACATCGAGACAATGCTCATTTGTTTCTTCGATTGCAGAGGTGTCGTGCACGCGGAGTTCATTCCCCCCGGGGTCAAACTGTCAACCTGAAGTTCTACTTGGAGGTTTTGAAAAGATTGAGGGAGAGTATCCGGAAGAAAAGGGCCAGATCTTTGGCGCACATGTGACTGGTTCCTCCATCATGACACCGCGCCGGTCCACACCGCTCTCTCCGTAAAGCAGTTTTTGAACAAAAACTGTATGACACCAATTGTACTCACCGGATCTGGCCCCCTGTGATTTTTTTTTGTTTCCCAGACTCAAAAGGGACATGAGAGGAAAGCGTTTTGCCACTGAGGAGGAGGTAAAACAAAAATCGCCGGAAGGCCTAGAGAACATCCCGATAAGTGAATTTAAAAAATGTTTTGAACATTGGAAGGATCGTTTGCAGAGGTGCGTTGTGGTCGAAGGAGAATACTTTGAAGATGATCAAAATTTGGTGTAAAAATATTAAAAAATAAAGAAATTATGACGAAATTCCCGTTTTTTTTGAGTCCCCTCTCGTAAGTTTATTCGCTAAAATGGCCGTGATGTTGCCTTTTGGGGGAGTTATAATAATTTTTTTTCGTAGTTTTTTAATCTCTTAAATGCCCCTTTATTCCTTTGGGGGGGGGGGGGGGGGGGGGGTCAAGCTTTTTTTTTAATATTTGTTTACAAATTTCTTAAGTTGGACCATCGATTTCTGTGAATATTTCCATACATTGCCCTGCTAATTTTTATTTTTTTTCATCCATCATCCAAACTACACTTACAATCACAATAATTGAGATATCGGGATAAAATCACTTCCGTGCACCCTCTGAGATGACGAAAGTTTACGTGGAATGTCCCATATACGTGATATCTTTTTATTTCAATGGTAATTAGGCGTCAAGAAGGCCTTCCTCGATACGTAGTATGTGTACGCAATTAGAGGCAATTAGAGAAATTGAAATGCTTTTACTGAGCCCCTCTAAAATGAGAATTCTCCGATAATGGCAAAACCGATGCACATAGATATTCGACTTTATCGTTCGTACGAGTACACTCGATTCCCGCAATATTATAGAGGCTACTTTTCGAGTTTCTATCTTTCTCGTTCGTGATGCACGATTTTTTTTTTTTTTCGCGTTGAGCCAGCGTTCAGAGCAAACGATTATACATAGATATATGTGTGTATACGTGTATATATGTACCTGTTTCTATTTTTGTCCCCAGCAACCGGTATGGTCTTACTAACGAGGACCTTAACAGACGTTGGAGCAACCCGAATCAGATACTACACCCCGTGATCTACCACACAAAGGGTCTAATGGAATATTGCAGCAGAGTATTGCAAAAGCCTCCTCACGTTTTCGTCGATTATCACGGCCATTCGAGACGAAAAAATGTCTTTCTATTCGGCTGCTCGAGATCGGGCTCTTGGAGCCCGATGGATCGTGCCAAACCCGATCAGCCGGTACAATACTTGGTAAAGAAAAAAATGATAATTAATTATTACGACGAACAAATTCATTGCGTCGATTATTCAATGATTTTCGTTTATCTTTCGTCCGTCACTTACCCTCGCAGATGTTGCCTCGTCTAATGCAGAAAACATCACCGGCCTTCGCTCTGCCACTGTGTTCGTTCAAGGTCGAGAGACACAAGGAGTCCACGGCCAGGGTCGCCATATGGCGCCAACTCGGCGTTTCCAGGTACTTCGTTAATTCAGTCCTGCCATACCAGTTGACTCTGAATATTTTGAAATTCAAATTTTTCCAAATTATTATTCTTCAAATCAGCAACCGTTACGCTTTATATAACTCGACCATTCGCATATTTCGTTCTGCGTGTATCCCGATCGAATTTTCATGCAGTTTTTCACGTTTTCACTTTAATAGCCGATGAAAAACTGTTTAAGAGGGGAAACAGGGTTAGGACAGCGTTTTCTCAATGATTTTCATGAATTTTTTTTATAGTATAAAAAATGAATATAATTTATTGAAACTTTGAGAATATTTTATACATATATTCAAGTATATACTATAAAATTTTTATACATATATTTAAGTATATACTATAAAATATTAGCGACCCCATATTGCAGGTCACAGACTCAGCATTTTGCGTACATTCCGGAAGTCGCAATTTTCATCTGAAATCAAACGAGGTTGGAATTTACTTTTATTATATGTCTCTCTTCTATATGAACCTAAATGCTATAAAAAAAAATAGAAAATTGAATTTTTTACAGGGGTCGAAACAAAAAAGCATGAACTTTTGCCATTTTATACAACTTTATTTGCAAAAAAAAATTATTTTAAATAATGATAATATTCCGATTTTAGGTTCATATAGAGCGCAATACTATGAAGAAAGTAAATGCCAATTTTCAAAACGATTGGTTGAAAACTTTACAAACTAGCGTGTACGCGAGTTAAAAAAAAGTCGTTTTCAGAAAAACGCGTTTGAAAAAATAGTACCAAGAAAAACAAGCGATATGGAGTCGCTAATATTTTCTAGTATATACTTAAATTTATGTATAAAAAATTTATAGTATATACTTAAATATATGTATAAAATATTCTCAAAGTTTCAATAAATTATATTCATTTTTTATACTATAAAAATATTCATAAAAATCATTGAGAAAACGCTGTCCTAACCCTATTTCTCCCCTTAATGGCTTATAACAATAGAACGAGTCGGAATTTCCATTTACAATTTTGAGAACATATTTTTCAATAGTTTTACTAACAATTTATGAAATTTAAAAAAAATCGATTTTTTTTAACCGTCTATTTTTTGAACCCTATTTCCCCCCTTAAATACTTTGAGTAAATTATTGCCAAAAAAAAAAGTTATTTCTCGACGAAAGATGAAATGAATTTATTTGCAGTTTATTCAATTATTTTTCACTCTAACACCGTCAAATCCTTGTCCTAACGATTGTTGGGGTCGCTAATTTGTTTTCTTTTAACGAAATATAAAAACTTTCGTAAATCCGTAATAACGTGGCCAAAAATAGGCCGATCGAAATTCAAAAGTGATACGATTTGAACGAAAATTCGCACGTCAAGTATTTCCACTTGATACATTTAAAATTCAATGGAGGAACATCGTAATTTAGATTAAGGGAGGGGTAAGGGTTTCAGCGTTAAAAAAAACACTTTTTTTGCAATTTTTTTTCTCAAATATGGATTGAGCAATTTTATTCGAACCTTTTGTACATTATTGAGCATACTTTTGACAATGTTGTGTAATTTTTTCATGCAGAAATATTGAAGCATAAGCCCGTAACAGAGCTTCCCCCAGAACATCTTGGAAAAAATACAATTTGCGGTGTTCACTATAACTCGGCCGGAAATTATCTGAAAATGAAAAACTATGCAAATTTAGTCAAATTATAATCAAATCTTCCCCCCAACGTTCTCTGATAATTTTTTTTTTCATTTAAAAATTTTTGCCGGCCATCCAAAGTGTGAACTGTTATTTTCCACGAAAAATTCCGCCATTTTGTGGGTGGGAAACACCCTTAATGTAAAAGAAAAAAATTTTACTAAACGTTGGGGGGAGGTATTTTGTATGTAGAAAATGTGTACAAAGTTTGAAATGACTCGTTCAAGTAGTTTTTAAATGCCAGTGAACACGGACTTTGAAAAAGTAGTTTTGAGAAAAACGCGTCCAAAGTGCACTGCTAGCCCGACCGCCCGCAGCTGTTAGAGGTATAGCGTTAAAGGCCGGGAGATTAATAAGACAATAACTTCAAGAATATTGCTTAGATCGGTTTAAAATTTTAAGGACATATTCTTGAAATGTTAAACAATAAGATAAGACAAAAAAAAATTCGATTTTTCGAAAGTGAAAACCCTTACCCCGCCCTTAATAATTATCGTAATCGTAATATTCTTAAAAATGTCCTTAACTTTATGTTCAAAGAAGTTACACAATGGAGAGCAGTTTTTGCGGTTGCGATCAGGGTCCGCTGGCGGGTTTTCATCTCGACACGATGCATCTGAAAGACGTTGGTCAACACTTTTGTCAGGCATTATCGATGATGAGGGACGGCGGTGAGGAACAATGGACACTCGACAAGTACGTATCGTGGTATCGTCGTATAATCGATTTACTCTACAACAGAGAAGAAACAAGAAACGTTGATGACGATTTTCACGTTTTGTAAACGGGGCACACGAGGAACGAGGAATTGAGATTTGAAAAAAAAAAAAAAAAACCAAAATACGAAATTGAAATAACTCATAAACCGCGGAAAATTTTAGTTTTTAGATTGTGATAAGCGATTATTTAGTTAATTTATCGTTACTTGGTTGTGTGGTTATCGAGATATTGTACGCAGATTGAGGAAGGAGTCCTGTTGTCCCATGAACTGCGTCATGAGAAAGTGTAAGAGGCCACCAAAGTGCATACAGGATAAACACGCGATTCAGCATATCGAAGCGATGGATACGAGGTTTTAGATAAATCACACAAAATTCATACTCCCCACGTCGTCACTAGGAAATTTTTTTTAACGAGGAAAGAGAAAAAAAAATATCGTGTTACTGTTTTTTTCTTCTTTTTTTTTTTTTTTGGTCTTTGCTTGATCGTTTTGCATAACATTACTAACTGGCTCCGTTTTGTATTCCCCGTTCGCTAAAAAGAGGCGTTTAACGTGCAAAAGCTTCTTTGTACCGGCCAAGAATGACCCGTTGAAATAAATAAGCGTTTCGTGTCTTTATGTTTTTTTCCAACGCGCCCTTGATCGATGAACGTTCGATTTTTAGGATTCCGATGGATGACGGTGCGTACGAGGAAGAGGGTGGTTGCATGCCCGACGAGATCACCTCAAGTTGCGAGTCCGAGGACGAGTCCGACTTCGACGACTGAATTTGTCCTCTCGCGTCCGTCTGTGGTTTTTTTTCTTTCTGTAATATCTTTTTGTGACCTCGTTATTTTTCAAAGTTTCGTGAAATTCGTGCCTTTTAATCAAACATCGCTATCCGAATACAATTTAATCATTTTTCTTTCTTTCCCACGCCCCCCCTCTTCCTTTCTCTCTCTCATTTGTTCAATACTCATGATCGTAATAATTTCATTACAATTTCTTGTCTTCTTTAGACGCCTCAGCGAATCCTGCCATTTTCTGAATTTTTTTTTTCATTTTGTAAATTACTATTTGAGTGTACGTGATATAAAATCGCTTGACCGTTATTCCCGAATGTACAATATTACATACAACAAATAAAATCATGATGAATGATTGAAAAAATAAATAAATAAAATTTATCGTAATATATTTGATTATTTTCTATGTGAGGCTTGATCGCTCGTTTTTATTAATCGTTTCTTATGGAAAAAAAGCACATCGTCGGTTACTTCAGTAGCAAAATATGTTAGTACACCAAAATTTCACTAATGCTAAAGTTTGTATTATCATCTACTTGTACACGTATCTCTCTGCTATACATATATATATATATATATCACTGATGATGTACAGTAAAAAAAAGTTGGCTGCTGCGAAATTTGTCCGTTCGATTGAATTTTTAGCGTAGTGCGCGTGAAAAATGTTTGGCCATTTGATTCAGCTTCGTTTGGAACAAAAAAAAAAAAAAGAACGATAAAGAAAAAATGACGCTGATACGTATCGTTTTATTGTCTCGTTATGGGGTGCGCGTTTTCTATCGCTATTTTATCACCTCTATGCATTGAGGATGTTTGGTATATAGAAATTTTCCTTCAAACGTTTGATCCAATGGGGCCGGGTCGAAGCTTCGAACCGTAAAAGCTCCGACGGTGCAAAACTCCGAATTTTAATAGTACGAATTACATGGTTCATTCCGGCGACAGTTTGAATAATCGACTGTAAATAACATCGAACGGGTATGAATCAATACCAAAAATGATACGAATTATATATCGTCGAGTAAATATTTTTTCGAAGGATTACGCAGACGACAGAGCAATTTATCGAACGGTCAGTAGTACCACTTGAAAATTCCGAATTGGTGATTTTTAGAGATCCGCAAAGTTCCGAAAATTATATTATCGAACAAGAAACTATCGGAAAGGTGCGAACGTAATAAAATTGAAGAAAGGAATTCTCGGGTATACGATTTTTCGGATTCCGAAAATTACGGCGTCGACGATGCGGTATTCCGAAAATAAAAGTTTCGACGGGGCAAAATTTCGAAAATTTCCAATTCGTGCGTTTAGATGGCAGCACCACTGGGTGTTATGTCCTATGGATCTTTTTTTCACGAGCGAGCGTCAGAGCCCGCTAGTAGCGCTACTTTTACTCTCTTTCGAAATTTTGCCCCGTCGAATTAATACACTGTCGTCTCTTTACCCTTTTCGGGACATACAAATTCTAATATATTTGGCTGTGAACTTTTTTTTTCTGAACCTTTTCAGGTATAAAACTTGACCGTTCGGCAACTCGAGTTTCTAACACCACCATTTTTCGGAACTTTACACTTTCTAATCATTAAAATACGATTTTTAAAGTAGTAGGATTTTTTATTTTCGATACTTTTGCAGATCGGTCCGACAATTATTCTTGTCATTTAATCCTCGATGTATAACTATTCTTCGCAATGACATTTCTGTTTTGAAAAGGACGGATTTTCAAAAATTTCGAAAGGTTTTAAGATCGTCCCACATAAATTCGGAGTTTTGAACCGTCGAAGCTTTTACGGTTCGAAACTTCGACCCCGCCCCGATCCAATGGAACTTGAAAGGCGCGAATTTTCATTTTCATTCCTGGCAGTAAAATTTTGAGCATTTCTCGATTTAGTTTTTGAATAATTAAAAAATTCAGTTTATTTTATAAATAAAATTGTAAATATTTGATAATTATTTGTTTTATTGTTCCATTAATATCTCTTTGGCCATTACTATTGTTCAGAGTCAATGATTATTTTCGTGTATTAATTTTATTGCAGGACATTAAAATTCCGATTGAAAGTAACTTTCTGTATGCAGCCAAGCATCCTCAGTTTAAACCAAAAATCAACGTACTCGGTTAAAGAGTCACGATCGAAAAAAAAAAAAAAAAGAAAAAATCGCCGAGACTTGTACAACGCCGTGTTTCATGCAGATATGTAACGCACCGAGAGTTACCGATACATCATCGATGTAGAGAGAATTTAGAAGAAAAAAATCAACAAGCATATACGCATCCTTGTTTAAGCGTTCCAATGTCTCGAATATGTTTTTTTTTTTTGTTAATATAGGTATCGAGCGGGAAATACATTTGTTTTTAGCGTTTATCCGTCATCGTTCTCATGCGAATCTTGATCTGTTCGTAAGTTATCCAAAGTACGATATTCCACGACACGAGACGGGCAAAACTTGGCACGAAACCTTTGTAAAATGCCATTGGCCCTTCGTTCATGAACATTCTCGCTGCAGCGTCAATCGCACCCTTGTACTCGCCCGGCGCAGAATTCATGTAGCGCGTTTTCACAACGTCAACGGGACTTGCGACGAGGGTCGTACAAAGACCGGCCGATGTTGCTGCTACCAGATGACACGGTATACCGTCGCGTAAAATTCCAAAATTCAATATCGTTTCCTTGATAACGTCGTAGCAAACTATCTCCGCGACGTTCACTATCGCGTTTCTCGCGACGTTTGGAAATGTGCCTGAAGAGAAGAACAACACGTAAATAACGATAAATTATGTTGGTAACACGGAATAATGCTTCGCTGATTATTTTATCGCGCTCACAAATTCCGCCTCTTCGAGCAAATTAATTTTTCAATTGTCGTTTTCACTCGGGAGGTACCTCTGCGAGCAAGGATTCAATAATGCGTAAACAATGCACGAGCTTTTAATTTCTGAGCGTTTTTCTGACTTTGCGTTCAACAATCTTTAAAAGTCCGAATTTTCCAGCTGTTATATGTCAATAAAAAAATCGGACAAAAATCACGTATACATTTCAAAGCTTTGACAACCCACGTCAGCCGTGTTACATAAGTCCGGATTCTTGTTTTTTGAATTTTTTTTTACAAGCTACTGTCATACCGGCAAAATTGGAGACTGAAATATCGACGTGTAAAAGACACAGGTTGCGTGCTGATTCACGTAAAATTTATGAAGCATTATTGCTATTTAATTTGGAAAAAAAAATTAACGCATATACCTTTCCACAATCCACGTGGACCCTCATTAACGGCGATGCTCTTGTAAGCGTGTAACGTCGAGTTGTATCTCGTGGCATTTCGGCCATTCGTACCGGCCTGAAGACGAACCTTGACGACGTCAGTCGGCTGGGCAACGAGAACCGCCAGTGCACCGGTTGTTATTCCAGCTGCGATGCACACACCAACGTTTATCGAACCTGTACGATTTTTACCTGGCAATAAAAAACGATGAAAAAAATTGTAGACAATACGAACTACGAGAATCGAAGATACGCGTTCATTGTTCCTTTACTTTTCAAATTTTTTTTGTTTTTTATTTTTCATGAATTTGCCCATTTATCTGCCCAGTATGACATGTTTGAGATTTTTTTTCTTTATTCACGATTTTTTCGTTCATTGTGTGTTTTCTTTCTTTATTTTGTTGGTAGTTACGTAAAAAAAAGAGGCTTAGAGCTTCGTTGGTTGTTGGAATGTACCGTCGATGATTCCAGCGTAGAGTGACTTGACGCTGTCGTAGAGTCCCAAACGCACGCTGGCGAAACACATCTGTCTCTGGAGTCCCGCGGAAAGACCTCCGTACAGGCTCCTGCAACCACCCTCGCTCAAACTCACGCCCTCATAATTACCGGGGAGGGGCTCTGCACTCCCTCTCTCTCGCGGATAATACTAATTTTTTTTTGTTTTTCCTTTTTTTTATGTCTCTCTCTCTCTCTCTCGCTCTCTCTCTCTCCCTCTCATTTTTCATCTCGCAACTCATCGAGATGTTGCTCTCTCGTTCTATCTCTTCGCTCTCATATTCGCGAAGTTTCTTTTTCTCCGCGCGTTTCTATATCTCGGAAAGTCTCGTTTACATTCTATCAAGCGATTGAGCCGTTAAAATCAGAAACAAAGGAAATAAAGCAAAAAAAAGTAAATAGAAAAGGCAAAGGATAATAAATAGAACGAAAAACAAACGAGAGATTTGAAGAAAGGAAGTAAAGAAGCTACAGCGATTGAATCCGTGATGAATTTTCAAAATCGTTTTTAGACATTTTTACCGATTGATTTGAACGATCTATGATTGAAAAATTCATAGATTGCGTTTAATCAAAAGATTGTAGAATGAATGAAAGAAGGTAAAATGTTGTTTAAAAACGTACGGACTATTAAGATAGTAGTCTGGTAACTTAAACCGATTTTCATGTCTTTTTTGGAGGGCGTTTTTTTGTAGGAAAATAAAAATGAATCGTTTTGGATATTTAGGATGTTTTTATTTACATATTAAAGATACAAAAAAATAATTTGTTGAAAAAATCGAATAGTTTATTATTATTATTATTATTGATCGAAGTTGGCACCTCGAAAAAAAAGCGCGTGGGTGGCCCCGGTGATTTTGGCTCTTGATGTTATCTGAAATAAAAAATTCTTGATAATTCTTAATCTAGAGACATGTCATTCTGGTCGGAACTACTGAAGTTAAATTTCATGGATAAATAACAAAATGGTGGAATTTGGAAAAAAAAAGTTTTTTTCCAAAGTCCGCCATTTTGTTATTTATAGATTCTATAGAATTTCATGGATATTTTGTTATTTATAGATTCTATAGAATTTCATGGATATTTTGTTATTTATAGATTCTATAGAATTTCGTGGATAAATAACAAAATGGCGGAGTTTGGAAAAAACTTTTTTTTCCAAAGTCCGCCATTTTGTTATTTATCCATGAAATTTAATTTCAGTAGTTCCGACCATAATGACATGTCTATAGATTAAGAATTATCAAGAATTTTTGATTTCAGATAGCATCAAGAGCCAAAATCACCGGGGCCACCCACGCGCTTTTTTTTCGAGGTGCCAACTTCGATCAATAATAATAATAATAATAAACTATTAAATTTTAAAATTAAAAAAAATTTTAAAGTTAAATTTCATGGATAAATAACAAAATGGGGCACTTTGGAAAAAAACTTTTTTCCACAGTCCGCCATTTTGTTATTTATCCATGAAATTTAACTTCAGTAGTTCCGACCAGAATGACATGTCTATAGATTAAGAATTATCAAGAATTTTTTATTTCAGATAACATCAAGAGCCAAAATCACCAGGGCCACCCACGCGCTTTTTTTTTCGAGGTGCCAACTTCGATCAATAATAATAATAATAATAATAAACTATTAAATTTGTTCGAAAAAAAATTTTTTTGTATCTTTAATATGTAAATAAAAACATCCTAAATATCCAAAACGATTCTATTTTATTATCCTACAAAAAAACGCCCTTCAAAAAAGACATGAAAATCGGCTTAAGTTACCAGACTACAACCTTAAGAATTGTATAATAAAAAAACAAAAATACGGAGATATAATAGCAAGAGGGTATTTAAAACGGTATATTACTCAATGAAATTCTCGTGCAGATCGAGAATTGCGAGTTACGAGCTCCGTGAATGAAAATCAAAGGAGACAAAGTCCAAAAGTTTTTCTGCACGAGGGACACAGCGCGCAGCAGCAGAGAATAATAAATATGCTCAATAGATGTTAATTAATTGCAACGTTATGGAGAACGCGACTGGAGATCACTATAATTATATATACCCACCGTTTTGTATCAAACGTTTTCGTTTTTTTTTTCTCTCAACTACAACCACAATCTCTCGAATATTTATGCCGTTAGGCTGATTAGTTTTAATATGCTCGAACGTACCTTGCACCCTCGACTCTCACGATGTTTCCGATCGTCTGAAATAGACCCGGTTGACTCGATCTTATCGCGACCACCGAACCCTCCGCCGATGCAACGAGAATCGGACGACACTCGCCGGCAATCTTTAAAATACAACACAAAAAGTATATATTAAAATAATGAAAATATTTGAATATATAAAATCGAAAAAAAATAAATAAAAATAAAAAAATAATAATTACAAACTTGGCTCGAAGAAATTGTGTTTTTTTTTGCCAATTTTCACTTTCTTTCAGAGGAAGCTATCGAATCTTACCTGCATTCTGACTTTAGCGGTATCGAGAGGAAACGTGACGAGATCAGCGATGCAGGCTGCTGTTCCAGCGGTAAGTAATTTCATCCCGAGGGAAATATTGTCCTGAGCCCCCGGCGCCATATTTATTTCTTTCTTTTATTATTTTTCGACACTCTCCGCCGCTTGTAATTTTGTTCAGATTAAGGAAAAATCAAACAAACACCGTAAAATTATATCTCCAACACGAAAGACAGTCGATGGCCTTGTATCAAAAAAAAAAAAAAAAAAAACGTTGACGAAAACTTCCTCTCGTTACATATGTATCGCCTTTTTCCACTTTGTCGTTCAAATATCGTGATGTTGTTTTTCCCTCTTACTTTTATTTACAGTATATACAATGTCCTGCCGGAGGACGAATTATTCAGTATTTCATGAATATATTTATTCGGCCTCGTTCACTCATTAATTTCCGATTCTTCGGGTTCCCTGAAGTGATCAGGGTAAGTGTGCAGCCCTTCGGACCGCGAGCACTCGTGTTTTATTTCTTGGTTGTTGACTTCTTTAGTCATACTATTCTTCTGTAACAGAATTTGAAGAAGAAACAAAACAAAAATTACTTTAATCCTACTGTACAAATTTCACAATCGTACAATGAATATTTTTAATATAATATTTTGGAGTATTTTTTTTTGTCCGTGAATCGATGAACCCACGCGATATCAATGAATTTTTTTTCATTAAAAAAAATCATCAAACATTCTTGAAGATATTTTAAATAATATGTTCAATCATCCTTTTTTTTCCCCCTCGTCGTTAAGGTAATAGTCTGGTAACTTAAGCCGATTTTCATATCTTTTTTGGAGGGCGTTTTTTTTTGTAGGAAAATAAAAATGAATCGTTTCGGATATTTAGGATGTTTTTATTTACATATTAAAGATAGAAAAAAAAATTTGTTTGTAAAAATTCAATAGTTTATTATTATTATTATTATTGATCGAAGTTGGCACCTCGAAAAAAAAAGCGCGTGGATGGCCACGGTGATTTTGGCTCTTGATGTTATCTGAAATCAAAAATTCTTGATAATTCTTAATCTATAGACATGTCATTCTGGTCGGAACTACTGAAGTTAAATTTCATGGATAAATAACAAAATGGCGGATTTTGGAAAACAAGTCCTTTTATTTTGCCCGCCATTTTGTTATTTATCCATGAAATTTAACTTCAGTAGTTCCGACCAGAATGACATGTCTATAGATTAAGAATTATCAAGAATTTTTTATTTCAGATAACATCAAGAGCCAAAATCACCGGGGCCACCCACGCGCTTTTTTTCGAGTTGCCAACTTCGATCAATAATAATAATAATAAACTATTAAATTTTTTCAAACATTTTTTTTTTGTATCTTTAAGTATCTGTATCTTAAGTAAATAAAAACATCCTAAATATCCAAAACGATTCATTTTTATTTTCCTACACAAAAACGCCCTCCAAAGAAGACATGAAAATCGGCTTAAGTTACCAGACTACTACCTTAACGCATTTTTGTAACTTGTACGTATATGTAGAAAGAAAAGAAAAGAATCAATTGTTTACGAGAATCCGTTTGTGAATTAATTATTTTCATTATTCGCTGATTTATTTTATTATTTTTGAAACGTTGGATGTCGAATAAATTGGAAATACAAAATGGACCAGAGAGACGGGCGTTTCAGAGAATGAGATGTTAACGATAAACTGGAGCGTGCAACAGTGCGTCCATGAATTTATGAACCTCCGATTGTCCTCGTTCTTACATATTTGCTCCCCACCATACCTAACTCTTGTATCAATAAAGAAAGATCTATACGAGACGATTGAATCGAACAATCTTTTCTTTTTTTTCGTTTAAGGTAGTAGTCTGGTAACTTAAGCCGATTTTCATGTCTTTTTTGGAGGGCGCTTTTTTGTAGGAAAATAAAAATGAATCGTTTTGGATATTTAGGATGTTTTTATTTACATATTGAAGATTTAAAAAAAAAAAAATTTTTAAATTTAATAGTTTATTATTATTATTATTATTATTATTATTATTGATCGCAGTTGGCACCTCGAAATTGGCAGCCCGGGTCCTAACTTATTTTCCACCGAACCGATTGCTTTCGAATTTTAACAGGCTACTCTACACACTTATAGTTCTCGTCGGAACTACCGAGAAAGTTTTTCACCCCTAACTTTTTATTTTACAACCCCTTCTTTGCTAAAATAAAAGGACTTTTTTTTCCAAAGTCCGCCATTTTGTTATTTATCCATGAAATTTAACTTCAGTAGTTCCGACCAGAATTACATGTCTATAGATTAAGAATTATCAAGAATTTTTGATTTCAGATAACATCAAGAGCCAAAATCACCGGGGCCACCCACGCGCTTTTTTTTCGAGGTGCCAACTTCGATCAATAATAATAATAATAATAAACTATTAAATTTTTTCAACAAAATTTTTTTTTGTATCTTTAATATACAAATAAAAACATCCTAAATATCCAAAACGATTCATTTTTATTTTCCTACAAAAAAACGCCCTCCAAAAAAGACATGAAAATCGGCTTAAGTTACCGAACTACTACCTCAAGGACATTAGAGCGGGGTACCCGGTGGTGGGGATAGATCCCCGAGCTTCCCACATTACTGCCATTATGTCACCCGGAACTTTTTTTACCCGCAAAAAATAATATTAATATTAGAAACAAAAATAATAAAAAAATTTGTTTTCTTACAGTTGAAAAGTTAATAAAAAATGTGCAATCAAGAATTTAATTTTTTTTTCACCATATAACCTATATAATAATTTTTTAAATTTAGTCGGTTTTCAGCGCGCGCACATCGGTATGTGAGCCCTTAAGGGAGAACACCACTGTGACCCCCTGTTTTTTTTCACATTTCTCAAGAATTTTTTCTTGTGGGAAAAAAAAGAGATATTCGAAAAATTTTTTTGGGTTTTGTTCCTTGTTTATTAATGTATCAAAAAACATTTTTTTCACATTTTTCACGCCGCATGGTGATATTTTGAAGAGAAGTACATAGGGATTTGGAAAAATATTGTTTTAAACAAAATAGGCACGCCTTTGAAATTAACTTCAATTTCAATGGCGTGCCTATTTTCTTTAAAACAATATTTTTCCAAATCCCTATGTACTTCTCTTCGAAATATCATATTATTAACGAAAACACTCGGTATTTTTTTTTCAGATCGACGTTGAAGAGAGTTCTGCTGCGTGCCGCGGAGATGACAGCACCTGACGCGAGAGCTTCCCCAGCGCCACCGTGCGGCGTGAAAAATGTGAAAAAAATGTTTTTTGATACATTAATAAACAAGGATCAAAACCCAAACAAATTTTTCGAATATCTCTTTTTTTTTCCCACAAAAAAAAATTCTTGAAAAATGTGAAAAAAACAGGGGGTCACAGTGGTGTTCTCCCTTAAATATCATCTCCTTCCGGGAGCGTTCACAACTCTGCTCTTGAATCGAACGACAATTAATGGCACATGCATCGTAGAAAAGTGTATCCGCGGATTGACCTGGAACGAAAAGCTATATTGTACGTAACTTTTTTCTCTATATTTAATTCGTTTCAATTTTGTCCGTCGGATAAAGGGTTGCGGTGAAAGAAAAAGAATAAAAAGAAGTCAGAGCCAAAAGGTTGAAGTTTAATGCTAAAAACGGATCGCTAGCGTGTGTATGTGTGTGTGTGTGTTGAACGAAAGAATGAATAAAATATTTAGGTCTTTAGTTCGACAATCGGACACGACATGGTATGGCAAACACTAGTTTCCCGCGTACTGACGTCAGTCACGAGAGTTCGCACGCTAATTACACTCGGTGTGTTTTTTTCAATTTTACCCGGAAAAATTACGGTAATTTTCATATATTACGAGTGCACTTTTTTTTTGTTGCTAATCGTTCGCTAAGCGCGAGAGTTCTCGGTGTCGCGTTTATAACTGAGACGTTACGAGAAGGGCAGAAAAAAAACGAACTTGCGAAAGTTCATATGCAATGCCACGCGTTCTCTCAACCGTGTAAAAATAGAGCTGTGGCATAAAAAGAAGAGAAAAAGAAAACATTGGCAAGTATCCCGAGCGTAGAAACGAATAGAACCAATAGAGAGGGTCGTGCTCTCATTACATATTAGTTTATCGAGTATGTTCGATTCATTGACGTTTTGTGCGCAGTATGACTGGCATTTCTTTTGAACGAGTGAGTAATACGTAAATTTTCTTGGCCAAAAATCATTTCCGGCTCGGCCATATCGACATCGCTCGTCAGTTTATCCCGTGTAGCAATTCCGATGGGGATTCAGTTCGATTCTCGTTATCACTGGCCACCGGTAAGGATCCATCTACGGCTCCCATCAGATCCCATGACCGAAATGAAACGATCGTTAAATGTTGAGAAGGGATTTTTTTCAATCTTCACGTTTTTCATATTGATTTTTTGAGTTTACGGCAAAAACTCGGTGTTATTCGTAATCAGCGGAAAATTTCCGATCGATTAGGGTATCGAAACATTGGAAAAAAAGAAAAAAAAATTTTTTGTAATTTTTTGCCCACCTTTTCGGAAACCTAAAAATCTCGAAATTTCAAATGGTCATAACTTGGCTCCCGTTTCATCGATTTTGGGTTTTGACCAGCGTTTTGAAAACGTCTCGAGTAGACTTAGAGAATGCATTTTGGATCATCCCAATATCTCAATTATTGTAGCCGTGAGAGCGGGTTGAAAATCGGCGAAAAAAATGAGAAGGGATATGTATGGAGAAATTCGCAAAAATTGATGGTCCGACTTTAAAAATCTGTGAAAAATCGAAAAATAATGATAGCACAATGATTCAAGCGCCATTTTAAAGGGTTTTCGATCACGAAAAGAATGAGCACAGAGTGGGGTTCCAACTCCACCGGGGAGCAACATTACAGCAATTTTAGTGAAGGCACTTCTGGTTGACCGAAATATTAAAAAATTTTGAATTTTTTAATTTTATTTTAGCACGCTATATCGATGTATTTTGACTTGTTGATTATTAATTCAGTAACCATTTCTTTGAGAAACTCGAAATTTCATTGAAAATCGTCCAAAAAGTGATTTCTTCGATTGTGGCGTTTTTCCCCATCGATTTTTTTAGTTCTCGATAAACACCCGGTCTTATATTCGTTATCAGTGGAATTCATGAGTCATTTGAAAACGTTTGACTCCAAAGTCTCAAAGTTCAACGACCAATTTTACGGATAAACGTGAAAATTCCATGTATATATATATATGTATAATGCTTTAACGTATATGAGAACTTGTCGTTTGGTAATACTGCAATTTCGAGCACACGAGCTTGTCGTAAAACGGTGGCATTGGATAATGATACATAAACGATCACCCTTCGAAGTATCAAAGTCCAAAATGCTCTACCAGACGACACGATGACTAGCGCGAGCAAAAACGTTTATTGTGCCTCCCGGCGTTGTAATATATACAAATATAGATAAGCGAGTATATTTCTATCTTTCGAACTCTCGCACAGTTCATAACGAAACAAAAATGAATCGTAATACTGAATATCTCAATTAACCGATTGAGAAAAAAGAAATTAACATAGAGTGTAATTCAAAAGTAATATTCAATGAAAATAGAAAGGCGTGAATTTTTTTTGTTTCTATTTCAAGGCTCCGTTACACATTGTCAAACGTTCAAGGGCATTTATACTAATGAGTTCCAATAATACCTTTCTAATTGTAGTATAAACAAGAATTCAAAGATTAACATTTAAACATATTGAAATATCGATTTTCGTTGTTGTTCTTTCCAACTTCATATCGTGTCCCACAGATTCTCTATTCTTGATAGTAATGTTAAATTATATAAATACCAACCGAGAGAATAAATAAATAAAATTTTTCTCAGGGACTTCCGGTTTGGCAATCAAACGTAAAAACGTGCGTTTAGCCTTTTTTTTTCCCAACGTTCAAGCGATTTATATATATTTATGGCCCGCGAAAATTTATCCATTCGGTCCTAGATGCTAGTGCGACGACTCGTCGAATTTTCCCAACGCCCCGAATTCACCGGGATAGCGTCTCTCTCTTTATATATATACCGAACAAGAGAGTCCTGCAAAATGTCTATAGTACAACGTCACCGCAAATATAGTAAAACGCGCGAACTCAGCGAAATCGATATAGTCCAGTCATTATATACATTTGGAAATGCATATAAACCGAGAAAGCTGATTTTTGGATATTGTGTGGCGGGGGAGGCTTAGAAAAGCTTAACTTCAAATTGTCGACCAAGATTTCCTATGTGCGTTCTCCACCATCTTGAAATAAGTGTTAAATTTTGTTTTTTTGCAATAACTTGGCTCTCCGTCGAGAAACGAAAATTGCGATGGGATACTTTTTTGTTCCTTCTTTTACGCTCTACAATTTAGGTCATATACATTTTTCACCTACCGTTCATCGTTGTCGAGATATCGAACGAGAAAGTAAAAATATTTTTTTTCTACAAAAACCACCGAAATATTTTTAAAGATTGTTAAATATAATTTTACAGTTTTTCGTCAAATTTACGTAAAAAAGTATCTAAGAAAAAAGTAAGTTAGTAAAAAAGCAAACATATGAAAATATATATACATATATTGTCATATGTTTCACAGTCGCGCCTCATTCTTGCCGTCTCCTCTTTGTGCGGTGATTCGCACGTTGTCCATGCTCGCCCGACGATTTACATCCTTGTGTGTATATAAATGCGTACAGCCAAAACAAGTTTCACTACCTGAATTTTTTACTTTCTCGTTCGATATCTCAACGACGATGAACGGTAGGTGAAAAATGTATATGACCTAAATTGTAGAGCGTAAAAGAAGCAACAAAAAAGTATCCCATCGCAATTTTCGTATCTCGACGGAGAGCCGAGTTATTGCAAAAAAGAACAAAATTTAACACTTTTTTCAAGATGGCGGAGAACGCACATGGAAATCTTGGTCGACAATTTGAAGATGAGCTTTTCTAAGCCCCCCCCACACACACAATATTCAAAAATCAGCTTTCTCGGTTCACATGCATTTCTAACCCGTTTTTTTGACGTAATGTCTGGACTAATAGCAAAACGAGAAATGTCGCGCGAGGTTGGTTAATACTTCCTCGTTCTCACGTGTGTAAAAAAAAAAGGAGGGGGGGAAAACAACAGTTGAGCGAAGACAAAGCACGCGGAATCGCGTGAGTTTCGTTATACGCAAACGGTGGATAAATTTCATGACCGTCCGTTTGTTATAGCTAGCGCGCGCGCGCGCACACCGGAATAAACGGAAACGTCACGCTAAACGACAAACAGAATGGATTTATTGGAAAAGAAAGACAAATGCGTTTGATGAATTTGTTTTGACCAAAAGAATGTCTTCCAACAGGTGCATTTAGACTCGTGAGACATATTAGTCAAACCAAACATTGAACGATTATTCACAAAGAGTTTAAGGGAGGTCACACACACAAAACAGACGCGCGCTCGCGCTCGCGCGACGAATGAAAAATAAAAATAAAGATTTTTCCACACGTTATTACATTTATATCCGATTCGTTTGTTCGATTTATAATGGCTAATACGATTCCTCGTTTCGGATGGGCATGTTTTACGTAAAATTTCGTTAATTCACTAAGTTGAACGTGAATTTGGAACTATTGGTGTGGCTAACCGGCGTCTATTAAATGCCAGTAAGTAACGAGAAATGCTACGGTAAATTCTTCGACAACAAAGAGAATACGATCAGCTGTGAGGCCAATTTTCATTTCCGAATGAGACGCGACACCGAGAGTTTCGTTACATCGGTAAAAAAGAAGAAAAAAGGAGGGTGGAAGAAAGGACTCTGCGAGGACGCAGTCAAAAAAAAAATGGCTGTTATCCATTTACATAAAGTATCGCGAGATATCGGCGCTACGTAAAAGTAAATCAGCGTGAGAGAACAATGGATGTTATGGATTCTCGCGACAGACGAATATTATTCGTTTGTATTACTTACCAAGTGTACTGTGTGAGGGTAACAACACGACTGAACAGGTTAACGACGAAACTACGCTTATACCCGCGAGAACGTCCCACAGGGAAGGTAAAGACGCCGGGGAGAAGAAAGAAAGAGAGAGAGAGAGAGAGAAAGAGAGGCTCCCACCACCCTTCGACCTCACTGGCAAACTTATCATTCCATCCGTTCTATGAAACGCAAGCTCTATCTCTCTCTCGTGTGGGTTTGTCCTCGAAGCCCAGAGCTCTAATCGATACTATATTCCAGGAATTCCGGGAGCTTTTTATTAAAATAAAAGGAAACTTTCCGCAGCGAAATACCACACGAAAACGACGCGCGAAAGCTTCGTTTTCTCGCCGCATGGCGTTGTCCATTCGTTCTTTTATTTCCGACTATTCTCGTAAATCGATCAAATACAATATTTCTCATAACTCTTTCGTAATTACTCGTCGATAATTCCCAAACATGCTTTTTGTTAACATTAGCAAAGCTGTAAGGGGCGAAGTAGGGTTAGACGGTTCAAAAAATCGATCTTTTTTTAATTTCATAAAGTGTTAGTAAAACTATTGAAAAATATGTTCCCAAAATTTTTAAATGAAAATTCCGACTCCTATTGTTAGAAGGCATTAAAGTGGGAAATAGGGTTAGGACAGCGTTTTCTCAATGATTTTCATGAATTTTTTTATAGTATAAAAAATAAATATAATTTATTGAAACTTTGAGAATATCTTATACATATATTTAAGTATACACTATAAAATTTTTTAAGAATTTCCTTGAAAAACACCGAAGAAAATTTATGAGTGCCTTGACTTTGTTTTTCTTTGTATTATTTTTTCAAACGCGTTTTTCTGAAAACGACTTTTTTTTAACTTGCGTAGACGCTAGTTTGAAAAGTTTTCAACGAACCGTTTTGAAAATTGGCAATTACTTTCTTCATAGTATTGCGCTCTATATGAACCTAAAATCGGAATATTATCATTATTCAAAATAATTTTTTTTTGCAAATAAAGTTGTAAAAAATGGCAAAAAATCATGCTTTTTTGTTTTTACCCCTGTAAAAAATTCAATTTTCTATTTTTTTTTATAGCTTTTAGGTTCATATAGAAGAGAGACATATAATAAAAGTATATTCCAACCTCGTTTGATTTAAGATGAAAATTACGGCTTCCAGAATGTACGCAAAATGCTGAGTCTGATTGTGACCTGCAATATGGGGTCGCTAATATCCCCGGTGTTTTTCAAGAAAATTCTTCAAAAATTTTATAGTATATACTTGAAAATATGTATAAAATATTCTTATAACAGGGTTAGGACAGCGTTTTCTCAATGATTTTCATGAATTTTTTCATAGTATAAAAAATGAATATAATTTGTTGAAACTTTGAGAATATTTTATACATATATTTAAGTATATACTATAAAATTTTTGAAGAATTTCCTTGAAAAGCACCGAAGAAAATTTATGACTGCCTTGACTTTGTTTTTCTTGGTACTATTTTTTCAAACGCGTTTTTCTGAAAACGACTTTTTTTGAACTTGCGTACACGCTAGTTTGAAAAGTTTTCAACCGATCGTTTTGAAAATTGGCAATTACTTTCTTCATAGTATTGCGCTCTATATGAACCTAAAATCGGAATATTATCATTATTCAAAATAATTTTTTTTTGCAAATAAAGTTGTAAAAAATGGCAAAAAATCATGCTTTTTTGTTTTTACCCCTGTAAAAAATTCAATTTTCTATTTTTTTTTATAGCTTTTAGGTTCATATAGAAGAGAGACATATAATAAAAGTATATTCCAACCTCGTTTGATTTAAGATGAAAATTGCGGCTTCCAGAATGTACGCAAAATGCTGAGTCTGATTGTGACCTGCAATATGGGGTCGCTAATATCCCCGGTGTTTTTCAAGAAAATTCTTCAAAAATTTTATAGTATATACTTAAATATATGTATAAAATATTCTCAAAGTTTCAATAAATTATATTCATTTTTTATACTATAAAAAAATTCATGAAAATCATTGAGAAAACGCTGACCCTATTTCCGCCCTTAAATCGTACAAGATTCACGTAAAATGAAAAATCGTATTAAAACCCAAAAAGAGTCGTTCAATACCGACGAAAAATTATATCGCGGATTGGCCAGCTCTACTCGCGTGCAAAATCTCCTCCCAATCGCTTCAGCCAAAGTCACAGACATTTGATTTTTGCAGCCGAACCGCACCCACGCACGCTCATCCTCCGATATTTTTTGTTTCTTTTTTGTTAGTGCTTTTACGACGTTCCGAACACCTTGACATTGAAAGCTGCAAAAAGAAATTGTCACAAAAACGCCCTTCGCGCCATCTAGAGGAAGCGGAAGTAGCGACAAAAAGTAAGCGTTATTTTTTTTTTCTTCAAACTTCCGAAAAATTGTATTTCGACGGTACTCGGCACGACAACAATGTTCTCATGAGGTATTATTTATTGGACAGACGCGCGCGCAACGCGCGTAAAAATGTTTAGACAATGTTTCTAAATTACAAAAATTCGATAATGAAGGAAAAACAATTAGAACAATGATTCCGACGGTTTGCAGGTTTTGTGCTCGAGGCAAACGTCGTAACAGCACTTCTCCAAATGGCCGCAGTCGTCATCGTCGACGCACAATTCCGGCGGTTCGTACCAGTCATCGTGGAAATTTCGTGAACACGACGGTCGCGTCGGTGGGCAGTGTTTGCTCGCGAGCGTTGGTTTCTCACGGTGATGATGTCTGTCGTTGGCGTGACCGCCGATTATACTGAACCAAAATAATGGCGACGATACCATCGGCCAAATGTCATCGCCGACGAATTTCTCGGATTTTCCGCTTGGACAACAGTAATAGGAACGTTCGAGCTCCGATTTACACCAGTACTTGCAGAATTGGACGCGCGACGCTAGCGCCAAAATTCCCGTGAACATAACGGCGAGTCCCAAAGTAAGAAATCTCATTTTTCTTTTTCCTCTTCTCTTTCGATCTCTACTTTTTACCGAGTAAAATGTTAATGTTTTTTTTTTAAATATGTATACGCACCCCGTGAATGTATCTCGCGGATGGTTCGACTCGTAATATTCCTGCATGTCCTCGGTTTTGCGTTTATAAACTGGAAAAACTTTCTCTCGCGTCTAGGACGAAAAAAAAAAGAAAAGAAAAAAAGTCGTGAAACACGGTTGTTCGCAAGTTTCATTATCTTTCTGTCGAGTAACTCATCAACTCGTATGTGCATTACCGTTAACTCATCTCTATATTCTTCGATTTACGTGCAACGTGATTCACGATTCCTCTCTCTCTCTCTCTCTCTTTCATTAATATCCCGTGCCTGTGCAAACAAACGAAGAAAATTATTCGCTCGATTATCGGCGGAAAAGTGACGACACGCGCGAGAACTCGCGGCAAAAACTAACGAGAATTGTGGGGAAAGGTTTTGGCGCTTCGGCGTTTAGTAATTCTTCACTTCTCAACACACGATGCGTATATATTATAACTAGATATATTTTTTTGTTTTCATTCATACTCGTCGATCTCTTGTTCTCGCGAGCATCAACAATTTCGTCGTTCCATTTAAAATGACAGTACGACATAATGTTTAAATTGACTATTTTTCCTTCTTTGTTTCTCGCTTTTTTTTTTTTTAATACGTACTTTGTGAACAACGGGCTTTTTTTCTCAAGCTATCGGCCTCTATTATAATTATTGTCCACCTCCCTGATTCTAGCGGAGAAAAACAGATTGACTGCGATGGCGATGACGCTGTTTTCCGCTCAGATTTAATGGCCCCCGTTTTGGAGTTTTAGAATTTTGAGGATTACTTTATTTTAGTTTAGACGAGGATATTATCGTTGCTTGTCTAAAACCCGAATAGACGAATGGCCATTGATAAGTTGGGAACAAAAATCCCTAAAATAGACATATATATGGGTCATCCCACGTAAAATCGACTTGACTATGAGCCTCACCGTCTGGATTATTGTTATTAATTTTTCATAATGTCGTTGCAACTCTAAAAGTTATAGAATATTTTTCTACATTTTTTTCTAATCGTTATTCAGTATCTCAAATAATTCTGAAGAATCGTCTAACACAGAAAATTTACAAAAAAAAAAGTACATGACTCTAAGGGTCGTAATAATACGGAAAATTTTGAACCAAATCGCAGAGGGCGAGGGTGACAGTCACGGCAATTTCACGTGGAATATCCCATGTGTGGGTGTGTCAATATATACGTTCAGCCTCAGTCAGAATATTGTTTAAAAAATATAACATTTTTACCTCCCCTAATAGGGCAAATGTCTATCCCATAAATTTTTGAGAATCCCGTATGTGTTACGAAAAACGTGCAATAATCCTGTTTCACTCTAAATAATAATAATAATAACGATAATAATAATAGGTAAAACGCGCTACAAGCTGGACGGCTCGAGGGTGAACTAAAAATCAATCTGACCCCTCATGGAGTTTTGATCCTCTCTAAAAGCTTAAAAGCCCTTCAAAGTTTCGTCGATATCACCTCTTTGAAAAAAAAAAAAAATAAAGAAAAAAAAAAAAAATCGCGTTCCAGTAAAACATTGCGCGCATCTTCTTCTCGATCGTCCGCGGTCTCTCAGATTTTTTTCTGCCCCACCTGATTTTGCTCCCCGGTGCTGCTGTCATTCGGAAAATCGAGGGATTTACTTCGAGCCGATTTCTCTCGTCTCTCGATCTCTCGTGTACCAGTCAAAACACGATTCTCACATTTACGACACTCAGGCTCAAGCATCTACGCAAGAATATTGACCAGTCGTTGGTACTCTCGTCGTCTTCCTCGTCGCTCGTTATCGACGGGGCGATGTCCTAGGAAGCCGCCGTTGGATTTGCCGTTGGCGACGCGTTAATACCGACCGTTTGTTTGGCTCGTCGACGCTTATTCAATAGAGGATTGTTCGTATGATCGAGTTGCTTCAGACCCGCGGTGTCGTAATCAACTCGCATTGTTGCCAACGACCGTGTCATTTCTTCCTGCACCTCGGGCCACAATTCCTCACCCTCGCGCAATACACGACCCGTATGCAATGGCGTTGCTGGAACTTCCGTGTGCTTCTACAATTAAGATAAAAGAAGAAAAAAAAAAAACCAGTAGAATAAAATAAAATTTCGTTTCCATGACGAGTGACGTTACTAGACGGTAAGCCTCCATCTCCCATAAACGCATATACCCCAAAGTCATATTCCCCAAATGCATATTCCCCAAAGTGCATATCCCCCAAATGCATATTCCCCAAAATGCATATCCCCCAAATGCATATTCCCCAAAATGCATATCCCCCAAATGCACATTACCCAAAAGCATATCCCCCAAATGCATATACCCCAAAAGCATAATCCCCAAATGCATATACCCCAAAAGCATATCCCCCAAATGCATATACCCCAAAAGCATAACCCCGAAATGCATATTCCCCAAAATACATGGTAAGCCTCCATCTCCCCTAAACGCATATACCCCAAAGTCATATTCCCCAAACGCATATTCCCCAAAGTGCATATCCCCGAAATGCATATTCCCCAAAATTCATATCCCCCAAATGCATATTCCCCAAAATACATATCTCACCAATGTGTATTCCGCAAAATGGATATGGGGCATTCTATGCCAACTGGCACAACTTTGGGACTGACCTACTTTGATTTTTCCCCTGATTTTTTTATATTGTTTTTATTACTGAAGAGACCATCTGTGCTTTCGTTCAATTTTTTTTCTTTTCGTTCTCATTTTATAATATGCCAGGAACGTTCCAGAAAATCACATTTAGAAGAAAATGTTCGGCTCCCACAGTAGGGGAGCTATAATTGAAGAAGAAGAAGCCATTGCAAAACGAAAAAAATTATTCGGTCGTTTTTCTCGACATTATTTTATTTAATGGGGTTAGATTTCGTATTCAATCTCGTAAGTATTCATTACCCCCTATAAAAAACTTGTTATTTTCATTGGCTATTGATTTTGTCATGCTCGGAGTTCGGCGCGAACTTCTGATCGCACGTTCGTACGAACTTAACCTACAAATCAGCGCACAAAGCGCGGACACCGATTCTAGTAATTTATAAAATGAGAACGGAAAGAAAAAAAAATTGAACAAAAGCGCAGATGGTCACTTCTGTATTAAAAACAATATAAAAAATTCAGGGGAAAAATCAAAGTAGGTCGGTCCCAAAGTTGTGCCAGTTGGCATGGAATGACCCATATCCATTTTGCGGAATACACATTTGTGAGATATGTATTTTGGGGAATATGCATTTGGGGGATATGCTTTTGGGGTATATGCATTTGGGGGTTGTGCTTCTAGGGTATATGCATTTGGGGGATATGCTTTCGGGGTATATGCATTTGGGGTAATCCCCAAATGCATATATAAAAGCATAATCCCCAAATGCATATACCCCAAAAGCATAATTGCTTTTGGGGTATATGCATTTGGGGATTATGCTTTTGGGGTATATGCATTTGGGGGATATGCTTTTGGGTAATATGCATTTGGGGGATATGCATTTTGGGTAATATGCATTTGGGGGATATGCACTTTGGGGAATATGCATTTGGGGAATATGACTTTGGGGTATATGAGTTTATGGGAGATGGAGGCTTACCAAATACATATCTCACAAATGTGTATTCCGCAAAATGGATATGGGGCATTCCATGCCAACTGGCACAACTTTGGGACCGACCGACTTTGATTTCTCCACTGATTTTTTTATATTGTTTTTTAATACTGAAGAGATCATCTGTGCTTTTGGTCAATTTTTTTTTCTTCCCGTTCTCATTTTATAAATTACTGGAATCGGTGTCCGCGCTTTGTGCGCTGATTTGTAGGTCAAGTTCGTCGTCTACGATCGTGCGATCGGAAGTTCGCACCGAACTCCGAGCATGACAAAATCAATAGCCAATGAAAATAACAAGGTTTTTATAGGGGGTAATGAATACTTACGAGATTGAATACGAAATCTAACCCCATGAAATAAAATAATGTCGAGAAAAACGATCGAATAATTTTTTTCGTTTTGCAATGGCTTCTTCTTCTTCAATTATAGCTCCCCTACATATCCATTTTGCGGAATACACATTTGTGAGATATGTATTTTGGGGAATATGCATTTGGGGGATATGCTTTTGGGGTATATGCATTTGGGGGATATGCTTTTGGGGTATATGCATTTGGGGATTATGCTTTTGGGGTATATGCATTTGGGGGATATGCATTTTGGGGAATATGCATTTGGGGGATATGCTTTTGGGGGATATGCTTTTGGGGTATATGCATTTGGGGGATATGCACTTTGGGGAATATGCATTTGGGGAATATGACTTTGGGGTATATGCGTTTAGGGGAGATGGAGGCTTACCTACTGGACTCCGTATTTATTAAAAACTTGGATATGTTGCTTCCTCATCGTTTTCGCACATTCACAAACTTTTCCTCTATGACTAAGAGGCTTTTTCAATTTTGGCTTTCTCATATAGAGGAAGCTTTGTGTATCTGCAGAATGGATGAAGAAGCAATATGCAAGTTTCAATTTGCACCATTTTTTATCCCCCTCAAATTGATGGTATCACATTTTTATCGTATCGCGAAGAACTCGAATTGCGATGAGGCAATTGTGAAATTGAAAAAAGAATTAAATTTCCAATAAAAATAAATAAAAATAAATGAAACGATCTCTTTATCGACTTTTACATTATCGTCTTGACTTCAAGTCAATAAGGTTAAACAAAATTTACAACGAAAAAAAAACGTGATATTCATGATTTTTTTTCGTTTCTTACCGCGATCCACTTGTTGCGCATAACTTCTTCGAGCTGTAATCTCTTTGCGGGATCGGTGCACAACATTCCTTTGATAAGATCGCGAGCCTCGGTGCTAACGTTCGACCACTCGGGCGATGGAAAATCATACTGACCGAGTCTTATTCTTTTCTTCATACCGGGCGATATAGCGAGACCGTGATTACTGTAGAACGGCGGAAAGCCGCAAAGTCTGAAACGTTATATTCATTAATGAACATTCGCGTAAGCGAACATTTGAATTGATTTATTGAAACTCGTGTGATTAATGAATTTTGCCGGACGAGATTTGTCCGTCCTTTATCGCGTATACGTGCGATAAGTACTATAAGGTGATTATCCGTGTCGATATAGATGTAAAAAAAAAAAAAAAATAGAATGCATCGTTTACTCAGGTTTTTTTTTTTCAACGTTCAGTCATTAAACAAAGTCTCGCTCTTTGTCGGATTATGTGTCAAGGTGAAGCCGGACAATTACTCTTTGCACGCTACATATCGATTTGATTCTAGTCGTTTTACAATTGGCAAAGATTCTTTCTCGATTTTTGAATATATACTGTAGATGTCACAATTGTTTAGCGTTAATTTAAATTCTCCTAATAATTTGTACTCACAGAATGTACATGATAACTCCGAGGGACCATATATCGCAGCTTTTATCGTATTTTTCCGGTCCCAATACCTCGGGAGCTTAAATAACAATAAAATATTCGTAAATTGTATTATTTCCTCATGGAGAACGCTTTGTTTTTGTGTAGATTTTTTGTTTTTTTCGTATTTTCAACGTCAATGTATTGAAAATATCATTTTTACAAAATTAACAAAACTTTTTCCGCTCTCACCGACATAATATGGTGTGTAGCAAGGTGTCTGTAGTGTATCCTTCAGATGTGTCTCTTTCGCGAAACCAAAGTCCGTTAGTTTCAGAATTCCTTGGCTGTCTGTGAAAATGAAAATGGAATGAGAGGCACATTTAGTTGTTGACGAGTGTAGAAACAGCTCGTTAACGCTCGTTAGCATCCTGTCGTTTGGTTGCGGTGACATAATAATGCATGTTTTCTAAAAATGCGTTTATCACTCTTTATACGCATTGCCCAACCCCTCTAGACTCGACAATATTGTTCTTTCTATCTTGTTTCTTCGATGACGAGCCCATGACTATTTAAAGATATCTCATCGAAGAGCTTCAGGGATTTAAACTCGGGCGGGTAAGGAAACGGCTAGATTTCAATACCTCGAAAAATTCACTCGACCAAACACATACACATTCGTCACTTCGGTCACACTTATTTATTAGTCCTATTACGTCATTTATTCTAAATGGAGTAAAATCAGCGAAGGCATTTGTAGTAATGAAAAAAAAAAAGAAAATTCATAATGATTTTATGACAAAATTACAAAAAGATGTCATTCTGAACTAGTCATTCGTTATTTCGTAAATAAACGTTATTTCTAATGATTTTTTATTCTCTGCCACGAATGTTGATTAAATGTTCTTTAATGAAAAATCATTAGATTATAGTTAAATATGAAACAATTGTTATTTATCACCCTCATTTTCTAAACTGATGAAGCAACGACAAAAATACCGGAAGTAATATTCCCTCGCGAGTTCTCGTTACCCGTCGTCAAAGTGCGATGACGCGTGAGACACGCTCATTGAGCATAAAGAAAATCAATCATGTGTATAGTCACGACGCGAGCATGCAATCACAATTTTCCGCTTCTATGCCTGATCTCTCTCTCTCTCTCTCTCTCTCTCTCTCTCTCTCTCTCTCTCTGTCGCTTCTACCCACTCGCATTCCACGATAGGAGTATTAAGAGATTATGAATCAATCGAAACGAGTGTGCAAGAGACATTCAACATTTTCGTTACCGTAGTAACGAAACTAGCTAGCCAACCGGGCGTTAATACTCGTGGGAGTTGGTTCGCATTTTCTTGGGATTAAAAAACGAAAGATACCCACCCCGCTTCGAGTACAAGAGATTCTCGGGTTTGAGATCCCTGTGGGCGATATTCATATCGTGTAGATGTTTAACGGCGGAGCAAATCTCGTACATTATCTCTGCAGCTTCTGAAACGAGAAAGACGGGAGAAATATTGTTAATTGAGAAATAGAGAAAGAGAGCTTTGTAATCTTCCTATATTCGTAGCGTTATTCTATCAGCTCGATTTTCATATATATATTCATCGTTAGAGGCACATTCTAACGGTGGATAAATCCTCGTGAAACACGATTCTTATGATTTATTAGCGAGAATAGTTGCGCGGCAGTGACTCGCCAAATATATAAGTATAGTATATATTGCCGCATTAGTATCTCGCGCTCTCGTGACACACTCGTGACAATGAAATTCTATATATTTAACGAACAATTGCCGTGCGTTATCACGTTCCGTTATTATCAAAGTTGTGTTTTTTTTTTTATTCAATTTCTCATACATACACCAAGATGCCGAGAAATTGCAATATCGCTCGGGATTCGAATTCCTCGATCGGACAACGTCGAATTGTTATCGTTAAAATTCGTCAAGATGATTGGAGGATCAAGAGTTTGGAATTAGATTTTTTTTAATAAAAAAAAATTCAAATCACTCACCTCTTTCCGTAAACGCTCCATCCTGATTGTCTTGTATTCTCTGGAAAAGCTCGCCGCCCTCCATACTGTAATAAGAGAAAAAATAAGTCAGCAATGGAATTATCTCATTTCGACTAATTAAGATTTTGTATCGATTTGATCGGTTTTATACAACGAAATTTGTTCGTTTAATTCAAGATATGCTTCGAAGACGTATACAAAATGAAATTGGACGATATTACAAAAATAAAGAACGGCACGTTTTTATAATAGGCTTGAAAAGTTATATTAGACATCTTTGTCATTAATAAACTGAATAATGTGGCTCGTGATGTAATTTGAAATGGGACAGCAGGTGAATATCTGTAATCTAAGAGTTTGATCCTTTTCTTTTTGTTTCCTCGCAAACCCACCTTCGTTTCTCTCTCTCTATCACTCTCACTGCTTGTGATAAGATACACCATGACTCACCATTCCATGACGACGAGTAAACACTTGTTGCCGCTGTACGTGTTCTCGTAGACATCCTTGACTTGGACGATGTGCTTGCAGTTCGAGGCTCTCCAGTGTAGCTCAACTTCACGGCGTGCCTTCGTACAGTCATGAAGTACCTGGAAATGTGATAATTGATTTGTAGTAACAACAAAAAATGAAACAATAGCACTGAATCGTGTGCAAAGCCCTGCACATTTACAAATTCATTTTAAATGAAACGTGGCGATTGTTTTTTTTTTCTTTTTTTTTAATAAAAACAAGGATTGCTCTATGAGTAAGCAAAATTGAAATTTCTTCAACTATATTACGGGGAACGTTTTCTTTCCCTCTTTCTGTATGCCACTCCATTTTTTGATAAATATTGATCGATTCCTCCACCTTTCTGCACGGGTCGACTAACATTCATCAAAAAAACAATTGATCACGCTTCAGCCGATATTTAATACAGACATTTACTCGCGCTGAACGTTATCGTTTCCTGGCTATGTACATTTTTAAATATATATATATATATATATGAGGGTGACATCACGCAAAAGATTCCAAGAGACACACACACTCTACTCGGTCGTCGTGTAGACTGGGGTTTATCGAACGCTTCTCGTTCTCGCTTCGAATTAACACCTTAGACTAAAGCCAGCGTGGAATGTCACTATTGGATATTTAATGTTTAACGTTACGTTTGTCGCTAATTAGTAATAATAGATTAATAATTTTTTGAAGTAATGGTTAAAAAGAAATTTGTCAGTAGTTGAATTATTATTGTACTGTTATTATTATCTTTCATACTAACATTCGACAATTGCCGATTCATAGCACTTCCGGGAGGGTCAGAGAGAGAGAGAGAGAGAGAGAAAGAGCGAATTAGTAAAGTATTGAACTAGTTTTTTTCGGCAAGTTGAATGAACTCTGCTCTGCGCGTGAAGGTATGAGCAAGGTCTCGAATGGCCTTTTAACTTGTCAACGAGAATTCTTTTTCCCCGCACACAATTTATCTTTCCACACATCGGAAGTACGAATTTATTAGAGTTCAAATAATAGTTAATAAGAATCGAAAGGATTATTTAAAAATTAATTTTACTTCGGACAAATGGATGCTTTTTTTTTCTCACAACACTTTCAAATTCTATATGACTTCTTATATTCTTTCGCGCAAAAGACTTTGGCAGTTACGTCTCGAATTTCTCTTTCAACACCATCGGAATTTCATGACGACTTAAAAATGCCTTCGACCGAGTTTTTTTTCTTCTCTCTTTCTTCTGTTTCTTTTCATGGAATTTCTATTCTTCTTGGATTCTTCGGTTTCGACGATACCTGACCTTTGTATACGATTTTTTCGGCGGTACAAATGAAACTCAATCAAAGACTCGGATCAAACGCATTTTGTTCGTTACTTTTTCCGTCAAAATTATTCAGTCACTGTCTCGGGGGGGGGGGGGGGGGGGGGGGGTTGTGAACTCGGAGAGGATTCACCATCGATCATGCTAATCAATCGTGATTATTAATAATCTTTGACTATTAAATTCTTTTCATCTCGTGTGTACGAGCACTAGTACGAGTATATATGGACTCTTGGACATTATTGTGCAACATCGAATAAATTCGGATGATTTCATCAATTAGCCGATTATTTAACCACGTCGTTCTCAACTCGTTACTCGAAACCTATTAAAGAATTTACAGCGAAAGAATCTTCGGCGGTCAATTTCATAATGAAAAAACTCTTGGAATCTCGTTCTTTTTCACGAATTATACTTTCAATCAACTAAATTTTCAATCGTTTTTCCCTTCTACCTCAATAATTTGTCTTCTTTAAGATAAAAAATTTTGTATCTTTTTTTCGTAATACGTGACGAAGAAAAAAAAAAATTTGCCTCCTAGCGTAACGTTGAATGAGAAATAGTAAGCCGATATATAAATAGCTCGTGACTCTTGTGTTGGCCAAACTCAGTCGGGGATCTCGTCTCGACGTTCCTCTCTCTTTCTCCGTTCCTCTAAACATATAATTACCAGAACGCAAATTGTACTTTACAGTGATTCAGTATTGTGATACTTTTGCTCGTCTTGAATTAAGCAGACATTTTGAAGAACAAAATATACACATTAATCTTTGATTTAGGTCGCTAATCTTTTTTCTTGTTGTTGTTTTTTTTTCCCCCATTAAAAACGAGAACAAATGGCCAAAAAAAATTACCACGGTTGCGATTTTATAAAATTTAATTTTCTCGAAATTTCACGACAATGCTGTGAAAGCTCGATAAGGAAACCAAAATTGCGAAAGATTTATTTCAACGGAGAGTGAACTTTGAGTAATTGTGGAGAATTTCGAGGAAGCACCTTGCAATTTTTAATTTGCTACGTGTTTTTTTTTTTCATTGTTAATCACCTTAAGGGCATATTTTTCCTTGGTTTTTTTGTCATAACACTCGACCACTTTGCCATTGATACCAAGCCCGAGAACGTGATTGCTGATCGCATAGTCTTCGGTTATCGGCGTTTCTTTGGGTAAACGACCGTCGATACCGGACGTCAGAGGATGTTCCATTTTCGTGTTGTTCGTCGTTGCACGAACGGTCGATGATAATCTCGTGCTGTTATGACGTTTAACGTTCTCGTTCAATTTTTCGGAAATCTCTTTATCCTCGGGTGGACTACTACGCTTTCTTTTTCCCGATTCCTTTGTCTCGCGTTGTTTATGCTGACTCTCAACGGCACTCTGATGAAGTGGTTTTTTTGGTTTTCTGAAAAGAAGAAAAAAAACCGAAAATTTAGGTCGATAAATTCGTATTGACGATTAGTAGCATTAAATTAACGAAAATAAAGATGGGCAACGTTCGGAGGAAAAAACAAACACGATTGTTTAACAATTGTTATTTGTCAAATTTTTATTGTGTATTTTGAAATATTATGAATTTCTATCGAATGAAAATTTTCATTGGTATTTTATGCGCGAAGCATCATTAATTCAAATTCTGGCCATCGTTGATCGAAAAATTCAACAATCGTGTTTCCACTGATTACGATATAAATAAAGATAATATATTAGGGCAATTTTTTTTTTCGACTACTTTTTTTTTCAGTCCCCACCCGAAATTTTGTTGGATATGTCGAAAAAGAAATTCCCTGAAAGTTACAGCCCTTAATATTAATTATAAGTACTTTCCCAAAGCGTGAGAAGATTTTCCATCTAAAATACACGTAAATCGAAATTTTTTTTTTTTCAAATTTCTATAACTCAGCCGCATTTTATGCTATCATATTGTTCTTGGTTTCGATTTACTCGGAATAAAACAATCTAAAAAAGTGCCTTTTGCGGCGAAAGTGTAAATTGTACTGATGAGTTGGTACGGGTCACTGAAGTTGATTTTTACTCAAAATTCTCATTTTTTAGCTGTTATCTCCGAAACAATCAACTTTACGAAAAAAATGTAAATAAAAAATTTGTTGGAAATTTGATTTCCTACAAAAAAGGTCCTATCGACCCAATTGCTTAGATTAATATTTCTTGAGATATTGAACTTCAACTTATGAGTAGTATAAAATTTATAAAATATGAGATATGAAATAGTTAAAAAAATTAAAAACATAAAGTTCAATATCTCAAGAAATATTAATCTAAGCAATTGGGTCGATAGGATCTTTTTTGTAGGAAATTAAATTTCCAACAAATTTTTCATCTACATTTTTTTCGTAAAGTTAATTGTTTCGGAGATAACAGAAAAAAAAACGAGAATTTTGGGTAAAAATCAACTTCAGTGACCCGTACCAACTCACCAGTACAATTTACACTATCGCCGCAAAAGGCACTTTTTTAGATTGTTTTATTCTGAGTAAATCGAAACCAAGAACAATATGATAGCATAAAATGCGGCTGAGTTATAGAAATTTTAAATAAAAAAAAATCGATTTACGTGTATTTTAGATGGAAAATCTTCTCACGCTTTGGGAAAGTCTTTAGAATTAATATTAAGGGCTGTAACTTTCAGGGAATATCTTTTTCGACATATCCAACAAAATTTCGGTTAGGGACTGAAAAAAAAAATAGTCGATAAAAAAAATCGCCCTAATAAATATGTTCATACGTATATGTATATATTTTTTTTTTCTGTTTTTTTATGTATCTAATGTGTTTGCGGTGCGTAGTAGGAGTCGTGGGGCATAAAAATGTATGCATATGCGATGAAAGACACCGATGCAGCAAACTATGACGAAATACATATTAGACATGCACATACGTACAAAAGAGTTTTGCCAACAAAAATGCTATGCCACATGTAAAACATTCCATGAAAGAAACGGAAAGAACAAATAAATCAGTAAAGTGCGAAAGGTTTGCATTATGAATAAAAATTAAACACAAGGAAAGAAATAAAAAATAGACACAAGAAAAAAATATGAAAACCACGAAACCCAAAAAGTTGCGCGCGCGCGTGTGTGTGAGATAATTTTGCACATACAGCAAAAAATAAAGAATTTGTTGGTCAAGCATTTTATTCGTCTTAATCGTAATGACAAAATTGTTCGGAATTACGCTATACAATAATATTTATATCCCATTTTTGTTTTAGGCCTTTTCTTTTTTTCAGCTTTTATTGTTAGACGAAATTTCAAATCATTCGGTTTGATACATCAGGAATGACACTTGACCGAAAGATTGTAGGTATGATTAATACTTGAAGCTGTGATGATTTTTTTTTTTTTGGAGATCGAACGATTTGGTATAACGATTGATTAAAACGTGATTCAGAGACCTCCAAAATTTCCAGTTAGTCGCCGGCTTCGGCATCGATGAAACGACCCCTCGACCCTCGTTTCTTTTCAATCGTGGCGCGCGATCGCACAAAAAAAGCCCTCTTGCGACCTCTCGAATAAACGTGTCCGTGCGGAAATTGCAAAATTTCTTTGTCTTTACTTTTCTTTCGACTCTTATTCTCTTTCTCGTATGGTCCTCGTTAAATGTTCTTAAATGCACTGAAAGTTGCCAACAAACTGCCGCTGTTGTCTATCGCACGATAGAGAAAGAGAGAAAGAGAGAAAGAGAGCGCATGCAGTGGACTATATTATAACGACTCTGAGTTGCGTGTGCGTTACACTCGCGTAGTTGGACGATAAGGGGGCTGAAAAAAAAAATCATTAACGGAGATAAACTTGTGAGGATATAAGATAAGGAATGTGAAAGTAATATTGAATTATATCGATAAAGGTGATACGGGGATTTTTAAAAAAATCACTGTTATTAGACATTTAAAAAATCAAACATGCTCACACACACAAACACACACACACACAACATCATGAATTTAAGGGTTCACCATACCCCTGCGCGCGCACTAAAAACCGAGTAAATTTGAAAAATTATTACAAAGGTTATATGATGGAAAAAAATTAAATTGTTGACTCCACATTTTTTATTAACTTTTCAACTATCAAAAAAAATATATAAATTTTTTTTTTTCCGTATCAACATTATTTAAACGCGTTTTTCTCGAAATTACGTTTTTAGACAGAGTCAGCACGATAACACAGTCAGTTTTTGATATTTTTAAACTTTTTTTTTCTTCAAATCTTGATAATTATTTTCTCGACAGTCTGATGAGAGATTTAAAAAATTTTTTGCTTGGACAATTTTTTTATAAATTATTAAACGTTAAATTTTTTTATAAATTATTAAACGTTAAATTTTTTTTTTTTTTAATCGCATACTAAAATTTGAAATACTGTAATTTCTTTATTTAAAAAAAAAAATAATAATAACAATAATTGCGTTTTTCTCGAAATTACGTTTTTAGAGAATGTCAGCACGATAACACAGTCAGTTATTGGTTTTTTTTAACTTTTTTTTTCTTCAAATCTTGATAATTATTTTCTCTACAGTCTGACGAGAGATTTAAAAAATTTTTCGCTTGGACAATTTTTTTATAAATTATTAAACGTTGAATTTTTTTTTTTTTAATCGCATACTAAAATTTGAAATACTGTAACTTCTTTATTTTTGAAAAAAAATAATAATAACAATAATTGCGTTTTTCTCGAAATTACGTTTTTAGAGAATGTCAGCACGATAACTCAGTCAATTTTTGATATTTTTAAACTGTTTTTTTCTTTAAACCTTGATAATTATTTTCTCTACACTCTGACGAGAGATTTTTAAAAATTTTCGCTTGGACAATTTTTTTATAAATTATTAAACGTTAATTTTTATTTTTTTTCTAATCGCATACTAAAATTTGAAATACTGTAATTTCTTTATTTTTGAAAAATAATAATAATAACAATAATTGCGTTTTTCTCGAAATTACGTTTTTAGAGAATGTCAGCACGATAACACAGTCAGTTATTGGTTTTTTTTAACTTTTTTTTTCTTCAAATCTTGATAATTATTTTCTCTACAGTCTGACGAGAGATTTAAAAAATTTTTCGCTTGGACAATTTTTTTATAAATTATTAAACGTTGAATTTTTTTTTTTTTAATCGCATACTAAAATTTGAAATACTGTAACTTCTTTATTTTTGAAAAAAAATAATAATAACAATAATTGCGTTTTTCTCGAAATTACGTTTTTAGAGAATGTCAGCACGATAACTCAGTCAATTTTTGATATTTTTAAACTGTTTTTTTCTTTAAACCTTGATAATTATTTTCTCTACACTCTGACGAGAGATTTTTAAAAATTTTCGCTTGGACAATTTTTTTATAAATTATTAAACGTTAAATTTTTTTTTTTTAATCGCATACTAAAATTTGAAATACTGTAACTTCTGTATTTTTGAAAAAAAATATAATAATAACAATAATTGCGTTTTTCTCGAAATTACGTTTTCACACAATGTCAGCACGATAACTCAGTCAATTTTTGATATTTTCAAACTTTTTTTTCCTTCAAATTTTGATAATTATTTTCTCTACAGTCTGACGAGAGATTTTTAAATTTTTTCGCTTGGACAAATTTTTTATAAATTATTAAACGTTAATTTTTTTTTTTTAATCGCATACTAAAATTTGAAATACTGTAATTTCTTTATTTTTGAAAAAAAAATAATAACAATAATTGCGTTTTTCTCGAAATTACGTTCTTAGACAATGTCAGCATGATAACTCAGTCAATTTTTGATATTTAAAAATTTTTTTTTTTCAAATCTTGATAATTATTTTCTCTACAGTCTGACGAGAGATTTTAAAAATTTTCGCTTGTATAATTTTTTTATACATTATTAAACGTTAATTTTTATTTTTTTTCTAATCGCATACTAAAATTTGAAATACTGTAATTTCTTTATTTTTGAAAAATAATAATAATAACAATAATTGCGTTTTTCTCGAAATTACGTTTTTAGACAATGTCGGCACGATAACTCAGTCAATTTTTTATATTTTTAAACTTTTTTTTTTCAAATCTTGATAATTATTTTCTCTACAATCTGACGAGAGATTTTAAAAATTTTTTGCTTGGACAATTTTTTTATAAATTATTAAACATTAATTTTTTTTTTTTTTAATCGCATACTAAAATTTGAAATACTGTAATTTCTTTATTTATGAAAAAAAATATAATAATAATAACTATAATTCCCTCCGTCAGACCATTACTACTACGTTATTTCACTAGATTCTTTTATATTTTTTAATATTGGATAATTTTTTATAAAGTTTTACGACGCCGACAAGGAGCGCGCCATGGTTTCCATCGGTAGTCCATTTATAACCGTAAAAAAATAATGTAATATCGAAAAAGAAAATATTTCAATTTTTTTTCTTACAGTTGAAGAGTTAATAAAAAATGGGAAATCAACAATTCAATTTTTTTTTTCACAGTATAACGTTTATAATAATTGTTCATATTTACTCGGTTTTCAGGGCGCGCGCAGATATGTGGGTGTATGGTGAGCCCTCTAAGAAAAAGATGTAACGAAAACAAAGTGTCCTCGATGAGGAATCAAAATTGTTTAAAAATTTTTTCCGCTTATTACCAACGACCGATTTATACATCTCGCAATATTCGTAAATGCCTGAACGACTTTTTTTTTGTTACGCTTTCGCCTCTCTCTCTCTCTCGTGTTCTCAAAGTGTAAGACGTTTTTGACGTTTTTATCGATGTCTCACGCGACAATAATTAATTTTCACGTTAACGAGACAATTTAGAGAGAGAGAGAGAGAGAGAGACAGTTAGATTTACGAGTGCAGAAAACGACAGGTGAGCGCGCGCTAGACAATTATCGCAGAGCCGTTTTGCAACCGATATTTTATTCCGTTTGATATGTGTTTAATCATGATCGCTAAAGTTTTCCCCCATCATCATATATAAATACTAGGGCGATTTTTTTTACCGACTATTTTTTTTTTTCAGTCCCCACCCGAAATTTTGTTGAATATGTCGAAAAAGAAATTCCCTGAAAGTTACAGCCCTTAATATTAATTCTAAGTACTCTCTCAAAGCGTGAGAAGATTTTCCATCTAAAATACACGTAAATCGAATTTTTTTTTTTTTTTTTTTTTTTTTTTTTTTCAAATATCTATAACTCAGCCGCATTTTATGCTATCATATTGTTCTTGGTTTCGATTTACTCGGAATAAAACAATTTAAAAAAGTGCCTTTTGCGGTGAAAGTGTAAATTGTACTGGTGAGTTGGTACGGGTCACTGAAGTTAATTTTTACCTAAAATTCTCGTTTTTTTGCTTTTATCTCCGAAACAATTAACTTTACGAAAAAAATGTAAACGAAAAATTTGTTGGAAATTGAATTTCCTACAAAAAAGGTCCTATCGACCCAATCGCTTAGATTAATATTTCTTGAGATATTGAACTTTATTTTTTTTATTTTTTTTATTATTTAATATTTCATATTTTATAAATTTTATACTACTCATAAGTTGGAGTTCAATATCTCGAGAAATATTAATCTAAGCAATTGGGTCGATAGGACCTTTTTTGTAGGAAATTAAATTTCCAACGAATTTTTCATTTACATTTTTTTCGTAAAGTTAATTGTTTCAGAGATAACAGCAAAAGAACGAGAATTTTGGGTAAAAATCAACTTCAGTGACCCGTACCAACTCACCAGTACAATTTACACTTTCGCCGCAAAAGGCACTTTTTTAGATTGTTTTATTCCGAGCAAATCGAAACAAAAAACAATATGATAGCATAAAATGCGGCTGAGTTATAGAAATTTGAAGAAAAAAAATTCGATTTACGTGTATTTTAGATGGAAAATCTTCTAACGCTTTGGGAAAGTACTTAGAATTAATATTAAGTGCTGTAACTTTCAAGGAATTTCTTTTTCGACATATCCAACGAAATTTCGGGTGGAGACTGAAAAAAAAAATTGCCCTAATAAATACCGTATAGTGATGATTTTCGTGTACTATGCGATTCAGATAAACGCCGATATCAAGAACGATTGCGCACGTATTTCAACATTGAAAATAATTTTTATTCCCCCGCTCGTTCCTATTACGACACATACATAAAATAATAATACCTAGCGCGGAAATAACAGTGACGAGCATTTCTCCCGGAAGTGTTCACGCGTGCGTTGCGACAATAATTAATTTTACGTTTTTTCGTTTAAACATCACCTTTTTGTCAATTGTAACGCCTGGAACGTTAATTTTCCGAATAAGAACATCCACGTACAGTTACACGTCAACCGGGAGCGACGAGTACAAAGAAAGAAGAGAAAAAAAACGTTTTATTGTTTTTCATTGATTGTTTCGCGTTGCCAGGCACTAAAATCGTTTTGCTATAGTCCCTCGCTTTTACGACTGTATAGTAAAACCTCTTTGCTTATGTATATTTCACGTTGAGACGAAGCGCAACTCTATTGAACTCTGTGTCTAGAGGGCCGATGAAGAAAACGCGACGAATAGAAATTCAACGTTGTCTCGGTGCCGAGTACGGCTGTTGTGGCTGTTACAAGGAATTATTATATCTCTTACCCGGAGACGATGTCACTGAGTCACCGAATTTCGTCGTGTTACATTACGAACAACTCAATAAATCCCAACTCGCAAGTGAGAGAGAGTGTGTGTCGAATTTTACGGGAAAACTTCGATAACGAACACACTGGAATAACGTACGATTCGGGTGATCACCTCTGTACCTTTTTCTTTTTCGAAAAAAAGAACAAAAAAAATATATATATAAATACAATAAGCAAACGTCGGATATTCGAATAACGTTAGGATTTTTCTCAATTTTTTCTTTGTACCGCACGTTTTATTATTATTATTATTTTTCTCAAAGATTGAATGGAATTTCGATAGGTTTAACGAACGAGTGAAACGCGCGACGGAACGACGAACTTGACGAACTGCCGTTGACTGCCGCACACTGCCGCATGCCGCGGGCGCAAAGCGACTAAAAGACTAGAAATACGAGTAAAAAAAAAAACTCTACCCAGTGTGAGATCACGGTCTTGTATATAAGACCGTGTGTGAGATCACGGCGAGCGACCGTGACTGAAGATATTCCACGGTGTGTGTGTCATGTGTATGTGTGTGCGATCTCACCTATTTACGCTCTCAACTTCACGAGTCGCCCATGGATTGAGAGATAATCTCGTCGCACAAGAGGCTCTCAAATCGTATACATGTGCACATGGAGCTCTCGGGAGTTGCGTTCAGTTGCGTTATGCCTCGAGAGCAACACGAAGCTTCTCGAGTCCTGCCGTCGGCATCTTTGATACTTTGTGGAAGGGGTAGAGAGGTTAAAACGCACAATTACTGCGTGATTCAAGCCTCGATGAATTCAGGTGTACGAATATCTATATACCCGCTCAACGTTACCTTCGAATCCGTCGATTGACTCAAGTATTTCGGGTATAAATGTAACGAGATATTTTCTTCTTTTTTGTTACCCCTAAGGATATGTTCTCACGTAGAAAATAACGGAAAATCATTTGGAAATATCAGCGAGCTATATTAATTTGAGAGGGGTTAGGATTTTCGTTTCCATTTTCACGCTCCTCAATGTCAATTATCGATAAATTGTTATATTTTATGAAAGATCCTCTGTCAATTCGCTAATATAGAATTACGCGTGCGAGTTGTTTAAAAATTGTGAATCGAGAAAACGAAAATGCCACCTTAAAAACTCGATGCAAAACGATTCATCATAAATCGGTACGATTATGTTGCAACGGTTAAAATTCACGTGCGGTAGAAAATATTACGGATTATCGTTGATTACTCGTTGAAAGTTTGTAGAAAGAAAAACAGCAAGAACGATTTTCAAACTTTACCACTCGCTTGACTTATATTTACCGTTCGGTTAAAACTCGAGCCATCATTTTCCACTTTATTCCGTACGATTTGATACGATCGACGTTCATCATACGTAAGCTCGCGTGTCTCGTTATAAACTCATTGACAATTGATACGAAATATTAGTTAATTTCTTACTGCAAACGCTCGTGAAGATTCGATCTCCATAAACCCAAACAACCGATCATCTGTTCGACGGGTAGCCATTTTTTAAAATATTTTTATTCTTTTCCATCAACATGGCCGCTCGTTCCAACGCGTGCGCATACAGTTTTCTTTTGCACGCGTCGGCGCACCAACGATCCACAAATTTCCATAGTGTGTGGCAACCACGGTCTTGTATACAGGCTGGAAACTCCATTAAAATTTCGGCGGTGGGGGGTGACCGTCTTAACGAAGTTCGTTTTACTTTCTGTAGCAACCACTAGAGCCGTTCCGATCTTAGTTGCGAACTTATTATGTCTGCTGATATAATAAGTTCGCAACTAAGTCAACTAAGTCTCTGTCCCACTAACGATTTCTGCCGCATTTCACATATTTATTATATTTAATTATGAAAACGTTATTAATCCCGTCAACTTCAATGAATATACCGAATAAATATGCTCTTAATTTGAATCGGGTTTTAAAGATTCTAACTGTTAATCGAGCATGATAAATATAAACTATTTGTAAATATCTATCTTATATGAACATATATTAAGCGAAATAGTTATCTACCTGTTGATGGATCGATCTCCGTTAGATTTTGTTTTAAATCCTATAAAATAAACAAAGGTTTCATTTTCAAATATATCGAACCGTTCCATACATTGAATTTGATCCATTTTCATTATAATTTCGTGAAAATTACAGGTACTCGAATAAAAAAAAAAATTAAAGTATTTATTTTTATTCGTACTTGATTTTGAAAACTGGAACACTTGCAAAAACTTAAAGAAAGAAGTGTTAAAAAATGGAAAGATCTGATTTTTACTTACCTTAACGGAGAACACCACTGTGACCCCCTGTTTTTTTTCACATTTTTCAAGAATTTTTTTTTGTGGGAAAAAAAGAGATATTCGAAAATTTTTTTTTGGGTTTCGTTCCTTGTTTATTAATGTATCAAAAAACATTTTTTCACATTTTTCACGCCGCATGGTGGCGCTGGGGAAGCTCTCGCGTCAGGTGCTGTCATTTCCGCGGCACGCAGCAGAACTCTCTTCAACGTCGATCTAAAAAAAAATACCGAGTGTTTTCGTTAATAATATGATATTTTGAAGAGAAGTACACAGGGATTTGGAAAAATATTGTTTTAAAAAAAATAGGCACGCCTTTGAAATTAACTTTCATTTCAAAGGCGTGCCTATTTTTATTTAAAATATTTTTCCAAATCCCTGTGTACTTCTCTTCAAAATATCATATTATTAACGAAAACACTCGGTATTTTTTTTCAGATCGACGTTGAAGAGAGTTCTGCTGCGTGCCGCGGAAATGACAGCACCTGACGCGAGAGCTTCCCCAGCGCCACCATGCGGCGTGAAAAATGTGAAAAAAATGTGTTTTGATACATTAATAAACAAGGAACAAAACGCAAAAAAATTTTTCGATTATCTCTTTTTTTCCCACAAAAAAAAATTCTTGAAAAATGTGAAAAAAAAACAGGGGGTCACAGTGGTGTTCTCCGTTAATCTACTATTTTTTGGCATGCTGCTAAATAGTCTATTTCGGAATATTGACAAAACTCAAATAAAGAGAAAAATGTAAGAATTTGTTTTTATTCATACTTCCTTGATGTTGACAGCTGGAACACGTACAAAAACTTGACATAAGATTTATTCATCAGTTAATTCAGACAACTTTTTTTTTAACAAATTTCTTTTTAGTTTTGAATTTTCCTGATGGCAATATTGCCTCATTCTTAATCTTACATAGTAAATTATCGCATATGAAAGGATTTCAGAACCATGTTTTTTACAGGGATAAGTGAAGGTGTAAGAATCAAGTACTTCATTTAGAGTCATATCGAAGACATCAATTTGAGAGCAATATTTTGTAAATGATGCTTCGATATGACAGATCAGATGAAAGAAATGAGGATGTGCGTGAATCGGGCCACCGCATGATTTCATTTGCACCAGTTGCGACTCTGAAGATCCGCAGCTGGTTGTCAATCTCACAGATTCTTGACACACTGGACGGGATTCATATTTTTTATGAAACTTCAGGGATATCTGAAATATCAATAGAAGAAATTTATGTATGTTTAAATTACGTTTATTTCATCGCTTTTATATACCAACAATGCAATAGGTACTTTCTGATAAGGAAACTCACCGATCCAAGTACTGATTCTTTGAATTGACGGTTTTGTGACTCTAAAGGACGGAACAGTGCTTGGATAATTTATTTCAAAATTCGAAGCTTGTTTCGCATAACCACGCTCTGGCACACAATTTTCCTTTTCTATTGAGACGTCATTGAACCTTGTTGGCACAGCAAACTCGTTGAGTTGCATTCTTTTGTACGTCACCTTACATATTGAAAAATACTTGATACGAGTAACTATCTTCTCAAACTATGCGTAAAATCTTTTCATTCAACTTACCCGTGCAATTACTTGGCCATTTGCGTCGAGCTTGCGAGCTTGAACCATTCGCGAACTATGTCGTCATGATTAAAATGCTGTTCACATACGCGATCCGTCTTTTGTAATTCTACAACATTTTACAATGCCTGGAATAGACTCTTTCCACATTTTCCGCATATCAATGTCTTTTGGCACGTGAAATGTAGAACATTTCTTCTTTCTTTTGCTGCCGTTTTTGCAATTTTGGACCACACACTGATATCTCATTTTCAATCTAATTATCACTAATAGTCGTGATATAAACGAAATAAACGTAATACGCAAGGATAGCAATATCGAGGGGTTTTCAGGTTATGCCTGTTGGCATTATAAGTTCGCAACTAAGATCGGAACGCCTCTAGTGGTTGCTACAGCAATTAAACTTGACTTCGTTAACGAGGTCACTTTTAGCGGAGGAGTTTACAGCCTGTATACAAGACCATGCTCGTGAGCGTATGACGGCACTGGCGAAACAGGCACGGGCCACGCACCACGAACACCCGATGCGGAAGATCGTGCTTCGCGGCATCAAGACGCGCGTCACCGGAGAGTAATAGAAAAAAACAAAAAACCCCCCGACAGAATCCGTGGACGCGTCGCATACACGCGGTTTGTGTATAAAACTTTGAAAGAAAAAAAAAGGCAACGAATTCTCGTGATAGTTTCCAATCGTCTATGAACGGAGGGTAACCGAGATCGGGGGAAAAAGTATTATTATGTTGACGCGTAAAGACGCGTACGTTCATACGCGAAGTCTTAGGTAAAACACGTTCGACATATTCGATTGCTTTTGCATGTGAAATTGGGCGAAAAAGTATAATAACAATAACGAAAAGCCGGTGGTTCTAGAGCTGTCTAACGAGAGAGTAAAAGAGGTGAATAAAAGAAGAAAGAAAAGAAAGCAGAAGCGAGAAAATCCTTCTGACGCGGATAGCGTGAATGGAATTGTGCTGAAAAAGGGGGGCAGCGGGCGGTTCCCGTTCTCACCGCAGCCCCGCGCGCTTTACACTTCTGGCCGCGCTCTCGCGTGTTATATCTATCTCTTTCACGTTCTTTTAGAAGCGGGTGGACTGCGCCTCTCCCCGTGAGTGCAAAAGCCCCGCAAGCGCAACAAGTGTCAAAAAGTGTGTATACGCGCGCGACTTTTATTCATTCGTTTTTTTTCTTCTCTTTCTCTTCCCCTTTCGTTCCCCGAGCGTTGAAAAACTCAACGCGTACCTTCTGGTGTCTGTGTACAAGTGTTTCTGAGAGAAAGTTCGACGAAAACAGCGAAGAAACAACGAAGAAAAAAAACAGAAGAAAAAATGGGGTGTGCTGTTAGCACAACCGGTGAAAAAGCCGCCGCCGAGAGGTCGAAAAAGATCGACAAGGACCTCCGAGCTGACGGAGAACGCGCCGCTAGCGAGGTCAAACTATTGCTACTCGGTGAGTTTGATACTTTTCTGTTTTTTTTTCACCCGTTTGAAATTCACTCGGAATTCGGAGCATTTGCCGAACACCACTTTCGAACGAAATAACGTGAAGTTGAAGAAGAAAAAAGAAAAAACTTTGCAAACACACGACGTATTTGGTGCAATCTCGTGTAACGATCGGTGGTTTTTTAATCTTGAACGCTTTTTCTTTTGCTTTTTTTTTCGCGAACGAAACGAGGGACGAAACGATCGCATTCCTCTCCGTTTTCCCCTCTCGCGAAACACGCTCGTTACCCTACATTCGCGCACAAGTTGCACCTGGCATGTGTACTTCTTTTGCTATATTTGTCGATCGATTTCCATGGACTTTCTCGAAAATGACTTATTTTCATCGTGAAAATTCACCAGGGGAAAAGATTTCTCGTCACTGTTACCTTGTATATTTCGATATATATCTATCTATGGATATCTATAGTACAATTGAGTGGCCTGAATCATCAGCGTTAAATGATTCACACTGTAAATGTATCACACAAACGAATATAATTGTGCAACAAAAGTATTCGCTTGAAAATCATGTGTTACTTCATTTTCGAGACATTTTTTATCCGTTAAAAATATCTCGTCTTTTCGAATGAAAATTTTTATTCTCAAGAGTTTATAAATCCTCCATTGGGATTAAATTTTATTACGTTGTTGTGTTATTAAGGTGCCGGTGAGTCTGGAAAATCAACGATAGTCAAGCAGATGAAAATAATACACGAAACTGGCTACAGTATGGACGAATGCGAACAATACAAACCCGTTGTATACAGTAATACGATACAGAGCTTAATGACCATTATCAGAGCTATGGGTCAGCTTAGAATAGATTTTGCGGATCCCAACAAAGAGGTGAGTTTTCCTTCTGTTTGATGTACAACGAAATGCAAAAAAAATTTGTATTATAACATTATGTACGTTACAACGCAATGCTATAATTGTGTAATAGGACACGGCGCGACAATTCTTCACCCTAGCGTCTGCCGCAGAGGAGGGTGAGCTGACCGCAGAATTGGCTCTGTTAATGAAGAGATTGTGGCAGGACGCCGGTGTACAGCTTTGTTTCACTCGCAGCAGAGAATATCAGCTAAACGATTCCGCCGCGTATTACCTAAACGCCTTGGATCGTATAGTACAAACTAATTACATTCCCACTCAGCAGGATGTTCTCAGAACGAGAGTGAAAACAACGGGTATCGTGGAGACTCATTTTTCCTTCAAAGGACTAGATTTCAAGTACGTTATCTCGACATATAAATCGTGACAAAATATTGCAGGGCGAATGAAATAACGAATTTCCTGCTCACAAAGGAAAATTTATGTATAAGGAAATATAATGAGGAAGCAATGTGCAACTTTGGATTTGCACCATTTTTTTGTGTAAAAAAGAATGATACTACAAGATAGCAGCTGGTTATCACGAAATAGTGTTTTTTTTTCAGTCCCCTTGTGAAAATCTTGAAATAATGTATTTTCGTAAAAATAATATTAAAACAAACTCAAATATGTATGTATATATATATATTTACGACATTGCAGAATGTTCGACGTCGGTGGTCAACGGTCCGAGCGTAAAAAGTGGATTCACTGTTTCGAGGGCGTAACATCGATTATATTTTGCGTCGCTCTGAGCGGTTACGATCTCGTGCTCGCCGAGGACGAGGAAATGAATCGTATGATCGAGTCAATGAAACTCTTCGATTCGATCTGCAACAGCAAATGGTTCGTCGAGACATCGATAATACTGTTTTTAAACAAGAAAGACTTGTTCGAGGATAAAATAACGAGAAGCCCATTGTCGATATGCTTCCCCGAGTACAAGGGTAGCAACACGTACGACGATTGCGCGAGTTATATACAGCGAAAATTTGAAAATCTCAACAAGCGAAAAGATCAGAAACAGATATACACGCATTTTACGTGCGCAACCGACACTTCAAACATACAGTTCGTATTCGACGCTGTTACCGACGTTATAATTAAAAATAATCTGAGTAACTGCGGCCTTTTGAGTTGAATGCCGAATTTGAGCGGGGGGGGGGGGGGGGGGGGTGTGAAAAAAAAAGTATTCGCAGTTGCAAGAAGACTAATCATTAAAGACTCCGGAGTCTTTTTTCTTTTCGTTATCGAATTGGAAAAACGAAAAAGGTAAAGGCAACAACAACAAAATACTCTTTACGCGACTCGACCGATTTTCGTTTGCGACCGCATCATTGTTTCCTCGCTTGTTGGGATTTTGAAAGTCCACGTATGCCGTAGCCACGAGATGAAAAAACAAACGGAAGAAAGTATTTTTCTTTTCGCGCGATATTAAGCGACACGACAATAAAACATAGAAAACGTAATCCGAGAGCACAATGTCCAAAAGGTAACATAATTTTAATACGATTAAAAAAAAAGCACTTGTAAAAATAAGTCCTGCGTAAATCTCGCTGTGAACGATTAACCGATCTCATCGGGAACGAAGATTTATCCTTGGCGTATTTTTATAATTGTACCTAGTGATAATCTAATTGTTAAAAATGATAACTCTGTTTATCCAGTGGTGCATCTTTGTATATAACTTGTTCGGAAACGCAACAAAACAAAAAAAAAAGATCCTTCGAGTATTATTCGAACAGTGGGACCAACTACTCATCACGCATTTCTTTTTGTACTTTGACATTTTGGAGCTAATCTATTTTTTAAATACACACAAGTTTTTATTCTTACTATTGTTCCATGACCGTGCACCCTTATGTCTGACATACAGAATGTTTTTTTTTTTTTTTTAAGATTTTAATATAAAACAACGTAATGTGTACATTGCGGAAAGATTGAGGAAATTATTTTTACGATTTTTTCGTATATATCGTACGTGCCTACTTTTTATCCCGCAGTATAATTCCCACAGCGAGGATAGATGTACCATTTGTGGCCAATTTTGGTGCGATTTCGCGACAACGTTCTAAAACGCACAAAACTATGAATATAAACAAATTGAAGAAACGTCGAGTGGATAATTTTGCAGATTTATATCATGACTATTGTCGCCTTTATGAGAACACGGAAAAGCAACGATTGAAATGTGTTAATAGTGAAAATGGCCACAAACGGTGCATTCATCAAAAAAACGCTACATTTTCTTTAAAATTCTGTTCGGTAATTCATAATTCATTTTATTCTTGTAACATATAATATAGCACGATGAATTACACGATTTTTCATGATTTCACATGGTGTACTAGGCGTGATACATGCTCAACGTGTTCCCACAACGATTTTACATTTTCAATTCGCAGGTATATTATTCGAGTTCGTTTTTTTTTTGCTGTATTTTAGCAATTGCCGACATTTTCTTGACTTATACATTTTTTTTTCGTAGATATCGGTACTTGCGTTAAATTCTAAACACTACTGCGCGACTAAACGAACGGTCCTGCCGTTTGCCGTACAACTGGCGATGCGCGAGCGCGAAGCATTTCTTAAAGCTAAACTATATTCGTGTATCGCGGTCTATTCATTTTTTTTGTGAGTTTTTCTTCGTGCTTCTGATAGTCCTCACTAATGATCAATCGACGTCTATCAATCAATTGTTCGTTTGCCCCCCCCCGCAGAAAAGTATTCTTCTATATTTACAGATAATCGATTTGACGCCGGAAAGTTTGCAAAATAAATATTTTCATCTGAATTTTCGTTTCAGCCCTAGAGTCACTACTTTAATTTCATAACATATCCTAATATCGAATAATCATTCTCTCGCTCTTTAATTATCTCCCGTACGCTAATAATCTCACGAATAAACAGGATTAATCGATATGTTGCGCATATCACAAGCTCACAACGATTGGTCACAAATTACTCACACCGTTTTGTTCTTCGCTTCTGTTTTCATCAATTTTTTTAACTACACATCGAGAATATCCTCTCAAAAATTTGTATCCGGAAGTTCTTCGGGTATGCCCTATTATCCGATATTTTTTGAATATTAATTTCCCTTTTTGATCAAATTGTCTCATTAATAAAGGACAATGAAGAGAGCTGCCATCGGCGAATGTGTAATTTCGAAGTGATCTGATATTCTCATTTCTTCTTATCAGACATAATAATCTATCAAACTTAATTGAGCAAATGAAAAATAAACGAAAATAATCGCTATGCAATCTGTTGGAATTGTTTTTCTTTAGGAACGAACTCTTCGCGATATCGAGTAAATTTTTTTTCTGCTTTTTCGCAAATATGTACACGGAATGTTTTTGTCATAAGCCTAAGAGTGTGATTCGACAAACTTGCCGGATAATCACGTGGGTTTTCCGTCTCGAATATTTAATTAATCGTTCGATTATAACTTAAGGTAGCTGCAGTACTACGTATCGGGGCAATGAGTGCTAAACTTTGTTTAATTGTTTTTTTTTAAATTTATCGATAAATCGGCAGTTATTCGGGTGATTATGCAGTTTGAACCAAAACAAAGATAATCTTCCAAAGTGCGCAGTGGAAAAATATCAAAATTTCGGTTGAGGCACTTTAAGGACGTGGGTTTTCTTCATTCCCCTCCCGATTATCATTATTGCTGACCAAACAAAAATATTCATTCGCGGTGCAAACCGAGAAAAAAAAATTAAAACTCGGAAAAGCCCTCAAACTGCATAATTACCGCAATATGCTCTAAAGGGGAAAAAAAACCACCGATTTTGCATCGTGTACATTTTTTGAAAAGGTGCGTTCTTTCAAAGGATAAACCTGTTATTTCGAAAGTTTAAGTTTTTTTTCAAAGAACAATCGATACCCTTGGGGCAATACTATATTCTTTACTAACTGTCCGGACAAAATTCAACGTTGCATGAAAAGTTTTTGAAGAATTTAGCACTTATTTAAGGGGGGGAGTAAAGTTAATTCGTACAAAAAAAGGCATGTTTTTGTGATTTTTTTTGTGACGTCGCAGTTAAAATCTCTTTATTAAAACTAATGGTACAGTAAAATATGACATTCGAAGAATATTATATAAAATTTTCACGAAGAAATATTAAATAATACGGCAATAGCAGCAATTATTCGGACGTGTCTCGGAAAAAAGTAGAATTGCGGTGTCCCTCATAACTTGGTGCTGGATCATCTGAAATGAAAAAATGAAAGTTCATTTGTTAGATAATAGTTTTTCCCAGGTAACGCTGGGAGGGTTTTTCGAAATTTCAATTTTTCAATTTTTTGGAACATTTTGAAGGAAAAAACGCGATTTTTACGGAAAAAAAAAATCGCGTTTTTCCCTTCAAAATGTTCCAAAAAATTGGAAAATTGAAATTTCGAAAAACCCTCCCAGCGTTACCTGGGGAAAACTATTATCTAACAAATGAACTTTCATTTTTTCATTTCAGATGATCCAGCACCAAGTTATGAGGGACACCGCAATTCTACTTTTTTCCGAGACACGCCCGAATAATTGCTGCCATTGCCGTATTTTTTAATATTTCTTCGTGAAAATTTTGTATAATATTCTTCGAATGTCATATTTTACTGTACCATTAGTTTTAATAAAGAGATTTTAACTGCGTCGTCACAAAAAAAATCACAAAAACATGCCTTTTTTTGTACGAATTAACCTTACCCCCCGCCCCCCTTAACTAACGTATATAGTATTATTGTGATTATCCCACCGTTGAATCTCAATTGGGCAAGAGTACGGAAGTTCTGGTGTCGGTGGCAAGTTCGAGATTCAACGGAAATCGTGGGTAAGTAAACGATATATAGATCTCAACGAGCATTGAAGAATTTTATGTCTGATTACGAGCAGGAATCGGTGGTCCACCGGTTGTTCTGGCCGGTACGGGTGGCGGCATATTTGCCGGTGGTAGACTCGGCGGTGGATGTTGCGGGGGTGGAAGCGGAGCCTGCCTATGCGGCAATGGAGGTGGTACGGAGCTCGGGGGCGGTCGGCTCGAGTCTTGGGATACTTCGGGACGCGGTAATGGTGGCGGTGGTCTGCTCGGTACCGGATAACTCGGCGATTCGTCCAAAATTTCTTCGTAAATCGCCGATTCCGGCGACAATCTCCTCGTTTCCTCGTTATCGTTGCTCGACGATTCTCTCATTGTCGTTGTACCAAATTGATCGGGCATTATGCTTATAACACCGGCCCGCGGAACTTGTCGACGTTCACGCGCCGGACTTCTCGGCGGTTGGGACGGACGTCCGGGCGGTGCCGGTGGTCTTGGCGGTGGTAAACCACCGTTCGGACTCGCTCGTCCCGACTGCGAATCGCCAATCTCCAAATGCTCGAAACCCATTATCGGGCTCTTCGTCGTTGAGCTCTCGTCGAACTGCGGTATCGTCGTGTTGCTACATATCTCGATCTCTTTCTCGATAAGCTGTAGCCATTCTGGCGATTTGAGCGTTAACTTTAGCGTTTGTCCGCAAACCTGAGTCATGCCCCGTCGAGCCGCTGCCAAAGCGCACTGACCATCCCTAAACGTCACCCATATCGTCTCACCGACGAATCTCACGAGTATCACCTCACCGATGTGCGACAAATCTTGCAGAAGCGCCATCATAAAACTATCGTCGAAAGTTCCATCCACGTCGTCGCTCTCAATTTCCGACTTGACTATTATCGTGCCGTCCGGTGGACCAAGATCTTGTATCACCTCGCGAAATACTTTTTCCCGCTTTGTCGGCTCGACACTGTGAACGTCAACGTCGACGTAAGCTATCACCGGTCTGTGATCGCTCTGCTTCAATTCCGCGCGACCGTAGTGTATCAAACGACCGGGATTCCAATCGGCCGGTGAATCTTGCGAATAGAAAAATTTGCTTTTATTCCGGAAACTTTCGGAAAATTGATCGCGGGGCCAAGAAAATGGTGAAGTTGGATCGCACAGCGCGGACAGGTGAGAGAAGGATCTAACGGAGTATCTAATTGAATCACCGATGGGAAGGTCAGCGGAGCAAAGGTGCCGCCGTCGAATCAATACAGCCGCTCGTTGTCTTATATTTTTTTCACATTTTTGGCGAATCGAACAGTGGCGCCGTCCGTGTATTTGATATACGTAGACGGCACCACTATTTTTTTCCATTCGACCAAGCCGCCTTAGAGAGAAAAAAATGCGTTAGTAAGTATTTATCTATCACTCTCGCGCGCGCACAAGCCTTTAAGGGCGGGGTAAGGGTTTTCACTTTCGAAAAATCGAATTTTTTTTTGTCTTATCTTATTGTTTAACATTTCAAGAATATGTCCTTAAAATTTTAAACCGATCTAAGCAATATTCTTGAAGTTATTGTTTTATTAATGTCGGGCTAGCAGTGCAGCTGTCGAACAGGTATACGGTTTATTCATTGCTATTGTGTATATAGTATATAGTGTATACTATACACTACAATATTTTAAAAGAAGAAACGAGCTGGAATCGATGATTCTGTGTAAGTTGGAAAAAAATTTTTTTTTCTTCGCTTTTTTACTTCATAAACTTTAGACGCGTTTTTCTCAAAACTACTTTTTCAAAGTCCGTGTTCACTGCCATTTAAAAACTACTTGACCGATTCATTTCAAACTTTGTAGACATTTTTTACATATAAAATACCTCCCCCCAACGTTTAGTTAAATTTTTTTTTTTACATCAAGGGTGTTTCCCACCCACAAAATGGCGGAATTTTTCGTGGAAAATAACAGTTCACACTTTAGATAGCCGCCAAAAATTTTTAAATGGAAAAAAAAATTATCAGAGAACGTTGGGGGGAAGATTTGACTATAATTTGACTAAATTTTCATGGTTTTTTCATTTTCAGATAATTTCCGGCCGAGTTATAGTGAACACCGCAAATTGTTTTTTTTCCAAGACGTTCTGGGGGGAGCTCTGTTACGGGCATATGCTTCAATATTTCTGCATGAAAAAATTACACAACATTGTCAAAAGTATGCTCAATAATGTACAAAAGGTTCGAATAAAATTGCTCAATCCATATTTGAGAAAAAAAATCGCAAAAAAAGTGTTTTTTTTACGCTGAAACCCTTACCCCTCCCTTAATACCTATAGAGCGCTATGACTATTGTTGTTTATGTATTTCCATATTTTATCGCAACGTAACCAAAGTATTGATTTATATAGAAGCACCAGATGGAAAAACAATGTTAGGAAAGGGTTGTACAAGGTGAATGGAAACTACATTTGAGTCGTTGGAACATGTTAGGGGGGGAGAATTTTTCTTCGTGTTACCTATATCAGGAACTTGTTTTCGTCTTTTCCACAGCACCCTGTCGGTCCAGGCTGGCTGACGGCACTTTTCGCTCGTGTCGTAATCGTTGGAGAAGAGATCGTACTTGTAGGTAGGCGCAAAGTTTATCGGTGCCTCGAGGAAATTTTTAAACACGTTACCTTGCTCCTGTTGCGTCTACATTGATGGAGGCGAAAAACGATATTAAATTCATTCGCTTTCGTGTCGGAAATAACATTCTTCAGATTAATCAAACGCGATGCACTCACCCTCAATTGATCATTCTGTAATATCTGATCGAATTCATTTCTCTTAATCATCTCCTTCATCTCGTCCTTGTCCATGTCGACCCTGTAGTTAAAATCGCCGCACCAAAAAACGTAATCGTGCGTGTTGAGCGTTCGTCCCATGGGAAAGGCAATTTTTCTCGTTATTTCCGCATAATCGGCGTTTCGCTCGCTGACCTGCGACTGTCCAGCAGCAAAATGAGCGCAAACGAAACAGAACGACGTCGAATAGATTACACAACGAATCGCCGCTGCTCCTTTGTTACCCGTTGCACCGCCTAATCCGGTCTTTACGCAATCGACCGCGACATCCCGTAGATACGGAGCGTGCTCGGGTCTGATGAAAAGATACAGACAAACACCGACCAATTGCTGATACGTCACTAGCACGTATTCGTTGTCACGCGACAAAACTTTCTGCAACTCTTCGGCCCAGGCTTTGGCATTGTCCGAACTCGCTGCCATTATATTACTCGCGTTTAAATCGACTATCTCCTCGAAACCTATGGCAAATACGTCCACCGGTACGTTGTCGAATTCCGGTGAAACGAGAGCTGTCAAGAAAAATGTCTTTTACAGTATTTTCCGGAAATTTTTTTTCTATGTTCTAGGAAATTAAGGTCGGGGTAAGGGTTTTCACTTTCGAGAAATTGGATTTTTTTTTTTTCGTCATATCTTATTGTTTAACATTTCAAGAATATGTCCTTAAAATTTTTAACCGATCTAAGCAACATTTTTGAAGTTATTGTCTTATTAATCTCCTGGCCTTTTACGCTATTCCTCTAACAGCTGCGGGCGGTCGGGCTAACAGTGCAGCTGCTAGCCCGACCAGGTATACAGTTTATTCATTGCTATTGTGTATATAGTATATAGTGTATACTATACACTACAATAATTTAAAAGAAGAAACGAGCTGGAATCGATGATTCTGTGTAAGTTGGAAAAAAAACATTTTTTCTTCACGTTTATACTTCATAAACTTTAGACGCGTTTTTCTCAAAACTACTTTTTCAAAGTCCGTGTTCACTGCCATTTAAAAACTACTTGACCGATTCATTTCAAACTTTGTACACATTTTCTACATATAAAATACCTCCCCCCAACGTTTAGTTAAATTTTTTTTTTTTACATTAAGGGTGTTTCCCACCCACAAAATGGCGGAATTTTTCGTGAAAAATAACAGTTCACACTTCAGATGGCCGCCAAAAATTTTTACATGAAAAAAAAAATTATCATAGAACGTTGGGGGGAAGATTTGATTATAATTTGACTAAATTTTCATGGTTTTTCATTTTCATATAATTTCCGGCCGAGTTATAGTGACCACCGCAAATTGTTTTTTTTTCCAAGACGTTCTGGGGTAAGCTCTGTTACGGGCTTATGCTTCAATATTTCTGCATGAAAAAATTACACAACATTGTCAAAAGTATGCTCAATAATGTACAAAAGGTTCGAATAAAATTGCTCAATCCATATTTGAGAAAAAAAATCGGAAAAAAGTGTTTTTTTTTACGCTGAAACCCTTACCCCTCCCTTAAAACGACAAATTGTATTGTTTCGTCAAACGTGAAAATATCAATGTAACCAAAGTTTTGTAAGGAGGCGAAAATTGAGAAAATTTGATCGTCGTGCGAAATTTCGACGATGCAATTTGCACAATATTATTTCGCGGTTAGTTAAAAGTATTTTATTTATATTTATGAGAACTTACAGGAAGATTGGCGCGGTGCATCGAGCAACCAGTCAGATAGCGAGAGATCCTTGTAAACAACGCTGCGAAAGTGCTTGCCCCCATTAACATTGTACGTGCCTATGCCAATTCTGAGATTAGTAGGCACGACATATTCGTTGTATCTCTTGCACATTTCTCGCAAAACGCTCGGTGGCGCATGGAGCATGTTCGAGGGTAATAAAAGCCGTGCCCTGTCGGCGAGTTCGGTATTCAATGTTGAGCCAAGAAGTAAAATATCGATGGCCTCTTGTTTGCTCGAGTCCAAAAGATTATTTTGTATCGTTCTAGCCGCCGAGCGTGCGCCATCCATGAGTTTCGAGCTACCCTGAATGGCACCGGTGCCGGCGTATATTTTGCTAACTTCGTTGCCATTATTAATCCACATTTGACGAAATACTTCCTCGAATCTCGAGACCATCTGTTGTTTCTCCATTAATTTCAAAAGGCCCAATTGTTTCGCGAGCATCTCAAGGGCGAAGAACGTTTGAACGCAATTCGTTCGGTCCAAGCAATCCAAACAATTCGTACGTATCGTACCGATCTGTTCGCTTATAACGGAATTGCCAACTGCATAGAAGAGCGAATACGAGTCCAAGTATTTCTCGACTTTGGCCTTTAGCTTCGAGAGATTCTTCATATTACCGCCCCGGCATTCTTGATGATAATCGAAAAGAATGTGAGGCACATCCTTGTGAGGTGACAGACCGTGACGTCCCTGAAACATTTGGCTGAGCATAGCTTCGCCCTCTTTGCTACCGATCAACGACGAACCGAGAAGATTAACGATCACTTGTTGACCGTAACGCTTTTTTATCAGACTCAAATGCCTGTCGAAAGCGGGTGCTGCTGTCTCAACACCGCGCGATATCTTCACTTTGTGTGAGCCAACTTGTATGCCCGGCTGTTCCCAGAACAACGGCACGGAACCTCTCGTCTGTACGAAAGACGTTAATTCGTTATCGAGATAAATCGCTTGTTCTGTCTCGACGAAATTCGCTACGTGACCATCGTCATTCGTGCCTCTCACGTTGAATCTGATATATATAACGACACCAAGAGCGAGAAAAAAAAAGAATAAATTATCGACGAGTCATTTTTAATCACGGTTATATAACACGTGGGCGCGGGTTGGTTACTCTATAATCGGTGATGTCATTGTCCATCCGTGTGAACGATAGTCACCGATATACGACAATGATTGATCGATACGAACCTTGTGCCTGCACGTTCGCAGCTCAATCTTGACACCACCACCGCTCTGGCCTGTCTATGTCCAACATAAACTGTTCTTATCTCGACGCTTCCGCACATGGCTTTCAGCAACCAGTGCGATGTATTCACACCGTATCTCAGCAGATGTATATGAAGCATACGATTCCTGGGATGGGGATACGATCATCGATAGATTAATCGTATTTCAGGGAAGAATATAGAGAATTTTTTTTTTTCTCTTTACATCAAACAGTGCGTTTCAATAAAATTGGCTTACCAGTTTGGAGATAAAAGATTGGTCGCTCAAAAATATTTCTCATCAGAATTAGAAGTGAACTCACCAGAAAAATCTATTATCCGTAATACTGGATTTGCATCTTCTCTGAGCTCCGAGAGTAATGTCAAGCGCGTCGTGTTGTCCCGACGACCAAGAGAAGTAAAATGTTCCCGAATTCAAAACCTTTCTGACCTCCGAAACTCTGTCCTCGTTGCCCTGAGTATAATGAAGCGGCACAAAGTGAGTCTGAGTGATTCTGAAAATTTCGGATTCGCCAATTTTCCCAACGGAGAAACAACCGGTAACGAGAACCAGATAAAGCAAAGTGTTTTCTCCGGCGTTGAGTTGTAAAACACCGAGGCATCCGTAAGCGTCGAGAAGTTTTGTATATTGAGCTTTTAGAGATTCCGTCTCTTGAGCAGCTGTAGAAAAAAAAACACATTTGAGCTTCACAAACGACACTTTCTGAGACAAAAAAAAAACCAGAATAAAATATTCGTCCCTGCAATTGTTATACGCGAAATTGCGCGAAAATTGTCGTTTATCGTAAAGTTCGGCGATAATCGATTATTCGAGTGTTTGACGTGAACAACGAAAGAAAAAAAAAAAAGAAAATAAATTGCCGGTAATACTCACAAAGAACGGCGACGGCCTGCGACTCGAAGAGCACGGTGTCCTTGCGATTTCGATGCTCCAATATCAATGAATGAGGACTCGGTGGTTTCAGCTTTTCGTAAATCCGAAAACCCTTTCCCATCGCCATTGCGTCGTTGGGATTATAATTTTTTTTTACTCCACTTTAATTGTTTGACAGGGGGCGCGCGGACAGACGACGAATTTCTACAGGATTTCACGATTGGAAATGTAACGAGGCAATTGTCGTCGAATAATAACGAGAGTAGAGAGAAAAAAAAAAAAAAGCGTTACGCGAGTAACGTTGATACCTGATATTTCTACACGGTGCTCTCTGTTGTTGACAGGCCTCGAGCACATCGACGACTATTCTGTCATGCGGCGCCGCGCACCCATCGCAGTCCGCTCGAAAGCCGCTCTATACCACCTCTTCACACGACACATGCAAACGAGAAACCTCATTGTAATTTCTTTTTCCGCAAGAGATGAGAACGTTGCGCTACGTGAACTATATATATTTTTTTCCTAATAATCTACGAATTTGATGAAACAAACGTTGAATAATATAAAAGATTTAGTGAGATGTTTGTTAACTGAAAATTCTTGTACTTCGAGTGCATATTATCTTTATTCATCCAACGGGAGTTTTATTTTTATGTTTTATCATTATCATCTCGCTGTCATCAATAGACTCTTGGTTTAATCAATTTCGCACACGCCTTAGCTACCGATAGATGCGGGGGTGACGGAAATATAATGGAGCCGTGATGAGAGGTTGTACACTTTGATAGTATTAAAACAAAACAAAAAATATATATATGTTAGGGCGATTTTTTTTTCGACTATTTTTTTTTTTTCAGTCCCCACCCGAAATTTTGTTGGAAATGTCGAAAAGGAAATTCCCTGAAAGTTACAACCGTTAATATTAATTCTAAGTACTTTACCAAAGCGTTAGAAGATTTTCCATCTAAAATACACGTAAATCAAATTTTTATTTTTTTTTCAAATTTCTATAACTCAGCCGCATTTTATGCTATCATATTGTTCTTGGTTTCGATTTACTCGGAATAAAACAATCTAAAAAAGTGCCTGTTGCGGCGAAAGTGTAAATTGTACTGGTGAGTTGGTACGGGTCACTGAAGTTCATTTTTACCCAAAATTCTCGTTTTTTTTGCCGTTATCTCCGAAACAATTAACTTTACGAAAAAAATGTAAACGAAAAATTTGTTGGAAATTTAATTTCCTATAAAAAAGGTCCTGTCGACCCAATTGCTTAGATTAATATTTCTTGAGATATTGAACTTTAACTTATGAGTAGTATAAAATTTATAGAATATGAAATATTAAATAATAAAAAAAAATAAAAAAAGTTCAATATCTCAAGAAATATTAATCTCAGCAATTGGGTCTATAGGACCTTTTTTATAAGAAATTAAATTTCCAACAAATTTTTTCTTTACATTTTTTTCGTAAAGTCAATAGTTTCGGAGATAACAGCAAAAAAACGAGAATTTTGGGTAAAAATGAACTTCAGTGACCCGTACCAACTCACCAGTACAATTTACACTTTCGCCGCAAGAGGCACTTTTTTAGATTGTTTTATTCCGAGTAAATCGAAACCAAGAACAATATGATAGCATAAAATGCGGCTGAGTTATAGAAATTTGGAAAAAAAAAAAAAAATCGATTTGCGTGTATTTTAGATGGAAAATCTTCTAACGCTTTGGAAAAGTACTTAGAATTAATATTAATATTAATTCTAAGTACTTTCCCAAAGCGTTAGAAGATTTTCCATCCCAAGAACAATGTGATAGCATAAAATGCGGTTGAGTTATAGAAATTTGAAAAAAAAAAAAAAAAAAACGATTTGCGTGTATTTTAGATGGAAAATCTTCTAACGCTTTGGAAAAGTACTTAGAATTAATATTAATTCTAAGTACTTTCCCAAAGCGTTAGAAGATTTTCCATCTACAATACACGTAAATCGAATTTTTTTTTAGATGGAAAATCTCCTAACGCTTTGGGAAAGTACTTAGAATTAATATTAATATTAATTCTAAGTACTTTTCCAAAGCGTTAGAAGATTTTCCATCTAAAATACACGAAATCGATTTTTTTTTTCAAATATCTATAACAGCCGCATTTTATGCTATCATATTGTTCTTGGTTTCGTCTTACTCAGAATAAAACAATCTAAAAAAGTGCCTGTTGCGGCGAAAGTACAAATTGTACTGGTGAGTTGGTACGGGTCACTGAAGTTCATTTTTACCCAAAATTCTCGTTTTTTTTGCTGTTATCTCCGAAACAATTGACTTTACGAAAAAAATGCAACCGAAAAATTTGTTGGAAATTTAATTTCCTACAAAAAAGGTCCTATCGACCCAATTGCTTAGATTAATATTTCTTGAGATATTGAACTTTTTCTTATTTTTTATTCTTTTTATTATTTAATATTTCATATTTTATAAATTTTATACTACTCATAAGTTAAAGTTCAATATCTCAAGAAATATTAATCTAAGCAATTGGGTCGATAGGACCTTTTTTGTAGGAAATTAAATTTCCAGCGAATTATTCATTTACATTTTTTTCGTAAAGTTGATTGTTTCGGAGATAACAGCAAAAAAACGAGAATTTTGGGTAAAAATTAACTTCAGTGACCCGTACCAACTCACCAGTACAATTTACACTTTCACCGCAAAAGGCACTTTTTTAGATTGTTTTATTCCGAGTAAATCGAAGCCAAGAGAAATATGATAGCATAAAATGCGGCTGAGTTATAGAAATTTGAAAAAATAAATAAATTCGATTCACGTGTATTTTAGATGGAAACTCTTCTCACGCTTTGGGAGAGTACTTAGAATTAATATTAAGGGCTGTAACTTTCAGGGAATTTCTTTTTCGACATATCCAACAAAATTTCAGGTGGGGACTGAAAAAAAAAATAGTCGAAACAAAAACCGCTCTAATATATATATACATCGATTGTTGTAATCATATCCAAATTTGGCTGCACAGAAATATGACTCGTTTGATCGTTGACCTAAACCTTAACGCATATATTTTAGAGTCTTAAAAAAATTGTCACACAATCCTTAAAAACTATAGTATACGCTGCATACATTCATTTCTTCTTCTTCATTTTCTTATTTTGTTTTTACTCTGCATTTTTCGTTTAAATTATTATTTATTTACACGATTGCTCGTATGCTCTCGTTTCTATAAAGATTAACAGTTTCATTCACGTACCGGTTTTGTTTGTGATTAGGCGGCAAGGATTTAGTAATTCAGTTGGCTAGTTGTAATATATATAACTAATACATAACACGTCTTAATAATAACAATACTTGTGGTGAGGGCCTGAAAGGAGGATCGTATCCCCTTTGCTAAGTATCTTTCGCTCTCGTTTCGCTGGGATTATTTGCGATCAACGTGTTCGTATATATATAGTGTTTTTTTTTCTTCTCCGTCCAATTCGTAAAATACACAATTTTTCCGGTGTCGGGTCGACACCGGAGAACACTTTAATAGAAGAGAGCGGTTGTAGGAAGCATTGCTCGGGTGAAGTATGTGTCGTACATAGAAATTCTATTGGACTGTCTAAAATAGGGTGATCCTTATGATCCAAGGAATTTCATCTTTCGTTTGTTTTATACTTATATACGCGCGGTTCGGATATTTAAATATATACCTTTTCCTGTACAGCGAAATGATCTCGTGATGTCGAATTTCAATTCGTTGCATTTCGTTTGCGGTGAAAAAAAAAAAAAAAAAATCACTGATGAATTGGACGTTTTTCTTTTTTCCTTTCTTCTCTGTTGTTTTTAATTCAGACGGACCTCCGTTCTTCGTTTTGAAAAAATTACTATACACGTTGCTCCTCCTGTACAAAAATCGTCGAGTAAATTTTCATTGCGCACTATAAAAACATTTATCGCAGATGTTTTCTTTTTCTAACTGTTATTACCTCGAGAAAATCCTTGAGCAATGTTACTCGACGCTTTTCGGCAATGTCCATTTGATTCTCCAGATCGCCCCGATCGGTGGTCTCGGCGCGCTCAATTTTCCACGATAGATTCTCAATTTCCGCCTCTAATTGAGCCTGCTGATACTCAAACTGCGCGGACAACCGAGAACAAATGAATTATTGAAAATTCGAATGAGAAACAGGGGTTATAAATTCGTCGGAGCACTGGGCCAATATCTGTAAATACTCGCCAGTTCTTTGCGAGGACCAGGATCCATGTAATAAGCATACGGATACGTATATTGAAGAGTGTAACGACAACGCGCCAAGAGCGATGCTGCCGCGTACAAATGTTGCCAATCGATCCACGTACCACTCGCGTTCATAACTTTCTTCGTTATTCGCAATTTTATATTCTCCAATGTTTGTTCCTCGAGTTTCAGCGATTTACTATGATTTTCCCACTGACAGGAAAAAAAAAGCGAGATTTTATTTAGAAATACGTAACAATAATCGTTCTCTCGATTTGAAATGTTGAACATTATGTATCTTACTCTTTCGTAATAATGAAGATATTTCTTTAAAGCTTCTCGAGCTTGAACGTGCACGCTCTCGTGAGCGATATTGGGATTTTCTTTGTAACGCGAACACTCGTAATACTCGCTACCGTGTGTCTTCCAATCGCAGAGGCACATCCAACAAAATTCATGCTTGCAATTGTAACACTGCATGTGGTTGCAGCCCCCATTTTTCTCTATACAAATGTGACATTTCGGGCACTGAAAAGAAGATAATTAATGGCCGGGTAAGGGTTTTCACTTTCGAAAAATCGGATTTTTTTTTTTTTCTTATCTCATTGTTAAACATTTCAAGAATATGTCCTTTGAATTTTAAACCGATCTAAGCAATATTCTTGAAGTTATTGTCTCATTCATCTCCTGGCCTTTAACGCTATACCTCTAACAGCTGCGGGCGGTCGGGCTAGCAGTGCACTTTAGACGCAAAAACTACTTGACCGATTCATTTCAAACTTTGTACACACTTTCTACATATAAAATACCTCCCCCCAACGTTTAGTTAAATTTTTTTTTTTTTTACATTAAGGGTGTTTCCCACCCACAAAATGGCGGAATTTTTCGTGGAAAATAACAGTTCACACTTTAGATGGCCGGCAAAAATTTTTAAATAAAAAAAAAAAATTATCAGAGAACGTTGGGGGGAAGATTTGATTATAATTTGACTAAGTTTTCATGGTTTTTCATTTTCAGATAATTTCCGGCCGAGTTATACTGAACACCGCAAATTGTTTTTTTTCCAAGACGTTCCAGGGGGGGAGCTCTGTTACGGGCTTATGCTTCAATATTTCTGCATGAAAAAATTACACAACATTGTCAAAAGTATGCTCAATAATGTACAAAAGGTTCGAATAAAATTGCTCTATCCATATTTGAGAAAAAAAAACGCAAAAAAAGTGTTTTTTTTAACGCTGAAACCCTTACCCCTCCCTTAACTCGTAATAATTGGATGTAGCTTGATCGTTAATTTTACGAATAATTATTCAATAGCCTATATATAAACGCTTATTTTTTTTTTCATCTTACATCTTTGGTGTGGGCGCTGATGTAATTAGCAGTTTCCGAATCATCAGCGCATTTGGTCAACCACTTCTTGATCGTGCCGCAATCAGTGGGCGCGTGATAATCCATTCCGCACCGAAAACTATCGACAACACATTACTTCCAGTCAATCATCCCATTGTACTAACATGTTTGTTCGGGTTCGTTACAAAATACAAACCAAAAGATCGTTTTGCAAGAGAGACACATGACCCGTTTGGCTCGATGCTCCTTCGAGCGCATTACTATTTGGCAATTTGGTCCAGGACAGAATCTCAATTGCGGATGTGTTTTGACGTAATCGCGAAATGCGAATTGTTGATAACGATCCCTCATATTTGGTTTCGTCAAAAGTGAGAGAGCAAAGTCTTCGGGCACGAGAACTTCGCATTCCTGCGCCATACATCCTATACCTGATGAAAGATTAAACGTGCGATGTCATTGGAACGTTGCAAATTAACGATAGAAAAACCATCAACTGCGCCGCAAATTCGTTGTCAATAGTTTTGTGACATTGAGTCAAAATTAATGTTGTAAAATTGATTCTTACCCGTAGAAATACCCTGAGTAATCTGAACCTCAAAGTGCATGCACCAGCAATCCTTGCAAAAGGCATGTCCGCAAGTGAGAGTGGCAAATTTATCAGCCGTATAGACTGTAATGCAAACGGAACATTGTCCTCCTCTCTGAGTTTTCAAGCCGGACGAAGCGTCGGGCGGATGGCAAGGCTTTATCTTGGAATTGATCAAAAGACTGGAAGCGTTGTTACGATATTTCGTAACGATATCCTGCAGTGCCCAATTGTGAGCGTGCAACAAAACTTTTGCCAATGACGGAGTTATGTGAAGACTGTTGCTCAATATCTCAACATTCTCGTTTAGGAGTCTCTCGACCTCTTCTACTCTCAAACAGTCGTGAATAGCGTATTCCGGATCGCGTCTGTTATGATCGGGATCTACGTCGTTGTCCGCTTCCGTGCCCCACGGCTGAACGTTGTAATAATCCTCGTAGCCTGTGTCACCGCAATCCGAGTCCGAATAGTCCATATCGCTGTCACATTCTTCGCCAGACATCTGTGCAAGAAAAAGGAAAAAATACATTCCGCCGTGCGGTCAATGATTCGAGCGAACAATTGAAAATGGCGCAAACATCTTTCGAGCTACGACGGAGATGAATAAAATTTGAGAACGTAATAGTTAATATGCTTGCTCCATGTTGCGTTTGCAAGGGATAAAACGATAATCTTAACGTGACGAAAATCACATGTAATTTCATTACATGTGTCCCGAGGGATGACTTACACTGATCGCGGAATAATAAACGCTGTTTCGGAGTGATTGCAAAAACAAAACAAAAAAAAACGAGGCTTTGCGTAAACCTTATTCGTTGTCCCGAAGAAATAGTGAAAACGCGTTAGTTGAAATACTTCTGTGCCTGCACTATATCTCTTTTTCTCTCTCTCTCTCTGTCTCTCTTTCAAGCTCTATTTCGCAGGTAGACGTGTACGCGCGTTGGTCTTGTTCGTTACGTTCGAAACAGTTGCACTCTCCCGATTAATTAACGAGCTTCCAAGCGTTATCAACATATCAAATGTTTTTTTATTCTTTTTTCAATACTATTAAACTATTTGGTATTCAAGGTGGGCACTCTGAATTAGTCGCACTCCTCGTGATTCTACGTGGTATGACGTTTGTAAGGAAAAACTCATGGAAGATCGCTTTTATTCCACTTTCACGAATGGTTCCTATTCATCACGTTCTCTCTCTCTCTCTCTCTCCACGATTTTCCCTGTCGCTGCATATCTCTCAACGGACGTTGGCAAAACCACCAAGACTAATTATACATTTTCTGTTATTATCTCCTGCTAAAATCTCGATTGCTCTGTACGCTGGACCACACGACCCACCTTTACGCAGCACACTCCACCGTTTTACGCGTAAAGCATGTATATGTATAATGTTGCGATTGTTTTTTTTTTTGTTTTCTCTCGTTACAATCTATATAGATGATTCGGAGCTTTGGCTTCGGATGTGCATCAATTTCGTAGTGTTGGTAGTACAGCCATCATGGCGTCGTACACACACACACACACACAGTGGCAGAGAGCGAGAGGAAGAAAGAGAGAAATAAGGGATCTTAACCACGGTCTTGTATACAGGTTTGGAAACTCCTCCGCTGAAAGTGACCTCCTTAACGAAGTCAAGTTGAATTGCTGTAGCAACCACTAGAGGCGTTCCGATCTTAGTTGCGAACTTATAATGCCAACAGGTATAACCTGAGAACCCCTCGATATTGTTATCCTTGCGTATTACGTTTATTTCGTTTATATCACGACTATCAGTGATAATTATATTGAAAATGAGATATCAGTGTGTGGTCCCAAATTGCAAAACCGGCAGCAAAGGAAAGAAGAAATGTTCTACATTTCACGTGCCAAAAGACATTGATATGCGGAAAAAGTGGGAAGAGTCTATTCCAGGCATTGTAAAATGTTGGAAAAATTACAAAAGACGGATCGTGTATGTGAACAGCATTTTAATCATGACGACATAGTTCGCGAATGGGTCAAGCTCGCAAGCTCGACGCAAATGGCCAAGTAATTGCACGGGTAAGTTTAATGAAACGATTTTACGCATAGTTTGAGAAGATAGTTACTCGTATCAAGTATTTTTCAATATGTAAGGTGACGTACAAAAGAATGCAACTCAACGAGTTTGCTGTGCCAACAAGGTTCAATGACGTCTCAATAGAAAAGGAAAATTGTGTGCCAGAGCGTGGTTATGCGAAACAAGTTTCGAATTTTGAAATAAATTATCCAAGCACTGTTCTATCCTTTAGAGTCACCATACTGTCAATTCAAGGAATCAGTATTTGTATCGGTGAGTTTCCTTATCAGAAAGTACCTATTGCATTGTTAGTATATAAAAGCGATGAAATAAAAGTAATTTGAACATACATAAATTTCTTCTATTGATATTTCAGATATCCCTGAAGTTCCATAAAAAATATGAATCCTGTCCAGCGTGTCAAGAAGCCGTGAGATTGAAAACCAGCTGCGCATCTTCAGAGTCGCAACTGGTGCAAATGAAATCATGCGGTGGTCCGATTCACGCAAATCCTCATTTCTTTAAATCTGATCCGTCATATCGAAGCATCATTTACAAAATATTCCTCTCGAATTGATGTCTTCGATATGACTCTAGATAAAGTACTTGATTCTTACACCTTCACTTATCCCTGTATAGAGCATGGATCTGAAATCCTTTCATATGCGATTAATTTACTATGTAAGATTAAGAATGAGGCAATATTGCCATTAGGAAAATAGAATCTTTAAAAGCCTATTCAAATTAAGAGCATTTTTATTCAGTATATTCATTGAAGTTGACGGGATTAATAACGCTTTCATAATTACATATAATAAATATGTGTAATGCGGCAGAAGTCGTTAGTGGGACAGAGAACCGCGAGAGGTATCGTGGGCTTTTCAGGTTATGTCTGTTGGCATTATAAGTTCGCAACTAAGATCAGAATGCCTCTAGTGGTTGCTACAGAAAGTAAAACGAACTTCGTTAAGACGGTCACCCCCCACCGCTGAAATTTGAGGGAGTTTCCAGACCTGTATACAAGACCGTGATCTTGACAGATTTGGAAATTTTGTGTATTTGCAGATAAATAGAAAAATGTGTAGATGATACGAGATTCACTACTGGTAAAATTTACAATATCTATACTAGACTTTATATCGAGAGCCCTCAGTACATTACTTTCGTTGTTACACGTAAAACGCAAAGTCTACGGTACAACAGAGTTTCTCGTTGCGTCAGAAAATATTGTCAAATTCATGTAGATAATTTTTTTTCGTCAATGCGTAATTTGCCGTTGCGTAATCTACGTGTTCCGTGGGGAAAGATAAAAATTTATAATCTGAAACGTCGTTTTCGAGGATACTATGTGCAAACAGCTGGGGATCCTCTTCTCCCCACCCCCTACTCCCAAATCGCCCTGTTGTTTTGTGTGCGTACCGCGGTAGCGAGGTCCTACGTGATAAAAATGAGAGATTATCATCAACGTCCGACGTATGACGTTGCCCAACCCGTATACAACTCTCCCTCTCCCATTTTTGTGAATCACGTATTTTAATCTAACAGCTCTACGATATATACAATCCTATATATATATATACGGATCATCTTTTGGCATCTCTCCCCCACAAACATCGAAGAAGCGTTAAGGTAGTTCCAACACAAGAAATGGGAGGGGATAGAAGGAGAGATGCGCGAGGCGGGCAGCCACGTCGCGCTGCGACGTTGTCATGCTCACTAAACGTAGTTCTAACACGTTGCTCTACTCGTATATCCGTGTGATTATTCATCTATCCTGCGTGTGTGCGTGCCGAAAGTGAGGTTACGGATGTCAGTGACGCGAATAAAGACAGCATCAAAAAGATGTCTAATAAAAGATTGAAAGGAAAAGAGAGATTGTGAATCATTCTCTAGAAAATGAATTCAGCAAAATCATTTATGAATTCACAGATTCACGGAAGTTATTGAGACGAAAATTTCCTGGGCGTCAAGGCAAAGGAATGTTCACTTTGTCCAAGTTTGCGGAAGATTCTCTCGACACAAATTCATACGCAGGAAACTTTTATGAAGCTACGTACGATGTTGTCGTTCTGCAAGATTTGATCAAGCAATATTTCACTTTCGATGATATATTTGAAAATACTATAATATTCGTTGAGTCATTGAAAGATTTTATGCGTAAATTGAAAGTTGGATCAAACAAAAAACAATTATCAGCTTTGAAAGACGTTCTATCCAAATATATGATCACAAAACTTGCACGGCTGGGAATCACGTACGAGCAATTGATACAATTATACCAAAGCGGAGAAGACTCATTGGTCGCAATTTTTGTCACAAAAAGTAACCAAAGATAAGACTGTTCTCAAAAATATCGTTGAACATTTTAGATGATCAAAGTATCATAAAAAATCACCAAAGCATCAGCATGTAAGATTTATGAAATTTCAAAACAATAATGATTTGAATAAATACAATTTCTATGACAAATGTATTATTTATTGCTGATATTTTTATTTCTATTCGAATCTCAATGAAAAACCGTTAGAATCTTCCTATACATTCAACTCCGAAGCGTTTTCCTTTTGAAAAATTTGTATTGCCGCGCTGCGTCGATTTGTATCAACACACACACAAACACGTCTGTCGCGCCAGTCGTAATAAAGCGACGTTGTCATGCTCACTAACGAGTTCTTCTAGCCCCAAAACAATATTTTTTTAATAAATCCATACTTTTTTACTGTATGGTAGAAAATTTTCTATAAAATATATGTTATTCTTCATCTACTAAACTACTTTCGTGCCAAATTTCAAGAATTTCTATCCACTCCTTCGTACATTTTGGTCACTAAATATCCGGAAAGTGCTCATTTCGTACGATACAGGTATACGCTTGTATGCAAATTTTGGAATTTTTGATAAACGATATCTCGAAAACGGTACGGTGAAACAGTCTCAAATTTCGCATAAGTATTCTTCAGTACTTTTTTTAGTTTCTCCCAAAAATTCATTAAATTTTATCTACCCTTCATTTGTGTTAGAACTACCTTAATTCAAAGACTTTTGTCTCCGCGCGAGAGAGAAGCTTCTCGTTGACTTTTCAGCGGCATTATAGTCACGTGCATTATATTATAGTAAAAAATGGGAAGAAAACTGATTTGATCAAGTACGCTGTGTGTTTGTGTGTGCGGTGACAAATGAGAAATATATTATCGCTAGCGTTCGCAATTTTCTCCCGCAAAATACCGCCAGAAGCAACAGCTGCGATCTTTCGTGTGCGCCAGGGGGTGGAAACTCCCATGTTAAACAGCGCAGTCACTGTTTGTAGCGCTACCTATGCACGTTCCTTGGAGTCGGAACTAAAAAGATATACATTCAGCCGTGGCACGCCATTTGAATGAAGAGTGGGCATGAAAATAAATAGTCGGTCGGTATAGTAGATCAAAGACGAATTTTTCAAGAAATGACAAAAAAAAGAAGTTATTCCAATGATTTATTTTAAAATCATTTTTATATGTATATATACAAATATATATGTATTTATTTACATTCATTTATATTAAGTGGATAAAATGTGATTTTTATTATAAAATTTGAAGTCCATTATCGAAGCTATTGTCTCCTCCTCGGGTCGCAACAAATCAGACCAAAACACACCGCCAAATTCCCTACAGTCATCAGATTCTTGTTGCACTTGTTCGTGACACTGAAAGGAATTTATTCGGTAATTACTAATTTTTAATTAAATAAGTTTTGTTCGTTGGAACATTGTACAATGCTTAAGCTTTGGAAAAATAACATCATAATTAAAAATTAATTGTCAGATAACGGACGTACCCTTATTTTCGAGAGCAGTGATACATCTAGAAACGAACGAAGAGCCATTTTCGTCAAGAATAGTCCGATGTACCTTGCGGAGCGTAAGTCTGAAAAGTAATTCAATTTTTCTGTTGAAACAAGATTCCCTATCCTAGCCAGATGGTCAATGTTGCGATACTACAATTTTACATAAATGGATGTTCACATTAAAACTATCGATGTAAATCGCTTCATAAATAAATACCTACTTACTGGCTCAAGATTCATTAATTCGGGTATTCGCAAAAAAATTTTACGACTCTATGAACAAGATTTTTACAATGTTTATTTAGTATATTTTACCTTTTGTATTTTTGATTGCAATTCCGTCATGTACAGCTCGAAGTCTTTGGCAACTTCGTGACCCTGACGGTAGAACGTTGACCAGCCGAGCATAAATCCCAATAGCTGAAATATCAAAGTGTATTATGCTTAAAAAGAAAACAAAAAATTACTGAATTGTAACTCATTAGAGAAAATCTTTGGGAATTCTCAAACGGAAGATGTTCGATGGAAATAATTTCATCGAGACACGCGACGACGGTTAGAAGATCGCGCCAAGTCATTTTCACGACACGCACACACCTCGAGGAAATTACAATAATCATAAACAACGAAATATTTAACAATTTTTTAAAATTCGATTATATTTTAACAAAACGATAGCTGCTAGTATAACCTCGAATCACGCGCAGCACTGGCGTTACTGTTACGACTAAATAAGCCGGTAAAACGGGAAAAAGCTTGCCAGATCTTCTAGTTCTACTTTTCGCTCCTACCATGTAAGGCGCGCTACCTGTGCGTCGATAGAGGCGCACTCTGGACACGTTCCTTCTCACGTAAACTAATAACAGAGCCGTGGTTTTTGTATGCAAGTGAACACCCCCTGGTGTGCGCATTGTGCATACTCCATTAGGGGATTCGGGACCGAAACTCTCCCGTCGCACCTATACACTACTAAACGCGTGTCCTCTTCGCTCGCGCTCCGACACATGTATACGCTTGACGAGGCGGACAGCGGTGCGAGGGACGAACAGGACAGATGTGCGGTGGCGGACGTTTCGTCTCGAGGGTAAAGCGCGACGATGACGAGGGGGGAGGGGGTGGGCTTTTTTTCATCATGTTTTGCTTTTGGTGCACCGCGAGTTGTGTCGTCGAACGACTAACGAACGGTTTTTAATGTAACCTCGTTTGACAAAAATTTTTCATACAAATAGATTCGAGAAAATGAAATAAAAAAAAATAAAAATGAAAAATAAATAAAAAGAAAAACAAAGGAAATTTTGTCACGTCCAGGTTTGGGTGTTTAATTTACGATGAAAAAGCTTTCTCAAATTTTGTGATAGCGAGACGATTTATATACGATCGATTTTATATATTCTTCGTGAGATCTTCGTTATAGAATATCATTATAATCGACGATGTCTTTTATATTATTATAATATACATATAACGTATATTTATAATTCTCATATGTTACTAAGAACGATATTTATTTGTCGCACGGGCGGGACAAATGACAGTGATAATTTGTCGTTGAAGACTGAGACATTAAACGCTGAGAGAGAGAAATGAAGATACGTAAGCTTGTTCCGTTATTATTGTATCGAAAAAACGACAAATTGAAGATCCTAGCGTGGCGTTGATGAAGCTTACGAGGAGAAAATATTTCATGGGGGAAGCCTCTCACGAGGCTGACAACGTTACTAAAAGAGAAACAAAGCAATTCGTTACGATCACAATAAGGTGAGAGTAAAATGATTGTCATTTTTTTTTCAACTCCGACCGATCATCGTTTACTTTTTGTGATAGGGAAAATATATGATTTTCGTCAAATTTTCATTCTACAGGTTTTGAAACATAGCCACCGATGCAAGGGATCGTCGGCTCGGTCAGTAAGAAAGACGTAGACATCATCAATGGGAAACTGCTCGTCCTGTTTCAAGGTGCCTACCACGCCGTCTACCACCGATCCATCCAACGTGCCTGAAATCAAAGACGGTAGGTTCGGCGCTGTAAGCTCTTACAGTTTTTCAACGCGAACAACGTTAATATCTCACCGCCAATGTCAAATGCTCCGAAGTAACACGAGCCACACGAATAATTGGATTTCAGAGACAATGGAGCTGAGACATCTATTTCCGGCAAACTCTTGTCAGCGTAGTAGCCATTTGACATCGACGGACGGACGAATAAATGGGAATACAAAATTGCAGCTGGTAGACGCAGCAACGTTGAACAACGTTGGCTCTGACAATTGCGGTTCGGTACCGACGGCTCAGAACAATTTACGTGCGTCGCGCGGTTTGTACGCGCGATTACAGCCTCTCGGACGTTCCGGCACGACGACAACAACGATCGGTACGGCTCAGGATTCCAACAGACAGCAGAGAGAGCCGTCCGAGTCAAAGCTCAACGCTCTCTTCGATCTTTACAAGGTTAAACCGTAGATCCGTAAATCAATCAATCGACAAATTCGCGATATTCTATCCGTGTAACCGATATGTATTGTTACGCAGGATCCTCACGAGGATATTATACTGGCCGATGGTATCGAAAGACTCTGCGATGATCTACAATTGTCACCCGACGAGTTCAAAGTTCTCGTGCTTGCTTGGAAACTCGACGCCGAGCAAATGTGTCAATTTACGAGACGCGAATTCGTAACGGGATTAAAAGGAATGAGGGTCGATAGTGTGCGCGGTATACAAGGACGCTTGCCCGAAATCGTACAAGAGCTTGTCGTTAATGCCGATCTATTCAAGGATCTTTATCGTTTTACGTTTCGCTTCGGTCTCGACATTATCTCCGGTCAGAGAATATTACCCGCCGACATGGCTATTGTATTATGGAGATTGGTATTCACGATACGCGAACCACCGTTACTTTCCCGATGGCTTATCTTTCTCGAGTGTCATCACGTGCGCGGTATACCGAGAGACACGTGGAATATGTTTCTCAATTTTGCCGAAGTTATTGGCAACGATCTCGGGGCTTACGACGACGCGGAAGCGTGGCCAAGTTTGTTCGACGACTTCGTCGAGTACGAAAATGATCAAATGAATCAGAACATTACCAAGGACGATATTATCAAGGATTCCTTAGCGAATAAGGATTAAATTTGTCCTTTTCCCTTTTTTTTTCTTTTTTTTTTTCTAAATTCACACGACACACAAATTATTATAACGATTTATACTTTGTTTCGTTCTTACGAATTAACATCTCGAAGGACGATTAGAACAATTTACATATAAAATATTTCTTCGGTGTTGAAATATTCTTGAGTTAAGAATGCTCGTGATCCGGATCGTGCACGTTTTCAGAGTCTCTCATTTAGTCCGTTATTTGAATGCCGCGTTCACTTAACGTTGATCTCGAAACGTATCGATTATCAAACGTTACGTCGACGTTATGGTTATTATTATTATTATTTTTTTTTTTTCCCATTTCGTACTCAATTTTCGTACTGTTCTGACGGATAAGAGTAGCGCAATATAACTTTTGTATGTATTAGATATATAATTCGCGATCGGGAGAAGAATGGATGCTGCTTCTGTGATGGCATCTCTAACGTCAAGTGATATACTATATATTTCATCGATCTACGTTTATCAAGTAATATTCATTCATCCGATATAGACACAATAGTTTATGACGTTTAAGATACGAGTTTTAGGATTATTATTGGGAAGAACGAAAGAGATGAGGGATGAAACGTAAAAAAAAAAAAAATAGCGAAAGAGACGAAAGGATGTTCCAAAGTGCAAACAAAAAAAAACAAGGCAGCCGTCATTTGTTCGAAATTTATGCGGTCGACTCCGTTCGTCGATTCCGAAAAACGGGCAATTTATGAATAATTTTAGCATATTTATATCGCCCAAACTTGTGATACGTACGGGCGCGCGCTCTCGTTAACTCGTATACATTATTTAGCAATTTTTACGTGACACGCTACGAATTTCTTAAGGAGTAATTGACTTGGGAAAAAAAAAAAAAAAAAAATAAGACGAAAACAACGCGAATTAAGGTACGTTGTTGCTCGTTGTTTGCGCGAATAAGACTGAAGTGTGAACTTCTAGAGTATTGTCGAGTACTTTTGTCGTGCATATTAAACAAATCGTTTTATTTAGTTACATCACTGTGGCGAGCGATAACAACGTTTTGACACGTTTTTTGTCTCTTTTTTTTTTTGCTACCCTACGATATCGCATGTACTCGTGCTTTGGGGGCTTTTTTTTTCTCTTTCAATATACGTAGCTTTTAGACATTTCGGTGTTCGTTTGATAGATCCGATTTTTTCTTTCTTTCTATTTTACCCCGTCGTTTGGTAAAAGGGCGAAAAGTTTATTGGGATATCTCACACATAGATATTAAATACGAGACCAATTCGTGATTATACAACGTAGTATAATCCTCTGTGCATCGACTAAAGGAGCGTTCATGTGATTTGCGGAGAAAAAATTCTATATTATATGTATATTCGACACATTTGTATATTGTATGTGGACGATTCCGCGCCAACTCGATCTGGCTCGCGATCCTTGCCATTTTGTTATTTATTTATTCCCTTAAGTATATTATAATGTCACAAAACAATGAGCCGCGACAATTTTCAGTATTTTTTCGAAAATTCGTGTAATAATTTAAGCTGTTAATTTTATGAAGGAGACCCCTTTATCGATTTTGTTCGAATTTACACAGTGAATGAACTTTTGATGGATACAATCATTGATAAAAGAAAAGTTTCAACATTTTTTTGAATAAGCCTGCATCTTGAATTGGTTCTACTGTCTAAAATAAATCTACGTCCGTATAACTGACGTATATATTAAAAAGATGTTGTTTTCTATCGAGAAATTTATTTTGTAAATTTGACCAAAATCGATGAGGGTCCTCGTCGTAAAAATTAACTTTTCCTCTTGTACAGCCAGGCCATTTTTGGACAAAAAAAATCTGAAACTTGACGGGGTCAATTTGTTTTTGTGTCACTCTGTAACGTTCGTGAAGGAAAAAAATAAATATATAATGATAAGGCTCAGAGCCACGTCAGGTTGACGTGGAATGTTCCATATACATATATGCACTTATATCTACCGTCTATTTGGGATCAGTGAATCATTAACGAAACGATATTCCGTGGAGTGTAAAAACAAACAAAAAAAATACATATTTGCATATAGGAGAAATCGTGCAGTTATCGGTAAAAATCTTAAATCCTTAGCGATGTAACGAAGGAAGAAAAAAAAAAACTAAAAAAAAAACAAGGTGTTGACAATCACCTGCATAAATTATCTCTTTTGTTGCGCCGATCCGTACAAATTAATGAATTATTACTAATCTGCACAAGGTTCTCGCGAGAAAAAAAGATTTATCTTGATCTTGTAATTCAAGGGGGCGTTATAGAGAGAGGGCCAGAGGTCGCTTTTTATTTTTAACCATCTGCATTGGGTGTGCCATCGAGAGCACCGAGATATGACGATAAGATGCGAACAAAAAAGAACCACTTTTTATATGTGATAAAAAAAAAACTACCGAAAAAAAAGTTCATTCGTTAGGGCGATGCTGTTTTTTCATCGGATCATCCTTAACGATAATTATCATAAGCGTAATAACCGCTAAGAGGCGAACGTTTCAACAGATATTTGAGATTGCGCGATAAATCCATCAGCTTTTGAAAAAAAGAAAAGAAAATACAAAAATATAAAACCATTTTTACTACCGGAGGTTGCGAGACGAGAATTAAAAAAGAAACTGACCGATGCATCGATATTAAGAAACTTTCTGCCGAACATATTCGTGGCCTTCTATTGTCACGTAATTTTTAATAGCAAAAAAAAAATCGCGTCGGGGAGAGCAGGAGAAAAAATAAAAAATACATTGAAACGAATGAAAATGCACGATACTCATACACCGATATTAAATAACATTTATAGTTTTTAGAGCATACTATAAATAAGGATATAGATGTCGTATCAAAGGCGGCTATGTAAAAATTCATTGTGGCGCGTGTAAGTAGATGAAAATTTCAAATTGCGGTTTGAGAAACGAGTTAAAAGAAGAGCACGTGTATGTGCTTAGAGATTATATACATACGAGGTCTGTTAAAAAAGTATCGCGAATTTTGAATTTCCGCGGGCTACGTATATTCGATTGTCGATTTTTTTGTAGCGTTAGATTGGTACTCGTGTCCTTCACTTATGGTGAAAAAATCGGCCATTTTGAATGTTCATTCAATTGTTGACAGCTGTTTTGGCTTGTCTTCGATTTTTGTCTATTCCAAAAAATGGATCGAAGAATCTGTATGAAATTTAGTGTGAAGAAGAAAATTAAGTGCGCGGACGCATTCCGAATGTTGACTGTGGCATATGGTGAAGCTACCTTGGACCAAAGCAACGTTTGCTGAGGAACTAAACGTATCGATTGGCTCGTGCTATTCGATTTTTACCAATGATTTGGGCATGAGACGGGTCGCCGCGAAATTCGTGCCAAAATTGCTCGATTTCGAAGAAAAACAGTGTCGCGTTAATATTGCTAAGGAGCTGTTGGACTCGGTCCGCGACGACCCAAATTTGCTCCAGAGCTCAATCATCGCAATGAAAGCTGCTTTTTTGGAATAGGCAAAAATCGAAGACAAGCCAAAACACGTCTAACCAAAACAGCTGTCAACAATTAGCTAAACATTCAAAATGGCCGATTTTTTCAGCATAAGTGAGGGACACGAGTACCAACCTAACGCCACAAAAAAAAATCGAAAATCGAATATACGTAGCCCGCGAAAATTCAAAATTCGCGATACTTTTTGAACAGACCTCGTATATATGTATATATATATATATATATATATGTCCCGAGTGAATAGTGCCAACTAAATTATTTTAGTTGCGTGATAAAGGAAAAAAACAAACAATGAGGAGGAGAAATTTTTAACATGCCAGACTGAGCGTTGGCTTGCTTAAAAAAACTATTATTATAATACATGTATTTATTGTATATTTTTTATTATACTTTTTTCTTACGTGACACACAACACACGTACCAGTTCCCTTTCATCTCAATTTGTCGATTGTATTATAAATTTTCAATATGAACTTTATATACATATAAATTATAAAGTGGAACGAGTATTTATATCGAAATTTCGTGAATTCAACAAATCTGGTAATTACTAATTTTATTTTATATCTTTACCATTAGGGAAGAGGCCTTGGAAATTGAGTCAATCGCACCATATATCCCCCTGATTTTCGTCCACAGCCGTTTGATATCATCCATTTGTATCGCATTCAGACGAGGTTAGAGGGAAACTACGGAAAACCCGATACAGATGGTTATATTTTAACTAATTCTTCGGCACTGACACGACGTAAAAACTCAATGAAGACACCAAAGTTTCAAATAAATTACCGCCCGTTCAGCGAGATTCAATGGTCCAGCGGGCAGTATGGCTAAACGGTCACCGACCAAATAACGGCTTCAGGCTATTGGCCCGGTCATATGACCGCAGGAAGTTGACCGCACGATAATTATTTTTAAAGCGTTTTTGTTCAATGGGGACCTTAATCGATTCGGAATTGTTTGTAGGTCAATGATAATCGAATTGGAACATTTGTTGGGCCTTGGTTTGATTGGAATATATAAATGACCACATGCTGTCTCGCGGAGGGTCGTGTATAACGAAAGCGAGAAATGGACCGGAGAATTTTCTTCAATTACAACCAATTGCAACAAAATTGGATACAAAATATTATATTTGTTCGGCTTACTTTACACAATCAAATTAGCCCCATGCCATGGATGCAAATGTTTTTTCCATTTTTTCAACACAAACTGCGGACCATCTAACTTTCTAAATAGAATAATCGTGAGCACCAAACGATTGGAGGAAGAAAGAACATTTTTGAAGCCAAAATTGTTCGGTCCAGTTCACGCTCTGCATTACACGGCCAACTTCTGACCGCACATTCATATAACCGCAGCAAGCTGGGGTGCGATTCTGTACCAGCCGCAATATCATAGCGTCTGACGCAAACGAGCGACAGCCAATTGCATGGAAGATTTCAGCGGAAAGGCGCGACTCTCATAGGCTATTTCGGTGTTGCGTCAGACGCTATGATATTGTGTCAAGTACAGAATCGCACCCCTGTGGTCATATGACCGCGTTTCGTAAAATCAGTAACATGTACTCGATAGGTTTTTTTTAAGCTCTTTTTTGAGAAACGACGAACCAACAAACGTTTTTATTAAACTAACAAACACCTACAAACGACCAACAACCGTTTAAAGACAACAAGATTTGAAAAAAATAAAAATTCGAACAGCTAGATTCCCAGAGGTAAGGTCCCGACGCGATTTTCACTGTCGAGACTCTTTATCATGAGGGAGCATGTTAGAGCCCTGCCGAGTGACCGAGCCCATGCTTGAGATGGTTCATCCGACTACCGCCAGTCGTCTGTCAGACAACAAGTGTATTTATATATATATATATATAAGGACGCTGTCGCGCGCTTGATAACGGCAGTATCTACTATAAAGGCGCCAAGCGAGCCGCACCATTCAATTTGAATATCACTATGAACGTTCCATCTGCAAATAAATTTGTTGCAACGTTCGATCGATAACATGGAGAATTTGTGAGCCGTTGCACTGATGAAAATCAGTTCAACGACCCACAAATTCTACAAAATCGAATATTTCAAAATTCAGAGACAGATCCGAAAAAGAAAAAAAATACTCGATCGCTCGGGATTTAAAGTGCGATTTTTTTCCCTCCCCCGTCAATTTTGAAAAGGATCGTGGGGTCTCTCGCCCTTGATCGTGTTATATACGTGAAACAAATTATTTTTTACGTATATACGCGAAACAAATTATGTTTTACGTATATACGCAAAGTACGTTGACGTTAAGATGGCGTGATTAAAAGTGTCTGACTTTGTTAACCCCCCCCCCGGCTCAACTTTGTCTTATCAGTGAAATTCTTGAAAAAAGCCTAATTGAGCAGCTGTTTGTAAACTCATAATATTTGAATAAAATAGTGCACACACTGTTCGTTGCATTATTAGTCTAATAAAATAAGTTTTTCGGATCTCACCGCGCGGAGGTCACTGCTCATCCAGACCCAGAGTATAGAGCATGTATACAAATTCGTACTCTACCACACAGTGTCAAAGTAGTTTAGTGAATATAAAAAAAAAATAAAAATGTTGAAAGCAACTGCAAAGCAATTATTGTAAATATTGTAAATATTGCATTTTTAGGCATTAACGCGAAGAATATAAAGCGAAAAAGATGCAATAAAGTGGAGAAAAAGTGAACGCAAACCGAAAGCTGATACACGCTTTATACTCTACTTGTTTTCATATTGAGAAAAAAAGCAAAAAACAGGGTGTAATGTTAATAAAAAAAAAAGCGTGAAACATAATAAAAGACAGATTAAAGACCTGAAACGTAATAAAGAACAGATTAAAGATCTGTAAGATAAGAAAGAAGAGATTAAAGACCTGTAACATAAGAAAGAACAGTTTAAAGACCTGTAACACATTAAAGACCTATAATGTAATAAATAACATATTAAAGACCTGTAACATAAGAAAAAACACATTAAAGTCTTCGTTTTACGATTGCAACTATGCAAATTTTTTGTTTTTTTTAAGCTCTTTTTAAGGGAAGACACCTGAAAGAAATGTTTGGACAGCCATAACTACCGTGTTTTTTATCCGACAGACTTTGCCCACGTCTCATTTTCTTCGTTTTATGATTCCATAACTCCGCAAATTTTTTGTTTTTTTTTAAGCTCTCTTTAAGGGAAGACAACTGAAAGAAATGTTTGGACAGCCATAACTACCGTGTTTTTTATCCGACAGACTTTGCCCACGTCTCATTTTCTTCGTTTTACGATTCCGCAACTATGTAAATTTTTTGATTTTTTTTCTAAGCTCTCTTTAAGGGGGGGACAACTCAAAGAAATGTTTGGACAGCCATAACTACCGTGTTTTTTATCCGACAGACTTTGCCCACGTCTCATTTTCTTCGTTTTACGATTCCGCAACTATGCAAATTTTTTGTTTTTTTTTAAGCTCTCTTTAAGGGAAGACAACTGAAAGAAATGTTTGGACAGCCATAAAATGTTTCTTGTTCCATAATTTCAACATTTTTTTTATGAGTCTAAGGGAACATAGGAGCGAGAATATAAAGGTACCGAAGTACTTTGGTTTCTAATGACGAAGAATGCACGAGATTATTCGTTTTGCTAAAAAAATACGTCTTTATTGTACACGGAGCATTAACATCATCAGTACTCGAAGACAATCGGTGTTCTATACGATCGTTTCGTTTTTTTTTTCTTCTCTTTCGTTAAATCTCTTAATTAAATGTGTTTTTTTTTCGATCTTAGCGCATAAAGAATGGAATATTTGTTTTGGTTTTGGTTTTTTTTTTTTTTTTACTTAAGTCTCGAACATTCAGTACATTTAGACGGTGATGGTAAAGTCTTTCGGTGACTTTGACAACGAATTGCAAACGGGACCCGGTCTCTTGCGATGTAGCCTCAGTTTCATATCAATGTCGCATTCCGCCTCGCTCGTCTCGTGGGCATCGGTAAAACCGGACGGGGGTTTAAGCTCCAATGTCGATAATTCGCTGCCCCAATCGTCGTTTCTATCGTGACCCAACGATTGATTGTATCGTTTGGTACGTTGAAAATTACGTCCAGACTTGTTAGGCTGCTCGGTCAATAGACACAACGATTCGACCGATCGTCCGCTCGTTATGTCGTTCTTCGTTCTTTCATCAACGCCACCACCACCACCATCAACGATCATTTGTCGTGTGCGATTTGTCACGAGTGACGGACGACTCGGCGACGAACTCGTTGAATACGAACGCGTCGTTAGTTCCGTTTCCGAAAATTTCGTCGCGTTTGCCGTTACTTGATTCGTCAAACGATCGCTCTCGATCGACAATAACTCGGGCGTCATCCCACGGCTCCTACAATATCGACAGAAATACAATATTTATCAGTGATAGTGTTGAAACAAAAGTTTCGAAGTTTCTTCAAATTTTTAAGGGCGGGGTAAGGGTTTTCACTTTCGAAAAATCGAATTTTTTTTTGTCTTATCTTATTGTTTAACATTTCAAGAATATGTCCTTAAAATTTTAAACCGATCTAAGCAATATTCTTGAAGTTATTGTCTTATTAATCTCCTGGCCTTTAACGCTATACCTCTAACAGTTGCGGGCGGTCGGGCTAGCAGTGCAGCTGTCGAACAGGTATACAGTTTATTTATTGCTGTTGTGTATATAGTATATAGTGTATACTATACACTACAATATTTTAAAAGAAGAAACGAGCGTATGGAGCTGGAATGATTCTGTGTAAGTTGGAAAAAAAAAAATTTTCTTCACTTTATTACTTCATAAACTTTAGACGCGTTTTTCTCAAAACTACTTTTTCAAAGTCCGTGTTCACTGCCATTTAAAAACTACTTGACCGATTCGTTTCAAACTTTGTACACATTTTCTACATATAAAATACCCCCCCCCCCCCCAACGTTTAGTAACATTTTTTTTTTACTTTAAGGGTGTTTCCCACCCACAAAATGGCGGAATTTTTCGTGGAAAATAACAGTTCACACTTTAGATGGCCGCCAAAAATTTTTAAATGAAAAAAAAATTATTAGAGAACGTTGGGGGGAAGATTTGATTATAATTTGACTAAATTTTCATGGTTTTTCATTTTCAGATAATTTCCGGCCGAGTTATAGTGAACACCGCAAATTGTTTTTTTTCTAAGACGTTCTGGGGGAAGCTCTGTTACGGGCTTATGCTTCAATATTTCTGCACGAAAAAATTACAGAACATTGTCAAAAGTATGCTCAATAATGTACAAAAGGTTCGAATAAAAGTGCTCAATCCATATTTGAGAAAAAAAATCGCAAAAAAAGTGTTATTTTTTACGCTGAAACCCTTACCCCTCCCTTAAATCACAATGTTTTCTATTTTTTGTTGTTGTTGTTATTTCATCATTTCGATCAACGAGATTTTTATTATAATTTCGAAATTAATAATTTATAAAAACAACCTTTGAAAAATAAGGATTTTTCATTTTTATCAAATTACTAGTTTATGTTTTTTCTCAGGCATTTTGAATTCGCAATTTTTAATTTTAAATATTTTTTGCGCTTTTATGATCGGTAATTATCAATGTGGTCGTTTGATTTTTAACTTTTTTAACTCTGAATTCAAAATCCGCGGTCTAAAAAACTTCGTTAATCTTCGTTAAGATCAAAGTCTTTTTTTGGTTTTTCGTTCAGTAATTTTGACTCTGCCATTTGGAAATAGAATTGAATTGGAAAATTTCATGATAATATCGAAATCGGTGATCCTCGAATGTTCCTACAACAATTTTTGTTGAAATCGTAATTTCTTTTTCGCCTTACCGAAGTAATTTTCATTTTGCCCATTGGGATTCTTGAATTTTGTAGTATTAATTCGAACTTTAGTAATTTGAGAAATCTTCCGGTTTATCAATGTTCGTTTCCCTTTGAATTATCGATTAGCAATTCGGACTTTAACATTGTGATTTAAAAAACTTCGACCATAAATACGAAATCAGCGATTTGAATGATGAGCAGTTATAAATTCTTCCACAAAATACCAATATTGCTTTTTGGATTAGCGATCTTGATTTTTCTACAGCCTCACATTTCGAACAGTCTCGTTGGCTATGTAAAAAAAAATTCACCTCGGCTTCTCCGGCCTTGGAAACGTTTTCCTCTCAGAAATTGGTGACGGCTCGGTTGATGTACTTGATTCGTGGGTGTGGTACAGCACATCTGCGAAACCATCCAGTAACGAAGTGCAGAGAGGTAGAGAGAGAGAGAGAGATGAGATGAGATGAGATGAGATGAGATTAGGATTGGAGAGGTGTTTTCGTTTAAGAGATGAATGGGGGATGGAAAGGAAGGATCGTTATAGATCGTACGATCGTGAGTAAATTAGTATGTGCGTTGAAATAAAATTTTTATCAGTCATTTAATATCGTTATTGAGATGCAAACACAGAAAGACCGAATACTAACTTACTATGATGAACCGGTCTTGGGAATAGAGCCAGTCTTTGTTCTCTGCCTCTTTGCGGACCCGAATTAGGACCCGGCGAACGGGCTATTATCGATGCCGGTCCCGAATCATCGAGATGATTCGATGATTCCGTACGGCTACTAGTGCCAACCTCGGTGTCACTATCCGATCCAAGTGTGTCATACTCCTCGGACTCGGATTTAAATGATTTTGATTTACGTCTTGCCCTTCCACGTACTTTCATGTACTGATCTACGTCGCACTGCAAAAAATTTACACTCACGTTGTACATTGATAACATAGAAAAATTCGTAGAATCGATTAATCTCAATATAATACATCTTAAATTTCAATTTTATAAATCTTAAATACGGTAATTAAGGGAGTTACTACGTAATCCGTTTAAAATTTCGGTAAAAAGAAATCGTAACGAAAATATCAATGGAACAATTGTTGGAAAAATTACGAGGAAGCAATATACAAGTGTCAATTCGCACCGTTTTTTTCTTCTTTAAGATACGAATCTCAATTTTTTCACACGATTTCTGCAATCATGCGAAAAAATTGTGATTTGTATCTTTAAGGTAGTAGTCTGGTAACTTAAGCCGATTTTCATGTCTTTTTTGGAGGGCGTTTTTTTGTAGGAGAATGAAAATGAATCGTTTTGGATATTTAGGATGTTTTTATTTACATATTAAAGATACAAAAAAAAAATTGTTTGAAAAAATTTAATAGTTTATTATTATTATTATTATTGAACGAAGTTGGCACCTCGAAAAAAAAAGCGCATGGGTGGCCCCGGTGATTTTGGCTCTTGATGTTATCGGAAATCAAAAATTCTTGATAATTCTTAATCTATAGACATGTCATTCTGGTCGGAACTGCTGAAGTTAAATTTCATGGATAAATAAGAAAATTTATTTGCTAAAATAAAAGGACTTTTTTTTTCCAAAGTCCGCCATTTTGTTATTTATCCATGAAATTTAACTTCAGTAGTTCCGACCAGAATGACATGTCTATAGATTAAGAATTATCAAACATTTTTTATTTAAAAAAAAATAAAGAGCCAAAATCACCGGGGCCACCCACGCGCTTTTTTTTCGAGGTGCCAACTTCGATCAATAATAATAATATTAACAAACTATTAAATTTTTTCAAAAATTTTTTTTTTTGTATCTTCAATACGTAAATGAAAACATCCTAAATATCCAAAACGATTCATTTTTATTTTCGTACAAAAAAACGCCCTCCAAAAAAGACCTGAAAATCGGCTGAAGTTACCAGACTACTACCTTAGGACAAACAAAAAACGGTGCAATTTAACACTCCGGGGTCCACTTGCGTAGAAAAAGATTAAGGGAGTAGATATGTTTAGGACTAAGTTTTTTTTAGTAATTTTCATGAATTGTTTTGGCAAGAAAGGAACGTATGGGTGAACAAAAAGTCTCGGACCGGTCAAATATCTCAAAAATAAAGCGTATTTGAAAAAAATGTTTCATACAAAAGTTGTAGGGTTTCACGTGACGTATCGGATAATAATATCAGGATGACCTTGAAAAACGTATTCAAGGTCAAGTGAAGGTGATCTTCAATTTTTTAAATGAGATCCCCTAGTTTCAATAAATTGAAAATGAAAATCATGATCATGTTCAAAAGGAAAATCATGAACATGAAAATCACTAAAAAGCGTAGTCTTAAATCTATCTCCCCCCTGAAGTTTGGCAGCTCGAATATTGCACGAGTTTAAGGCCGTAGTCTGGCCTAGAGCGAGATTTTTGACGTCATTTCTGATTTGCAATAACGTTTAAACCGTTGAAGTTGTCTCGATGAAAATTTACACGTGCATTGATCCTTAGAGAATACTTGTACATAAAAAAAAAAAATTATTTTAAATATTTTCATGTAGTTTTTTGCCTTGTTGCAACATGGTGCGCCTCAATCGGCGCCCACTCTGTACGATGTTGTATGCATCTGAAATAAAAAAATCTATATATTCTCAATCTGTATGAGTATTCTGAGCACTGGTAGCAGAATTGGTACTTAAAAAAAATTTTTGACAAAATGACGGCCTGTTGAACTTTCATTAATGACATTTCATTATTCGACGAGTTATAAAATGTCGGCAAAATTATTGTTCGACTTAAGGCCTTACATACGTCGAGAATTTTCAAAAAATCGATTTTTTTTGTTTACAGATTATTATTCCTTATAGTCTTAGGCGTATTTCTGTGTAAGCTGATTGTAAAAATTCCCCATAGTTCAAAAGTTATTGTAGATAATGTGACTGCCCGACGAAAGGACAAAGGTCTGACGCGCGCCTACCTGAGTTGAGTTGTTTGAGGCAGCTGGCCAGAACAATTCGTCGATTAGAAAAAAATAAACAACAACAATTTTTTACTGACAAGGAAGGCGTACAATATGAAGCTGGAATGGGAGATTACACGTAAGTTAACTAAATAAATTAAAAAAATTCATAAAGTTCTTGTTCCAGCCGCGCGCGACTTCGAGCGAAACGCGCTTGAAACTTTAAACGCGTTTTTCTCAAAACTACTTTTTCTGACACGGTCGGCATGATAACTCGTACGGTTTTTAATATTTTTTGATGATTTTTTTTTAAATATTCGGAATTGTTTTTTCTATAGTCTGTCGAGCCGGATTTTTAAAATTATAATTAGAAAATTTTATAAAAACAATTAAAGTGTGACTTTTTTGACACAAACTTAACATTTTTTTTTAAATTACCGTAAATTGTTTAATTTTTCGAATTCCAAAAATCCGGCTCGACAGACTATAACTACTACCTTATTTTACAAGAATTTCTTTACATTTTGCAGATCCGTCAACATTTGAGGAAGAAATACTGCCGACCGTGGAGCAACTTTTTTTTTACAGTGCTTCAAAAAATGTGATTTTTCACGTTGTAATTTTTGAAAAAAAAAATTGAAATAAATCTTTTTACAAACTTAACACAGTAATAAACAATGTGTAAGAATTTTGTTATCAATTTCTATTTCTATCCCTCCTAAAAACAGATTTTCTTTTGGTACGTTTTCGGTACCGCTGGACGTATGTAAGGCCTTAATAAAAAAATTTTTTAAGTACCAATTTTGCTACCAGTGCTCAGATTACTCATACAGATTGAGAATATATATATATTTTTTTTTTTTCAGCTGCATACAACATCGTCCAGAGTGGGCGCCGATTTCGGCGCACCATGTTGCAACAAGGCAAAAAACTACATGAAAATATTCAAAATAATTTTTTTTCTTTAATGTACAAGTATTCTGTAAGGATCAATAAATGCACTTGTAAATTTTCATCAAGACAACTTCAACGGTTTAAACGTTATTGCACATTAGAAATGACGTCAAAAATCTCGCTCTAGACCAGACTACGGCCTCAAGGGCTCATTATTTTGAAAAAACAAAATGTCCGTGTATTACAATATTTTCTCAACTAATACTTTAGTTCAAAACAGTCGATAATTTTTCGCTCATTCCTTTAACGAAAAAATAATAATTGTACGACGCGCTTGATACCTGAGCGCCCTGAAGCATAGTTTCGCTTCTCTCGTAGAAGTAAGCGTGTCTGCTCGGATTCCCGGAGAGGTTTTCCTGCTCGGGAAGATGGAACGTTGCGTACGGATAAATGTCTTCGGAATATTCGGGTATGCGTTCCAGTGCGCTCACCTCGCGACACGGCGACTGATTACCGGGTTTTCTGACGGTCGCGTAATACTGCTCTCTCTGTTCCATATTGTGTTTGTTATCGAGGGCCGCCTGATTCTGTGAATTGGGATCGTTCGATCCTCTCGCACGAATCGAATCTGTGCGGAATTAAAATTGCGAAGAAAAAGTATAACACATATTGTACGTTTCTTTGTTTTTTATCGACAATTTTATTTTCATTTTTTGTTTGTTATTTCGTAGAAACTGAAGCCTTGGGCCAATTGGCGAAAGACTGCTTTTGGTAATTGCACCGGTAGTGTAAATTTTGCTCTAACGCGAAGACCCAATTTCCATGCAAATTGAGTTCTCTCCCGTTTGTATAGAATTAACAGGGTGAGTTTCGGGCGGTGGATTTAGGTGAGAGCTAATTATCGCCAACGAACAATATTTTTTTTTTCAAGCTTTTACCGTCGACCTTTTTTCTCGACGATCGAGACACCCCTTCTTCTCATCCTGCCCTGCGCGGTTTTACGGGAAAATTTATTTACACGAACGATAACAGAGACGGGCGAAAACAATATTGTTTTGTGGTTTAATGGTTTACTCACGTGTTCTGAGGCAAAAGCAAACGCCACCAACGACCAAAATAACCGCGACAACGGATATAACACTCGGTGCGAGAACCTGAGGATCGAGATACAATGGCGTGTCCTCGTTAGCGTGAGGTGGACTCCCGTATATCCTTGTGTTTCCCGTTGGGCTCAATGTACTGAATAAGTATTCAGCCTGCGTTGAGCCGGCATTGTTGTACGCGGTTACCCTCAATTCGTAACTGGTACCGGTCTGAAGGTCCACTATTGGAAACCTCGACTGTGGCGAAACGTTGTTGGAAACTATATACAGATGAATTAATTAGAATTTCGTGCTCTCGAAGCTTTGTTCCTTCTCCATTTCCCCTTCTCTCTCTCTCTCTTGTTATTCATGATGTGCATTTTTTAATACCTAGAAATTGGATGAACTGAAAGATACAGTTTGATTGAACATTTTTTGGGCTAACGTGTTTTAGAGACCAATTTATTTTGGGCCCGAATTAATTGATTGTTGGGTCAATCAATTAATCGACTGGATTATATGTTTGATATTGGGAGAACGAATTTATTATCGGTGTAAACAATTGATTTTTTGAAAATTGAAAAAATTATTCGTTGGGGCCGTGTCAACTAATCATTCGGGCAATCAATTTATTTTATCGAAATCATGCAAATGATTAGAATTGAGGTAACGAATTCCTCTTTGAGCCAGTTCATTTTTTCTGTTTCGCTATGGAATTTTTAATTGGTGGAATCTATTTATTTTATGCAAGCTTTTGAGCAATCGATTGATTTTTCTGCTTACGAGAAATCCATTAATTATTTGAAGAAACAATTTATTCTTTGCCCAATAAATTTATGATTCGGCTACTCAATTGTCTGTTACTCTGATCAATTTACCATTGAGGCAATCAATGTTTCATTGAACTAACTAATTCACCACTATATCCATACGAATTTTATTTTATCGAAATCAAATGATTAAAATTGAGGTAACGAATTCCTCTTTGAGCCAGTTCATTTTTTCTGTTTCGCTATGGAATTTTTAATTGGTGGAATCTATTTATTTTATGCAAGCTTTTGAGCAATCAATTGATTTTTCTGCTTACGAGAAATCCATTAATTATTTGAAGAAACAATTTATTCTTTGCCCAATAAATTTATGATTCGGCTACTCAATTGTCTGTTACTCTGATCAATTTACCATTGAGGCAATCAATGTTTCATTGAACTAACTAATTTACCACTATATCCATAAGAATTTTATTTTATCGAAATCAAATGATTAAAATTGAGGTAACGAATTCCTCTTTGAGCCAGTTCATTTTTTCTGTTTCGCTATGGAATTTTTAATTGGTGGAATCTATTTATTTTATGCAAGCTTTTGAGCAATCAATTGATTTTTCTGCTTACGAGAAATCCATTAATTATTCGAAGAAACAATTTATTCTTTGCCCAATAAATTTATGATTCGGCTACTCAATTGTCTGTTACTCTGATCAATTTACCATTGAGGCAATCAATGTTTCAATGAACTAACTAATTTACCACTATATCCATCCATTATGGTAGTAGTCTGGTAATTTAGGCCAATTTTCATGTCTTTTTTGGAGGACGTTTTTTTGTAGGAAAATAAAAATTAATCGTTTTGGAATATTTAGGATGTTTTTATTCCAAAACGATTAAAGATACAAAAAAAAAATTGTTTGAAAAAATTTAATAGTTTATTATTATTATTATTATTGATCGAAGTTGGCACCTCGAAAAAAAAGCGGGTGGATGGCCCCGGTGATTTTGGCTCTTGATGTTATCTGAAATAAAAAATTCTTGATAATTCTTAATCTATAGACATGTCATTCTGGTCGAAACTAATGAAGTTAAATTTCTTTTTATTTTACAACCCCTTCTTTGCTAAAATAAAATTATTTTTTTTTCCAAAGTCCGCCATTTTGTTATTTATCCATGAAATTTAACTTCAGTAGTTCCGACCAGAATGACATGTCTATAGATTAGGAATTATCAAGAATTTTTTATTTCAGATAACATCAAGAGCCAAAATCACCGGGGCCACCCACGCGCTTTTTTTTCGAGAAGTGCCAACTTCGATCAATAATAATAATAATAATAAACTATTGAACTTTGTCAAAAAAATTTTTTTTTGTATCTTTAATATGTAAATAAAAATATCCTAAATATCCAAAACGATTCATTTTTATTTTCCTACAAAAAAACGCCCTCCAAAAAAGACATGAAAATCGGCTTAAGTTACCAGACTACTACCTTAATTATTCAAACAGCCAATTTGTTCTTTCCCCAATAAAATTATCTTTGAGGTCACCCAATTTATCAAACGATTAATCATTGGAACAATGAATTTTCTGTCTCCCCCAACAAACCTCTCGTTGATTCGATCGTACTTGCCAATTCCCTTCGTCCTTCTCTCACCAATAAATATATTAAAAGTCATATAACTGTATGTATCGAATTTACCCAATAGCCAATCGCCCGGTAGTCTTCTGTACTCGACAACGAGATACAACAGCGGACATCCACCGTCGAGCCATGTAGCCATTTCCAACATTATCGACGTCGTGTTTATTCTGATTAGATGCTGTTTCGCGGGTGCGAGCGGTTTCGAGCCGTTTGTCTTTGCCGATACCGTTTGGCTCGCACTACCGCTACCAATGCGATTGAACGCGGCGAGGGTAAATTGATACTTTGTGCCGCATTGTAAACCACCGAGAAGATGAGTATTCGCACGACGATCCAGCATAACTTCCTCCCACTCGGCGAATTCACGTCGATAAGCCAGCACGAAACCTTTTATCGGTGCCCCACCGTTATCACCCTGTTTCCATTGTAACTGTACCGCGTCCATCGTTGTACCAGTCGCCAAGAGCGTCGGCGGAGTCGGCGGAACTTTGCGACACAAATTTTGTGTATTAGACGATCTGCCACGAAATTTTGGATATATATGAGGCATTCCGCGTTAACAGAGAACACCACTGTGACCCCCTGTTTTTTTTCACATTTTTCAAGAATTTTTTTTTGTGCGAAAAAAAAGAGATATTCGAAAAATTTTTTTGGGTTTTGTTCCTTGTTTATTAATGTATCAAAAAACATTTTTTTCACATTTTTCACGCCTCATGGTGACGCTGGGGAAGCTCTCGCGTCAGGTGCTGTCATTTCCGCGGCACGCAGCAGAACTCTCTTCAACGTCGATCTGAAAAAAAATACCGAGTGTTTTCGTTAATAATATGATATTTTGAAGAGAAGTACACAGGGATTTGGAAAAATATTTTTTTTTAAACAATATTTTTCCAAATCCCTGTGTACTTCTCTTCAAAATATCATATTATTAACGAAAACACTCGGTATTTTTTTTCAGATCGACGTTGAAGAGAGTTCTGCTGCGTGCCGCGGAAATGACAGCACCTGACGCGAGAGCCTCCCCAGCGCCACCATGCGGCGTGAAAAATGTGAAAAAAATGTTTTTTGATACATTAATAAACAAGGAACAAAACCCAAAAAATTTTTTCGTATATCTCTTTTTTTTCCCACAAAAAAAAATTCTTGAAAAATGTGAAAAAAAAACAGGGGGTCACAGTGGTGTTCTCCCTTAACTCGACCTGGCTCTCAATGATTTTTTATCCCCCACGAGAATGTTGCAGAGTGATAACAAAAGAAAAACATCATCTACGTCAATTTTCAGAATTTCTTTGCGATAATCAATATTTTCGTAATGAACCAAATAGTTAATTTTCCAATGAGGACTGTTGATTCTTTTGCCTCGTGGTGACAATTAATATTTTTAATTATTACGACCCTTACTTTGTAAACAATCGGAGAACTCATTGAGTATCACAATCAAGTCGAGTTTGTGTGGAATTCCTTGTATATACCTGCGTATACTTCGTCGTCAAGTTCGACGACAAAACAGGGGAGAATAGGGCGGAGGGATGATCCCTTTGCTCTCTGTCAAACCCCTCTGATAAACCAACGAAACTCGACACAGTACAAAAATATATATATATTAGGGCGAAATTTTGTTGGATATGTCGAAAAAGAAATTCCCTGAAAGTTAAAGCCCTTAATATTAATTCTAAGTACTTTCCCAAAGCGTTAGAAGATTTTCCGTCTAAATTACACGTAAAACGATTTTTTTTTTTTCAAATATCTAAAACTCAGCCGCATTTTATGCTATCATATTGATCTTGGTTTCGATTTACTCAGAATAAAACAATCTAAAAAAGTGCCTTTTGCGGCGAAAGTGTAAATTGTACTGGTGAGTTGGTACGGGTCACTGAAGTTCCTTTTTACCCAAAATTCTCGTTTTCTTAATGTTATCTCCGAAACAATTAACTTTACGAAAAAAATGTAAACGAAAAATATGTTGGAAATTTAATTTCCTACAAAAAAGGTCCTATCGACCCAATTACTTAGATTAATATTTCTTGAGATATTGAACTTTTTTGATTTTTTATTTTTTTTATTATTTAATATTTCAAATTTTCTATCTAACAAAGTGCCTTTTGCGGCGAAAGTGTAATTTGTACGGGTGAATTGGTACGGGTCACTGAAGTTGATGTTTACCCAAAATTCTCGTTTTTTTTATTGCAAATTTATTGCAATTTAAAAATTTATTGCAAATTTTAGTTCCTACAAAAAAGGTCCTATCGACCCAATTGCTTAGATTAATATTTCTTGAGATATTGAACTTTATTTAAAAAAGTTTTTTTTATTATTTAATATTTCATATTTTATAAATTTTATACTACTCATAAGTTAAAGTTCAATATCTCAAGGAATATTTATCTAAGCAATTGGGTCGATAGGACCTTTTTTGTAGGAAATTAAATTTCCGACAAATTTTTTATTTACATTTTTTTCGTAAAGTTAATTGTTTCGGAGATAACAGCAAAAAAAACGAGAATTTTGGGTGAAAATCAACTTCAGTGATCCGTATCAACTCACCAGTACAATTTACACTTTCGCCGCAAAAGGCACTTTTTTAGATTGTTTTATTCCGAGTAAATCGAAACCAAGAACAATATGATAGCATAAAATGCGGCTGAGTTATAGAAATTTGAAAAAACAAAATTTCGATTTACGTGTATTTTAGATGGAAAATCTTCTCACGCTTTGGGAGAGTACTTAGAATAAATATTAAGGGCTGTAACTTTCAGGGAATTTCTTTTTCGACGTATCCAACAAAATTTCGGGTGGGGACTGAAAAAAAAAAAATCGCCCTAATATATATATATACATGTCGAGCATTCAGGGGTTTGAGGGTAGGGAAGGGGAGGATTTCCTGTTCATTATTGTAGCGGCGTACGCGTGACTGGCTCGACGAAACTTTCGTAATCTAAGTTACTCGAGAGGAGTTATTCGGAGGTTTGAGGGATGGCCCAAGAGACTTTTCTATACCGAATGAACTTGAAGTAGAATTCGTACATTCTTCTTTTTTTTATCCTTTATATGCACAATACGTTCCAAACTCCCCTCTTTCTTTCCTTCTAATTGCTTTCAAAGAGACAAACAAAAACTGTTGAAACTTTAACGATTTGGTTTGATTGATTTCTCGATAGTGCAAATTTCCGCGTTTGCTCTTGTGTTTAAATTAATTAGGCGTCGAATTGCCAGGTAGTTATCACACACGAGACATACACACACATAAACAAGAGCAAAGTGCTTCGAGTATTATCGATTAGGGGAGCTTTGAAACTCGACTGGGAAACTCAATCGTATTCCGTTTATGCAGATGCATCGAGTGTTAACGAACGAAGAGACGTAAACACACATCGATTTACCTATTTAATTCATCCCGATTACGCCCTTTTCATTTTCTTTGAAAGCGATATATGTATGAGTGCGCGTGGGTGTGCATCACTTGTATAATTGTTATTAGCCAGTGGGAAACGAAAGAGGATTAAGTAATGTATATTAAGGTAGTCTGGTAACTTAAGCCGATTTTCATGTCTTTTTTGGGTGGCGTTTTTTTGTAGGAAAATAAAAATGAATCGTTTTGAATATTTAGGATGTTTTTATTTACATATTAACGATACGAAAAAAAATTTGTTTGAAAAAATTTAATAGTTTATTATTATTATTATTATTGATGGAAGTTGGCACCTCGAAGTTGGCAGCCCGGGTCCTAACTTTTTTTCTACCGAACCGATTGCTTTCAAATTTGAAGAGGCCACTCTACACACACATAGTTCTCGTCGGAATTACCGAGAAATTTTTTCACCCCTAACTTTTGATTTTACAACCCCTTCTTTGCTGAAGTCCTTTTATTTTAGCAAAAAAGGGGTTGTAAAATAAAAAGTTAGGGGTGAAAAAATGTCTCGGTAGTTCCGACGAGAACTATAAGTGTGTAGAGTAGCCTGTTAAAATTTGAAAGTAATCGGTTTGGTAGAAAAAAAGTTAGGACCCGGGCTGCCAACTTCGAGGTGCCAACTTCGATCAATAATAATAACAATAATAAACTATAAAATTATTTCAAAAATTTTTTTTTTTGTATCTTTAATATGTAAATAAAAACATCCTAAATATCCAAAACGATTCATTTTTATTTTCCTACAAAAAAACGCCCTCCAAAAAAGACATGAAAATCAGCTTAAGTTACCGGACTAATACCTTAATTCGGTCTGTGGGAGAACATTCGTCGGTGGACCGCGTCAAAAGTTCACGAGAGCATCGACCAAAGATATACGAACATTTTAACAGAAGATTAATCACCTTGCACTTGAAGCGAATAAACGATCTCATCCGAGCCAAGATTGTTCTTCACGTGACACGAATAATTGCCCTCTTGGGTTCTTTGGACGTTTCGCATCGTCAGCGTGTTGTCGGGTCCGATGTCGTATCTTGAAAGAGAAACAAACGAAAAAAAAATGAAAAGAAACATTCAATTCGCTGCGATCGATGTTTCGTGTTAATTTCTGATATTTAACATTATGAAATAACAAAAACTTTCGCATTCCTCATGTTTCCTCATTATTTTCATCTCAATCGCAAAATCTCCCTCCCGTGAACATATTATTTCTTGAATGCTCGCTTCATCGTGGAGGAAACTTTGTCAACGAGAGAATAACGAGGGAGCAACGTGCAAGTTTCTAATTTTCGCGCGCTGCTTCATCTTTGTTTCTACGGTTAAATGAACAAAAAATTGTTTACAATCGACAAATTAATTGTTCCCGATCTGAATTCATAACGTACTCATCAAAGTTCATATTTGGTAAATATGGAGCAAAAGGGACCCACTTCCGATAAACCTTGTCCTTCATATATGACGTCAAGGGAGCCTTCCTAAACAACTTTATCCTGTGGCAAAATTGGGGGCCGTTATCTATTAAAAAGTTATTAACAAATAACGTTGATAATTCATGTAGCTATTTTCCTTACATGTCAGTCCCAATCATCTTGTCCTTCACATACGTTGCCAAGAATAAACCCCTGAGTAACATAAAAAGTTTAATCCATCGCTTATTGTTTGTTAAAAAGATATTAACAAAAGAAGTTTCATAAATCGACCATGAAGTACTTTTGCTAGTGTATGGCGAGCAGTACACGTATGAGCGGGGGAGCTGCAGCCCCTGCATCCCTCCTACACACCAGCCCAAAAACAAACCAAAAACAATCCAAACAACCCAAACAACATAAACAAAGAAAAAACCCTACACCCCCCCACACGACCCACCCCTCCCCCCACACGCCCCCTCACCTTCGCACCCCCATTCTCTCATATGTATTTGCATTAGTATGGTGAGTAGCATACGTATCAGCAAGGGGTATATGTTTTATTTACTATATTTAGGGGTTGTTTGGGTTGTTTGGGTTGTTTTTGGGTTGTTTTTGAGCTTGGGGGGGGGGGCGGGCTCCACCACTGATACGTGTACCGTTTGCCATACACCAGTAAAAGTATTTCATGTTCGATTTATGAAACTTCCTTTGTTAATAACTTTTTAACAAACAATGATCGACGGATAAAACTTTTTGTAAGTTACTCAGGGGCGGTATTTTTAAAGCCGTAGTCTCCCACGTAGAAATTGCCAGTATAATTCTACTGGCCAAGCTTTGGGCCAATATTGGCGGCCAATCTTTGGCCGCCAGTACTGGCCCCGTACTGGCTGACAATCTGGCCATACAACGGGCCATACTGCGGGCCATACTACGGGCCGTACTACGGGCCATACTACGGGCCAGTATAAAATACAGTCTTATGCCAGTACTGGTTGAATTCTACTGGCCAAGCTTTGGGCCAGTATTGGCGGCCAAACTTTGGCAGCCAGTATTGTTTCAGTACTGGCTGACAATCTGGCCAAGCTTTGGGTCAGTATAAAATATCGTCTTGTGCCAGTATTGGTTGTCAATCTGGCCGCACTACGGACCGGTATAATACCCAGATCTGGGCCAAAATAAGCCATAAAATACGGCCAAGCTCTGGCTTCGATACAGGCTTAGTACTGGGCTATAGAAAATGCTAATACTGAAAGTATTTCACTTTAACAGTTGCGTTCTGTAATGTAATTGTAGATTAGGTTATTCCGATCAGAAGTCCATTATTTTGCAAACAACCAAATTGTTGAATTATAATTTGCCCCGAACTTGAAATTGCACGATTAATACAATATTTTTTAATGTAATATTTGCTTCATATAGCCTAGATCTTATAAACACTGTTCTATAAACATTTAAATACGTATTTTAGACCTGTATATGTACTTAGTCTCTTATTAATAAAAACTACTCCGAGTATTTAGAACATATCAAGTGCGTTTAATTATCAAACATTTATGCATAAACAACCCAGACAACACAGAGACATACAAAGGACGTCCTAAAAACATCCGAAGAACGTCCTTACGTCCAAAGTACATCCTTTGGATATACGTGTGCTGCTTGGGAAACATCTGGTAACGTGGTAGAAAGAAATATAAATTACTCCTAGAGAGAAATAGAATTCAAATAGACATTGGATCGGCGTCCACTAGACGCCAAAAGTGTCTAAAAGACGTCGATTCGATATCTATTTAATTTGCCATTTCTCGCTGAGATGTAATTTGCACCGTCGGCAAAATCGTCTGCCAAGATCCGCCCCAATGAAATAACCAGTATTGGTACGACCGTTGGTGCCAGTAGTAAGCCAGAAGTTTGCCAGATCTGGGCCAAAGTCCGGGCCAAAGTCTGGGCCAAAGTCAGAGCCAAAGTCCGGGCCAAAGTTCGGGCCAATTAAATAACCGGTACTGGCCCGACCGTTGGTGCCAGTATAACGGCCGGCTATTACACTCCTGTACCGAATCTGTACTGGCCCAATACGGGCAGCCAGTACCGGCACTACGGCAACCAGTATTGGCCCAACGCTCGGCCGTTACAATTTTTCTACGTGGGCTGGTCTAGAGCGAGATTTTTGACGTCATTTCTAATGTGCAATAACGTTTAAACCGTTGAAGTTGTCTTGATGAAAATTTACACGTGCATTCATTGATCCTTAGAGAATACTTGCACATAAAAAAAAAAAATTATTTCAAATATTTTCATGTAGTTTTTTGCCTTGTTGCAACATGGTGCGCCGAAATCGGCGCCCACTCTGGACGATGTTGTATGCATCTGAAAAAAAAAAATATATATATATTCTCAATCTGTATGAGTATTCTGAGCACTGGTAGCAGAATTGGTACTTAAAAAAATTTGTTGACAAAATGGCGGCCTGTTGAACTTTCATTCATGATATTTAATACATACATTTCATACATTTTCGCATTCGACGAGTTATAAAATGTCGGCAAAATTATTGTTCGACTCAATTCTGCTACCAGTGCTCAGAATACTCATACAGATTGAGAATATATATATATATTTTTTTTTCAGATGCATACAACATCGTCCAGAGTGGGCGCCGATTTCGGTGCGCCATGTTGCAACAAGGCAAAAAACTACATGAAAATATTTGAAATAATTTTTTTTCTTTAATGTACAAGTATTCTCTAAGGATCAATAAATGCATAAATGCGTAAATTTTGCATTAATGCGTAAATGTGTAAATTTTCTTCAAGGCAACTTCAACGGTTTGAACGTTATTGCACATTAGAAATGACGTCAAAAATCTCGCTCTAGACCAGACGACCGCCTTAACAAGCATGTGAAGGACAAGATGATTTGGACTGACTGGTATAAGGAAAATAACTATACGAATTATTCACCTTATTTGTTAATAACTTTTTAATAAATAACGACCCCCAATTTTGTCAGAGGGAAAAGTTGTTTCTCGTGCAAAAACGCGTCGAATGGGCATACTCCAAAGGGGAAGTAGGTCCCCTTTGTTCCATATTTACCTCATATCTTTCTATCGTCTCATTCGATCAATTATTACACACCAGCGGAAAATTTATAATTGTACGTTAAATACGGTAACAGCTGCGTGGATAGGGGATGGGGCTATGGGGGTTGAAACCTCACCTTTGATGTTTCAGTAATTTCGCGTCTCCGTGACGCCATTCGACGCTCGGCAATGGCACGCCAACCGAGAGGCAAGCGAGATTAACGTCGACTCGCCATGGCGTTATAACTGGCACACCAAACGAGACAATGGCCGCCGGTACTAATTTATAACAATTGTTCAATAATGAATTAGCAATTTCTCAGTTAACCGATATAATTGGCAATTTAATGGTTATACAGATCAAAACACGTGTCAGGGTGTTTTGGGAGAGGGTTTTTATTTTTTTTTGTTTTACCATTTCTCACTCCTAAAGTCGAGGGTGAAGGAAAAAAAATTATACAGAATGACAATATACGTATGTGTGGAAAAGAAAAAATTTAGACTTAATTTATTGAAAAGTTGGAATCTCTACGTTGTCGTTTATAGATGGGAAACCGTGAGTCGTCGAAAGTGTGTCAAGACAAAACGGAAAGAGGATTCACTTTAAAATGCCCCGGGGAAAAAAAAAATTAACCCTTCGTGATATATATTCGCGAATTCTTTTCTCGATAACGGGCGTGCGCGAGACGCTACACGGGGGATTCCCCTCGTGCGATTAGAGAGCGATAGAGAGGAAGAAACTTGACGCGCAGTTAGTCCCAGAACGGGATATATATACGGAAAATGAAGCGCGAAGACTCTTTTGAATTCAAACGAGGGATGAAACAAAAAAAAGACCATTATATACCGTGCGACTGCTCGTTAACGCTTTGTATTTACCTTTTCTCTGTTCTGGCAGCCGAGCGAGCAACGACGGGGGAATAAGAAAGTGGTACTGCTCACCAATGTCTCACTCTCTCATTCTCTTTTATTCTCTCTCTTTAACGAGAGATGAGATAAGTTGTGCGTTTGACTGAGAGAAACGAGATAAACCTGGGCGCAGTAATATATAGATATTTATGTATCATATGAAACGTTCCATGACAAATTGACCATCACCATTGACCATGTCAACTCTTACAATATTCTTGTCCTTCCAGAAACGTTTCTTTTTATTTTGAAAAAAAATCTTACAACAATAATTATTATACATTTTTTTTCAATTAAAAAGGAATATAATTCAAAAAGAAAACAATAATTTTATTTTGAAAACGTCATGATATGATGAATTATCACTCGGTTAATTTTTGTCAGAGCGTTGAACAATACCGGAGCAATTTCTATTCAACTAAGAAGGGAAATAGGATTAGACGGTTCAAAAAATTGATTTTTTTTTATTTCATAAATTGTTAGTAAAACTAAAATATGTTCCCAAAATTTTAAAAGAAAATTCCGACTCGTTCTATTGTTATAAGCCATTAAAGTGAGTAGCTCTCCTTCAGGCCCCGAGCGTACTATTTTTTCAAACGCGTTTTTCTGAAAATGACTTTTTTTGAACTTGCGTGCACGCTAGTTCGAAAAGTTTTCAGCCAATCGTTTTGAAAATTGGCATTTACTTTCTCCACAGTATTGCGCTCTATATGAACCTAAAATCGGAATATTATCATTATTTAAAATAATTTTTTTTTGCAAATAAAGTTGTAAAAATTGGCAAAAAATCATGGTTTTTTGTTTTGACCCCTGTAAAAAATTCAATTTTCTATTTTTTTGATAGCATTTAGGTTCATATAGAAGAGAGACATATAATAAAAGTAAATTTCAACCTCGTTTGATTTCGGATGAAAATTGCGGCTTCCAGAATGTACGCAAAATGCTGAGTCTGATTGTGACCTGCAATATGGGGTCGCTAATATTTTCGGTGTTTTTCAAGAAAATTCTTCAAAAATTTTATAGTATATACTCAAATATATGTATAAAATATTCTCAAAGTTTCAATAAATTATATTCATTTTTTATACTATAAAAAAATTCATGAAAATCATTGAGAAAACGCTGTCCCAACCCTATTTCCCCCCTCAAAGAAAATCATTTGCCCTCTTTTTATATTCAAATTTATTAAATCATAAAATTTCAACTTCTTTAAGGAACAAAGTTTTCGATAATTTTCATATTGTTCCAAGTTAAATCATTTATGTAAAAAAAAAAATATTCAATACAAAATATCAATACCCTGTACAATCTTGAGTGAAATTATCGCCAAATTGTAGCTCGATTTTTCCTAAAATCATCCTGACGCGAATAGGGCGGAAAAAAAATTGAAAATCACAAAAAGTACACAAAAATAAAATGTTTCAGAGCCAAGGAGATCAGACGTGAGTCGTTCTGTTTGTTTAGAATTGGCACCGAAAGTCCCATAGATTGTTCCGTGAAACAATTGCCTAGGAGCAAAAAAAAACCGCGTCGAGGAATAAGGGCGGGAGGGGGAGGCGGGCATACTGTACTTAAAGTAAGAATACTTTATCTCCAATTCAGTATCCAATTATTCGCTCGGGAATCGAGTGTTTATATATATGCATAGAACCAACGCAAGGCTCAGAGGAAAATTGAATCTCCTTATACAGGAAGATGGTAGTCCGGCGGTAGATAGAGCGAGGAAGAAAGTAGAGAGAGATTGAGAACATACAGACAAGGGGAAACGGGGATGAATAAAGTTTTGTTAAAAAGTTTTCCGAGTAACCGAGAACGATTTATATGTATATACATATATAACTGTATCAATCCTTCGATGAATAAACTCCTACAAGATTGTTCATTATTTCTTTCTCTCGATGCCCTCTCCTCCTGTCTCTATCGCGTGCATACACCCCCATCCACCGCGGTGAAACTTTGCCACGAACAAAGGAGTCGATTGATGCTTAAGAAAAAGAGAAAGAGAGAGAGAGAGAGAGAAACGTAATTGTGAAAAAATTGCTTCTGATGCAGCAATTTCATCTGGTCGAATGGTTTCCGTGAAATGGGAAATATAAAATAAAGTCCAAGACGTGAAAAAAAATAAAAATAAAACGTCGACGGAGAAATTCATATTCCTGTGGTGTCGCGAAATATAAAAGGAAACTCGTGTCGATATGACGCGAAAGTACTGAAAAATAACGTATAGCGAGAGCGTGACGAAATGGAAAAAGAACAAAAAGACAATCGAAAGTATATACAGTGGATCCAAAAAGTATTCATACACGTTGTTTTTTTGCTATAACTTTATGGACATAAGCGATACGCAAAGAAATCCAATTTTATTTAATAGTACATCGGGTACAGAGATAAACTGCAAATGGAGAATTTTTTCCCAGGAATAATAGAAGAATTGTGCCAAAAAAAAAACGAAAATTTTCGGGCAAAAAAAGTATTCATTCATACACTTACGATAATCTACGTGTAGATTATCGATATTTCCAGTAGATTTTACCATCACGAGAGCTTTTCCTCGTGGTTTTTTGTTTGGTTTTTTTTTGGTCTTTTTTTCGTAGTTGAGTCACGAGGCTCCTATAATCAACGAGTCGATAACCGCACGAGATGCGAGTAAAGCCAAAAAAAAGAAGAAATGAAATAACGGCCGGTAGGGGATGAAGATGGAAATGAGGGTTTTCGAGATCTTGAATCAAAGTTCATTGCACGATTAAAACGGACGTAATAACGTGAGTTTACTCACTCGATGTGCTTGACTGAAGTTTGATGACCGATGTGGCTGGTCCTTCGCCAATTTTCGTCGATGCCGTGACCCAAGCCTCGTACGTTTCGCGCTGTCTGAGACCAACCGCGTCGTAGTGAAGCTCCTGAGCACCTAACGTTCCCTTAATGATCTTACCCTCCTGGATCTGATCCAACGATTGTATGTAAACCGTGTACTTCGTCAGTTTTCCGTTTGGACGCCTCGGCGGTAACCATGACACTACGACCGAATTCTCCGCGCTCGAGACCGCTTTCACCCTCTCAGGTGCGTCGGGAACTGCGACAGAGTGATGGAGCAAAGAGAAAAGACAAGTTTTGAAATTTTAGAATTTTCGTCCCGTGTACTATTACTATGGAAAGTTTACGTTAAAATTTATAACATTTTATGTTCCTTTCGGTCATTTTGAATTAAAAAATTTTCGCATTCAACAGGAAAGCCCAAAATATTATCAAGAGCTATGGCCACGGTAGCGGTTATAAAATCATGTGCATATTTAACAATTTTTTTTTTCATGAAAAAGTGATTTAATTATAAAACTAATTACACATGTATTTAGTATGAATATCAAGCTAATGAAATTTTTTTTTTTTTTCGTTTTTTTTTGTGATACAAAATGGCCGACTACTGTTATTTGCTGTTTGGTATCGTTTTCTAATTGGCGTGGTAAATAACTTCGATAATTTTTTACCTAGAACAAAAAAAAAAAATTCTCGTTAATCCACATCAGAATACCTAGAGAAGGACATATGGAATTTGATAAATATTGTTTTATTCGAATGTTGTAGGCGTTTGAACTTGAAAGGGTGAATTTCCAGGGAAAAATTTCGCATAAAACTGCTCATAATATCGAGAGGGTTTTAATTAATCAGAAATTCCGTACGTACTTCTCTGCTAGATGCAATTAGAAACGTAATTTTTTAATTTGAAGTCAATAGGGTGAAAATTGTGGAAGTTATTTATCACGCGACGCGCTCGGGTACTCTATGGTTGTGTCAGAGGGAGGTTTACGTTATACGCTCAAAGTCGGTGAAAAAAAAACTAACTATTACCTTAACTTATCTCAACTTATTTTTATGATGATAAAGCATCGTTTTAAGGGGGGAAATAGGGTTAGACGGTTCAAAAAATCGATTTTTTTTAAATTTCATAAATTGTTAGTAAAACTATTGAGAAATATGTTCCCAAAATTTTAAATGAAAATTCCGACTCGTTCTATTGTTATAAGCCATTAAAGTGAGTAGCCTTGACTTTGTTTTTCTTGGTATTATTTTTTTAAGGTAGTAGTCTGGTAACTTAAGCCGATTTTCATGTCTTTTTTGGAGGGCGTTTTTTTGTAGGAAAATAAAAATGAATCGTTTTGGATATTTAGGATGTTTTTATTTACATATTAAAGATCCAAAAAAACATTTTTTTGACAAAATTTATTAGTTTATTATTATTATTATTATTGATCGAAGTTGGCACCTCGAAAAAAAAAGCGCGTGGGTGGCCCCGATGATTTTGGATCTTGATGTTATCTGAAATAAAAAATTCTTGATAATTCTTAATCTATAGACATGTCATTCTGGTCGGAACTACTGAAGTTAAATTTCATGGATAAATAACAAATTGGTGAACTTTGGAAAAAAAGTCCTTTTATTTTAGCAAATAAATTTTGTTATTTATCCATGAAATTTAACTTCAGTAGTTCCGACCAGAATTACATGTCTATAGATTAAGAATTATCAAGAATTTTTGATTTCAGATAACATCAAGAGCCAAAATCACCGGGGCCACCAAAGCGCTTTTTTTTCGAGGTGCCAACTTCGATCAATAATAATAATAATAATAAACTATTGAATTTTTTCAAAATTTTTTTTTTTGTATCTTTAATATGTAAATAAAAACATCCTAAATATCCAAAACGATTCATTTCTATTTTCCTACAAAAAAACGCCCTCCAAAAAAGACATGAAAGTCGGCTTAAGTTACCAGACTACTACCTTGAACGCGTTTTTCTGAAAACGACTTTATTTGAACTTGCGTACACGCTAGTTTGAAAAGTTTTCAACGAATCCTAAAATCGGAATATTATCATTATTTGAAATAATAATTTTTTCTTTGCAAATAAAGTTGTAAAAAGTGGCAAAAAACTCATGCTTTTTTGTATTGAGCCCTGTAAAAAATTCAATTTTCTATTTTTTTGATAGCATTTAGATTCGTATAGAAGAGAGGCATATGATAAAAGTAAATGCCAACCTCGTTTGATTTCAGATGAAAAATGCGGCTTCTATAATGTACGCAAAATGCTGAGTCTGATTGCGACCTGCAATATGGGGTCGCTAATATCTTCGGTGTTTTTCAAGGAAATTCTTCAAAAATTTTATAGTATATACTTAAATATATGTATAAGATATTCTCAAAGTTTCAATAAATTATATTCATTTTTATACTATAAAAAAATTCATGAAAATCATTGAGAAAACGCTGTCCTAGCCCTATTTCCTCTCTTAAGCAAAAATAAACATCGATTTTTTGAAAATTCTACCGTGGCCATACCCCTTAATTTGTATTAAAATTGAAGCTTTCCATGTTTTTCTTGCAATCAATCTGACGTCGGTATTTTGATTTGAAAATTTTCCCATTAGGTTGTCAGTGATATGGAAGAGAAAACTCCAATTATCATAAAAGTCTGTTCATTCGCTTTTTCGATCCAGCATTTTTAACTCCGTTACGTTAAATACCCAAATTTTCAACATCAAAACGCATCAGCCAGTTTTGAATACCTCGCGAATTTCATCAAATCAACAATTCCATTAATCCGTCACTTCGTATTTTTTCGATCGTTCATTTTAATCACGCTGATATTGAATTCCAAAATTCTTAACAACAATTACCAAACAAAAGAAATAAATCGATATTACAAAAAAAAAAACATCAGCAAACTAAATTCAAGGAATTTCGACGAAATAATGTAGAGAACTTTGTCGCTTGTCTCGTTACAGTGAATGTACGTGTTCCAGATGAAAAACAGATAATTCACACGAGGACTATTAAATTAGTTTAAACGAAAAAAAAAAAAAACAAATGAATTTATCGCGACCGTCGACTCTCGGTTATAATAAAGAGCAAGTTTTGTTTTTTATCTGTATCGTTTTTAGTGAACGTACGGGGTTCTCGCGTTACGAAATTACACGATGAGAGAGAGAGAGAGAGAGGTGAAAAACATTCGAGCTTTCGGTGAGAGTCGTAGTTATTCTCGATCCTCTTCTCTCGAGGTACCCCGGGTGGAATATTCTCTCGCAACGTCGACACGTTTTATGCCCGTAGAACTTCAAGAACCCAATGATAAACGCGCTTCTCGATAGACGACGACCGTATAAACTCCGGTGGGGGTTTACATATATATTTATGATATACGTATAAATGTATAGCCACGAGGGAGTAGAACATTACGTGCATCCAAATGTTGGAAATGTTTTGACGCCAAGTAAGAGCCGCAAAACGATGAAATTGCCCGGTATGGGAAACATATAACCATGATGTATATATATACTTCTAGATCACGTTGGATAGTTACGGTTTACGTAACTAGATCGTAAATATAATGGTTTGGTTTAGCACCTTCAGGACGAACGCGTAACCCAAACGATTTTTCCCGATTTAATCACGAGTAATTTATCGATCGTCCTTAGTTAATACCTATATCCAAAAAGAGCTGATAAAGTTTAGTTTACGATCTTTGAAAATAACTGCTTCAAAAACAAAACGTAATTTCACGACGTTTCCTTGGAGCTCAACGGTGAGATCTTCTTTTAAGTTTCATTGCATTTTGGGATAGAGATTGATTTTTTTTTATGTTAGAAGAGATATTAGGAAAGATATTTTTCTTTTTTTAAGTGTCGCTGATTTTTACCTTAGAGATTTATTATTATTTTTGTTATTATTAGGAGAGATATTGGGAAAGTAGACAGTTTTTTTCTCTGAAGGATTTTATTAAGGTCTCACATAACCCTGCGCGCGCTGTAAAACGAATAAATTTGAAAATTTATTGTAAAGGTTGGATGGTGAAAAAAAAATTAAATTGTTGATTTCACATTTTTTATTAACTTTTCAATTATGGGAAAAAAAATTTTGTAATTTTTTTTTTCAATATTAACATTATTCAAACGCGTTCTGCTCGAAACTATGTTTTTCACACAGTATCAGCACGACAACTCCGTCAATTTTTTATATTTCTTAACTTTTTTTCGAAAAGCATTTCTCAAAATTTCCAAAGCGAATACTGTTTTTTTCAACAACTCTCGACTCAGCATTCTCATCATTCCCTCCCCCATCCAAACGAAACCTTTGCAATCAGCAACTACAGAAAAAAAAAATTCATCAACCATCGCCTACTCACCATTTTCCTCGGTGGTGCAAGAAACCGGATTGCTACCAACGCCGTCGCCTGCTTTCGTGTACGCCAATACCTGAACGGTATAATTCGTATACGGATTTAATCCATGAAGTACGGTACTGAGGGCGTGTGTTATTTTCGTCTCTCTCGAGCCGTGAATCTCAGCGGTAATGCCGTTAGTCGGTTCGTAAAGAAGTTTGTAGCCCTGAACGACACCGTGAACTCTGTCATTCGGCGGTGGTTTCCAGGTCACTTGGATATTCTGTCCGGTCAGAGCTGTGCAAGCGACGCTTTGCGGCGGTGCGCTTGGAACTGTGTCAAATATTAGAAATTCCATCGGCAAAACCATATATCGCGAGTTTATTATTAATATAGGACGAAAAGCGTGCTTGGGAGGGGCAAAAAGCGTTCAAACGTTCGCCGCATTAACACAACGACGCGATAACGAAATGTGAAGTTTAAAAATAGTTGGGTCATTCGAATTCTGGGTCAAGGAAATTTTTGAGGAATGAAATAATTTTTGTACATTTTTTAAAAAATTCACGAGTCTTTCTGTGATTGTATTTCATCGAAATAACGTTCCATTCTATGAGCCCTTTCAAACGATACCCCACTTGCTGGAATGAAATCAAATTTTTCTTTTTAAAATCACACTTTTGCCCCTCCACATTTTAAAAATTGTTTTTTTTTAAATTACTCCGGAGCCATTTTCGGAGCATCTCATTCTAGTTGAGTGTCAAATTTCAAGTCGATAAGTTTAATCTTTTAGGAGTTGGAGACATGTAACCGACGGACGGACGGACAGACTCACCGTAAGGGTTCTGTTTTTCGGTACGGAATCTTAATCGAGTTTAATTCAGTATTAATTGAGATTGTTGCTGGAGAAAAAAAAGGGATATCGAAAGCTACCTTCTAGAATCGTCGCTCGTAACTAAACAAAACATGTCGCTTTTAATTATTCGAAAAAAATGAGGATGTATTGTCCAATAAAAACACATCGCCAATAACCTTTGTCACGGTATTCAGAGTCGAAAAATCATATTTTAACGTCATCGCTGAAATGGCTTTGAAATAATGAACGGTCGAAGAACGAGGACAAGTGTGACGAGAGAACGTTTCGTTATGAATGCTCGAAAAACCATGCTCGTAGTGAAAGAAACGAGAAAACAAACCAACCATTCGTTGGTCGTCCATGTGGACGAAAAGTTGTTGCTGCCCCGTGGGGGAGAACTTTTCCCTCACCCATTGTCCGGAGAAAGGGGTGGAGTTGGGCTGAGGAAAGGGGTTTGTGTGGATTTTTTCGTGAAAACTATCCGCGGAGCTTTTCAAACCCATGAAAACATCGAGAATTTCGATTAACTCTCGACGTTCGTAAACTACGAGAATTCATTGCCTGCGTTCTCTCGTGGTACGTTGAAAACATTATGCAAACTGACTTTTCGCTCTCGCGAGAGCCCGTCGAGACAGTTTCGAAAATATCTCGTTAAATTCCTGTCTGTGTGTATGTGCGCGGGTGTGTACGTGTGGTTAGCAACGTTTTGGAGTATATTGATTGAGCGCAAGAGGCTAAATTGTTGAGGGCTAAACTCGACAGGTTTGTAGGGCCCTCGTAGTAACTCCGGGAAAATTCATCGGGAAAGCTCTGCTGTGGGATATGTTTATGTTGCCCTCAGGATAGAAGACCTTACGATCGACCGTAGGTCATATATAGCTATGGAAAAGTGATAAGGGCGAAATCGTTTACTAAGTCAATATATTCTAAGCGTTTCAGCCACTTATACATACATAAACTTTACTACACGTGCTTATTACATTAGTCTATATGTATATTAGGGCGATTTTTTTTTTCAGTCCCCACCCGAAATTTTGACGGATATGTCGAAAAAGAAATTCCCTGAAAGCTACAGCCCTTAATATTAATTCTAAGTACTCTCCCAAAGCGTGAGAAGATTTTCCATCTAAAATACACGTAAATCGAATTTTTTTTCTTTCAAATTTCTATAACTCAGTCGCATTTTATGCTATCATATTGTTCTTCGTTTCGATTTACTCAGAATAAAACAATCTAAAAAAGTGCCTTTTGCGGCGAAAGTGTAAATTGTACTGGTGAGTTGGTACGGGTCACTGAAGTTGATTTTTACCCAAAATTCTCGTTTTTTTGCTGTTATCTCCGAAACAATTGACTTTACGAAAAAAATGTAAATAATTTCCTACAAAAAAGGTCCTATCGACCCAACTGCTTAGATTAATATTTCTTAAGATATTGGACTTTATTTAAAATTTTTTTTTTTATTATATATAATTTCGTATTTTATAAATTTTATACTACTCACAAGTTAAAGTTCAATATCTCAAGAAATATTAATCTAAATCATTGGGTCGATGGGACCTTTTTTGTAGGAAATTAAATTTCCAACAAATTTTTCATTTACATTTTTTTCGTAAAGTTAATTGTTTCGGAGATAACAGCAAAGAAACGAGAATTTTTGGTAAAAATGAACTTCAGTGACCCGTACCAACTCACCAGTACAATTTACACTTTAGCCGCAAAAGGCACTTTTTTAGATTGTTTTATTCCGAGTAAATCGAAACCAAGAACAATATGATAGCATAAAATGCGGCTGAGTTATAGGAATTCGAAAAAAAAAAAAAAAAATTCGATTTACGTGTATTTTAGATGGAAAATGTTCTCACGCTTTGGGAGAGTACTTAGAATTAATATTAAGGGCTGTAACTTTCAGGGAATTTCTTTCTCGACGTATCCAACAAAATTTCGGGTGGGGACTGAAAAAAAAATCACCCTAATGTATATATATATAACTTACCAGACTCAAGGGTTTGGGTTATGATAGGATCGGAGCCTGGACCATCGCCTTTGCTATTGAACGCTTTCACGACAATGCTGTACTTGGTGTATTTTCGTAGTGCCGCTAGCCTGTACTCGTAAGAGCCATCACCGTTACCCGTTATACCGACCCTCGTACTATTCGTTAATGGCTCGTCACCCCTGTTGAAATTGATTGATTGATATTCGACAAGGATTCCCGATACCGTGATTCCGTTAAATCAATTATTCTTTGTTATTTAAGGGACTTGGCATCAGCTTCACAACGAGTTATTAAAAAACAAAAGCTTTTAAGAACGCCCGCTGTACTCGTCGATAAATCAAATGGTAACTTGGCACAATAATCATAATGTTACGACTTTGGATTGACCTCAACGCAAAAGTGCATCACGACTTACAAAAAATCTGATCCCTTTTGCAATATAATGTTATTTTTATCTTTCAAATTCATCCGAAAACTTCTTATTGTGCCAAGTAGAACCCCAAAAAGCCCCGAGAATTGTGTGCTAATTGAAAATCGAGCAAGGATTCGCGGTCTCCAAGCAGCGCCATCGGAATATAAAGGAACTAATCCGAAATGTCCGCGCGGCCATTTTGTTGTGCATATGATTACACGAAGTTTTCGTACATTTTTAACGAATTGTCATTGAAAACTGAAAAGAACAAATAACATTTAACAAAAACAGAGTTTCCTCTGTAAGGGATGTCAAAAGAAAAGGTTTATTTACCCTAAAATTGTCGAGAGTATACTGTAACCGAGAAGTTCTCCGTTCCAAGTGGACTGATCGGGTGGTTGCCAGGTGATCTTAAGCTGTTGAGGTCCAAGTGGCTCGACTCTCACGTGCCTCGGTGAACCACCCGGTACCTCGCCATCCGTCTGTGCCTAAAATATTCGCAATTGGAAAACAAAAGCCCGTATTATATAATCAACATTGGCATCAACAAATTCCCACCTATACGAGATGAGTTTACATGAATCATGACTACTTTGTTTTGTCCTTTTTTTTTTTCTTTGTTTTTAACAATGATTGATACTGACACGAAGTATGTCGCTCGGGGCTGAGGTTCCTAGATGATTTTCCGCAAATACCCGAAAGTCGTAGGTCGTCGCGGGCTTTAGCTGCATTATCACAGCGTACGTGTTGTCTCCGGTCACCTGCTGCTGCATGTTGTGGTCATGCCACTCATCTTTCGGTACACACAAGACATACGGTCTTATAGCGTCGATTGACTTTACGAAAATTATTATCATTATTTATTAACGATCTAGAATCATTAATTATTCGTTCATTATTATCGTTATTATTATTAGAGAAACAGATTTTGTTTTGAGATCGCTTTCTGGTCCCTTCCGAATTGTCGAAAAGATATTTTACGTCAAAAATAACTCGGCAGTCATCTTCGGCACATCTCATTCTAGTTGCGTACCAAATTTCACGTTGATAACTTACGGCCGTAGTCTGGTCTAGAGCGAGATTTTTGACGTCATTTCTAATGTGCAATAACGTTTAAACCGTTGAAGTTGTCTTGATGAAAATTTACACGTGCATTTATTGTTCCTTAGAGAATACTTGTACGTTAAAAAAAAATTATTTTAAATATTTTCATGTAGTTTTTTGCCTTGTTGCAACATGGTGCGCCGAAATCGGCGCCCACTCTGGACCATGTTGTATGCATCTGAAAAAAACAAAATATATATATTCTCAATCTGTATGAGTATTCTGAGCACTGGTAGCAGAATTGGTACTTAATAAAAAATTTTTATTGAGCCGAACAATAATTTTGCCGACATTTTATAACTCGTCGAATAAAGAAATATCATTAATAAAAGTTCAACAGGCCGCCATTTTGTCAAAAATTTTTTTTAAGTACCAATTCTGCTACCAGTGCTCAGAATACTCATACAGATTGAGAATATATATATATTTTTTTTTTTAGATGCATACAATATCGTCCAGAGTGGGCGCCGATTTCGGCGCCCACTCTGGAACTTTCATTAACTTTCATTAATGATATTTCATACATTGAAATATCATTAATGAAAGTTCAACAGGCCGCCATTTTGTCAGAAAATTTTTCCAAGTACCAATTCTGCTACCAGTGCTCAGAATACTCATACAGATTGAGAATATATATATATTTTTTTTTTTCAGATGCATACAACATCGTGCAAAGTTGGCGCCGATTTCAGCGCACCATGTTGCAACAAGTCAAAAAACTACATGAAAATATTTAAAATAATTTTTTTTTTTTAATGTACAAGTATTCTCTAAGGATCAATAAATGCACGTGTAAATTTTCATCAAGACAACTTCAACGGTTTAAACGTTATTGCACATTAGAAATGACGTCAAAAATCTCGCTCTAGACCAGACGACTGCCTTAAGAATACCGCCCCTGAGTAACTTACAAAAAGTTTTATTCGTCGATCATTGTTTGTTAAAAAGTTATTAACAAAAGAAGTTTTATAAATCGAACATAAAATACTTTTACTGGTGTATGGCAAAGCCATAAATTTTTTTTTAAGTACCAATTCTGCTACCAGTGCTCAGAATACTCATACAGATTGAGAATATATATATATATTTTTTTTTCAGATGCATACAATATCGTCCAGAGTGGGCGCCGATTTCGGCGCACCATGTTGCAACAAGGCAAAAAACTACATGAAAATATTTAAAATGATTTTTTTTTTAATGTACAAGTATTCTCTAAGGATCAATAAATGCACGTGTAAATTTTCATCAAGACAACTTCAACGGTTTAAACGTTATTGTACATTAGAAATAACGTCAAAAATCTCGCTCTAGACTAGACTACGGCCTTAAACCGTTTAGTCGTTAGAGGCCCGTGACTGAACGACAGACGGACGGACAGAGCCTCGCCACATGAATGCCGTTTTTCGGCGGGAAATCTCAAAAAAAATTCGAATCTTATCGGAAAATATTCGTTTTCGCTACAACAAGTATTTAGAATAAATGCCCCATCCCTCTGTTCTCTAACGTCAATCTAACGTACCCTGACGACGCAACGTCGACGACAACGACGATCTCTGTATACACCCCCTAATGTTCACGAACTCCATGTATTACGTGTCACGTACACACGTCACTCTCACGTCTTATCTCGGGGACATGATGTTTCCTTTGTTCCATTACCGGGCATAAGTTACGGTTGTTCGAAACGTGGTTATTCATGATACGATATACCTGTGGGACATTTCACGCCAACTCGACCCACATTTCACTGGAAACCTCTCAAATGTGATCCAAGATTTTTTAAATATTATTTCTACAACTTCAAGAGGCGTTCCCACTCTTTTAGACTTTTTATTTTATTTTCTAAAACATATTCTCAAGGGGAGAAACAGGGTTATACGGTTCAAAAAATCGATTTTTCTTTTATTTCATAAATTGTTAGTAAAACTATTGAAAAATATGTTCCCAAAATTTTAAATGAAAATTCCGACTCGTTCTATTGTTATAAGTCATTAAAGTGAGTAGCTCACCTTCTGGCCCCGAGCGCGCCACGTGTTTCAAACGCGTTTTTCTGAAAACGACATTTTTTGAACTTGCGTGCATGCTAGTTTGAAAAGTTTTCAACCAATCGTTTTGAAAATTGGCAGTTACTTTCTTCATAGTATTGCGCTCTATATGAACCTAAAATCGGAATATTATCATTATTTGAAATAATTTTTTTTTTGCAAATAATGTTGTAAAAATGGCAAAAAAACATGCTGTTTGTTTTGACCTCTGTAAAAAATTCAATTTTCAGTTTTTTTCATAGCATTTACGTTCATATAGAAGAGAGACATATGATAAAAGTAAATTACAACCTCGTTTGATTTCAGATGAAAATTGCGACTTCCAGAATGTACGCAAAATGCTGAGTCTTTTTTATTTTATAGTATATACTTAAATATATGTATAAACTATTCTCAAAGTTTCAATAAATTATATTCATTTTTTATACTATAAAAAAATTCATGAAAATCATTGAGAAAACGCTGTCCTAACCCTATTTCCCCCCTCAAAGAAAATCATTTGCCCTCTTTTTATATTCAAATTTGTTAAATCATAAAATTTCAACTTCATTATGGAACAAAGTTTTCGATAATTTTCATATTGTTCCAAGTTAAATCATTTATATAGTGAAAAAAAAAAATTCAATACAAAATATCAGTACCCTGTTCAATCTTGAATGAAATTATCGCCAAATTGTAGCTCGATTTTTCCTTAAATCATCCTGACGCGAATAGGGCGGAAAAAAAAATTGAAAATCACAAAAAGTACATAAAAATAAAATGTTTCAGAGCCAAGGAGATCTGACGTGAGTCCTTTTTTTTTGTTTAGAATTGGCACCGAAACCCCCATAGATAGTTCCGTGAAACAATTGCCGAGGAGCAAAAAAAACCGCGTCGAGGAATAATAAGTACAAAATTAGTCGCGAAAAAAATATTTGAACATCTTGAAAATTCTCAGTTGAATACCAACATTTTTGATCTCACTAGAATGGCGTTCGAAGAAACGCGATTCTATTTTTAAGCGACTGGATTTCTTGATGAATTTTTTTGCGAAACTTTCTAATTCAAGTAAATTTCGTTTTACTTAAATATATTTCGGAAATAATCGTTATTAAAATACGATTAGCAAAAAACGAATTGAAATTAAAAAGTAAAAAAAACAAATTCCTCTTCAAAATACCAATTTCCAGATGATGAGACATTGGGCAAGTTGGCATGGAATGCCCTGTATATATATCTACATGTATGTGCTTAAAACTCGACGAGAATGTCAGAGAACCGTGGAAATATATATTTACACGCGTGTCAATGTTTCTCGTGTAAAGATATGCGTGCAAACACGTCGACGAGGGGGTGACTGTTGCGGAATGATAACCTCTCGAGGTATCCTGACGAGAGATCGCAAACTTTGACTGTGGTTAACGAGATCGAAAATTTTATCATACTGTCGAAATTTGCACGAGCAGGAACCGTATTTTTTTTTTTTTTTTTTAGTCTAGGACGTAATGGATAAATGAATTTTTATCTCGATAACGTTGCTGATATTTGAGTTTTTTTTTCGTTTCCAAAAATGATTTTTTCCATGTAATCGCGGTGGATAAAAAATATGGAGTTAACGAGGACTGTACACGATCCCTTATATTCGGACAAATTTTGTTTTCTTTTTTTTTAAATAAATTATTAAAAACATTCTGGAAAGATGTGATAATGTCGAAAATTGGTAATTTCGTAATTTCGCCCAAAACAAATAACCCGAAATAATTTGAAAAAAATCAATTTCCAAGTTTCCTCATTTTTTTGTGGCCTCGTAGCAAAGGGAGGTAAATAAGTTTGCGATTATTTTATTAGCAAATACGAAAATTCGTCCTTATAACTCCGCGATGTTTCAGCGGTTTTCCATCTAATATGTACAGCTCGCTAATTAGTCGACGAAACTCGGAAAACGTTCCCCCGAATAAACACTGGCAACCGGCATAGTTTTGGCAACAAAAACGCCAAATGAATACTTTTTCCTATTTCCTTGTATGAATGCTTGTTTTTTTTTAACGATTTTTCCTATTATCACGAGAATGAGAAATGTCGGGAAACGATTTGCGAAAGAGAAAACGATTTTTTTAAACATCGAGTGAATCTAGTTTTTAACGAAGCGACTTTTTAAAATCAAATTATTTTTAACGATGACTTCTTTATTTCAATGAAATGTCACTTCTTATTTTATCGAATGAATTTTGTTTGTTTAATTAGAATGAGTTTGTTTTTTTTTATGAAATGAAACTTTTGACAATCCCGCTGAACTTTAATACGTACCTCGTGCTTCTTTGTACTGTACGATGTATTTCGTGACCGGTACGTCGGCATTGAAGGGATCTGCGATCCCGGTCGGTAACGACCAAGCTAATCTCATCGTTCTGCTCTTCTGATCGGCAACGTGCAAATTGCGCGGAAAATTCGGTGGCTCTTGTACGAGTAAATTTATCGAGGCTCGATCGTGACCGTACGGATTGTTGGCGACGCAAACGTATTCACCGCGATCCTCGTGACCGGCTTTACCGATTCGTAATTCCGAGGTAATACCTCTCGGCTCTCTCGGTGTATTTTCCAACGAGTATCTGAAACGTTGAAGAATTATTTTCTTTACGACGCAACGATAATTGCTAATGAGAATTCGAATGATAAAAAAAAATTAATTTCAACGATAAACAAAATTAAATATTGTTTAAAGAATAATGTAATTTTTTGAAATCAGTTTTACTTGATTTTTCGACAAGACACGGTAGGAAAGCGCCTCGAGGTCAAAATTTTTTCTGTTTATACTGATTATTTGTACCCTCGCGTATAATTCTTTTCTACAACCCTCCCCTTGCGACGTGATTGAACTTTTTTTTTATACACCCTCAGACGAAACGATCTTGGCAGCTCCTCACGCGGCTATACATATTACTCTCGCGAAAACGCGATGATAAAACCTCAAATTGGCGCGTGAAATTGGCTTCTGGGCACGTATATACCATCACTGAATGAGGTAATCTCGACGCGACATTGCACCCTCTCCCTCCCTTCTGCTCACAACCCCCAGATACTTTGCTATCATGTTGCGGAAAGGGCGGATGTCACACTTGAAAATGAAATAGTCGTCCGGGTAAATTCCGACCGATCAACTTGTCCAACGCACAATGATTCATTATGCGTTACGTTTCTATGTGGTCGACTATTTATCTTGAATATTTGATAGAAATGGAAAATTTTTTGTAACATTCTCGTGACCCTTTCAGTCCGGCTGAAGGAAAAATCGAATTTCGCGGTTTTCACATTGATTCTTTGAGTTTTCGACAAAAACTCGGCGTTATTCGTAATCAGCAGAAAATTTCCGATCGATTAGGGTATGGAAAAGTTGAAAAAAAAAAAAAGAATTTTTTTTCATTTTTTGCCCACTTTTCGGAAACCGAAAAATTCCAAAATTTCAAATGGTCATAACTTGCCCTCCCTTTCATCGATTTTGGGTTTTGACGGGCGTTTTCAAAACGTCTCGAGGAGACTTAGAGAATGCATTTTGGATCATCCCGATATCTTAATTATTGTAGCCGTGAGAGCAGGTTGAAAATCGGCGAAAAAAATGAGAAGGGGTATGGAAAAATTCGCATAAATCGATGGTCCGACTTTAAAAATCTGTGAAAAATCGAAAAATAATGATAGCACAATGATTCAAGCGCCATTTTAAAGGGTCTTCGATCCCGAAAAGAATGAACACAGAGTGGGGTTCCAACTCCATCGGGAAGCAGAGTTACAGCGATTTTAGTGCGACTACCTCTTTTTGGCCAAAATGCAAACAAATTTTAGATTTTTGAATTCACTTTTAGGACGCTATATCGATGTATTTTGACTTGCTGATTACTAATTCAGTAGCGGTTTATTTATAAATAACTTTATAAATAACTAAAAAAAAATTGTACGGATTTGCATTTTCTGAATACGAAAAAAAAAATTCGATCGTCATATTGTTTAATGTTCGAAAGTTCTTAGTGGCATTATCTCGGCCTATAAAACGTTGAAAACTTTGTGAAACATTATATACGAAACATCGGTCTTTTACTTAAGACATTAATGATGCAAATTTTATGAGAGCAAGAAAGAGAGAAAGAGAAAGAGGGGCTGTAAGTTTATAAATAAGAAATGTAGGAGATACGCAATATAGAGTGGATAAGGATGAAAGTGTGTAATATCTCGGGTTTATTATAATATCAAAACTCCGGGATATCCGAGTTCAAGATTCATAAAACGCGGGAAAAGTTTTGCGCGGATCAAGGAGATGGCATATTGCATAAGTTTTTACATGGAAGATTTATCCGGTGAACTTGATGATGATTAACATATACAAATTATCAAACCATGTAGTCATGGTTTCGCGATACGGGTTTGAGAATTCCTAATTCTTATTTATAAAATTTCCACCGATTCTCCCTAAATTCATTATTAAACATCCTTAGATGATACTGTATTCATTTATGAGAAAGCAAAATATCTTGATCTCCCTTGCCACCCTTTGAGGTTCCATTAAAATTTTTTCTTCACGATCCTATGCAAAATAAATATACATGTACAAGGTGTCCCAAAACTATCATGTCAGAGTGACACGGAGGGGTTAGATAGGCTCCGGATCTATCAGAATAAACAAATATGACGTTAGTAAAATTCTCATGGTTTTCGAGAAAGTACGTCTTTTTTGATTTTCGGGAAAATCGCTACTTAGTACTTGTTGTTCCGTTACCATTGCTATAAATTACTTTGGGTTTGAATAAAAGGCACTAAAACGGACGAAACAGGTACCCGAGGCGGTAAGCAAACTGGTTTGAAGAAAAAAAAATAGTACCCTTGTGGGAGTATAAGGAAACAAAAAAATATATCTAATGATTTATTTAATTTTTACAATATGTATTCAAATTGTTTACCTCCAACCCTAATACGCAAACGGCACATATTTTAGGAACAAAATATGAATAAACTCAAAGTAATTCATGGCAATGGTAGCGACTAGGTAGCGATTTTCCGAAAAATCAAAAAAGACTTCTCGAAAACTATGATACTTTTACTGAGGTCATATTTGTTTTTTCTGATAGCTCCGGAGCCAATCTTAACCCCTCCGTGTCACTCTGGCGTGCTAGTTTTGCGACACCCTGTACAGGCAAGGTAGACAAATTTTTTAACGAACCTCACGTCGTAAGCTGGCTCGATTCTTCCACCCCTGGCTCGCCAGCTCACGTCCAATGGGGCATCTCCTTCGACCTCACATCGCAGGGTCACCGATTCACCTCTTCTCGCTGACTCTTGTCTCGTCTTCACTTCGACTCGTGGACCAACTGTGTCGAAAAAAATACATATTTTTTTTTCTTTTACATCGCAAACAGCATTTCGACTTACGTGCACCAGAGCATCGCTACTCTTTTGCGTGTTCTGTCGTTGGCTGGTAGCGAAGAATATCTTGGATAGTCAAATGTACGGGTAATTTCACGGCAAATCAACAAACGTCTCTTCTCTCGGCTTTCGTTGCTGATGAAAATATTTACAAAGTACAAGATTCAATGAAACTATCCCTTTAAATTTTACTTGTACTTTATGAATTTTTTTAAATTAAAAAACAATGCCTACCTAGGTAAAATTCAGTATTCTCATTCGAAGTGAAATTTCATGGTTGTAAGAAAGGCAAGAATTTTTTTGAATTTTTTTTCCAACAGTGTACATCAAAACCAATGATTTTGTCAAGATGAACTTTTATCATTCGTTTTGTCAATAAAAAGTTATAGCCGATTGAAAATATTCTAAGTGGCGGAAATTTTCGTATATGAAAAAAATCATATTTACAAAAGTATCGCAGATAAAAATTTGAAAAAAATACTAAATATACATTTGATACTATGGAATACAAGAAAACATTAGCAACGAAATCGATCGAACGAAGAGCAAAATTTAATCGATTTAGCGCGCAATGTCCTGTGTATGTGAGCTCTAGAAGTCTTACAGTAAAGCTCCGAGGATCGTTTTGTCATGCATATTTGACGTTGTGAGTAGAGTTTGCCCTGATGAATATTTTACCGTGAACTGTTAGCCGAATGAGTTTGCTGAGGCCCGGACCAATGCCGTTGCTTCCCTGGCAAAGGTAGAATCCCGCGTGTTCCCGCGACACACGGGGAATCACCAAGGAGCCGTTACCAGCGACTCCGGCTCCCTCTGTACCGCCGTAACCGAGTTCCCTGTAGTCTCCCGGTGTTTCACCTAACAAGTGTGAAATTTGACTTTCGGTTAAAACGGGGAAAATTTCATATTCCACCCTTGGGTCCTCTCTAAAACCTTTCGGGAAGAAAATAGGGGGTTAAATAACATCCCCTATTATCTATTGATGTTCCCATGATTATATTGAAACAAATACGAATAATTGAATTTCATCCCCGTTTCAGTTTATCGTTTTACCAACGAAATAAGGGTGCTAAGGGAGGTTGAATCAATAAAATATGTCAAAAATTTGAATCGCTCTAAATTTCTTTTGTAACTTGCAAATGATTCTTTCTCTAAATGATTTTCCGTCATCGCGTAAGTAAAAGGAATTTAACGTGTGACTGATTTTACAATTGTGATGATAAAAATATTAATTATTTTTATAATTGTACATTCGTAATGGTACAATTATCTAATAGCTATTTTAGGGCTTAATCCTCTGTACAATTGAACACTTTCTTCGTACAGAAAGGCTTCGTGCAATGTATGAATTATTTTTTCATCCCATGTGTATAAATTTAAGTAAAATTAGTTAAAATTTCAACCCTGCCACGTGTATGAGGAAAAACAAAAATTGCAAACATTACAAAAATAATCTTTCGCTTGGCGAAAGGTTTAAGGTATATGAATAATCCGGTACCCGTTATTAATAACGTCTCAATTATGGTAAATTTGATATTGAATTTTTTTTTCTCGAAATGTCCCGGTCAGATTTATAATATTACGATAATGCAGAAAAGATTGTTCATTCCTTTTTGTAACTAAAAAAACTAGAACTTTGAAATTTTAACCATTTTAAATAAATGAGAATTATCAAATTTCGATTGAGTAAAACGTTTGTTTGGAATTACACAATTCCAAACAAATGAGAATTATCAAATCCAAACACACATTCCAAACAATTTCAAACAAACGTTTTACTTAATCGAGATTTGATAATTCTCATTCATTTAAAATCGTTAAAATTGTAAAAAATTGTAGTATCTATATGGATTAGGGCGATTTTTTTTTTCGACTATGTTTTTTTCTCAGTCCCCACCTGAAATTTTGTTGGATATGTCGAAAAACAAATTCCCTGAAAGTTACTGCCCTTAATATTAATTCTAAGTACTTTCCCTTAGCGTGAAAAGATTTTCCATCTAAAATACACGTAAGCCGCATTTTATGCTATTATATTGTTCTTGGTTTCGATTTACTCAGAATAAAACAATCTAGAAAAGTGTCTATTGCGGCGAAAGTGTAAATTGTACTCGTGAGTTGGTACGGGTCACTGAAGTGGATTTTTACGCGAAATTCTCGCTTTTTTGCTGTTATCTCCGAAACAATTGACTTTACGAAAAAAATGTAAATGAACAATTTGTTGGAAATTAAATTTCCTACAAAAAAGGTCCTATCGACCCAATTGCTTAGATTAATATTTCTTGAGATAATGAACTTTATTTTTTTTATTTTTTTTTAATTATTTAATATTTCATATTTTATAAATTTTATACAACTCATAAGTCAATATGTCAAGAAATATTAATCTAAGCAATTGGGGCGATAGGACCTTTTTTACAGGAAATTAAATTTCCAACAGATTTTCATTTACATTTTTTTCGTAAAGTTGATTGTTTCGGAGATAACAGCAAAAAAACGAGAATTTTGGGTAAAAATCAACTTCAGTGACCCGTACTAACTCACCAGTACAATTTACACTTTCGCCGAAAAAGGCACTTTTTTAGATAGTTTTATTCTGAGTAAATCGAAACCAAGAACAATATGATAGCACAAAATGCGGCTTAGTTATAGAAATTTGAAAAAAAAAATTCGATTTACGTGTATTTTAGATGAAAAATCTTCTCACGCTAAGGGAAAATACTTAGAATTAATATTAAGGACTGTAACTTTCAGGGAATTTCTTTTTCGACATATCTTATATCTAAAAAAAAAATGGTCGAAAAAAAAAATCGCCCTAATATGGATATTGTTTCTATTTGGAATTGTGTAATTCCAAAGAAACATTTTACTCAATCGAGATTTGATAATTGTAGTTTATCTAAAATCGTTAAAATTGTAAAAATTCTAGTTTCTAATTACACAATTCCAAACAAACTTTTTACTCAATCGAGATTTAATAATTCTCGTTTATTTAAAATCGATAAAATTGTAAAAATTTTAGTCTCTAATTACACAATTCCAAACAAACTTTTTACTCAATCGAGATTTAATAATTCTCATTTATTTAAAATCGTTAAAATTGTAAAAATTCTAGTTTCTTTATTTGCAAAAAGAAACGAACAATCTTATCTGCATTATCGTGATATTATAAATCTGACAGGGACATTTGGAGAAAAAAAAAAAAAATTCAATATCAAATTGACCATAATTGAGACGTTATTAATAGCGGGTACCGGATTATCCATATATATGACAATGGGATATTAAAAATCCATTGTTAACAATCCCGACACTCGAGGAGCAACGAGACCAGAGCCGGGAATACGCGGTTCTGGAATGCTCTCGGCTAATGACAAATTGAAATGGGATGGCGTGCGCGAAGTGAAGGGAAAACGGAAAGGGGGATGTATATATACGAGGGGATGGAGGGGCGGATGGAGAGCTTCATGCCTCGCGGGGGAGTAATATCGAGACGAAACGAGTTGATGAAACTAATTTTGTTCTCTCTCTCTCTCTTTCTCTCTTTCTCCCTCTTTTGCTATATAGCTCAGAGTGTGAGGTCTCATTCCGTACAACTATTCTCTCGTGAATGGAAACTGCTGAGAACGTCGACGATCAGCGAAATTTTCGTGATGGATGGCGCAAACTTTTCCACCGAATTGTATAACTTAATGAGACCCTGCGATTTTCTGCGTACGTTATCGAAATTTACCTTTCTCATTGTTGTGAACATGATGAGACGGAAAAAAAAACGAGGATTCTTTATAAAAGAAAAATTTTCTCGAAAAAGAAACACCACGCAATGGAAATTTCTTTGGTGAAATTATCTACTAGTCATTTAGAGATATAACCAACCCCTCTTATCGTCTTCAAATCTTTTTAAAACCATCGGATATAACGATCTTTTGCAAAATTTATGATTGATGGACAAAAAAATGTTGATAAATGGCTCGCAATTGTATTGAAAGATGGGCAAAATTGAATTGAAAAATTTTCAAGCTTAATCGTCAAATTTTCGTTCAATCTATCATTAAAAAAAAAATCATTTTAAAAAATCAAAAGGGTTGTAATTTCGTGATAAAAATGAAAATTTCAATACGATTTGATGAATTAATTTGAAACGATAACGATATTTCGTTTGACAACATTTTTTAACCTCATTTTCATCGAAAGGAAAAGGATAATCTTTTTCTATTTACTTTTCCATTTTAGTGAAAATAAGTGAGAGAAAGAGGGAGCCGCGAGGGGAAGAAAAGGAAGGAGAAATAGGTAAAGAACGATTTAGACTTTTTCATCGATCTACCACTTCAGTAACGTACCGATTGATTGTTTCCAAGTAACAGTCGGAATTGGGAATCCTTCGGCTCGACACGAAATCGAAACGGCATGACCTACAATGGCATTCTGGTCGATTGGTTCCACGGTCCAACGAGGAGGTACTAAAAATACAATCTGGTTAAATTCCGTGCCGTGGCGAGATTCGCAAAAGGGGGTTGGATGGGCCGGGGGGAATGAAGAGTATTTTGGAAGGGTTGAGAGGTTCATCGATCTCTCATAGAGATTTCCTCTTGGCTACATTCTCGCGATCGGACGATAATGTCATTGCATAACTCTCTCGTTATTTACTCATCCATTTTTGTATTTGGTGCATTATACTCCGAATTGAAATTAATTAATTAATTAATTTCAGTTCAACGAGCAGTTTAATTAACGGGAATTAATTTCAATTGTTCTACAATGTTACTCGGTAGGATTGAAAAAAAAAAATCAACACTATGGCAATCAATTAAGTTCGTTAAATAAAAAAAAATCTTAATTAACATTTTTCTTCTAATTTGCTTATTTTAAATTTTGATTTTTCAATTCCTTGCCGAATAACAAATTCCTCGCGTGACATTATCGTTATTTCTCCCTTTGATTCACAAGAACGAGCCAAACTAAGTCAACATTAAGATTAAAATTTTTTCTTAAAACAACATGCAGTACTACGGAATTTTCGAAATTTAAAATTATGCTGCTCTGCTTTTTTTTACTCTCATAAATTACCTAATATATCAACGAATCTACGAATGATGGAGCGAAACGAAAAACGATATAACACACTTTTCGTAATGTGATCGATTCGATAATGATATACATATATGTATATATATATATATATATATATATATATTTTGATTTTCTACTCAAAAATTTGCGTGGATCGAGGCTCTCGGTGACAAGGCATAACAATGGCCAAAAGCTCAAACTTTTAATGGAATTATGCGGATACATGTCCGAATGGGGGGACAGTGAATGAAGTTCACGATCTGATTAGTACAACGAGAACGTGTTGTGCCAAAACTTTTTTGATTTTCTCACAACCCCTAGGCCCCCCGTGCTACCCCCATTATGTTCGGTACTTTGAGCGGGTTTAAATCGACATGACGAACATCTGTGCGTGAAAGCCACTGAAGTGAGAATAATTAAAGGAAAACAATCAGAGGCTGGTTGTGACAAAACCCCTTCTTCCCCCCTCTTTGTTTCTCTTTTCTGTCGATCATCCACGGATCACGAAAATTGCCCGGGAAATAGAAAATTTAATATTAAACCACGTTGTGAAAATTAATTTTCTAAAGTTGACAAATTTTTTGTTAAAATTTACAGTATTAATATTGTACATTTTTAGAAAAAATTTCACAACTCTAGAAAATTGTTTTAACAATATTAATATTGTACACTTTCATGAAAAAAAAAAAATTGTCATCTTTAGAAAATTATTTTTGTAACCAACATTCGTTTGAGGTAGTAGTTTGGTAACTTAAGCCGATTTTCATGTATTTTTTGGAGGGCGTTTTTTTGTAGGAAAATAAAAATGAATCGTTTTGGATATTTAGGATGTTTTTATTTACATATTAAAGATACAAAAAAAAAATTTTTTGAAACATTTAATAGTTTATTATTATTAACGGACTTTGGAAAAAAAAACTTTTTTCCAGAGTCCGCCATTTTGTTATTTATCCATGAAATTTAACTTCAGTAGTTCCGATCAGAATGACATGTCTATAGATTAAGAATTATCAAGAATTTTTCATTTTAGATAACATCAAGAGCCAAAATCACCGGGGCCACTCACGCGCTTTTTTTTCGAGGTGCCAACTTCGATCAATAATAATATTAATAATAAACTATTAAATTTTTTCAAAACAATTTTTTTTTGTTTCTTTAATATGTAAATAAAAACATCCTAAATATCCAAAACGATTCATTTTAATTTTCCTACAAAAAAACGCCCCCCAAAAAAGACATGAAAATCGGCTTAAGTTACCAGACTACTACCTTAATATTAAATGTTCTATTTCGCGAGTAATTTTTATGTCGTTTTTATAAAATATTACGAAATCTTTTAGTCAATTCAACAAACGTTCCTCGTTGAAATTTGTCATTAAATGAAAAAAAAAAAAAAAAAAAAAACGTACGTTTAATCACGCAAACGTAATATTTTTAGAGAAGACCAATTAGATTTTTGTCAAACTCCTGGTAGCATTTTTGTTTTTTCAACTTTGAATAATTTCACAGATTCACCGTCCACCAATTGCATTGAAAATCAGCAAATAATTTTATGATAAAAATTCAATTGAACGACGCTTAAAAAAAAACCTTCCTCGCAGCCTCGATCTCACGTAAACATTCGTGTCTGTGTTTGTGTGATAATGATAAAGGAAAAAAAACGATCCAACGATAAAAATTAACAAACAAATATATATATATATGTATATGTTCGATAAACAATCATGCTTTGAAACTAATTTGAGCCAACAACCGTTGCAAAAAATTGTCTAATTTACTCAATCATTAAACGTTATCTACGTATAAAAAAAAAAGAAAACAAAAAACAAAAGAAGAAGACAACGAAAAAAACGCAGAAAGAAGATTCTGCATATTCTACGATGAACGCAAGAGAAAAGGAAAAAAACGAAAGAAAAAAAAAACAACGAAATTGAGAAAGAAAACAGTAAAACCGGCGAATATAATTTTCTTCGAATTTTTTAAAAGGAAAAAAAAATGTAAAAAAAAAATATATCAATTCTCTCGTTACCCAAGTTAATATTCCAACGGATGAAAACACGAACGCGGCGCTTAATTAACGATCGTAATAATACCGCATAAACACATATATACATATATATCTATACATATATATATATGTATGTATATGAGAAGTAGTTGTACGCGTGTCGGACTTCCGGCGTTTTCCGTTTCATCCCCCTGCCCCAACCCACCCCGTCCGTAACCACACGCCCATATAGTCCAATTCCCGGTATCTTCATCATTGTTTATACATATATACAACGCGGAAATTTGTTGGCACACGATGTAATTCGCGCACATTTCAAAATTCCGTAAAATTCGGACTTTTCTTTTTTTTTTTTTCTCCTTTTTTTTTTTTCATCATCCCCCGAATCATTTACATCGCTCGGCGGGAGACTCAGTGAGGATCGAAGCACAGTGTCGCAATATAAAACATGGATAGCATAGTTACAAAATTGCGTAATCGAAAGTTGATTTAAGGAGGGCCTTCAAGCTGATTTGCGAAATGTACCTTTGTTTATTTTATTTTAACGAGAGTGAGCAAACAATTATTGGAAAAGAAAACATTCTTTTAGTTGCCGAAAAATTGACATGTAAAGGATTTGACAAAGGTGGTCGGTATCCGATGGACGGATGGTGTAATGCAGAAGTGTATTTAAGGGGGGAAACAGGGTTAGACGGTCCAAAAAATCGATTTTTTTTAAATTTCATAAATTGTTAGTAAAACTATTGAAAAATATGTTCCCAAAATTTTAAATGAAAATTCCGACTCGTTCTATTGTTATAAGCCATTAAGGACAGAAATAGTGTTAGGACAGCGTTTTCTCAATGATTTTCATGAATTTTTTTATAGCATAAAAAATGAATATAATTTATTGAAACTTTGAGAATATTTTATACATATATTTAAGTATATACTATAAAATTTTTGAAGAATTTTCTTGAAAAACACCGCAGATATTAGCGACCCCATATTGCAGGTCACAATCAGACTCAACATTTTGCTATTTTTTCAAACGCGTTTCTCTGAAATCGACTTTTTTTTAACTTGCGTACACGCTAGTTTGAAAAGTTTTCAACCAATCGTTTTAAAAATTGGCAGTTACTTTCTTCATAGTATTGCGCTCTATATGAACCTAAGATCGGAATATTATCATTATTCAAAATAATTTTTTTTGCAAATAAAGTTGTTAAAAATGGCAAAAAATCATGCATTTTCGTTTTGACCCCTGTGAAAAATTCAATTTTCTATTTTTTTGATAGCATTTAGGTTCATATAGAAGAGAGAAATATAATAAAAGTAAATTCTAACCTCGTTTGATTTCAGATGAAAATTGCGGCTTCCAGAATGTACGCAAATTGCTGAGTCTGATTGTCACCTGCAATATGGGGTCACCGATATCTGCAGTGTTTTTCAAGAAGATTCTTCTAAAATTTTATAGTATATACTTAAATATACGTATAAAATATTCTCAAAGTTTCAATAAATTATATTCATTTTGTATACTATAAAAAAATTCATGAAAATCATTGCGAAAACGCTGTCCTAACCCTATTTTCTCCGTTGAGGTGTATTGCCACGTTAGCGGGTATGTGCACAGTTAACAATTTTTTTTTGTATGAAAAAGTGATTTATTTATAAAACTAATTACACATCTATTTGGTACAAATATCAATCTAATAAAACATATTTTATTTCTTTTTATTTTGTTATACAAAATGGCCAACTGCTGCTAATTGCTTCTGGTATCTTTTTTTTTTGAGGCGTGACATTTGGCATCCACAATTTTTTACCTAGAACAAAAAAAAAAATTCTTCTTAATCTACATCAGAATACCTAGAGAAGTAAGTACGGAATTTGAAAAATATTGTTTTATTCGAATGTTGTGGGCATTTGAATTTGAAAGGTGAATTTCCAGTGAACAATTTCGTATAAAACTGCTCATAAAATGGCAAGTTTTTCATTAATCAGCAATTCCGTATGTACTTCTCTAGGTATTCTTATGTAGATTAAGGAGAATTTTTTGTTTTGTTCCAAGTCCAAAATTGTTGACGGCAAATGTCACGCCGCGGAGCGCCTGAAAAAAAAAAGATACCAAAAGCAAATAGCAGTAGTCGGCCATTTTGTATGACAAAAAAACAAAGAAAAATATTTCTTATTAGCTTGATATTTATATTAAATAGATGTGCAATTAGTTTTATAAATAAATCACTTTTTGATAGAAAGAGAAAAATTGTTAAATGAACACATGATTTTATACCCGCTGCCCGTGGCCATACCCCGTAAATTCGATGGTCCGACGATATATCGGTGACGAGAGTCCATGTGGGCGGGTAAACACGGAGTACGACCGAGTAAACTAGATGTTTCGAATGGGTATGATATATTATATATGCCGTTATGCACTTGCGCATATATCATAGCCGTAAAAGCGTTTCTGCGTGCCCGATGAACTCAATTTGTGCAACCGAACGACATAGGGCGCAATCGAATATTGCCCGAGGCATAGCGAGCTCAAACCATCATGAAAGAGAAAGAGAAAACGAGAGGGCGATTGGGAGGGAGAGGGTGAAAGAGGGAAATAGAGGACTCAGGGTTAATACAGCATCTCATTCGCAAACCGTTCGACAACCGCAGATATATACCTCACAACTTCTCCTATATAGAGCTATAGTCCGGTTAATTCCACCCCTAACCCCCCAATCCATCGAATATCCACACACGATTCTGCTTTTCGTCGCCGAAATAACCAAACACACATCAATTTCACAAACTAATTTGAACGAATGATGGTAGAAAGAGAAATATGGGCGAGTGGAGAGAGGCAGAGTCCCTCCCGGTACGATTTCATTACGTGTGACCGAAATTTGAGTTTATCTATATATATATATATATATATATACAAGTCAATATATATCGATGACCCAACGCCTGAAGGGTTTTAAGGTAGTAGTCTGGTAACTTAAGCCGATTTTCATGTCTTTTTTGGAGGGCGTTTTTTTGTAGGAAAATAAAAATGAATCGTTTTGGATATTTAGGATATTTTTATTTACATATTAAAGATACAAAAAAAATTTGTTTGTAAAAATTTAATAGCTTATTATTATTATTATTATTGATCGAAGTTGGCTCCTCGAAGTTGGCATCCCGGGTCCTAACTTTTTTTCCACCGAACCGATTGCTTTCAAATTTTAACAGGCTACACTCTACGCACTTATAGTTCTCGTCGGAACCACCGAGACATTTTTTCACCCCTAACTTTTTAGTTTACAACCCCTTCTTTGCTAAAGTCCTTTTATTTTAGCAAAGAAGGGGTTGTAAAATAAAAAGTTAGGGGTGAAAAAATTTCACGGTGGTTCCGACGAGAACTGTAAGTGTGTAAAGGAGCCTGTTAAAATTTGAAAGCAATCGGATCGGTAGAAAAAAAGTTAGGACCCGGACTGCCAACTTCGAGGTGCCAACTTCGATCAATAATAATAATAATAATGAACTATTAAATTTTTTCAACAAAATTTTTATTTGTATCTTTAATATGTAAATAAAAACATCCTAAATATCCAAAACGATTCATTTTTATTTTCCTACAAAAAAACGCCCTCCAAAAATGACATGAAAATCGGCTTAAATTACCAGACTACTACCTTAAATTTGTGCGTATGTGGATTAGAAAATATCCCTTTGATTTTAAGCAATATTATGTTTGGGATCATTTAAAGTAAAATCGGCAGGTTTTTCATCATTAACATGATTTTTGTTGTCCTCTTTTAGTATCACAATTCCTTTGGACGTTGTTAACGATACTTTTGGTATCAACCATTTTTATTACTCCTTTCTGGCATTATATTTTCAATTTAAAACAACGTCAGAAGTAGATAATTCGAATTTTCAATATTATTATTGTTTATGTGAATATTGATAGTTTGCGAATTTTTTTTTTATGATTTTCTACTGAAATAACGCGATTCACATTCTCAATTGATTTTTTACAAGCTTATTTTTGTTTTTTTTTTTAATAAAAATGAAACTTCGAAAAAACAAATGTTCGTTTGGCACTTTTACCGAAAATTGATGGGTAGAGCTTTTAAAATTGTGAGAGTCGAGGTTTCCGTCGATTTTACCTGAAATTCCCCATATATATACGCATACGTCCATATTCCATATGTTACAGCTATATGTTCCGTGCGTTATGCTACTATAATGGCATTTGATGAAACCCCGGAATGGACCAAAATCACCCGAAATTGTGTTAACAACGTGAGGGGCATTCTTTGCAAAATCAAACATTTCATCGGTGAATAAATAATTAAAAAAACATCATTTTTTTGATTCCTCTCTCTCTCTCTCTCTCTCTCTCTCTCTTGTCGATAGTATTTTATCAATTATTGCAAACTTTCGACGAACGTTTTTTTTTTCATTTAGAAGAAAAAAAGAAAGGAATTACTCTTGGAAGTAGAGTAAATGAATTATAACTTGTTAGAAAATATTTTGGGACAGGAACAAAAAAGGTATAATTTTGTTTGAAAGTTCTAAAAATGTATTTTTTGCTTGGAAAATTTAATGAAAAAATACCTAATAGCGTGAAACATTGAACAACAAAAAATTTGGCTTTTTTTTCTTTCAAACAGGAGTATCGAAAATAATGAATGAAATTCGAAATGCTAAAGAGCCAAAATATGATGATCTCTTAAAAATGTATGTGTTTGCTTGGAAAATTTAATGAAAAAATACTTGATAGCGTGAAACATTGAACAACAAAAAATTTGTCTTTTTTTTTTTCAATAAAACAGGAGTATAGAAAATAATGAATGAAATTCGAAATGTTAAATATCCAAAATATGATGATCTCTTAAAAATGTATGTTTTTGCTTGGAAATTTAATGAAAAAATACCCAATAGCGTGAAACATTGAACAACAAAAAATTTGTCTTTTTTTTCCAATAAAACGACGTTCGAAATGTTAAATATCCAAAATATGATGATCTCTTAAAAATGTATGTTTTTGCTTGGAAAATTTTATGAAAAAATACCTAATAGCTTGAAACATTGAACAACAAAAAAATTGTCTTTTTTTTCAATAAAACAGGCGTATAGAAAATAATGAATGAAATTCGAAATGTTAAATATCCAAAATATAATCTCTTAAAAATTGATGATTTTGCTTGGAAAATTTAATGAAAAAATACCTAATAGCGTGAAACATTGAGCAACAAAAAGTTTCTCTTTTTTTTTTAATAAAACAGGAGTATAGAAAATAATGAATGAAATTCGAAATGTTAAATATCCAAAATATAATCTCTTAAAAATTTATGATTTTGCTTGGAAAATTTAATGAACAAATACCTAATAGCGTGAAACATTAAACAACAAAAAATTTGTCTTTTATTTTCAATAAAACAGGAGTATAGAAAATAATGAATGAAATTCGAAATGTTAAAGAGCCAAAATATGATGAAATCGTAATGGAATGTCCCATAGGAATGTGCACTAGGTGTTTGATACACCTGTGCCGTGAACGTCGAGCAAAGAGATAGGTGGCACAGGTGGATCGGTTCACACGATGAAACAGAGACAGAGAGAACAAGAGAGAGAGAGATCGAGAGAGAGTGAGGGAGAGTCGAGCATAATATGAATTTACGATATATCAGCCGAGCGTTCTCGCCCGAGTTCCGATATGCAGGGAAACTGTCGCGTAAAACAGTATTAACGTACAAACCCTGCAATGTGACCGATGGGAGGGTGGGAAAACCCTGAGGGAGAGCTTTTTGCCCGTCCACACCTCTATATATATATATATATATATCAGGTTGGGGGCAATGCGTCATGTGCAGAGATGTGAAAGTAATGATGTATGCCCTATCTCGACTATAAATATATTATATACATGCATAATTCGTGGATCGACCGTAAAAAAATTTTTTAAGTACTGCACACTTTTTTCTTCCCCATAAACAGTGTTTCACAAAGTTTTTACTCCCATGGTCGAAAAATCGCGAAGTCTATGAGGGATACTTTTGAAATGAAAGAAAAAAAATGGAAATCCCTTATTTAAAATCCATATGAATAGTTCGATATTGAGTAAATGTCGAAAAAAAGGTACGGTGGTAGGTCTGTGTGCGAGCAAGAGCAGAATCTGACATTTATATTTCCCTCCCTAACTATCACACTGGCCCGCATATTTTTTTTTACACTTTATTTTTCCACTTTTAAGACCGTAACTTTTTTTACACTTTATTTTTCCACTTTTGTGTAAGTACTTTGGCGACAGCAATCTCGCAACTCTTGCTTTTTTTCCACGTCCTTTTTTTTAGTGAATCGACAGACCCCAGTAAGCGGGCACGTCCACGTAAATTATATCAATATACAGTAATTTTAACATGACCGTTTATTCACTGGTGGCGTTTCTCAAGGGTCATAGCCACGGTAGCGGTTTTAAAATCATGTGCACATTTAACAATTTTTTTTTGTATGAAAAAGTGATTTATTTATAAAACTAATTACACGTCTATTTAGTATAAATATCAAGCTAATGAAAAATATTTTTTTTTTTATTTTTGTTTTACAAATTGGCTGACTACTGCTATTTGCTTTTGGCATTTTTTTCTAATTGGCGTGACAAATAACTTCGACAATTTTTACCCGATTGACTCGAAATTAAGGAATTATGTTTTTAATTGCATTTAGCAGAGAAGCACGTACGGAATTTCTGATTAATTAAAAACTTCCCGTTTTATGAGCAATTTTGTACGAAATCTTTTCATTGCAAATTCACCTTTTAAGTTCAAACGACTGCAATATTCGAATAAAACAATATTTTTCAAATTTCGTACGTACTTCTCTAGGTATTCTTATGTAGATTAACGAGAATTTTTCTTTTTTGTCCTTGGTCAAAAATTGTCAAAGTTATTTATCACGCCAGTCAGAAAAAAATACCAAAAGTCAATAACAGTAGTCGGCCATTTTGTATAACAAAAAAACAAAAAAAATTTTTTTATATTAGCTTGATATTTATACTGAATAGATGTGTAATTAGTTTTATAAATAAATCACTTTTTCATACGAAAAAAAATTGTTAAATATGAACATGATTTTATACCCGCTACCGTGACCACATCCCTTCAGGGGAGAAATAGGGTTAGACGGTTCAAAAAATCGATTTTTTTTTATTTCATAAATTGTTAGTAAAACCAGTGAAAAATATGTTCCCAAAATTTTAAATGAAAATTCCGACTCGTTCTATTGTTATAAGCCATTAAGGACGGAAATAGTGTTAGGACAGCGTTTTCTCAATGATTTTCATGAATTTTTTTATGGTATAAAAAATGAATATAATTTATTGAAACTTTGAGAATATTTTATACATATATTTAAGTATATGCTATAAAATTTTTGAAGAATTTTCTTGAAAAACACCGCACATATTAGCGACCCCATATTGCAGGTCACAATCAGACTCAGCATTTTGCTATTTTTTCAAACGCGTTTTTCTGAAAACGACTTTTTTTGAACTTGCGTACACGCTAGTTTGAAAAGTTTTCAATGAATCGTTTTGAAAATTGGCAGTTACTTTCTTGATAGTATTGCGCTCTATATGAACCTAAAATCGGAATATTATCATTATTTAAAATAATTTTTTTTTTGCAAATAAAGATGTAAAAAATGGCAAAAAATCATGCTTTTGCGTTTTGACCCCTGTAAAAAATTCAAATTTCTATTTTTTTGATAGCATTTAGGTTCATATTTCAGAGAGACATATAATAAAAGTAAATTCGAACCTCGTTTGATTTCAGATGAAAATTGCGGCTTCCAGAATGTCCGCAAAATGCTGAGTCTGATTGTGACCTGCAATATTGGGTCGCTAAAATCTTCGGTGTTTTTCAAGGAAATTCTTCAAAAATTTTATAGTATATACTTAAATATATGTCTAAAATATTCTGAAAGTTTCAATAAATTATATTCATTTTTTATACTATAAAAAAATTCATGAAAATCATTGAGAAAACGCTGTCCTAACCCTATTTCCTCCCTTAAAGCATCGATTTACTGGTGCATTCACCCTGGGTTCTTTAAATTTCGCGAAAACAGACAAAGGTAGCTGGTAGATTCGCTCGCGTTCAAAATTTCGTCTCGATCGCTTCAGCCATTCCAGATTTATGGAACTGTCATTTTTTTTTACAACCCCTTCACACACACACCAACGCATCTACGCAGACATTTTTTGTGAACATGTACTCTGACGTTTCAACACATTTTTAACGTTGAAAATTTGCAAACGTTTTGTTTTTGTTTTTTCCCCCACGAATACAAGAGTTTCCTTCACGAGGAACTACAAAATTTTGGTCGAACAAACTGTGCTTCAATCCTCCAATAGTCCTAACTTTATTTAGCCTGTATTTACAATATCTTAGGGTCTACGGGGACGTTTCCTTTGTTATTATTATTCTTCTTTTTTTTTTGTTGTTGTTTTATTTTACTTGGTGTTATAAGGACACGGGGGGCGGTGGGGATAAGGAAAGAAGGAGACAAACCAGATACGGAGAGGTCGGCGGTGTGCTCGGCGACACCTGCGACATTGCTGATCTGACAGGTGTAGTTACCGCTATGCTTTGCGGTTACGCTATTTATCGTCAGGATGCTGGAAAACGACGAATAGTCGCTTATCTGTATGTAGCTCGTTCCCGTACCGGGATACTGTTCTGTCGTAACGTCCCTTCTCGCCTGTATCGGCGTGTCATCCATCAGCCACGTGATGTTGAACGGTTGATCGCCCTGGCTCGTCATACACATTAGCTGTGTCCTCATCCCCTCGGTCACCCCGTTCTCGAAATAAAACGGTGATATCCGGGGCGGAACTACAAGGGTTAGGTGACGGAATAGTATCGAGCATGCCAAAGAGACTCTTAATTGTTTTTTTTCTTTTGTCTTTCTTTTGTTCTTTCGTGTTGTATTATTAATTTCATCGACTCGCGCTTTCGCGAGCTCGCGTTCGTTCGAACATCGGAACAAAAACGTCGCGAGAAACAGATCCCTAGTCCCCGAAATAAAAAGGAAATACTTTTTTTACCCTCCACCGAAGATTCTTCATTCGGAGATTAATAAAATCGTCTTTTTCTTCTTGCCAAATGCTTTTTGTTTGTAAGATCGGAGACATTTGTTTTTTTTTTTACGACCGATTTCGTTCACGATTTGCATACTTACCCAATTTTTCTAACAATCTATAATCGATGAAACTTAAAGAGAAGTTCGAACATGAGTGGAGACACGGGGTTCAATTTTTTTTGTTTTATTTTTATTAACGAGTCGATTGGTGCACGTTGGGAAAAAGTGACGTTAAAGTTTGAAAAATTTGTAAATTATCCGGGGTATTGCACGTCGAGTAAAATGACTTTTGGTCGTGGTAATTTTTTTTGGGAATTCTTTTTGGCGCACCAAATAAAGATCCAACTGCGAAATGTTTACCACATATTTATTCACATTTTGAGCACACTTTACAATTTTTTTCAGCCCGAAATCGTCTTTGAAAATATTCAAAAGTTAATTTTTGCCAACTCGTTGAACTCTTATCGTTAATTTTGCTTGTTTTTTTTTCCACGACTTCTTCAGCATGAGAAAAAAAAAACTTTTCAATATTTTTCGATAATCCTAGTTCCGAGACTAGTTGAAACTTCACGGATTAAAATGCCGTTTGATTTTTTTGTCTCCGATAAGCAGAACGCGCGTAAACTTTGTAACCGTTTTTTTTTTAAGGTAGTACCTTAATCGTCTGGTAACTTAAGACGATTTTCATGGCTTTTTTGGAGGGCGTTTTTTTGTAGGAAAATAAAAATGAATCGTTTTGGATATTTAGGATGTTTTTATTTACATATTAAAGATACAGAAAAAAAATTTTTGACAAAATTTAATAGTTTATTGTTATTATTATTGATCGAAGTTGGCACCTCGGAAAAAAAGCGCGTGGGTGGCCCCGGTGATTTTGGCTCTTGATGTTAGCTGAAATAAAAAATTCTTGATAATTCTTAATCTATAGACATGTCATTCTGGTCGGAACTACTGAAGTTAAATTTCATGGATAAATAACAAAATTTATTTGCTAAAATAAAAGGACTTTTTTTCCAAAGTCCGCCATTTTATTATTTATCCATGAAATTTAACTTCAGTAGTTCCGACCAGAATGACATGTCTATAGATTAAGAATTATCAAGAATTTTTTATTTCAGATAACATCAAGAGCCAAAATCACCGGGGCCACCCACGTGCTTTTTTTTCGAGGTGCCAACTTCGATCAATAATAATAATAATAATAAACTATTGAATTTTTTCAAAAAATTTTTTTCGTATCTTTAATATGTTAATAAAAACATCCTAAATATCCAAAACGATTCATTTTTATTTCCCTACAAAAAATCGCCCTCCAAAAAAGACATGAAAATCGGCTTAAGTTACCAGACTACTAGCTTAAACGTGTGGTTAAGTTGCCGCTTACCTCAGCAATGAGCGACGATTTCGGCCTGAAAAAAATTGTAAAGTGTGCTCAAAATGTCAATAAATGTGTGATAAAAATTACGCAGTTGTATCTTTATTCTATTCGGCAAAAAAAATTTCGCAAAAAAAGCGTAAAAAAAGAGCCTTCACATGTGATGACGGCTTTAAGAAAAAAAACACTTCTCTATTGTTTTTGTTATTTAACAATAACGAAGTAAGATTGAAAAATATATCAATTCGCGTGAAATAGACCATATCGCTGGCTCGACGTACTCGGTCAATGATAAACATTCGAACGAACTACCCATCGATATATCGATGAAAACTTCGTCGATACTCAGAGAGGAGAATATCTGTCTCTGGCTAGCGCGCAATTTGTATTTAATTATCAGCGTCGAACGAATCCTGGAAAACGTTTACCTTCGACGAAATGAGAATACGCGCACCAATATAAATTCCATGTATATGTGGGTTGAGAAAAAAAAAATCCAAGTGGACCACACAATTCGATTATAACGAGAGATGAATTTTTGCAAGTGCAAGCTGGGGGGATGAACCACCCTCGTGTCTCTCTCTTGCCGTTCGCTTCCTTCAATGTTTGCAAAAATATAAAGGAAAACAAAAATAGAACCGATAAACTTTTCTACGGCTTAACCCAATATTCATATACATAATAATTGCAATACACAATATATATATATAGTAATTTTTCTCGCATATATGATATAAATGTAATGTAAAAAATGATATCAACAACGAAAGAGAAACAAGAACGAATAATATCAAAACGAAAACAACAAATCCCACGAAATAAATTCATCTCTACGTGATCAATGTTATAGTAGTATAAAATTTCATGAAGAAACAGCCCAAAAAATTCGATGATATTCATACTTATTATGTAGATAATAATATATAATATATATTACGATTACGAAAAAATCACAATTATCTAATGATGAAAATACGATGAATTTTGTATTTATTATTATTAATATTACGTATATGTCATATATATGATTTCATTCGTGAACGGAAAAAACCAAAATGCCTACTTTACTTCAATTGTAATTAAGTGATACACTTTACGTAATCATGACGATGTATGGCGGATGTACTGAGGAAAAAAAATGGACTTTGTCGATGGATTTTGAAATTTTCATTTGAGACATAAAAAATTGATCATTTTGTTCTTTTTATTTTATTTTCAAGTTGAGAATTGGTCGAGAAAAGTTCTGATTGAAACTCAACGAAATTTAGCTCGTTTCAAAGTACAATCTTTGATCGAAACAAAATCCATTTTTTTTGACGGTCACACTCGACGTTTGTATAACGGGGAACAAAAAAATGTCATTAAGGTAGTAGTCTGGTAACTTAAGCCGATTTTCATGTCATTTTTGGAGGGCGTTTTTTTGTAGGAAAATAAAAAAGAATCGTTTTGGATATTTAGGATGTTTTTATTTACCTATTAAAGATACGAAAAAAGATTTTTTGAAAAAATTTAATAGTTTATTATTATTATTATTATTGATCGAAGTTGGCACCTTGAAAAAAAAGCGCGTGGGTGGCCCCGGTGATTTTGGCTCTTGATGTTATCTGAAATAAAAAATTCTTGATAATTCTTAATCTATAGACATGTCATTTTGGTCGGAACTACTGATGTTAAATTTCTTCTTATTTTACAACCCATTCTTTGCTAAAATAAAAAGACTTTTTTTTCCAAAGTCCGCCATTTTGTTATTTATCCATGAAATTTAACTTCAGTAGTTCCGACCAGAATGACATGTCTATAGATTAAGAATTATCAAGAATTTTTTATATCAGATAACACCATGAGCCAAAATCACCGGGGCCACCCGCGCGCTTTTTTTTCGTGGTGCCAACTTCGATCAATAATAATAATAATAGTAAACTATTAAATTTTTTGAAAAAATTTTTTTTAGTATCTTTAATATGTAAATAAAAACATCCTAAATATCCAAAACGATTCGTTTTTATTTTCCTACAAAAAAACGCCCTCCACAAAAGACATGAAAATCGGCTTAAGTTACCAGACTACCACCTTAATCAATGACTCAATCCAGTATGACCGATCGTCAATGCTATAACATAACGGCCAATAGTTACGGGAATCTTCAGTTGGGTTTAAAACGTGGCGTCTTTTTTTTTTTTTCCAAATATTTATTTGTATGTTCTGATTGGCGATTAGGGTGAATTTGTACAGTCATGTCTTTATTTGTGTGTTTGTGAGTGTGTATCGGTATTCGTATACGGGAGAACTGGGGTGACAATGTTTTTTTTTTTTGTTCTTTTTGCAAATCACAGCTATTCAGTCTCGTTCTCACCGTTGTGTATATTCGTGTGCGAGCTTTATCAAGAGATTCGAAAATCTCGAAGAATCAAAAGAATGTCACAGAATGCGCGACAGAATTCCCCGAGCGAGAATGCGGATAGAGGCACCAGATTCCCCATGGAGTTGAGGGGTCGTGGCGAATAGAGAGATTTTTATTTCATCGTTCTCCACACTCAGAGGTAATTTTTTTTCTAGTCAACTATAGTCAGGGACAATTAGCAGCAATAACAACGAATTATTCACGATGAAAAACAATTTTTTGTGAAAAGAAACACGTTTTTTTTCTTCATAAAATAGTAAAATGATGCAGAAACTCGAAATTATCACAGTATGAATTCACATAACCCCTGCGCCCACTGAAAACCGAGTGAAATTGAAATATTATTATAAAGGTTATATGGTGAAGAAAAAATTAAATTATTGCTTTCACATTTTTTATTAACTTTTTAACTATAAGAAAAAAAATTGAAAATTTTTTTTTTTCAAATATTAACATTATCTTTTACGAATATAAATGGACTACTGCTGAAAACCACCGAGCCTCCTTGTCGACATCATAACTTCATATAAAATTATCCAATCTACAAAAATAAAAAAAGAATCTAGTAAAATAATATAGTAGTAACAGTCTGACGGTGGGAATTTATTTATTTTTTTCAAAAATCAAGAAATGACAGTATTTCAAACTTTAGTATGCAATGAAAAAAAAATAGTATTTAATGAATTATAAAAAAATGTCTAACCAAAAAATCAAAAAAACCTCTCGTCAGGCTGCAAGGAAAATAACTATCAAGATTTAAAAACAAAAGAAGTTAAAAAATATTAAAAATTGACTGAGTTATCGTGCCGACACTGTCCTAAAACGTAGCTTCGAGAAAAACGCGTTTAAATAATGTTAATATTATTAAAAAAATATTTAAATTTTTTTCCTTATAGTTGAAAAGTTAATAAAAAATGTGAAATCGACAATTTAATTTTGTTCTCACCACATAACCATTATAATAATTTTTGAAAAATTTACTCGGTTTCCAGCGCGCGCAGGATTATACGAGGGCTTAATAATTTTTTTGTTTTCCTTTCTAGTAAAACGTTTTTTTCGCGTCGTCGGGAACGACTGTGTGTAATCGGGTATTCGATGTTTAACTGGTGTAGTATATAATCCGGTGATAAACCCGAACGAAGCGTGCAATTTGCGTGCAGAGAAAAAAGGCGTGCAGGATTTTTATTGTTTATATATATAGATATGTATATAATGAGAGTAAAAGAGTAAACAATTGATAGACAATCCGCAAAGTATACTCTACATATATACATATATGTATATATATGGAAGTATCTCGAGCGGTCGTGATTGCTAGTCGTTTCCATTTTTCTGTCTAACAATGAATAATGACAATTTATAACAAATACGTAGGCGCAATATTGAGCGAATGACGAAAATTTATCATTTGATACGACTTGCAACGGTTGTGAAACTCGATTTTAGACTGGGCCTTGCGTGCAATAGGTTGATATTTAGCATGTAGCAGAGACAGAGTGAAAAAAACGTAGAAGAAACGAAGTAGTATAGTAATTGGTAGTTTTCGATAGTTAAGTACAGAGAAGAAAGAAAAAACGAGAATTTAGAGCTCGTATTTTTTTTAGGGGTGGGGTGGCGGGGGCAGGGGCGGGGAGGGGTGGGGGTGGTTCTCGATCGTGTGAAAACGGATCGTGTTTCGATTCAGAGACGTGTCTCACCGTTTAAATTGAAAAGGTACATGAAAAATCATTTTTTTTTCCAACTAATGACGGAACAATTAGCCAATTGAATAATTCCTAGGCTTGAATAATTGATTATTTTATTACAAAATTACGAATATTTAATATTATTGATAAATGATTGTCAAAGTGGTAGGATTTTTTTTATTTTTATAATTGCATGAAAAATATTATAAAATCATTTTTTTTTTGAGGCTCTTGAAACTCAATCGTATTAACTCCTGGTTCCGGGAAATTATCTCATGAAATTTAATCCTCTGAACTAATCGACCAACCACGATCATTAGTACCGACGCGCCCCGCGAACTTGAGAGATCACATCCCCTAAACGATCCGATGAACAACGATCGAGTTACCCGCGCAATATACGAGGTCTGTTCAAAAAGTATCACGAATTTTGAATTTCCGAGGGCTATGTATATCCGATTTTCGACTTTTTCGTGGCGTTAAGTTGGTACTCGTGTCCCTCACTTATGCTGAAAAAATCGTCCATTTTGAATGTTTAGTTAATTGCTGACAGCTGTTTCGATTGGAGGTGCTTTGGCTTGTCTTCGATTTTTGCCTATTCCAAAAAATGGATCAAAGAATCTGTATCAAATTTTGTGTGAAAAAGAAAATTAAGGCAGTCGTCTGGTCTAGAGCGAGATTTTTGACGTCATTTCTAATGTGCAATAACGTTTAAACCGTTGAAGTTGTCTTGATGCAAATTTACACGTGCATTTATTGATCCTTAGAGAATACTTGTACATTAAAAAAAAAAATTATTTTAAATATTTTCATGTAGTTTTACATTTAGTTAGCGCCCACTCTGGACGATGTTGTATGCATCTGAAAAAAAAAAAATATATATATTCTCAATCTGTATGAGTATTCTGAGCACCGGTAGCAGAATTGAGTCGAACAATAATTTTGCCGAAATTTTATAACTCGTCGAATACGAAAATGTATAAAATGTATGTATGAAATATCATTAATGAAAGTTCAACAGGCCGTCATTTTGTCAAAACATTTTTTTAAGTACCAATTCCGCTACCAGTGCTGAGAATACCCATACAGATCTTTATATATAAAACAAAGTCGGGTTAGTTACACCACTTATAACTAAAGAACGTCTGGACCGATTTTAATGATCTCTGATTTGTTGTAGTCGTCTCCGCGCCGAATAGCAGAATAACTATTACAATATCTGAAAAATTCACGGAAAAAAATTTTTGAATAAAACGAGTTTTTAGATAAATTAGGTTTGGCATCTAACCCGAGGGGGGGGGGGGGGGGGGATGTTAGAGTTGGCCATCCGCTTTATTTGTTCTTGCGCCTGATAACAAAACGAAATGTGTCGTATATTACAAGGTGCTTTACTGAAGAGCATCAACCGGAGTGCAACCCATGCAGCAAAATACATAGCTTCAATGAAGCAAATGTCTTTCTGACACGCCATTGAAATTCTTGATTTTTGTACTTTTATTGAATTTTTATATTCTTTATATATATTAATAATATATAATATCCTAATAAACTATTGAACTCAATACATTTTTAGTATTCATTTTATTACGTTAATAAAATCCTAAATTAAGTTTAGCTAAAAGTTAAGACGACATTCATTGACAGTTAGGCGGTACGAAGTTCGCCGGGTCAGCTAGTTGAGAATATATACATACATTTTTTTTTCAGATGCATACAACATCGTCCAGAGTGGGCGCCGATTTCGGCGCGCCATGTTGCAACAAGGCAAAAAACTACATGAAAATATTAAAATAATTTTTTTTTTAACATACTAGTATTCTCTAAGGATCAATGAATGCACGTGTAAATTTTCATCAAGGCAACTTCAACGGTTTAAACGTTATTGCACCTTAGTTTTCTTTTTCACACAAAATTTGATACAGATTCTTCGATCCACTTTTTGGAATAGACAAAAATCGAAGACAAGCCAAAACATGTCTAACCAAAACAGCTGTCAACAATTAACTAAACATTCAATAATGGCCGATTTTTTCAGCATAAGTGAGGGACACGAGTACCAATCAACGCCACAAAAAAATCAAAAATCGAATATACGTAGCCCGCGGAAATAAAAAATTCCCGATACTTTTTTAACAGACCTCGTAGTCATTTGTTTTTTTTCTCGGTTTTTTTTGGTCATTGAAAGAAAAAAGTTTTTATAATTTTTCTTCGTTTTATTATTATTATCATTTGTCGTTGTTGTTGGTGTTATTGTTTTTTTTTTTTTTTTTTAAGACCAACGCGCTATTCGTTACCGTTAACGTGAAGGGGTGCAGAATGAGCGACGGTCGCAGCGCCGTTGGCCACTCGACACGTGTACGTGCCATTGTGCACCGGTGCAATTGAGCTTAGGCTCAGGGCGCTGTTAAAAGCGTCGTATTGCCGGATGGTGATCGCCTCGTAACGTGACATTATGCCGATGGTGACGGCCGAGCCTGTTGCCTTATTAGCATCGGCGTTAATCCTGCTCCTCGACCGTTGCTTATTCTCATTTCTCGACGACAATGTCCCGACGCGTTCGTCACCCTTGCTGACGGCCCTTATCGTGCTAATTGAACCGCTAACGGATTTCTCGACAATCCTATCGTTATCCTCGATCGGCACGTTATCTTTTAGCCATGTGAACGTCAACGGTAGATCACCGGTAACGACAACGCACTGTATGCTTATACGATCGCCTACGTTTAAATCGCGAGCAAAATTGAAAGGCGTGATTTTAGGCGGCACTGAAAGAACACACAAAGAAAAAACAGAGATCGAACATTCCCATTGAAGATAGATGTGGAAGAAGAGAGGGAGACGAGAACGGAAGTAAAGAAATGTAATGAAAGTTTGAGACTTAAAAAATAAAAGCATCGTTCGCTCGTACACAGTCGACGTTATCTGACATTGCTGGGGAGGTTTTTTTTTGTTGTTGTTGTTTGTTGTTGTTGCTGTTGTTGTTGATGGGGCTGGATTCGAGTTTTTTGGCTTCTTCTTTTGCGACATGGGAGAATTATAGAAATAGGATTGGGAGAGACTTAAATATATGTATACAGACGATTGACAGCCATTTTGGTACCAATACAAAAGCTTATATATATATTGTGTTTATGATGTATCGAGAGGAGAAGATGCAAATTTCAACCAGATGGTGTTCTCGAAGAAAAAGAATACAAAATATTTATACAAAATCAACGAAAATCGACAAATTTCTTCCTTTTCTACAGTTGTGTGTTTATGTGTTTATGGGAGATTGAAGAAAATTGGCTTTAACAACCGCTGCTCCGGTTGCTCTCAAAATGGAAATTTCTCGGACACAACTGATCGTGAGGAAATTAAGGGTGTCACGAAAATACAACGGAAACTAAGACTAAACGTACCGGCACTTTACATATTCGTGTATCATTATGTGTACCATAATGGATCATTTGAGCCCTTGTGAAATAAACATTGATTTTCAGAAAGAAATTCTTAATTTATTAAAGGAAATAATTCGCAGCATATCTTTTGATTTCTAATGAAATAATCAAACAAATTTACAGAACGCCAGATGAGCGAAAGAAATAACAATGAATGTACGATTTTAAAGTAAATTTTGAAAGGGGTCATTTCACCCCGCTTTGGTACGTTTAGTGTTAACACCGTTAACATTACCAACAATGTTTTGATAAATTAAGGGAAAGGGTTGTTGGTCGAAAAAATTAATGGAATATTTTAGCTTTATGAAAATTCGCACAAACTCGTTATCATTATTCAAAATCCATTGTTAAATCGTGTTTTACTTAAGGTAGTAGACTGGTAACTGGAGCCGATTTTCATGTCTTTTTTGGAGGGCGTTTTTTTGTAGGAAAATAAAAATGAATCGTTTTGGATATTTAGGATGTTAAATTTCATGGATAAATAACTTTTTCCCAAAGTCCGCCATTTTGTTATTTATCCATGAAATTTAACTTCAGTAGTTCCGACCAGAATGACATGTCTATAGATTAAGAATTATCAAGAATTTTTGATTTCAGATAACATCAAGAGCCAAAATCACCGGGGCCACCCACGCGCTTTTTTTTCGAGGTGCCAACTTCGATCAATAATAATAATAATAATAAACTATTAAATTTTTTCAAAAATTTTTTTTTTTTAATCTTTAATATGTAAATAAAAACATCCTAAATATCCAAAACGATTCATTTTTATTTTTCTACAAAAAAACGCCCTCCAAACAAGACATGAAAATCGGTTTAAGTTACCAGACTACTACCTTAATTAAGAAACATATGCTGTAATACAAATCACAGTTCACCATTAATCCATCTACGCAAGAGACTTTCTGTATACGATGTTAAAAATTTAACATTTATTTTATTAGTTAACTCCGCTCCAACCTTTTCAAATTAGCTGACGCAGAATTTTCGCAAAAATTCGGCAGTTTTCAATTTTTCAAGAATTTTTATCGCTGGAGGAGAAATAAAAAATCTCATTATTCAACTATTTGTCTTAAACTAATGTGTCACGTGTGCGCTTTTGCGTTAAGGGGGGAAATAGGGTTAGACGGTTCAAAATATCGATGTTTTTTTTATTTCATAAATTGTTAGTAAAACTATTGAAAAATATGTTCTCAAAATTTAAAATGAAAATTCCGACTCGTTCTATTATTATAAGCTATTAAAGTGACTAGCTCTCCTTCAGGCCCCGAGCGCGCCACGTGTTCCAAACGCGTTTTTCTGAAAACGACTTTTTTTGAACTTGCGTACACGCTAGTTTGAAAAGTTTTCAACCAATCGTTTTGAAAATTGGCAGTTACTTTCTTCATAGTATTGCGCTCTATATGAACCTAAAATCGGAATATTATCATTATTTAGAATAATTTTTTTTTGCAAATAAAGTTGTAAAAAATGGCAAAAAATCATGCTTTTTTGTTTTGACCCCTGTAAAAAATTCAATTTTCAATTTTTTTTCATAGCATTTAGGTTCATATAGAAGAGAGACATATAATAAAAGTGAATTCCAACCTCGTTTGATTTCAGATGAAAATTGCGGCTTCCAGAATGTACGCAAAATGCTGAGTCTGATTGTGACCTGCAATATGGGGTCGCTAATATTTTCGGTGTTTTTCAAGAAAATTCTTCAAAAATTTTATAGTATATACTTAAATATATGTATAAAATATTCTCAAAGTTTCAGTAAATTATATTCATTTTTTATACTATAAAAAAATTTATGAAAATCATTGAGAAAACGCTGTCCTAACCCTATTTCCCTCTTTAACGATGATTGTAATGCAGAATTGCGGGTATCGACGTTAAAAAATACTAGGAATTTTTATCTTGATGCTGCGAATTCTCAATGGCTTTTAAGTTTGTGGAAAAATCCTGTCGAATGCTCCACACTTTTTAAATGTACATTTTTTACTTCTCAGAACACAAATTTTCAAAATTACCGCAATTATTTGATGTTTTTTCGGACGAAGAAAAATCTTCGAGTCGTCAGTAACTCGACGATTCATTCGTATGTTGATCGGTAATAAACGATATTGGCTGATGTTGAGATATCAGAGAAAAATGAAAGAAATCGCGAGCACAAACGTCAGAGATATAATGTGACGTGGTCGCGGGTACGAATTTTTGCCACGAATATAGAGGTTCGAGGAAAGTTTATTCGAGGTTTGTGGGAGACAGCACAGCTGTCGAGAGGAGATCTCTCGCAGCAGCAGCAGCCCAAGAAAACACAGAGAAGAAATTCTTTTCTCCCTCCTTTCTTGTGTGTACAGACGCGATTGAATTTCACCCCGGAAATGTATTTCTCTGCGCGGTTTTTTTCGGGCATTCCATTTCCAAGAAAAATAGTGTGCGCCAATAAAGTGTCGGCGATGAGAAGTTTTTTTTCTTTTCTTTTCGTAGAAAACTATCGAAATCGTTCGACTATCGCGATTCTATTCGCTATATTCATGAATAATTATCGTTAAAAAGATTAAGGGCTCACACACCCCTACACGCCCTGAAAACCGACTAAATTTGAAAATTTTTTATAAAGGTTATATGGTGAAACAAAAATTAAATTGTTGAATGCACATCTTTTATCAACTTTTCAACTATAAGAAAAAAAATTAAACAATTTTTTAATTTTAATATTAACATTATTTAAGCGCTTTTTTCTCGAAACTATGTTTTTAAATCGGGTTAGCACGATAACTCAGTAAATCTTTAATATTTTTTAACTTTTTTTTTTTCAAATCTTGATAATTATTTTCTCTATAGTCTGACGAGAGGTTTTTTCAATTTTTTCCTTGGACAATTTTAAAAAAATTATTAAACACTAATTTTTTTTTTTAATTACATACTAAAGTTTGAAATATTGTAATTTCTTTATTTTTGAAGAAAAAAAACAATTCCCTCCGTCAGACTATTACTACTACATTATTTTACTAGATTCTTCTTTATTTTTTGGAGATTGGACAATTTTTTATGATGTTATCGACGCTGCTTACGAAAACTATCAAGTTTCAGATTTCTTACGAAAACAAGCACGTTTGATATCACCGCGAAAGCTAGCATGTTTCGGCTTTTGCTACGAAAACTAGCATCCTTTTTTACTCCAAATTGACGAAATATTTATGCTCGTCATTTTATACTGTTTTATTTTTTGTTTGAATTTATTTCATACATATTTCACTGTTTGAATTTTGGTCTGTTAAGCTTATCATAGGATGGCAAACAGCAAATGCCTCGTCATTTTGGAGTAAAAAAACCATGGTTAAAAAAATTAGCGAAAAGAAAATCGAAAACAATTGCGGTGTATGCAAAGTAAAAAGGATGTTAGTTTTCGGCTTTTGCCACGAAAACTAACATCCTTTTTTACTCCAAATTGACGAAATCTTTATGCTCGTCATTTTATACGGTTGTATTTTTTTTTTAAATTTATTTCATACGTATTTCACTGTTTGAATTTTGGTCTGCTAGGCTCATCATAAGATGGAAAACAGCAAATGCCTCGTCATTTTGGAGTAAAAAAACCATGGTTAGAAAAATTAGAGAAAAGAAAATCGAAAACAATTGCGGTGTATGCAAAGTAAAAAGGATGTTAGTTTTCGGCTTTTGCCACGAAAACTAACTCCTTTTTTACTCCAAATTGACGAAATATTTATGCTCGTCATTTTATACTGTTTTATATTTTGTTTGAATTTATTTCATACATATTTCACTGTTTGAATTTTGATCTGCTAGGCTTATCATAAGATGGCAGACAGCAAATGCCTCGTCATTTTGGAGTAAAAAAACCATGGTTAAAAAAATTAGAGAAAAGAAAATCGAAAACAATTGCGGTGTATGCAAAGTGAACAATGTCGGTTTTTTTCCCTCTTGCTACTTCGTTCAAGACCTGACATTTCTCGAGATATCTCAATCGATTGTTTTGAAGATTTTGTCAACTGTACTTTATACTTATACTGTACTTTATACTTTAGTCGTTGATCACTCCAAGATTGTGTTTTTTTTAATGAAATAAAAACACAATGAACGATTCTTCAGACTATAAGTAGAATATACTTTTTATAAACAATAATTTTGTTCAATACCATCGCTGACTCCGAAACTTGAATTCATGAAAAATATCATTGATGAACAATTTTAGTTTTTGAGTGGTGAAATATTGCGTGTCGTATTTGCGAATCGTATTTTCAATAATGTTATTATTTAAAAAAATAGAAAACGAATATAAATGTTTAAGGGTGTACGGGCGATAATCCCTTAATGTTTTTCAGTTATTCCTTATAGTGCTCCCGAAAAAATGATTAAAACATTTGTGAAAGTTCTGAAACTTATTCGATTTAGTTCGGAAAATATACTACTTTTTCCAGTGCAAATCGAAACATGCTAGTTTTCGTGGTGAAAGCCGAAACATGCTAGTTTTCGTGGTGGAATTCGAAACGTGTTAGTTTTCGTAAGAAATCTGAAACATGCTAGTTTTCGTAAGCAGCGTCGTTATGATGTCGACAAGGAGGCGCCATGGTTTTCATCAGTAGTTCATTTATACCCATAAAAAATAATGTTAATATTTTTTTTTTAATTAAAAAATTTTTTTTCGCATAGTTGAAAAGTTAATAAAAAATGTGAAATCAACAATTTAATTTTTTTTTCACCATATAACTTTTGTAATAATTTTTCAAGTTTACTCGGTTTTTAGCGCGCGCAGGGGTATGTCAGACCTTAAGATTCATCATAAAAGAATCACGATCTCAAATTTCCTAAATAATACACAAATAAAAGGAAAAAAACAACTTTCTAATGATTTTTCTTCAATATCTACAGTATTTTTATCCAGTGTCCAGCTCAATTTATCTTTTTCCTATTTCCGATTAAACGAGAAACGAGTTAAAGTACCATCAACATGTATATACACAAATATATCTATAGGGGTGCGAGGGATGGAAAAGCCTCTTAATTTTATCGGGTTACGGTTGCGGGAATGACCGGAAGTACTTTCATGGACTTTGGCAATCAGTCTTGTGGAACGTGCGATATAGTACGATGTTCCGTTGATCGATTAAGGCAGAAGGGGGCGGACGAAATTGCATATATATTTTACGACTTTGGGGACAGTGCCCTCTATACCCGGAGCCTCTCATCACAGTTGGCCGGGAGCATTCGACTTGGCAAAATTTCAGAACTCTTTGCATTATTATAGACACGCGGAGAATCGATTTTGGCCATTGAAGAGACGCGAGCTTTCGGGAAAATAAAGAGAACAGAAAAAAAAAGGAAAAACAGAGAAGAAGAGAATCGAGCGATTTCTGAATTCGCAGCACGTATCGGCTGTCACGGATCAACACGGCAAATTCACGGAGTAACAAAAAAAGGAAGGGAGTACAAAAAAAAATACACGTTGAAGTATTGTGAGATGTGTGTATCGGAGTGAGAAAATTGTTAACATTCAATATGATGACGCTTGTCCTAACGATTGGACACACATTAAATATCCTCGTTACACGACTCTCGCGTTCAATTGCGTTGACACACGTAAGCTTCGCGAATTTTCGATAAGTTTTCGCGTGTTCGGTTTCATTGACTCATCTCTCGGTCAGATTGCAGCTTACAAAATAAAAAAACAGAGTGTGTGATTCTTTTACTGCTTTCCAACTGTGTTTACGGACGTTTTACACGAGACGTTCAAGATCAAGTCGACAACTGGCTAATGAAGCTTAATTTTCTTTGAATGTTAAGCCTCCGCCAAGCAATTTGTAATTCTCACACTTCCGACAGCAAACTGGATTCCGTTCTACGAACAAATACACGTGACGGAATATCTTGAAATGCGATTTATCCCTCAAGCCGTCGACAGACACGCATTCTGATTGGATGTCGAGGTCGTGCTCGGAATTCAGTCATGCGCATAGTTCAGATCGTGTACGACGTACCTAACCTCGAAAAGCAACGTCGATTCTAGTTCAATTAAGATATATTTTCCGGCTTTTACATTGGTATAAAAAAACTGAAAAAAATCGACAACACTCTCGAAGGCTTTAAGAATCTCTTGACGTTGCCACGAAAGACCCAAATAGCTCGTGGAGGATCAATAATGACGATAGAAAATTGTCGAAAAATTTGAAAATTCGCGAAGCCGTTGATAGCCACGCATTCTGATTGGTTGTCGATGTCGTGCTCGGAATTCAGTCATGCGCATAGTTCAGATCGTGTAAGACGTACCTAACCTCGAAAAGCAACGTCGATTCTAGTTCAATTAAGATATATTTTCCGGCTGTTACGGTGGTATAAAAAATCTGAAAAAATTCGACAACACTCTCGAAGGCTTTAAGAATCTCTTGACGTTGCCACGAAAGATCCAGATTGCTCGTGGAGGATCAATAATGACGATAGAAAATTGTCGAAAAATTTGAAAATTCGCGAAGCCGTTGACAGACACGCATTCTGATTGGATGTCGATGTCGTCCTCGGAATTCAGTCATGCGCATAGTTCAGATCGTGTAGGACGGACCTAACTTCAAAGAGCAACGTAGATTCTAGTTCAATTAAAATATATTTTCCGGCTGTTACATTGGTATAAAAAATCTGAACAAATTCGACAACACTCTTGAAGGTTGTAAGAATCTCTTGACGTTGCCACGAAAGACCCAAATTGCTCGTGGAGGATCAATAATGACGATAGAAAATTGTCGAAAAATTTGAGAATTCGTGTGGGGTGTTTTTTTTTTTAATCGTCCCACAACACCCTAAAGCGTACGTGAGCGTTGAAAGATAAAAATGTGTGGAAAGAATGAGGATGATGTGAATTTGATCCGGAAAGTCCCATAGTGATCGGGTCGTTTAATCCCCGTAGATATATCCTTGGGTGTTTTTGTGTGAGTGTGTTAGTGCTCGGTCGAGATTGACGAGCGTGTATCACTATGGGGCATAAAAGCTTAACGTTCTACGTGAGTGGGTTACTGTAACTTTGATGGCGCGCTGTAAGGGATGCATCGGGTCTGTGACTATACATATATATATGTTTTATATGTATATATATATATAAGAACATATGTACAGAGGGAATTTATATATTTCGCGTAGGGACTCGTGTATAAATATGTATATATATTTTTTGAGCGGTGGTTAAATTAAGTCATATATATATATATCTATTTAGAGAGCTGTATAGGCGCGCGTGCAGGACAGATGCTTGAGCGGTGCAGTGAGTTGCGGTGCTCCGGGCGTAGATTATATTTCCCCCGATGTAAATTTTGTTCTCTTCCCTCTCGCAAACCACGCTTGACTCACCCGAGGGATCGAAATATCCAGAGTTTTTTGCTTTATCAAACTCTCTTTAGCCATTTGAATTAAGTTTCGAGGATATGACAGAGAGGATAAACAGAAAAATATGCCCTTTGATGCACCGAAATAAATGCATTTGGCAATTTTCATCCAAATTAACAAAAAAAAAAAAAAAACGTTTATACAAATAAACGTTCCGAATTAATGTTGAAAAAAATACTATTCACTTGGCAAATGCACTATTTGCATAGCTGACTGAATAAATTGAATTTTTGTGATTGTTTTTTTTTCAAATCTCAACTTAAATAGAAAAATCAACAGATCTCACTCGAAGTACGTGACAAATGACACGTTGTTTACTACACCTTTAGCTCGTTTCTTTTCGGGTGTAGAAATATCACTCGTAAATTGAGACATTGTGAACACAAAGAAAATGATGATTTACCTATTTCTCGGGTATTATTGTTATGATTATTATTGATTTTTTTCCGAATACCTTCCACACTTCTGAAAAAGAATCTTCTTCAATTGGTTATTTTTTTCGTTGACAAAAAAATAAATATGATGTTTGTCCAGTAATGTTGGAAAAACAGCGCACGATAAATTTGTTCGGAAATTTCCCGAAGGAATATCACCGTTCACATTCATCGCTATAATTGGCTCGGAGGTAATGAGTGCCGATGTTATTCACGCGCGTTATGACATGAAAATTAATCGCCTCCAACGGTAGCGCCCCCGGAAAACTGCCGGGAGATAATCGATAAAATTGAATTGTGAAGAAAATAAACACGATTTTTACAGGAAACTTTAGTAAAAATTTCGAAAATTTTCCACAACGACGAAACGTCGTGAAAATTCACTCGTTCAGTTTCATCGGGCATTCTCGTTGTTACTGTCTCTCGTTTTCGAGAAACATGAATACTGATACCGTTTGAACGTTGTTAAACATTCTAACGCGTCTATGGTGAAAGGTTTCTCGTTGCCAAAATACTCAATGTACAAGGCATTTCGCGTTAAAGTAGTAGTCTGGTAACTGAAGCCGATTTTCATGTCTTTTTTGGAGGGCGTTTTTTTGTAGGAAAATAAAAATGAATCGATTTGAATATTTAGGATGTTTTTATTTACATATTAAAGATACAAAAAAAAATTAGTTTGAAAAAATTTAATAGTTTATTATTATTATTATTATTATTGATCGAAGTTGGCACCTCGAAAAAAAAGCGCGTGGGTGGCCCGGTGATTTTCGCTCTTGATGTTATCTGAAATAAAAAATTCTTGATAATTCTTAAGGTGGCAGTCTGGTAACTTAAGCCGATTTTCATGTCTTTTTTGGAGGGCATTTTTTTGTAGGAAAATAAAAATGAATCGTTTTGGATATTTAGGATGTTTTTATTTACATATTAAAGATACAAAAAAAAAATTTTTTTTTAAATTTAATAGTTTATTATTATGATTATTATTTATCGAAGTTGGCACCTCGAAAAAAGAGCGCGTGGGCGGCCCCGGTGATTTTGGCTCTTGATGTTATCTGAAATAAAAAATTCTTGACAATTCTTAATCTATAGACATGTCATTCTGGTCGGAACTACTAAAGTTAAATTTCATGGATAAATAACAAAATGGAAAAGGACGTTTTTTTCCAAAGTCCGCCATTTTGTTATTCATCCATGAAATTTAACTTCAGTAGTTCCGACCAGAATGACATGTCTATAGATTAAGAATTATCAAGAATTTTTTATTTCAGATAACATCAAGATCCAAAATCACCGGGGCCACCCACGCGCTTTTTTTTCGAGGTGCCAACTTCGATCAATAATAATAATAATGATAAACTATGAAATTTTTTCAAAAAATTTTTTTTTTGTATCTTTAATATGTAAATAAAAACATCCTAAATATCCAAAACGATTCATTTGTATTTTCCTACAAAAAAACGCCCTCCAAAAAAGACATGAAATTCGGCTTAAGTTCCCAGACTACTACCTTAAGGCCGTAGTCTGGTCTAGAGCGAGATTTTTGACGTCATTTCTAATGTGCAATAACATTTAAACCGTTGAAGTTGTCTTGATGAAAATTTACACGTGCATTTATTGATCCTTAGAGAATACTTGTACATTAAAAAAAAAATTATTAAAAATATTTTCATGTAGTTTTTTGTCTTGTTGCAATATGGTGCGCCGAAATCGGCGCCCACCCTGGACGATGTTGTATGCGTCTGAAAAAAAAAATATATATATTCTCAATCTGTATGAGTATTCTGAGCACTGGTAGCAGAATTGGTACCTAAAAAAATTTTTCATTGAGTCGAACAATAATTTTGCCGACATTTTATAACTCGTCGAATAATGAAATATCATTAATGAAAGTTCAACAGGCCGCCATTTTGTCAAAATTTTTTTTTAAGTACCAATTCTACTACCAGTGCTCAGAATACTCATACAGATTGAGAATATATATATTTTTTTTTTTTCAGATGCATACAACATCGTCCAGAGTGGGCGCCGATTTCGGCGCACCATGTTGCAACAAGGCAAAAAACTACATGAAAATATTTAAAATAATTTTTTTTTTAATGTACAAGTATTCTCTAAGGATCAATAAATGCACGTGTAAATTTTCATCGAGACAACTTCAACGGTTTAAACGTTATTGCACATTAGAAATGACGTCAAAAATCTCGCTCTAGACCAGACTACGGCCTTAATCTATAGACATGTTATTCCCGTCGGAACTACTGAAGTTAAATTTCATGGATAAATAACAAAATGGCGGACTTTGGAAAAAGGGCTGTTTTTTATTTCAGATAACATCAAGAGCCAATATCACCGGGGCCACCCACGCGTTTTTTATTCGAGGTGCCAACTTCGATCAATAATAATAATAATAATAAACTATGAAATTTTTTCAAAAACATTTTTCTTTGTATCTTTAATATGTAAATAAAAACATCCTAAATATCCAAAACGATTCATTTTTATTTTCCTACAAAAAAACGCCCACCAAAAAAGACATGAAAATCGGCTTCAGTTACCAGACTACTACCTTAATTCAGCTCCTTTGTAAATTACCATTAAAAACAATAGTTTCATTCCAATATCATTACGTTTGGATAAAGAAATGAAATGATGTTGGTAATAAAATTTGAATGGACCAATTTTCTCAGAAATTTCTTCCCATTTGATCAAAGACATTATTTCACTTTCTTTCACCTCCCCCACTTGAAAGTCTCACTTTTAACTCCCCCCTCGATTGAGTAACACTTCATTTTTCAATTAATTTTACAGTAAATTAACTTTTTTTTTTTTTTTACGTTAACATTTATTTATTTACAACGACCACCGTTAAATCACTGATTCAACACGGAATGTCCAATGTATAATCGCGGTTTATCCTAACTTTGGACTTCTCGGCTTTGCCGTTGCGGTCTCCGACTACCGGGAAGCATGGAATTACGAAATTCTCGTCGAAATTCTCTCGCTGGTAAATTATCGGAAAGTTAACGCACGAGAGTTTGCGCCCAAGGGAAAGAGAAAGAGAGAGAGAGAGAGAGAGAGAGAGAAAGAGAGAGAGAGAGAGAGAAAGAGAAAGAAGGAGACAGCCCGATGAACGTCGAGCGATGAAAGAAAAGTAAAGCTCGCAGAAGAGAAAAGCTCTCGGGCGGAGATTCACCGGAGCACGAGAGACCGGAAATGCCTCTTGGCCTCAACAAACAGAGTTCTTGGCCCGTTCATTAAGGATTCTCAAACGAGAGAGAAGAGAGAGAGAGAGAGAGAGAGAGAGAGTGAGAGAGAGAGAGAAAGAGTGAGAGAGAGGTTGGGCTAGAGAGAACCCGGGCGCGCGTGGAAAGTGGTTAATGAAAAATTTATCGATCGACGAATACGCGAACGTAGTTTTTTGTTCTTTATTTTCGTAAGAAAAAAAAGTTATGCACTCATGACCTCCGCATAGACAAAGATGAGCACCGTTCGAAAGAGAGAAAAAACTACCCCATGAAAAGTATCAATAATTTTTTGGAAAAAAATATAAGTTAAAATTATTTCGCTGTTATCATGAATAAATTGACGTTACTGTTTTATCATGAAATATAACATTTTTTTTGTAATAATTGTTTATAAATATTATGGAAATTTTTTTGGAAATTATGTTAGAAGTTAGTTTAAATAATTAGAATTGAAATAGTTAGAATTAAAATAGAGTTTGAATAATTAGAATTAAAGTAGTTTAAATATTCACTAATTCGAATGTTGCTCGTCTCTCTCGTTAAAAAAAAAATGAGAATAACAAAATACTCTGTATAGAACAATTTGTCATGATAATTAATGATGATGAATTTTTTTTCACGTTCTTTTTTTTTTTTCAATGCATTAAGAAGAAAGATTTATTTGAAACTCACCGAGAACCCGAACTTCCACGGAACGTTGCGACGTGTAGTTGTGCTTGTTGCGCGCGGTACAAGTGTAAGTTCCTTGATCGGCGTTACGCTGTACGATGTCGATCGTCAGAGTACCATTAGCCACTCTCTGGCGCATGTTCGTCGGTAATCTAGTGCCGTCTAAACGGGTTAGAAATAACAAAAAAAAAAAAAAACGTGTTGTATTCGACGAAAAATCATTTTTCTTTTAATTTTCATGCGATATTTGTTTGATTTTTATTTTAACGGAAAACAATGAGAAGATTCTAATTTTTTATAATTTATTTTCATTCATTTTTAGTATTTTACTGCTATAATAAAGCTCCAGTGTTTGTATGTTTGTTCGAACGCGCTAATCTCAGGAAATACTAATCCGATTTGAAAAATTCTTTTTGCATTAGATAGCCCGTTTATTTGGGAAGGCTTAGAGCCCGTATAACTTCATGCTATGACTCTAAGGAGCGCCCGCGGCGTCGGTTTAGTTTTTGACTGATTGGTTCTTTTATTTTTCCACATAAATTCCGGATGGTATTTACAGTTAATGAGATGCACTTGGTTATGTACTCATAACGCGGATGAAATCGCGGGGCACAGCTAATCATTTATTTTAGGGGATGAACGAGAGAGCGGAAGAGAAGAATTTGTTTTCGATGGTCGAGCAATCGTTACTTTCAATATGTTAACATCAAATGTACGCTGATGATTGTGCTGGAAAATGTTGAACAATCAAGACTAAATATACAGTGCATTCGCGAACAAATCGACAGAATCGTTCTTTTTATTTTAAGGGTGGGTTTCACGATTCTTTTTGAAATAGCGAAAAAAAAAAAATCGTTTTACAAAATTCCGAGCGAACGATCCTTGTAAATGTTTTGATTAAACAGACCGAAAGCCAAAAAAAAATTGCAGATATAGATACATTTTGTTTTAAAAACATAACAAATATAAATAAAAATAGAAATCTTACAATTTTTTATAAACCCTTTGGCGCGATTTTTTTTTTACATTACCAGAAAACAATTTCGAACAATCTTTCGGATTGGAATTTTCGTTAAGATTTTTTTATCACAATATAATTTGAAAAACACGTTTCTTTGCGTTGCAAATTTGTGCAGACTTTTTTTTTGTCTCGCCTTACAAAATGACTAGAAGGAGGGGGAAAAAAATTGGAATTTCGACGGTCACGGCTATGTCGATTTGGTCGTGTCAATACCCCTATGTACGTTTATATATACGTAGAAATCGAACGCCATCCCTTGTAGCATCGGCAATATTTGCACATTCGCGAGTCTATCCCTCCCACAATCATGTACAAGCATAAATATAATATCTTCGTGACTGTACGTGGATCAACACTCGCCCCCACCTCATCCCTCATCCCCTTCGCTCGGGCAACACAAACATCATTGAATTGCTTAACGAAAACAAATAACAAATACCAAAAAAAAAAAAAATGAAAAGAATGAAAAAGAAAAATCAATATTTATAATTACCGTGATATATCGGGGCGGGGGGGAGGTTGAGGGGCTTTTGTTCACTTACTTTTGTCCCAGAGTATCGATTCGATCGGATAACCAGCCACCGGACATTTTATTTGTAGTTGTTTTCCCGCAACCGCTGAAATTGCTGGCATGTGCCTGACGTATGGTAAACCTGACAAAACACAAACAGCCACAATTCCTCAATGAATTCTATTCTCTAGTTTTTTCGTTGTTTTAACGTACATTCGTTTATTGAAAATTCATTTTATTACAATTAAATCATTGTTACACGTATCTCGGATTTTTTTTTCTTTCAGCAATTGGTTAATAATTGAGTATTCAAGTTTTTTTTTAACGGTTCTGCGATTTTGCATAATAATCCGGTAGATGAGATTAATTTATCGAGAATTTTGCTTTTTCTTAAACGTTCTTTCAATTTTTTTTTTCAAGTACTTAAATCCACGATCCTCCTTTTTCAATTTCGCGCAATGAAAAATCGTTTCGAAACAATTCGTATCGAAAATCCCGAACGATCGAATTTTTTGCCGTTTTTTAAATTATCACTAGGCTTTTCTAAACTATTACTGAGTCGCGGTTAGTGAAAAAAATTGCATTGCATAAATATTTAGATCGGAATCGGGCTAAATCAGTACAACAGTATTCTTTAATGCTCGAAAACATTTTGATGTTCGAAAGACAAATAAAAATTGACAAAACTGGAGCACACGCTTGCCCACTTTGGTATATGACTGAAAAATATTGACATAAGACATAGGATTTTTCCGAATTTTTTTCTGTTTTTTAAGGTAGTAGTCTGGTAACTTAAGCCGATTTTCATCTCTTTTTTGCAGAGCGTTTTTTTTTTAGGAAAATAAAAATGAATCGTTTTGGATATTTAGGATGTTCTTATTTACATATTAAAGATACAAAAAAAAAATTTTTTGAAAAAATTTAATAGTTTATTATTATTATTATTATTATTGATCGTAGTTGGCACCTCGAAAAAAAACGCGTGGGTGGCCCCGGTGATTTTGGCTCCAATAATAATAATAATAATGAACTATATAATTTTTTCAAAAAATTTTTGTTTTCTATCTTTAATATGTAAATAAAAACATCCTTAATATCCAAAACGATTAATTATTATTTCCCTACAAAAAAACGCCGTCCAAAAAAGACTAAAAACTCGGCTTAAGTTACCAGACTACTACCTTAAATTATCGCTTAGCTTTTCTAAATTATCACTGAGAAGCTGTTGGTGAAAAAAATTCAAGAAAAACAATTGCTTTCCTCATAGGATTTTAACAAAATAATGAAAAATTGGAAACCCCAGAGGGTGAGTGGTCTCACATAGCCAGGTCGATTTGACGTGTAATGTCCCATATGTGTATAGAGATTGGACCATAATATTAATTGATTCGAGAGACGAAATCGATCCTACTTGACTGGATATCGCAATGGCGTGGGTGTGGAGGAATTTAAAAGCGTCGGATAGAGTCGATGACTCGAGCTCTCCGAGCCACAGTTTGCCGAGCACTCTAATCGATAGTCGATAATGGACGAGATTTGTCGCAAAATGCGCGTGGCCATGTATGCTTCAAAGTACGCGAAATTTCATCGACTATCTTGCATATATATCGCTATTTCATCCACAGTATTCTCTCTCTCTATACAACCCTATATACACATACCATCCCCCAATGTTTTATACTCGTATACCCTTATCGCATCGTCGACGCTCGCCTCAATTATGAGCAAAAAATTTTCACTTTGTCTTCATTGTGCATACCGGTGTAAAAGATAATTCATTTTTTACATGCGGCTGAATGTAACAAGAATTCGATGACAGCAATTCAAAATTAGTATAAAATTTTGTTATTAATTGCTGTCGAAAAAGAAAGTTCATCATGACAGAATAATTATTGTTTAATAACCAAATATTCATCGTGTAACAACAATTATGCAAAATTATTATCAATTTTTATTCTTCGATTATAATTATAACCCTACGATACAATTTTCTAAAAAAAATAATTACGAATAGTTGTTGAAAGAAAAAAATTGATATTCGTTATGTACGGAGTAAAAAAAAATTTGCAAACTTCGTCGAGAATCTACAATAATTTATTGTAAATTTTCGTCTAAATTCACAATAAATTATTATGGATAGCTAATTTTCTTTTAAATTATTAAAAAATTTTCGACGAATGTTACATATTTTTATTTTATCGTTTACCAATCAATGTTACAAATTATTATCAATTCATAAAGCAAGTTTTCATCCGATAGCCCAAAAATTGTCACGCCTCGATAAGAACCCATAGCGATTTTTCGTAAAATTCAAAATTTCATAAATTAGAAACGCTGCGATCGATTTTCTCCAAATTCAATGGCCAACAGTAATAAACGACAGTTTATTTGTGCAAAAAGTTTTAGCCCGATAATTCGAAAAATTCCGTTTATAACAGGAATATTTAGAAAAATCGAAAATTTTGACCCAGACACACATTTGGAAATTTTTCCGTTTGGAAATTTTTATGTAAATTAATATTTTTCCCAACCTTAATTTAGAATCTATTGGTATTGAAAAATTGGAAAAAAAGTTGTTCATAGAATGAACGAAAGGCAAGAAGAAACGAGATTGGGGGAAAAATTTTGCTTTTCTTCGTTGCTTTTCATTAGCTTACCGTAAACGTTGAGTCTTGCCGAGTGTGATGCTTCACCTGCTCTGCTACTTGCCGTACACTCGTATTCACCGCTATCCTCCGATTTCACCATTGTTATATTGACGTGGGATATAACGTCACCGTAGACGGTGACGTACTGGCCAATGAGCAAACGATCATTTTGGGGCAATGGAAAGCCATCGAGTAACCATGATATCTGTGGCGTTGGATTTCCCGCTGCGCTACATTTCAACGATACCGTTGGTCCTGCTTGCATTGTTTGCTCGATAAATCTGTAAACCAACTGCGGCGATATCTCTGCGTCGCGGAAAGAACAAGGAAATTTTCGTTAGACTTTCAATTAATTTCTTTATTTATTTTTCTTCGTTTCATTAGTTTATTTCTTTGTCACTGAAGAAAATATCTGTCCCATGCAAACACACATATTTACAAATAGGCATCCTTTTGCGCTTGTGAACTGGTGAAATTTTTTAAAATGCACTTAATTTGCTACATTGGATATTAAGCGTGTTTGGAAGGGCTGTAGAAAGTTCTGACCGGCAACAAATCGTCGTACAATCCGAGGTTCGAATTCGGTTTTCAGCGAGAGTTGTACGATTTCTCGAGTGGCTATGTATTAGGGTGGTTCTTAAATTGGTGATGTTGGAAATTCTTTGGTATTGTTCCTTGAAAGTGATCACCATATCCAGAAAAAAAATTGGGCGCAAGCGGAACTTTGTCCAATAATTCTAACCCACCCCACCGAGCTGTCGAATTTTTATATAAAAAAATGCATGCATGCAAAATTTTGTTAAGAACATTGTTTATTATTCCAAAACTATTCATGATAAAAAAATGTTATATTGTGTTTTTATAGGAAATGTAATGCTCTACAAAAAAGGTATCTTGTAAAATTCTTGTGAATCCAATATTTATCACGTTATTAGCAAAAAACTGTTATCATTTATTCCAAAAGTCCATCATTATGGCCAAAACAGGAGTTTGACGTCGAAAAACTGCAATGTATTCTTCATATGCAATTAGAAATATGCAGAGATACGTAGTGCACTCAATAACAGTATGTGAACGATATTTAAATTTTCAATTTTATCAATTTTATTATCGTTCATGATAAATTTTTCTTCTTTGATCGATAAGGACATTGATTTCTTTATCAGTTCCAAATCGATGGCTTTTCTCGAAAGATTTGAAATCAACTCCTCATTTTTTGATATCGATGTGAGCGAGTGGATTTCGAATGAAAATTATTTACAAGGCTTAAAAATAGTTAAAGGAATTAAAGTGGTTAACGATGTTGCAGAAAGAGGAGTGAAACTTATTACAGAGTACAATGATCGTCTCACTTATGATGAAGATCAGAAACAATTCATTGTACAAATAATTGAAGAATATTAAAAAAAAATATCCTGATATTAACAAAGCAACTTTGCTCCAACCGATGTAATTCATTATTGTAAGTTGATTTTTAAAATATATGACATCATTCATTATAATTCACAATAAAATTGATAAAATTGAAAATTTGAATATTGTTTACATTTCATTGTTGAGTGCGCCACGTATTTCTTCATAATCTTATATACATACGAAAAATAAATTGCAGCCATTCGACGTCAAACTCCTGTTTTGACCATAATGATCGACTTTTGGAATAACTGATGACAGTTTTTTGCTAATTACGTGATAAATATAGATTCACGGGAATTTCACAAGATACCTTTTTTGTAGAGCATTATATTTCCTACAAAAACGTTATATAAAATTTTTTTATCATAAATAGTTTTGAAAGAATAAACAATTTTCTTAACAAAATTTTGAATGCATGCATTTTTTCATATAAAAATTCGACAGCTCGGTGGGGTGGGTTAGAATTATTGGACAAAGTTCCGCTGGCGCACAATTTTTTTTCTAGATATGTTGATTACTTTCGAGGAACAATATCAAAGAATTTCCAACATCACCAAATTAAGAACCACCCTACTATGTATACAGATATGTACAGTGGTGGACATTTGAAGTGGAATTTGGATTTGACGATGCACCAGCCCATCGTTTCCGGGCAACGATAACGCCAATTAGTTTCCACGAGGTCATAGGCCCTCGTGAATAATACATCCACGTTAAAAATGAGCCCAATCGGTTTAACAGTTTTAGCGCTAGTCCCAAAAAAAGATTTCCACTTTAACCCCCCTCCCAAGCCAACAGGGGGTTGCGCATCCAATTGCTCCTGGACTAGTTTTTATCCTTGTTGGTAACCCCTTAATTGAATACCACATTTACCCTCTATCGCATCCGCAATCCTTAAATCATGAGGTCGACGGATTACTCGAATTTCCACACCCCCCACATTTTTGTTGCGCACGTGCTCAATTGTTGACCAATCTCAATGGGACCCGTGTCGGCCGAAACCCTGCATTCCACTTCAAATGCCCAGCGCTGTACACGTATAAGGATCTTTGAGAACAAGGAAACGGTCCAGATATCCTTGAAGGAGATACAGTCGGAAATATATGGCTATATCGTTGCATTCGAATATCCTGAAAGGCTAAAGATAGATAAAAAGTGAGAGAGAGGGAGAGAGAAAAATGGCAAGAGCAGGAGGCTGCTGTCGGTAATCCTACGACCGAGATTTTAGATTACCATGGATACCAGTCAGGTAGTCTTCTGTGTGAGGGGTTTACCTTCCCCATATTCTCGCTACGTACAGAAAAGAGTATCGAGGCATTCGGGATAAGGATTTTGCTTCTGTACTACTATAAATGGGGAATTCACCGACAGGTCGTTCACACGCATTTACACACATTTATAAATACGTACACGGACACACAAATACGTAAGTTTCATTGAATGAGGGCATCTAGAACCTCTGCGAAGCTTCGAGTTTCGGTCCATCAGAAATTTTCTCACTTTCGAATGAATGAAAATAAAAGTACCGTTCGGTATCGACATTTTTTTTTTTTTTTTAACATTTAATCCATCGCATTCATTTGCAAGAAGCGAATGGATAAGAAACGTGAATGGATTGGACGTAATAGTTGCGAGAAGTGTTTAACTAACGGACAAAATTAAGGAAAAATTTATAAAAATTTCATTGACGAGGGCATTGTAGGGAAACACGGTGTTTTTGGGCAGTTTTATTTTATTTTTCAAGAGAACTAAAGTTTTAGGGAATTGAAATTATATTTAATGCGTATTTGAAGAAAAAAAAATCAGTTCGATTAGTTAATTTTTAAAACTTTAATTTTTGAATCCCCTAATAGTTGCGAGAAGTGTTCAACTAACGAATAAAATTAATTAAAAATTTATCACAATTTCATTGAGGAGGGCATTGTAGGGAAACAGGGTGTTTTTGGGCATTTTTATTTTATTTTTCAAGAGAACTAAAGTTTTAAGGAATTGAAATTATATTTAATGCGTATTTGAAGAAAAAAAAATCAGTTCTATTAGTTAATTTTTAAAACTTTCATTTTTTAATCCCCTAATAGTGGCGAGAAGTGTTTAACTAACGAACAAAATTAATAAAAAATGTATCAAAATTTCATTGAGGAGGGCACTGTAGGGAAACAGGGTGTTTTTTGACATTTTTATTTTATTTTTCAAGAGAACTAAAGTTTTAGGGAATTGAAATTATATTTAATGCGTATTTGAAGAAAAAAGAATCAGTTCGATTAGTTAATTTTTAAAACTTTAATTTTAAAATCCCCTAATAGTTGCGAGAAGTGTTCAACTAACGAACAAAATTAATTAAAAATTTATTAAAATTTCATTGAGGAGGGCACTGTAGGGAACTAGGGTGTTTTTGGGCATTTTTATTTTATTTTTCAAGAGAACTAAAGTTTTAGGGAATTGAAATTATGTTTAATGCGTATTTGAAGAAAACAAAAATCAGTTCGATTAATTAATTTTTAAAACTTTCATTTTTAAATCCCCTAATAGTTACGAGAAGTGTTCAACTAACGAACAAAATTAATAAACAATTTATTAAAATTTCATTGAGGAGGGTACTGTAGGGAAACAGGGTGTTTTTGGGCATTTTTATTTTATTTTTCAAGAGAACTAAAGTTTTAAGGAATTGAAATTATATTTAATGCGTATTTGAAGAACAAAACCCTCAATTCGCCTAGTTAATTTTTAGAACATCCATTTTTTAATCCCCTTCCGACCAGACAACCGATATGGAATAATAAAAAAAAAAACAAAGCGTTTAATTTCCAGGAATAAAAAGAAAAGATTACAATTTAATGAATTACAACGTTAATAATGTACATGGGTAAGTAACGCCGCTGTGAACAATGAATGTTTTATCGTGAATAAATATCGACGCTGTTGATGCAACCGAGTTATTGTTTAACCAAGCGCGTTGGAATTTCAAACGACAGAGAGAGAGGGTATGAAAGAAAAAAAAATGGCGGAGGAGAACCACGCGGGATGAAATAGATGAAACAATAATAGGAGTGGGAATAATACCGTACACGAGAGGTTCTCACTGTTAATTCAGGAGATCCATGACGTTTAATATGAACGGACGTATTTCCGTTGGCGATGGTGATGACTCCGACTCGTCTGCATATGCGTGAGCATGTGTTGGAGTAAAGTGCGCGAGGCAAACGTCGACGACGGGATGCAAAGCGTTGATGAAACCACAGGAACCTCGTTAGCGTATGCAAATTCTACGTGACTAACTATACTATCGAGTTTCCGTATAGCCTCGCGCGCGGTCCTAACGTTGACGAGAACACCCTCGTGTCCAACCATTTTATTCGCCTCGCGGAGCTTAGAAATCGTGCACGAGCCATACGAAAAAATGCAAAAATTTGTCAAATTCACAATCACATTATTCTATTAGCTTTGAAATAATATTAAAAATAAAATCAAGGTTTATTCTGTTTTATCGAAATTTGCGTGGCTCACAAATTTTACAAAAAACCACCGTGAAGGAAAAATCCAACAGACGGACAGACGGACAACCCAGATTTCACCACAAGAATTCCGTTTTTTTTTTTGTTACGGAACACGAATAAATAATGATTCACGAATTTACAAAGCTCTCGTTACATGAGTGAGCTTTATCAATTTTTGCAAAATAAATTCATTATTAACGAAAAACAATGATGATTTCTGTAGGTAATTGAAAAAAATGAGCGATATTCTCCGGATAAAATTGAAATGTACGAGGTCTGTTCAAAAAGTATCGCGAATTTTGAATTTCCGCGGGCTACGTATATTCGATTTTCGATTTTTTTTTGTGGCGTTAGTTTGGTACTCGTGTCCCTCACTTATACTGAAAAAATCGGCCATTTCGAATGTTTAGTTAATTGTTGACAGCTGTTTTGGTTAGACATGTTTTGGCTTGTCTTCGATTTTTGCCTATTCCAAAAAATGGATCAAAGATTCTGTATGGAATTTTGTGTGAAAAAGAAAATTAAGTGCGCGGACGCATTCCGAATGTTGACTGTGGCATATGGTGAAGCTACCTTGGACCAAAGCAACGTTTATCGGTGGTACAAAATGTTCTCAGAGGGCCGAGAAGATGCGAACAACGAAATGCGTTCTGGACGCCCGAGCACATCAACAACAGACGAAAACATTGATGAAGCGAAGCAAATAATATTGGCCAATCGTCGAATCCACCGTTAGAAAAGTTGCTGAGGAACTTAGCATATCGATTGGCTCGTGCTATTCGATTTTCACCAATGATTTGGGCATGAGACGGGTCGCCGCGAAATTCGTGCCAAAATTGCTCAATTTCGAAGAAAAACAGTGTCGCGTTAACATTGCTAAGGAGCTGTTGGACTCGGTCCGCGACGACCCAAATTTCCTCCAGAGGGTCACAACTGGTGACGAATCATGGGTTTATGGTTATGACGTGGAAACCAAAGCTGAATCATCGCAATGGAAGCTGCTTTTTTGGAATAAGCAAAAATCGAAGACAAGCCAAAACACGGCTAACCAAAACAGCTGTCAACAATTAACTAAACATTCAAAATGGCCGATTATTTCAGCATAAGTGAGGGACATGATTACCAACCTAACGCCACAAAAAAATCGAAAATCGAATATACGTAGCCCGCGCAAATTCAAAATTCGCGATACTTTTTTAACAGACCTCGTATGTATCCTTATCCAAAAAAAATCTTTGCAATAACTAAAAAGGGATATTTTGTTGCATAAAATAAATAAAAATAAAAGATAACACGTGTAATAACAATACTTCTATTTGATAAAAATTCAATGTCCCTTGTGGATATTACTAAAAGAATTTAATGAATAATTTCCAAAATAAATTCATTATCACCGAAGAACAATGCGGATTTCTGTAGATAATTGAAACAAATGAGCGATATTATTCGGATGTTGATGGAGAATCGCATGGTTGCGAAATTAGGTACGTATCTTCATGATGATTACACCACAATCCCCTCCAACGTTTAATAGAGATTCAACGACGATGCATCATTATGTATACATATATATGTGCGTGTATATATAGAAGGGCTTTGTGTGCACAGAGGGTGCGCTCTCTCGCTGTAATATCAAACCAGATGAGGAAGTAGCAAACGTCCTATCGTCTCTCTACTATGCTCTCTCCTATTCGTACCTACATCTATACATGAGGAAGTAAACGTCACAGATAGAGTCACTGCTGAACTGCGAGGCAGGGAGTAATATAGCCCAGAATGACTAGGGGTAGTTTCGCTCACATATATACATATATATGTGTTTGCGTATATAGAAGGATAGCAACTTCTAGCGTGTTTAGTGGGGTAGATATACGATTTAACATGTGCATTAAACGTCATTCACGTACTTTTATCTCTGTACGATACCATTACAAATCCTTACCTCCCAGACGAAGTTCCGCTATTCCCTGTGCCATTTCATGTTCATTCCTGACGAAACACTGATACATCCCCCGATCCTCGCGCGCCACCGACATTACGGAAATTCGTTCGCGCGATACAACCCTTATGTGATCGCCTGTGCGCAATGGCTGACCATCCTTCAGCCAGTAAAGAGCAGCCTGGGGAAAACCATTCGCGCTGCACGTCTGTTCGCAACAAAAAGAAACATTTTTATACACTTTGATTTATGTATTGTGACAATCTCTGTCCGAGAGGATAAATGCTTTTGACATTAGGATCATCATGTCGATTTTTTCTATTAAAAAAAATTTCGATTCTTCAATAAATTTTGTTGAGAAGCAATTTTTGCGTCTGTTCTAGTGCGAAAGTTTTCATACAGTTTTAAATGATGTATTGAAATTAAAGAAAATTTATTCATTTATATCACAAACATTTTGGAAATTTTTATTTATTTTTTAACTACTGCCACATTAATGTCAAAAGTTTTCAATTTTTCGTTTTGTGTTTGACATCAATGAGGCAGCGGTAAAAAAAATTTCTCGGCTTCGGGAATTTTTCGACTTTCACAAGCACCTCTGTAAGCAACTAAATTCAAATGAGAAGTAATCTTGTATCACCTCAATCGACATAGCGCTCATTTACACGTTATTTTACTTTCTAATTACGCAATTTTCACATTTGACAGGAAGATTAATTTTAAAAAATGTTTGTAAAAATGCTATGATCCCTTATGAACGTTGAGGGATTAGAATAATCACCAGATAAGCGGGTTTTCCGAGATCGACGGTTTGCGTCGGTGGTTGTACGTGTATGGTAAGGGGTGCTGATACAGCCAGCTTGACTTCGAGGCTGTCGCTACCCTCGACGTTGCTCGCTGTGCACAAGTACGATCCACCGTCGTTCTCAAGTACACCGTGAATTATTAAAGAACCGTCGCGCACCGCAAAATGCGCGGACAGATCGTCGATTGGTTCCTCTCGTTGATCGCGTCGAAAGTACCATCTGCGAAGATAAAACACCGAATAACTAGTATATATTGGATACCGGGAGACCAGGGTAAAATGCTCCGAAGGGAATAACACTGCCAGAACGCTGCCAATAGTGTGAATTTGTTGCTTTTTATCCAAAAATTAATTTTCTACGAGTCTTATATCGCGTCCGAAAAAAAGTATCCAGGGTAAAACGCACAAAATTGTCGGTTTCTCCGATATCGATGGTGCTTTTGGTAGTGGCACTTTTTATTCGTATACGAATTCACAGTAGCATCGATTAAGGGCTCACATACCCCTGCGCGCGCTGAAAACCGAGTAAATTTGAAAAATTGTTGTATAGGTTATATAGTGAAAAAAAAATTGGATTGATGATTTCACATTTTTTATTAACTTTTCAACTATGAGAAAAAAAATTAATTAAATTAAAAAAAATATATAGACATTATTTTTTATGGGTATAAATGGACTGCTGATGTAAACAATGGGCGCCTCTTTGCCAACATCATAACTTCACCAAAAATTAATCAATCTGCAAAAATAAGAAAGAATCTAATAAAATAATGTAGTAGTAATAGTCTAACGGAGGGAATTTTTTTTTTGTTTTCAAAAATAAAGAAATTACTCCATTTCAAACTTGGGTGTGCAATTTAAAAAAAAAATTAGGGTTTAATAATTTATAAAAGAATCGCCCAACCAAAGAACTAAAAAAAACCTCTCGTCAGACTATAGAGAAAATAATTAGCAAGATATTAAAAACAAAAAAGTTAAAAAATATTAAAAATTTACTGACAAGACAAGTACCCGGGGTGTCCCCCTCCGATTATGTTGAAACTCATGTATGTTATAGAGCATTAAAAACTAAGCGACACGTATTTTTTTTTATCGGCGGAAAAACGGTTTCAAGGGGTGAAACCACCACTTAACACAGGTCAAGGGGCGATTTTGCAGTTTCACATACAAGCAGTGCACCGATTTTGATGAAACAAAAATTAAAGTATTTCTTATGCGAAGGAATGAAGAACTCAAAATCGTCCAAAAAGTGACTTTTTTCGATTTTCGCGTTTTTCCCATTGGTTCTTTGAGTTTTCGACAAAAACTCGGTGTTATTTGTAATCAGTGGAAAATTTCCGATCGAATAGGGTATCGAAACCATGAAAAAAAAAAAAAAAAAAAAAAAAAAAATCATTTTTTGCCCGCCTTTTCGGAAACCTAAAAATCTCGAAATTTCAAATGGTCACAACTTGGCTCCCGTTTCATCGATTTTGGGTTTTGAAGAGCGTTTTCAAAACGTCTCGAGTAGACTCAGAGAATGCATTTTGGATCATCCCGATATATCAATTATTGTAGCCGTGAGAGCGGGTTGAAAATCGGCGAAAAAAATGAGAAGGGTTATGTATGGAAAAATTCGTAAAAATCGATGGTCCGACTTTGAAAATCTGTGAAAAATCGAAAAATAATGATAGCACAATGATTCAAGCGCCATTTTAAAGGGTGTTAGATCACGAAAAGAATGAGCACAGAGTGGTGTTCCAACTCCATCGGGAAGCAACGTTACAGCGATTTTAGTGAAGCCACTTCTTTTTGGCCGGAATGCGAAAAAAATTTTGTATTTTTAAATTTTATTTTAGGTCGCTATATCAATGTATTTTGAATCGCTGATTACTAATTCAGTACCCGTTTCCTTGAGAAACTCGAAATTTCATTGAAAATCGTCGAAAAAGTGATTTTCTTTGTTTGTCGCCTTTTTCACATTGATATTTTGAGATTTCGACTAAAACTCGGTGTTATTCGTAATCAGTGGAAATTTTCCGATCGAATAGGGTATCGAAACATTGGAAGAAGAAAAAAAATTTCATTTTTTGCTCACTCTTTCTGTGTGAGTTATCGTGCTGACACTGTCTAAAAACATGGTCCCGAGAAAAACGCGTTTAAAGTTTCTGGTAGGTACAACGTGAACTTGCGGCTAGTCTCACATTAATTACTATAACGTTGCAGCGGAGTGGAATTTTCTGAAAAGTTTTTTTGTTGAAAAATTCTTAAAAGTATAACAAATATAAAATTGGTAAAAAAAAATCGATTTTGAAAATTTCAGGAGTATGTGAGCCCCTTGACATTCGAACATTGGCTCGATTCATTCCCGTCCAGGAAATCGTGTTTCCAACCTTTTTTTCTCTGGTAACTCGAAATTTTCCGAAAAGGAACAAGTTTCAATGACTGCAGATTTGACGTTAGAGCCCTAATTGTATATATTTCCGGTCATTATACTTCCAGATTTTTTATTTTGAAATTTTTCCATTTTTTTATTTATTGTTTTCATAACTTTGGAAGGAGCTTGTTATGCTCCGGTCTCCTGTATGTATAGCGCCATTGGTGAGGGTTGATTTCCTCGACGTTTGATATTCAATCTGCGCTTCGCTTTCCCACCAGGCATTAGTGATAACTTTATGGAAATATAGTCAAAAACATCGCGATTGGACCCCAATGTAAATGCAAAATATTTCGCGGTTCCATTAAAATATTCGCACCAAACAGATATACGTGATGTTACGTGATATCATGAAAAAGTAGATAGGTAAATCCTGTGAATAATGTATTAATATAGAGAACATTTGAAAAATAGTACGATATAATGTTATACATACGAGGTCTGTTAAAAAAGTATCGCGAATTTTGAATTTCCGCGGGCCACGTATATTCGATTTTCGATTTCTTTGTGGCGTTAGGTCGTTACTCATGTCCCTCACTTATGCCGAGAAAATCGGCCATTTTGAATGTTTAATTAATTGTTGACAGCCGTTTTGGTTAGATGCGTTTTGGCTTGTCTTCGATTTTTGCCTATTCCAAAAAATGGATCAAAGAATCTATATAAAATTTTGTGTGAAAAAGAAAATTAAGAGCGCGGACGCATTCCGAATGTTGACTGTGGCGTATGGTGAAGCTACCTTGGACCTAAGCAACGTTTTATCGGTGGTACAAAATGTTCTCAGAGGGCCGAGAAGATGCGAACAACGAAATGCGTTCCGGACGCCCGAGCACATCAACAACAGACGAAAACATTGATGAAGCGAAGAAAATAATATTGGCCAATCGTCGATTCCACCGTTAGAGAAGTTGCCGAGGAACTAAACGTATCGATTGGCTATGAGACGGGTCGCCGCGAAATTCGTGCCAAAATTGCTCAATTTCGAACAAAAACAGTGCCGCGTTATGGCCGTAGTCTGGTCTAGAGCGAGATTTATGACGTCATTTCTAATGTGCAATAACGTTTAAACCGTTGAAGTTGTCTTGATGAAAATTTACACGTGCCTTTATTGATCCTTAGAGAATACTTGTACATTAAAAAAAAAAATTATTTTCAATATTTTCATGTAGTTTTTTGCCTTGTTGCAACATGGTGCGCCGAAATCGGCGCCCACTCTGGACGATGTTGTATGCATCTGAAAAAAAAAATATATATATTCTCAATCTGTATGAGTATTCTGAGCACTGGTAGCAAAATTGGCACTTAAAAAAAAATTTTGACAAAATGGCGGTCTGTTGAACTTTCATTAATGATATTTCCTACATTTTCGGGTATTCGACGAGTTATAAAATGTCGGCAAAATTATTGTTGGACTCAATAAAAAAATTTTTTAAGTACCAATTCTGCTACCAGTGCTCAGAATACTCATACAGATTGAGAATATATATATATATTTTTTTTTCAGATGCATACAACATCGTCCAGAGTGGGCGCCGATTTCGGCGCACCATGTTGCAACAAGGCAAAAAACTACATGAAAATATACAAAATAACTTTTTTTTTTCAATGTACAAGTATTCTCTAAGGATCAATAAATGCACGTGTAAATTTTCTTCAAGACAACTTCAACGGTTTAAACGTTATTGCACATTAGAAATGACGTCAAAAATCTCGCTTTAGACCAGACTACGGCCTTAACATTGCTATGGAGCTGTTGGACTCGGTCCGCGACGACTCAAATTTGCTCCAGAGGGTCATAACTGGTGACGAATCATGGGTTTATGGTTGTGACGTGTTAACCAAAGCTCAGTTATCGCAATGGAAGCTGCTTTTTTGGAATAGGCAAAAATCGAAGACAAGCCAAAACACATCTAACCAAAACAGCTGTCAACAATTAACTAGACATTCAAAATGGCCGATTTTTTTAGCATAAGTGAGGGACACGAGCACCAACCTAACGCCACAAAAAAATCGAAAATCGAATATACGTAGCCCGCGGAAATGCAAAATTCCCGATACTTTTTGAACAGACCTCGTATATGTATAATTTGCTTCAATAGACCACTAGATGTTACCACTATATACATTACGTGGGTATACTTGTGTAACAATCTACGAGGCAATTCTCTCTCTCTCTCTCTCTCTCTCTGTCTCTCGGCACGCGGATACTCTTCATGGAAAACACGTGTTCCGATAATATCTCTCCTCTATAAGGGAAACTCCTGTACGTCGCACGCGGTTCGTACACCTCGTCTCATCGTCTGTCACTCTCTATATATATATACACTTTACAATATATCTATGTTCTCATAATAACCTTCCCCACCAGCCCCGAAGCGAGGTATATATCTCGATTGTGGTGTTGTACAGTTTATACCCTATAGTAAAGTGTATTTCACTACACGAGGCATTCGTCGTTGGCTCGTCCATTATTCTTACCAAACTATTAAAAAATGTTCGCAATTTCACAGCTTCTATTACTTCCAAGTGCTTGTAACGCATTTTTCACAGAATTTCGTGATCCATCCGCCTGTGGCATAATTTGTTAGAAACTTATGAATTTTTTCAAGGGAGAATAGAGGGCAGGACCGCGGTTCTACAGATTCCAACTGTACACCTACCCAACTGTCACGACCAAACTGGCACGAGCATACGAATATTTCACAATATTGTCACGACAAAACAGTTCCCGAACAAAACTCTCATCATTAAAACTGTCACCGCACAAACTGTCACCACTCAACTCTCCCCGATCTCTATTGGACACGTGCAGAATCTTCACGAACAAAACTATCACCGTCTAAACTATCACGGTCTAAACCTTCACCATCTAAACGGTCACCGTCTGAATTGTCACCGTCTAAACAATCACCGTTTAATCTGTCACCGTTGAAACTGTCACCGCTTAAATTGTCACCGCAGCAACTGTAACCGCGGCAATTGTCACCGGCAAAACTGTACACGGCACCAACCGTCACCGCTTAACGCGAGATTTACCCAACTCACACTCGTAGACGCTGTACCCGTAGGTAAGAGCGCTCGGGCTGCTTCGCCAAACGCGGCGCAATAGCGCGCGATATTTCGTGCGTGTCCGCTAATACTTACGTCATTCGCCGCTGTCGTCTCAACCACAGCCTTCGCACTGCGCGAACTTACTTGTGCTCAGCGATCGGTAATAGCGGACACGCACGAAATATCGCGCGCTATTGCGCCGCGTTTGGTGAAGCAGCCCGAGCGCTCTTATCTACGAGTTCAGCTTATACCCGTGTGAGTTAGTTACCGCGCCTTGGCGCGCTGACAGTTTTGCCGGTGACAGTTTTGTGCGGTGACGGTTGGAACGGTGACGGTTAGGACGGTGACGGTTGGTGCAGAATACAGTAGACGCCCTGACAGTGTAGACGGTGACTATTCTGCTGCGTTACAGTTGCGCAGAATATAGTTGAGACCGTGACAGTTAAGACGGTGATAGATTTGTTCGTGAAGATTTCTGCACGTGTCGAATAGAGATTCAGGAGAGTTGAGTGGTGACAGTTTGTGCGGTGACAGTTTTAATTGCGAGAGTTTTGTTCGGGAACAGTTTTGTCGTGACAATATTGCGAAATATTCGTATGCTCGTGTCAGTTTGGTCGTGACAGTTGGGTAGGTGTACAGTTGGAATCTGTAGAACCGCGGTCCTGCCGAATAGAGCATTGAACAAAAAAGGTATCGAATAGTAGGTTTTTTTATCGGCTTTAGTTTTCTCGTAGAAAAACCTTTGCGAAATAATGAGAAAGCAAAGTTCAAGTGTCCGATTTAGGGGATGATTTTTCGCGAAAATTTCTGGGCGATTCCTTCGTCTAAGAGGACGTGAAAATGTGAAAGTATTTGGAAGTAGTACTTCTGATTGGTGCTAGGAGGTTGAAAATTATGAGGAACGTTCGAGACATTGGGGGAAGAAAAAAAAATGGCTGAATTCGACGAAGAATGTCCTATGTAATATGTATACAAGATGACACTTGAGCTCTCTATGTGGAGAACACACGTGGGAAGAGAGCGGATGATGGGACGCGACAGGAATATCTATAACACCCCCCGTCCCTGTATATCCTCACCCTCTCTGTCTCCACTCGCGTAGAGGATCTCTTGCGCCAACCAATTATTTCAAGTTGCTTCGACGGCGGGAGGTATAGCGATCACGGAAGCGAACGGACTCGAATAATCGTGAGAACGCCACAGGAGGGAATGGAGAATCTCTCTCCTCTTCAGTCGGGTTCTCCAGGAAATTCTAGATTCACCCTCCCCTTGACGGTATAGTCTGACAGTTCGGTGTCGGCTCTGTTGCTCTTTCGTATTATCGTTGAGTGAAATAGTAAGAGAGAGAAAGAGCGAAAGAGGAATAGACTAGGGGTAGCTGGATATGTCTCCACTTTCCACGCATTTCTGCGAATACGTATATATTCACTTGAATCCGGAAGATCTCAATCAATCCAATCTAACTAATAGAATGTGTTCATACAGTCGTATTTCGTTGCTGAGAGGCGAAGAGAAAGCGAGGGGGTTGAAATTACAACTCCCCACGGGCGCACAGTGGGGCCGATTCCCGAAAAGCTGGCCAAAATTCAAAAAATGAAGTTTCATTTTATAGGATTTAGAGTACATAGATGGATAGAGTATAGTTTAAAGAGTATAATGGAACATTTTATAAGGGCTAACGAAGTATACCTGGCAAGTACAAGCCTCTACAAAAGAGACCTTCGTACAAGTAACAACTCGATCGTTCGGGCTCATATTCAAGCGTCAAATTAAAAAATTCGTGGAAAATCGTAAAGTTGGTCTTTCTTAATTCTGCAAAATGGAGGTTTTAGGTTCAAGGAAGTAGTTTATTATCGTATACGTCGAAAATTGTAACAGATACATATACCAGGGGTGTTAGTCGAAATTTGCCGGTTTTTTCGATAAAGAAAATACTTAATTTTCAGAGGAATCTCAACATTTTTTTATTCAAAGTATTGACCATTGGTTTCTACACATTTCGCCCATCTCTCAGGCAAATTATGGATACCATCCCAAAAAAACTTTTTCTCTTTCAAGGTAAACCATTCGACGAGCCATTCTTCGACTTCTTCAAAATTAGCGAAGCACTGCTCTGCAAGGGAGTGTCCCATCGATGCGAAAAGGTGATAGTCGGACGGGGCGAGGTCTGGAGAGTACGGCGGGTGTGATAATATTTCCCAATTAAGTGTTTTTAATGTGTCTTTCACCAGTTTAGCGGTATGAGACGGCGCGTTGTCATGTTGCAAGATAACTTTACCATGTCTTTGGGCCCATTCCGGCCGTTTTTCGATCAACGCATAATTCCAATTGATCATTTGTTGTCGGTAGCGATCCTTGTTCACCGTTTCACCAGGTTTTAACAACGCCTAGTACACCACACCACACTGGTCCCACCAAACACAGAGCATTGTCTTACGGCCAAAGCGATTTGGCCTTGCAGTCGATGGGCCGGCTTCACCAAGTGAAAGCCATGATTTTTTTCGCTTCGGGTTCTCAAAATAAATCCACTTTTCGTCCCCCGTGACAATTCGATGCAGAAAAGATTTCCTTTCGAACCGTTGAAGCAGCATTTCACAAACGGTTTTTCGATTTTCCATTTGTGTATCGTTCAGCTGGTGTGGCACCCATTTTTCATACTTTTGGATCTTTCCCATGGCTTTTAAACGTTGGTAAATTGCTCCTCGAGTCACATTTAGTGTTTCTGCCATTTTTTGTTGCGATTGGGTTGGATCAACATCCAATAAAGCCTGCAATTCCTCGTCTTCGAACTTTTTCGCTGCACCAGGATGTTCATTGTCTGTCAAATCGAAATCTCCACTTTTAAATTGACGAAACCATGTCTCGCATGTTCTGATCACTGGAGCATGTTTACCATAAGTTTCTACCAGCAACCGGTGAGCTTCAGCTGCTTTTTTCTTTTGATGAAATAAGAAAAGCAACGAATGCCGCAAATGCGATTTACTTGGAACGAAACTCGACATATTCACTGAGGTAAACAAATATGACGCTATTATTTTGGCGGAATGTGACTTGCGTATTTTTGTAGGTTAATGTCAATAGAAAAAAATGACATACATGCCAAATCATAGAAATGTATACATATTGCTAGCGACATCTACTGGTAAAACCGGCAAACTTCAACTAACACCCATGGTAAATTCATAGCTAAATAATGTCTAAAGTAGAGAAAAATGAAAAATGGTGTGCAATCATTATAGAAAAATAGAGAAAAAGTTAAGTGTCCCGCAAAGTCCCGCAACGAAACAAGTTTTAAATTAAAGTTTGTACTATTATGTAACAAAATTAGTAAAAATTAAGTGCCCGGAGGTGCCCGAGCGTTTTTAGTGCACGTTTGATTTAAAAAAATTGCAAATTCACATTAACCCATTAAAGCCCACAGGCAGACAAGCAAACATAGCGAAAAACTGAATCTTGGGATGAGAGCATTTGGTCAAAAGATAATTCATTATGAAAAAAAGTTTGTTTCCAATTGTTTAAACAATTGTTGTTTATAAAAGTTGTCGAAAAATGCGAGATCCGATAAAACTAATAGCGCCAATCGATTTTACGGAACAAATCACATACAATTAATTTATTGAACAATTTTTTCCTCAACCCAATTTGTTATAAAAAATAAAAATAAAAATTGCAGACCAGCAGACATAGCGAAAAACTGAATATTGGAATGAGAGCATTCGGTCAAAAGATATTTCATTATGAAAAAAGTTCTTTTTCAATTGTCTAAACAATTATTTTTTATTTTTTATAACAAATTGGGCTGAGGAAAATATTGTCCAATACATGAATTCTATTCACGCAGGGGGGCGGAGCCCCCCTAATATATGTATATATGTAAATTTCTATTTTGGGTCCGCCATTTTGAATTTTGTTTCTTTTACACCGGATTCGTATTCAGCAACCTCAAAAACCCCAGATTAACAAGTTTTAAGCGAATCCGGTTGATTTCGAAAATAGCGTCCGCCATATTGGATTCGCCATGTTTTTTTTACAGTTTTGACTTCAGATTTGTAATTAGCGACCCCAAAAACCCTTATATACTATGCCTCAAACAGAATGAACTACGTTTTCGAATTTTGATCAGCTTTTCGGGAATCGGCTCCACTGTGGGGCGTTTAGAAAACTCACTACCCTTCTGCTAACGTAATATCTGCATATCCTTGATTGACCTTACGTGAGGAATTTCGACGGAACGTTTCCCACCGTTTCAAATCGTTCTATCGAATTGTATCGACACGAGGGACGAAATCTCCAGTGATTTTCATCACTGGTGGTTGGAGTTAACAGTTCTATTGATGTATATGCCTGATACAGTGATGTGAAATGGTGGACAGCCCCGGGCATATTCGAACTTACTTTAAACATATCCAAATTGGAACGTCATATCCCGCATCATGTAACATGTAAAATGATGCAGGATGACGTCCTTTTGGCTTTTAGCGTGGCGTACTATACATAGTGTTGTTGGTGAACCGGTACCAAATAACTTATTGGTCTCGTGTTCTCGTCGTGGGCATTCTCATGGAGTCTAAGATTGACCTTACGTGACATGACGATTCAATCTGCTCGCGAAAGCAAACCAACATCAGAGAGCAATTGCCATAGACATCCCCCGAGCGAATCCTCTCTCTCTCTCCTTCTTTCTCCATCACTCCTGATTCAACCCCGTCCTACAACTTCCGCTCCGTCCTCTCTCGATCGTCCTCTCCGCCATCCGTTCCTCTTCCACTCCTCGTATTGCTTACTCCGCTACGAAAAGAGGTCTTCGCGCGACGGTATATCTGTAGATAATCAAATTTACGAAGGGAAATTGGCGGGGTCCACGCCGGCAGGAGGAAGAGGGTGAAAGTAAATGTAGGGAGGTGGATGGGGCCGCGTGAGAGGAGACCCGGGGGACAGAGATGAGAGGTTAGGGAAAATGATGGTTGGGAGGGAGATGGAGAACGGAGGAAGGAAGGAAGGAAGGAAGTAAAGGACTTGGGAGTGAGATGTAGAGATACTGGAGGAGTATGAGGCTGAACCAGAGATGGGAATGCTGGGAGGGAGAGACTCGGAAGCCAAAGCTCTGCGGCGGCAAACCCTCAGGATGCTTGCTCTCCCTCCCTATCTATCCTTCTCCTCCTTTCTCTCTCTCTCTCCTCCTCTCGTTTGATTCTCGCAGCCAACTCCACGGTGGGAGGCAAGGAGCAGGAGTAGTAGTGGGTAGCAGCCGTGTAGGATGAGGAGTGAGACGATCGAGGGAGGAATGCCAGGCGAGGGAGCACAGCCAGACCCCGATGAAGAGGTGGAGGCGTTCTCGGGGAGAACGCAAGCTCGGAATACCTAGTGACGTCGGTGGCGTACACGTAAACGCGGAATATTTGATGGGCTGTCAGAAGCAGTTCTGTAATCAGCGGTCGGTTTGTTTGCGCTACCCATACACAGGCTCATCCAGTAAAGCACACACACAAACACACACACACGTATATATATATATATATCTGTGTTCATGTGTGTAGTATACCAGGAGGATAACTCTACCTCTCGCGTTCTTGGTACTCTCCAACTCCTCTATACATACATTTTCCTCTCCTTCTATCCACTCTGATCTCCAGGACGTATTCTCTGTTCCTCTTTATCTCTCCTTTCCTCTGTCTATCCTCCTATCATTCCTTTGCGCTTACCACTCGTAACGCACACACACACACACAAATGCTACTCCTCCCTTATCTCTCTTTCTCTCCACTCTGCACTCCTTGGAAAAACCTTTTTTCCCTCACCAGCCCCTTCCACCCTTCCTACTATCTCGTCTTTTTTACAACTCTTTTTACATTCACCTGCTCCTTTTACATTCGCCTTCTTTTTACTCTGCCGTCAAGTGCCCATTTCGGGAGCGTGCACATTCTCGAGATTTCTTTTTCCCCTCTCCCTCCTTTAGCTGGTTAAATTCCTCAGGAATCTATGGCGGATGGCACGGCGATGATCAAAAACTCGTGTACGTAATTCCTGCGGTATAGCTTTTCTTCCCAACCTCCTACTAAACCCTCCGGTCATACAATTCGATCAACTCTCTTTGGAGCATGAGTCTCTCGGACGGGAGGAACGTCTCTTCGGTACAAGACACCCCTATTTATATATATATATATATATATATATATATATATATATCGTAGGGTAAAATTCTATCGCGGGGTTTGCAGGCGTTATGGAGAATTCTCAATGCAATCTCGAGATAAGGCTGTGGGGGAGTGATGGAAAATATTAAATTATAAATACGACGCGTGTAGTGCAAACTCACGAACATTTTCCGGGTATATATATTCCAACAGCAAACGCCCTTTGGTGCTCGATTTTCATGACTCGTGTAACTTTTCCATCATGGAAATTCTAATGACGTTATTAAATTTTCTTTATTTATATATTGCAATTTCACTCGGCGCATTTATTCGTGTTATATTGTGTGTGTGTTTGTGAATGCATCGATGTGATATTGGAGAGTGAATGAAAACGTGGTAAATCAATCGAGCCAGGAAGCTTTGAGAATTGTTTGCGGACATTTTCAATAGGAAATAAATGAAAATTGAAATGACATTCCAATAAAGGAGTAATATAGAAAAATAAATATTGAGGCCGTAGTCTGGTCTAGAGCGAGATTTTTGACGTCATTTCTAATGTGCAATAACGTTTAAACCGTTGAAGTTGTCTTGATGAAAATTTACACGTGCATTTATTGATCCTTAGAGAATACTTGTACATTAAAAAAAAAAATTATTTTAAATATTTTCATGTAGTTTTTTGCCTTGTTGCAACATGGTGCGCCGAAATCGGCGCCCACCCTGGACGATGTTGTATGCATCTGAAAAAAAAAATATATATATATATTCTTAATCTGTATGAATATTCTGAGCACTGGTAGACGATTTGGTACTTAAAAAAATTTTTTGACAAAATGGCGGCCTGTTGAACTTTCATTAATGATATTTCATACATTTTCGGGTATTCGACGAGTTATAAAATGTCGGCAAAGTTATTGTTCGACTCAATAAAAATTTTTTTTAAGTACCAATTCTGCTACCAGTGCTCAGAATACTCATACAGATTGAGTATATATATATATTTTTTTGTTCAGATGCATACAACATCGTCTAGAGTGGGCGCCGATTTCGGCGCACCATGTTGCAACAAGGCAAAAAACTACATGAAAATATTTAAAATCATTTTTTTTTTAATGTACAAGTATTCTCTAAGGATCAATAAATGCACGTGTAAATTTTCATCAAGGCAACTTCAACGGTTTAAACGTTATTGCACATTAGAAATAACGTCAAAAATCTCCCTCTAGACCAGACGACTGCCTTAAGATAGTAGTCTGGTAACTAAAGCCGATTTTCATGTCTTTTTTGGAGGGCGTTTTTTTGTAGGAAAATAAAAATGAATCGTTTTGGATATTTAGGTTGTTTTTATTTACATATTGAAGATACAAAAAAAATTTTTTTGAGAAAATTTTATAGTTTATTATTATTATTATTATTGATCGAAGTTGGCAGCCCGGGTCCTAACTTTTTTTTTCTACCGAAGCGATTGCTTTCAAATTTTTACAGGCTACTCTACACACTTATAGTTCTCGTCGGAACCACCGAGTAATTTTTTCACCCCTAACTTTTTATTTTACAACCCCTTCTTTGCTAAAATAAAAGGACTTTAGCAAAGAAGGGGTTGTAAAATAAAAAGTTAGCGGTGAAAAAATTTCTCGGTGGTTCCGACGAGAACTATAAGTGTGTAGAGTAGCCCGTTAAAATTTGAAAGCAATCGGTTCGGTAGAAAAAAGTTAGGACCCGAGCTGCCAACTTCGAGGTGCCAAATTCGATCATTAATAATAATAATAATAAACTATTAAATATTTTCAAAAAAATTTTTTTTTGTATCTTTAATATGTAAATAAAAACATCCTAAATATCCAAAACGATTCATTTTTATTTTCCTACAAAAAAACGCCCTCCAAAAAAGTCATGAAAATCGGCTTAAGTTACCAGCCTACTACCTTAATTCATCGAGTCACAGGCTTCTCAGAAAGCACTGTTTTTGGCATATTAACCCAATCTTCATGATTGCTAGGTCATTTTGTGAAATTGAAACATTGTGCAATTTTACAAAATCTTTTGGCCAATTGAACAATTTGAGCTGCTGTTTAGTTTCACCGTTATTAATATTCCCTTCTCGTTACAAAAATGTGCAGAATTTGTTTTTAAATATATGAATAATTCGACAAAAACAATCCCAGCTGACTGTAACGACCGTGAAACTTCCTTGAACCACCGAAAATCGAGCTAGCGAAAAGTGTCCGGCAATTGCTCGTTTTTTTTTCGCCAACGTTCCGGAATATATTATCCCGATAAATTCTGGGAGGGATGAGAATCATGTTTAAAATTAGCATTAACGTGAAAGATGTAAAAAAAGAAAAATTTAAAGACCCCGGATGATTTAAACTCTTGTTCCCCGTTCTCGTTGAAATTTAATCCTCGCGAGCGGTGATGAAACTTTCGAAACTGGTGTCGAAAGTTTTTTTTTTTTCCTTTCTCTTTACTTCGTCGATGCCGAAAGAAAGATGGTGGAAAATTTACGCGTTCTTTCCTTCGTGCACTTGGGATGAAAAGAAAATGGCATTTTTTTTCTCACCTGTTCGTTGGAGTGGGATTTCCGTAAGCTACGCAGGGCACAACTATCGTGTCGCCGAGACGAGCGGACACGTGAACCAATTTTTCATTCAATTTCGGCGCATTGAAACCGCGCGAATCTGCAACAGACAATTTTACGAGATAAATCCGACGAAATGTCATTTTTGTTTCTCAAAATCATTCTTGTATTCTTTACAAAAAATAACCCCATATTTTTTCTCAAAAGAATTATCTCTTCGTTTTGGAAATTCGTAGCTTCGTCCACGTTGTTTACATTCCACGGATATATGCATGTTTATTTCCGGCAATAAAGAGATTTCATTGTCCGGGGGTATATATCCGTAACGCACGCACTAACAAATCCCTGCATACATCAATTTAAAGGTTTTCGTGGAGTTTTCTTTCATACATAAAAAAAAACGACAAAAGAATTCGTCGTCTTCCTTTCACCCACACTTTCTCGTATTTTTCTCGTTCCGCAAGCGAGCGATATGTTTATATGTATCCGTGAAAAGCCCGGAAACCTCTTTGGGATGAGTTCATGTAAGTTTTGCCGGTGTGATATACGGAAAATGTTTTCCATGGTCCCGCCATAAATAGCTCGGGCAAGAAAGGATATGGCGAGAGAGAAAGAGGCTGCAAAGGGATGTTAGAGGGTGGAAAAAAACTGGAGAGAAAGAGAGAGAGAATGAGACGCGAAGAAAGAGAGATGATAGAGAGCGAATGAAGAAGAGAAAAGAAATGGCGCCAGCTGGGCTCTCGACGTTCTTATACGCACGGTCTCACCTAATGGAAAATTGTGGCAGCCATATAGTAAAACACGAATATCACGTCTTATATGAGCTCGTGTGGGTTCACCGTTTTTTTTTTTTGCCTTGCCATAAAAGTGGATCATCGTCATGCCCGTGAGATCGGAGAGGAAAAATATAAAAGAGTAGAAAGGAAAAAAGAAATAAAATAAAGAGGAAACATTCTTATAGCCATCTTCGTTCCTGGATCATTAAACTTCACGGTGAAATCTCTCATGCGAATCTTCTGATAAGTCAATTTTCTTACGACCGCTTGTGCAGTTCGCGAATCTTTCCATTCGGACGAAATTTTTTTAATCAACAATAGAACATGTCTCGGGAAATTCGATCGTTTACGACTCGGAAACATTAGTGATACATATTTTTATTGAATTATATTCATCTTTATTGTTTTTATATCATTCAACAGAGTATGATAAAAATCATTTTGTTGAGGATACCATTTTTTCGTGATGGTCTAATTGTTCAGAAAATTTTCATTTCACTATACTCATTAAGGCCTGACATACCCCTACGCCTGCTGGAAACCGAGTAAATTTGAAAAATTATTATGAAGGTTATATGGTGAAAAAAAAATTAAATTTTTGTTTTCACATTTTTTATTAACTTTTCAACTATAAGAAAATTTTTTTTTTTTAATTTTTTAATAAATATTAACATTATTTTTTAAGGGTATAATTGGACCACTGATGAAAACCATGGCGTCTCCTTGTCGACATCATAACTTCACCCAAAATTACCCAATCGCCAAAAATAAAAAACAATCTAGTAAAATAATGCAGTAGTAAATAGTCTCACGGAGGAAATTTTGTTTGTTTTTTAAAATAAAGAAATTACAGTATTTCAAACTTTAGTATGCAATTTAAAAAAAAGATTAGTGTGCAATAATTTATAAAAAATTGTTCAACCAAAAAATTAAAAAATCCTCTCGTCAGACTACAGAAAAAATAATTAGCAAGATAAAAAAAAAAGTTAAAAAATATGAAAAATTAACTGAGTTATCGTGCGGACACTGTCTAAAAACATAGTTTCGAGAAGAACGCGTTAAAACAATGTTAATATTGAAAAAAATTTTTTATTCTTGTACTCGAAAAGTTAATAAACAATGTGAAATCAACAATTAAATTTTTTTTTCATCATCTAACCTTTATTATAATTTTTTCAAATTTACTCGGTTTTCAACGTGCGCTGGGGTATGTCGCGGATTTACCAAAATATGTCAAGGATAAAAATCGCTTCAAGTTTGTTGCCATAAAATTTTAACAATCAACGAGTAATGTCGTTTGTGGTGGAAAATAGATTTTTATTTTGCTTCCCAGTCCCAGCTAACTCCTAAATTCTATTATTTACCTCAAATCAAGTTAATTCATTTTTTTTTCTCGTTGCATCAACCACTCAATCATACAGTGTATCAATAAAAACACCGAGATACGAGCTGAAGTAGGTTGCCACGGTGTATATTACAGTGCTGGGGAATCGGAAACAAGGAGAGTCGTGTCGAGTACTTCAGAGATGCTGAATATACATGCACTCGAGTCTACCTAACTAATGATGCTTCTGTTGCTGGTATATAACACTAGAATCGCTGTCGCGCGTGTTGCTTCAACGGATAACGCTTGACAACGTGACAAGACTCAATGTTTTTTCTTTTCTCCTTTAAAACTAAAAATTGCTTACGAAAAAAAACTGCGAGTGGAAAATTCGAAATAGCTTCCAAGAAATTTCACACGATCCTGAAGACCAATTTTCGATTTCTCCTCTGTATAAAGATTGAAAGGTAAATATGGAGCAAAGGGGACCCACTTCCGATTGACTTGCCTTGCCTTGTAGAGACCCTTTCTGAACAACTTTTTCCTCTGACACAATTGGGGGTCGTTATTTATTAAGAAGTTATTAACAAATAAAGTTAATAATTAATATAGCTATTTTCCTTATACCAGCCAGTCCTAATCATCTTGTCCTTCACATTTGTTGTTACGAATACACTCCTGAGTAGCATACAAAAAGTTTTATCCGTCGCTCATTGTTTGTTAAAGAGTTATTAACAAAAAAAGTTTCATAAATGTTGGCTTGTTTGTTGGGTTGGGTTGTTTAGGTTGTTTGGGTTTTTTTGTTTTTGATTTGTTTGTTTAGGTTGTTTGGGTTTTTTGTTTCCGATTTGTTTGTTTATTGGGTTTGGGTTTTTGGTTTGGGTTTATTTTGGATTTGTTAGGTTTGTTCGTTTAGGTTGTTAGGATAGGTTGTTTAGTTGGGTCGTTTGTTTGGATTATTTCGGTTGTTTTTGGTTTGTTTAGGTTATTTGGGTTTTTTGTTTGTTTTGGACTTGTTCGTTTATTGGGTTTGGGTTTTTTGGTTTGGATTTGTTTTGGATTTGTTTGTTTATTGGGTTTGGGTTTTTGGTTTGGGTTTGTTTTGGATTTGTTTGTTGGGATTGTTCGTTTGCGTTTTGGGTTTGTTTGTTTGTTTGTTGGGTTTGTCTGTTTGTTTCTTTGGGTTACTGGGGTTGTTTTGGGTTGTTTTTGGTTTGTCTATGGGCTGATATGCGGTGGGGGCAGGGGGACGCAGCCCCTCCGTTCATACGTGTACTGGCCACCATGCAAGTATTTCATATTCTATTTATGAATTTTCTTTTGTTAATAACTTTTTAACAAACAATGAGGACGGACAAAACTTTTAGTATGTTACTCAGGGGGGTATTCTTAACAACACATGTAAAGGACAAGATAGACATAAGGAAAATAGCTATATGAATTATTAACTTTATTTGTTAATAACTTTTTAATAAATAACCACCCCCAATTGTGTCAGAGGAAAAATTTGTTCAGGAAGGGTCCCTAGACAACATATATTAAAGGCAAGTCAATCGGAAGTGGGTCCCCTTTGCTCCATATTTACCGATTGAAAAATTTGTTGTACCAAAGTTTTTCATGTCCTCCAATTAATCGTACGTAATGAAAAATACTCGGGGCTAAAAATTCAAGGGACACTTTGCAAGTTTTCTCGCGCAGCTCAAAGTTAAGTATAAAAAAAAAAGAAAAATTAATTTCGACAAAACTCTTTCTCCGACAACTCGACGACCTCATTATAGTACACAACTCAACGGACATAATGACTTTGCGCTAGCTATGCAACGAAAGAAAAGGAAAAAAAACGCAAAATTATGATACACGCGATCATATTCAGCCCGTGTGTCTTTATTATTATTTTTCGTTTTTTTCTTTATCAGAGACCCGCAACTTTATACACCCGCTGGTGTTATGTTCAATCTGCATATATGTATTTGTTTTATACGAGTATATCTGTATTACGTACACATGGGTCGAGGAGGAGAAAAACAGCTGCTGGCTATTTCGAGTACATCACGAGCGCATCAGAGATTTCAACGTTTCGCGAACAGCATCTGGTCTGATATCGTACCCGTTATACATATACGTACAAGCGAAATATCACTTCATTTCCATATTTTTTCGTCCACGAATACTGTCACGGTCAGTTGTACGGAAATGTAACAGTCCGCGAACTTTCATGACGGGTTGAAAACGAGTACGGTTTAATTTTGTTATCGTTAGTATTTTTTTTTCTTTTTTACTCACGATATTACACGTTTAATTAATAACAAATGATTATTTTGTAATAAACGTTTCATTCAATATTAATAATAATGATAATATGGTAATAACATTACTGTTATTGCTATATGTGCAATGATAATTATTGTCGAATGATAAAGTCTATTTTAACTCTCCAACCCTTCGATATTTTGGCTCTGCTTGTACCCATGTGCGCGCTGACCACATAACCGAGTAAATTTGAAAAATTATTATGAAAGTTATATGGTGAAAAAAAAATTAAATTGTCGATTACACATTTTTTATTAACTTTTCAACTATAAGAAAAAAAATTGAAAGTTTGTTCTTTTTAAATATTAACATTATTTAAGCGCGATTCTCTCGAAAATATGTTTATAGACAGTGTCAGCACGATAACTCAGTCAATTTTTAATATTTTGTAAGTTTTTTTTTAATCTTGATAATTATTTTCTCTATAGTCTGACGAGAGGTTTTTTTAATTTTTAACTTTATTTTTTTTTATTTGATTTTTAAATTTTTTATAAATTATTAAACACTATTTTTTTTTTCAAATTGCATACTAAAGTTTGAAATACGGTAATTTCTTTATTTTTGAAAGAAAGAAAAATTCCCTCCGTCAGACCATACTACTACATTATTTTACTAGGATCTTTCATATTTTTGGAGATTGAATAATTTTTAGTAAAGTTATAATGTCGACAAGGAGGCACCATAGTTTTCATCAGTAGTCCATTTACACCCGTAAAAAATGCTGTTAATATTGGAGAAAAAAATTTATTAATTTTTTTTCTTACAGTTGAAAAATTTATGAAAAATGTGAAATGAACAATTAAATATTTTTTTCACCATATAACCTTTATAATAATTTTTCAAATTTACTCGGTGTTCAGCGGTATGTGATCCCTCAATTGAATGAAGTAAATTGAGAAAATTGAAATGACACGATTATTGAAACATGGCGGTAGTAAAAAGTCATGCGATACAAACGCTTTTTCATAAATTTACAATTTTTTAAATTAGTCGCGACGATTATCTATTCTTTTGCTGAACTACTCGTTGTTATTATGATTATTATTGTTGTTTCGCGTCGAAAAAAAAAAAACACAATGGCAATCACGGAAAAACTTACCCGTCAGTTGTACACGTCCAATGTTCGGACTGACGACAGTTTCCTGCGTCAAACGATGATGAGTTCTACAACGATAAGTCATCTGCGCGTCGCTACGCGTTATATTGATTATCATCAACTCGCCGTTTGGCAGCATATGGTATTTTCCATCTGCGAACAACAAACTCCATCAATCACCACTCTTTTCAACCATCCCTTTTCAGCGGTTTTTCGAGGGAAAAAAAAAACATTCGCACACACACTAATCCATGTAGATAGTCTTCCATTCAGTCTTTTCACCCTTGCAATACCGGCACGTCCGATTTTATCGTAAAATCATTAACCACCCCCAAAATTCCAATCAACTGTTTCATCGCTGCGGCCATCGGCAATTACTACGAAATTTCGTCAGCGATAAACATTTTAGGAAATTTCCAACAACGACACAAAAGTAAATTATAATTATCGCCTAATAAGCTCGAGCCCGCTGAAATAAAACGATTTTCCGTATAGATACATTGTCAACTACCCCCAAAATTCATTAAAGACACAAGCTATTTCAAAATATCATCAGTGAGAAACTGTTTTTTTTCCACGTTCAATATTCGCGGTTGAAAAATGTTCGTTGTTTAATTATTGACTAAAAAAAAGGGGTAAAAGGGAAAGAAATGTAATTTTCTTTCGCCAGTTCCCGAAGAAGCTCGACAAGAAAACAGACACACAGGTTCTATAATACGAGGTCTGTTCAAAAAGTATCGCGAATTTTGAATTTCCGCGGGCTACGTATTGCCATTTTGAATGTTTAGTTAATTGTTGACAGCTGTTTTGGTTAGACGCGTTTTGGCTTGTCTTCGATTTTTGCCTATTCCAAAAAAGCAGCTTCCATTGCGATGATTGAGCTTTGGTTTCCACGTCATAACCATAAGCCCATGATTCGTCAGCAGTTATGACCCTCTGGAGCAAATTTGGGTCGTCGCGGACCGAGTCCAACAGCTCCTTAGCAATGTTAACGCGACACTGTTTTTCTTCGAAATTGAGCAATTTTGGCACGAATTTCGCGGCGACCCGTCTCATGCGCAAATCATTGGTAAAAACTTCTCTAACGGTGATTCGACGATTGGCCAATATTATTTTCTTCACTTCCATCAATGTTTTCCTCTGTTGTTGATGTGCTCGGGCGTCCGGAACGCATTTCGTTGTTCGCATCTTCTCGGCCCTCTGAGAACATTTTGTACCACCGATAAACGTTGCTTTGGTCCAAGGTAGCTTCACCATATGCCACAGTCAACATTCGGAATGCGTCCGCGCACTTAATTTTCTTTTTCACACAAAATTTGATACGGACTCTTTGATCCATTTTTTGGACTAGGCAAAAATCGAAGACAAGCCAAAACACGTCTAACCAAAACAGCTGTCAACAATTAATTAAACATTCAAAATGGCCGATTTTTTCAGCATAAGTGAGGAACATGAGTACCAACCTAACGCTACAAAAAAATCGGAAATTCAAAATTCGCGATACTTTTTGAACAGACCTCGTATATACGTACAAATATGTTTCTATTTTGTGTTTATATGAAAAAAAAGATGGCTCTCACTAACCACTTAACGTCGAGGGATAGATGTTGAAGGACGGTTCCTGAAGCCAAGACGTAACGGTTACGTGGTCCCGCGCGAAACTCGGTACGTTGCATCGCATAAGTACGTTGTTGCCCAGGGAACCACCGAGGCTCTGAACTTCCGGATCGTAACGCTGGTTCACCACTAAAACACAGAAGGGGGAAGGTGAGGAGAGAGTGAGAGAGAGTAATGGGAAAGGTGTAGTGGCAAGCTAAAGTATAAATATATATATATATATATATATATATATATATATATATATATATATCAAAATGAGTGCTGAGGGAAAAAAAGGACTTAACCCCGATAAATTTACTAACGGAACATTTGCAATTAACGCCCTTTTGCTAGTAAGAATTTGACAAAACCCATACATATATATATATATATATATATATATATATATATATATATACATACAGGAGCGAGGAGAGAAGCATGTTTCAAACTCAAGATGTCGCAGAGTGGCAAAGACCGAGTGGAGGGAAAACGTGACGGCGAGGGCGGTTGGAGAAGAGAAAAGCCACGACGTAAGTCGATGGGTTTTGGGTGGTCCTCGCGCGAAATAGCTGAAAAGCATCTACGTTGAGGTTAGCAAGGTCTTTGGGAAGGCCTGACGTTAAAATATGGTGGGAGGGGAAAAAGAGGGTTGCTGGGCGAGATGAGGTTTGGAAGGGCGAACAGAGGGAGAGGAATACGAGACATTTGTTAGGTTGACGGAGGTTTGGGAGGGGGCAATAGGCGGTGGCTGGTGTGACAGAATGATAAAAAAAGCGGGACATAAGGTCGACAGAGAGAGAGAGAGCAAAAAGGAAAAGAGGGAGAGAGGTCGACAGGGTGAGGAAGAGAAAGAAGAGCAATAGAAGAGTGCTGGTAGTCCGTAGCTCGTGCAGAGACGACGAAGGAAAAGGTGAACGCGACGTAGCAATGGTTCTGTATATCTATATGTTGGCAAAGCTCAGAAAAAGTGGATATAGTACAGTAGGTAAGGGCTCGACGAGAGAGAGAACGAGACGCCATGAGAGGGATGGAAAAACGATGACGAGAGAACAGCAGCGGAGTTGAGAAAAGAGAAAGAGAGAGAGAAAAGAGAGGGATGAAGAGGGATGAAGAGGGGCGAATGCAAACTGCATCCCTTGTATATATATATACAGGGAGATTTTGCAAGCAGCAAACCCGTTTCGAGAGTCAGCGAAGCGAGGCACTCAGACTCCAGAATGGGGTAAAAACTCGGTGAGTTTGCTGCTTTCCGTATCGTAGCCACGGTTACACGAAAGCCCTGCCGAGCGTAAACTCACCAGACGCTTTCGCCTACCCCTTACTTTATTATAACTATATATGCTGAACAGAAGAGTGAGCGAGAGAGAGTGAGAGAGGGTGAGGGTGAGTCGGGAAAGCGGGTAGTATTTACAAACCATGAAATATGTAGAGAATCTAGCCGTCGTTTGAGATATCCCCCGCGTGATGGAGGAAACAGGAAAAGAGGAAGAGCCTGAAGAGATGACTGCGAGGGTTATGTACCTTACCGGAAGGACACGAGAGCGATAAAAAGAGATAGAGAGGGAAAAAGAGAATTGATAAAAAGTGAATGAGAGGGAGAGAGATCTTTAGAGCTACTCGAGCTTATTACACGCCTATCGCAAATCTCGATGTTACCTCTGGTTTAAAGCAGCAACGAGAGGAATCTTGTGCGCTCTTCGGAGATCAACCCTCTTCCAGCTTTTGCGCCGGATCTCTCTCTCTCTCTCTTTCTCTCTCTCGTTTTCTTTCTATATCTCTCATTTATCATACCGGCCACATATTAGAAAAGACCCGCGCTGCTAAAATTGCGTCAACCGTGATTCACCGCTCGTTACACCGAGAGACAGAGTGAGAGATTTTTTCTTTTTTTTTCAGCTAATGAAATCTCGTCTAGTTGTACTTGTTGCTCTTATTTTTTTTATTGCCTTTTCTTTGAAATATTCTCTTATGGGAATTAGCTGGTAAGTGAATTGGCAAAGATCTTCCGTGAGATAAATCCGTGTTAACACGTTCGAATTGAAAATTTTAGATTAAGGGCGCACATACCCCTGCGCGCTCTGAAAACCGAGTAAATTCGAAAAATTATTATAAAGGTTATACGGTGGCAAAAAAAATTAAATTTTTCATTTAATATTTTTTATTAACTTTTCAACTATTAGAAAAGCAAATTTTTTTCATTTGAAAAAAATATAAACATTATTTTTTACGGGTACATGTGGAATACTGATGAAAACCATGACGCCTCCTTTTCAACATCATAACTTCACGAAAAAATAATCCAATCTGCAAAAATAAAGAAGAATATTTTTTTAAAGTAAAAATAAAAAAGAATTTTTTTTTGTTTTAAACAATAAAGACATTACAGTAATTCAAAGTTTAGTATGCAATTAAAAATAAAAAATTAGTGTTTAATACTTTATAAAAAATTGTCCAACCAAAAAATTAAAAAAACCTCTCGTCAGTCTGTAGAGAAAATAATTATGAAGATTTAACAAAAAAAGAACGTTTAGAAATATTAAAAATTGACTGAGTTATCGTGCTAACACTGTCTAAAAACATAGTTTCGAGAAAAACGCGTTAAAATAATGTTAATATTAAAAAAAACAATTGTTCAATTTTTTTTCTTACAGTTGAAAAGTTGATAAAAAATAAAATGGTTGATTTCACATTTTTCATTAACTTTTCAACTATAAGAAACAAAAATTATTAATTAAAAAAAAAATATTAACATTATTTTGTACGGGTATAAATGGACTACTGATAAAAACCATGACGCGTCCTTTTCAACGTCATAACTTTACCAAAAAATAATCCAATCTGCAAAAATTAACAGTCTGACGTAGGGAATTTTATTTTTTTTTAAATAAAGAAATTACAGTATTCCAAACTTTAGTATGCAATTTAAAAAAAAAATTGTGTTCAATCATTTATCAAAAATTGTCCAACGAAAAAATTAAAAAAACCTCTCGTCAGTCTATAGAGAAAATAATTATCAAGATTTAAGAAAAAAACAGTTCAAAAATATTAAAAATTGACTGAGTTATCGTGCTGACACTGTGGAAAAAACATAGTTTCGCGCGTTTTTTCCGGTAGGTACAACGTGAACCCGATGTCCGGTTACATTTATTGCCATAACTTTGTAACGGAGTGAAATTTTTTTTTTTATTCTTGAAGTATAAAGAATAAAAATCTGTAAAAAAAAATTGTTTTTTCGAAAATTGTAGGGGTATGTGAGCCCTTAAGGGCGGAAATAGGGTTAGACGGTTCAAAAAATCGATTTTTTATTTTATTTCATAAATTGTTAGTAAAACTATTGAAAAATATGTTCCCAAAATTTTAAATGAAAATTCCGACTCGTTCTATTGTTATAAGCCATTAAAGTGAGTAGCTCTCCTTCAGGCCCCGAGCGCGCTATTTTTTCAAACGCGTTTTTCTGAAAACGACTTTTTTTAACTTGGGTACACGCCAGTTTGAAAAGTTTTCAACCAATCGTTTTGAAAATTACCAGTTACATTCTTCATAGTATTGCGCTCTATATGAACCTAAAATTGGAATATTATCATTATTTGAAATAATTTTTTTTGCAAATAAAGTTGTAAAAAATGGCAAAAAATCATGCTTTTTTGTTTTGACCCCTGTAAAAGTTCAATTTTCTATTTTTTTGATAGCATTTAGGTTCATATAGAAGAGAGACATATAATAAAAGTAAATTCCGACCTCGTTTGATTTCAGATGAAAATTGCGGCTTCCAGAATGTACGCAAAATGCTGAGTCTGATTGTGACCTGCAATATGGGGTCGCTAATGACTTTGGTGTTTTTCAAGGAAATTCTTCAAAAATTTTATAGTATATACTTAAATATGTGCATAAAATATTCTCAAAGTTTCAATAAATTATATTCAATTTTTATACTATAAAAAAATTCATGAAAATCATTGAGAAAACGCTGTCCTAACTCTATTTCCCCCCTTAATATACCATACTCGTACGTGAGCGCAAAATGTAACGGAAGTTTTTCACGCCGTTATCCGGTATAGCGAGGAAAATTGTTTTCTGTTTTCATTAATATAGGAAAATTGAAAAACTCAAAAAAATCTTGAAAAATTCTTGAAAAATTGTTTATGCTTTCAGCAGAGATGTATTTTATTTTATTTATTTTCTTTATCATTAACGCTGCCGCCCGCTCAATAGTAGACGTCCGAGCGTGTTCACGCCTAATCCGATCACCCATCCGACTACTGATTGCGGCCTCCCCCACCGCACGTAAATCAAATACTGCTTAACGCGCGGTAGCCGAAGACTCGAACCGATCGCGTGTTCCCCGCTCTCGGTATCGGAGAGATTTATTTTAATTAACCGTAAATTCTCAATCGCGTAACTACAACATTCTCTTATGGCCTTTAATCGATTTTTAATAATTTTTTTTTTGCGAATTTCCCGCGCGATAAAAAAAAACATTGTGGAACTCAATACTCCCTCAAATACTCTATTTCTATTATACACCTCGTAGATGGAAAATTGATTGGCAACCGGTTCTCCATCGTTATCAACGTGTTTTCATTTTTTTTTTCCCTTGTACACAGGCGGAGCACCGAATATTAACGATAGCCAATTTTCAGATAGAGCGAATTCAGATATGTGTGTATGTGTGTGTGTATAAATGTATATCCGTATAGTTATCCGTCCCGGAAGCGTGCAGTGAAGAGAGCTCATACTTTTTTGTCTTTTTTTTTTTTCCATAAACCGTGCTCCGCGCTGCCAAAGACATAAAAGGGTGTATTCGCATGCCATTCAAGCCACGAAACAATGCGCTACGAAACATGGAGTTCTCTTCCACCCCTCTTTCTCTCTGAATATCAGCGAGCTCGTGGATTTTCATGATAATCGGGCACGCGGATCGTGCTTATATATAAATATCTATATACCTATACATCTATGTATAGGTATACATATATATATATATATATATATATATATATATATACATATATTAACGGGGAGAACCGCCAAGTGAGCATGAGAAACGTGCTTGAAGCAAAAACGTGTGCGTTGCTTAATCCCCCGGTATCAATCGTCATTTTTTTTTTTCGTCGAATCTACACGAAAGGGTAATGCATATTTTTTTCTATTTCGTTTTTTATTTATTTTTCTCAAAGCACAGGTTTTTATTCCTGTGTACCCCTTTGTTAGTTAGGTTATTGTGTTTCTGTGTGTATATACAGTGAGTAACGAAAATATTCGGACACCACGGTCTGCTGGAATAAATCAATGTATATCATGTTTTTTTCACAACGAAACTTTTTTTTTTTTTTAGTAGATGAATTAACGATTTCCATTAACAATAATATGTCATAGAATTATTTTTATACATAGCCTTTCGATAGTTTTTAAATTATTGAACAGAATCATGCACGATTTTCGTGTTACAAAAATATTTGGACACTCATGCTACATTGTAAAAAATATGTTCTATGTATGGAAACAATAGAGTTTCACTGAATGGCAACAAATAAGCGTGGAATATTTAAAAAAAATTATTTTAAATATGCCGAAACGTTTGAAAGACGTACAAAATCAAAAGGGATACGCTACCAAATATTAAACGTTCGTTAATAATTTATTAACTAATATTATCTCAAAGGTGTCCGAATATTTTTGTAACACGAAAATCGTGCATAATTCTGTTCAATAATTAAAAAACTATCTAAAGACTATGTATAAAAATAATTGTATGACATATTATTGTTAGTAGAAATCGGTAATTCATCTACTAAAAAAAAAAAAAGTTTCGTTGTGAAAAAAACATGATACACATTGATTTATTCCAACAGACTGTGGTGTCCGAATATTTTCGTTACTCACTGTATGCGTGCGGATTTGACTAGACCGGTGTAAGGGAGGAAATGGGGTTAGATGGTTCAAAAAATTGATTTTGTTTTAATTTCATAAACTGTTAGTAAAAATATTGAAAAATATGTTCCCAAAATTTTAAATCAAAATTCCGACTCATTCTATTGTTATAAGCCATTAAGGAGGGAAATAGGGTGAGGACAGCGTTTTCTCAATGATTTTCATGAATTTTTTTATAGTATGAAAAATGAATATAATTTATTGAAATTGTGAGAATATTTTAAACATATATTTAAGTATATACTATAAAATATTTGAAGAATTTCCTTGAAAAACACCGCAGATATTAGCGACCCCATATTGCGGGTCATAATCAGACTCAGCATTTTGCTATTTTTTCAAACGCGTTTTTCTTAAAACGACTTTTTTCGAACTTGCGTACACGCTAGTTTGAAAAGTTTTCAATGAATCGTTTTGAAAATTGGCAGTTACTTTCTTCATAGTATTGCGCTCTATATGAACCTAAAATCAGAATATTATCATTATTTAAATAATTTTTGTTTGCAAATAAAGTTGTAAAAAAATGGCAATAAATCGTGCTTTTTTGTTTCGACCCCAGTAAAAAATTCAATTTTCTGTTTTTTTGATAGCATTTAGATTCATATAGAAGAGAGACATATAATATAAGTAAATTCCAACCTCGTTTGATTTCAGATGAAAATTGCGGCTCCCAGAATGTACGCAAAATGCTGAGTCTGATTGTGACCTGCGATATGGGGTCGCTAATATCTGCGGTGTTTTTCAAGAAAATTCTTCAAAAATTTTATAGTATATACTTAAATATATGTATAAAATATTCTCATAGCTTCAATAAATTATATTCATTTTTTATATTATAAAAAGATTCATGAAAATCATTGAGAAAACGCTGTCCTATACCTATTTCCTCCCTTAAACTCAAGAATGGGAAATAAATAACAAATAAATAAATAAAAATTTCATCACCGAAATTTACGAGAGGAGTCTCGAAGGGGGATGAGAAAAACGAAGAATTTATTTAAGCTTAATCGCGGTAAAACTCGGCTCACCCCGCGGATAAACTATCTCAACGAGATATAATTTTCTCTCGAGTTTTCCACCACAGTATTACCCCTCGCATACAATCCCCCCGTCTACCCACAACCGACCAGCATCCTTAAGGTTTAATATTCAGTTGAAGGACTGTTGGCCCCTTGCTCTCTCTCTCGCTCTCGTGCCAGTGGAGAGATCCGACGAGAGTTGTATGACCTCGCAATTAAATCAACATCCCCTAAAATTAGCCATTCCCCCACGAGTGCGAAAAGTGGTTTTTCCGAGCCACGAGATATCTACGGGACATTTCACGACAATTCGTACCGACTGTGATCCTCAGCATTTTTCATTTTATTCAGTTGCAAAAATATTGTACCAGTGACAGAAAAGAAAAGTGAGCCAAACGATGTTTTTACGATTTTTTCGAAACTCGTGCACGGACGTAATTATTCAAAATGTTAAGTTGACGATAAGGGTTCGTTGTCGATCTCGTTAAAATTTACAGTAAATTGCTGTCAAGAAATTGACTTGAGATGAAAAGTCTATATCCTTCTACTTTATTAGTTTAAGGAATCACATACCCCTGAAATGTTCGAAAAATCGATTTTGTTTAGAGACTTTTATTCTCTATACTCTTAAGAATTTTTAAAAATAAAACTTTCAAGAAAATTCCACTCCGTTACAAAGTTATAGCAATAAATGTGACCGGACATCGGGTTCACGTTCAACCTACCGGAAACTTTAAACGCGTTTTTCTCGAAACTACGTTTTTAGACAGTGCCAGCACGACGACTCATTGTCAGTCAATTTTTTTATATTTTTTAACTTTTTTTTTAAATCTTCATAATTATTTTCTCTATATTCTGGCGAGAGGTTTTTTTAATTTTTTGCTTGGACAATTTTTTATAAATATTAACGACTAATTTTTTTTTTTTCTAAATTGCATACTTAAGTTTGAAATACTGTAGTTTCTTTATGGAAAAATAAAAAAAATTCCCTCCGCCAAACTATTACTACTACATTATTTTACTATTTTCTTTTTTATTTTAGCAAATTGAATAATTTTTTGGTGAAGTTATGATGTCGACAAGGACGCGCCATGGTTTTCATCGGTAGTCCATTTATAACCGTAAAAAATAATGTTAATATTGAAAAAAAAATTAAATGTTTTTTCTTACAGTTGAAAAGTTAGTAAAAAATGTGAAATCAATAATTTAATTTTTTTTTCACCATATAACGTTTGTAATAATTTTTCAAATTTACTCGGTTTTCAGCGGGCGCAGCGGTATGTGAGCCCTTAAGGGAGGAAATAGGGTTAGACAGATGAAAAAATCGAATTTTTTTTAACTTCATAAATTGTTAGTAAAACTATTGAAAAATATGTTCCCAAAATTTTAAATGAAAATTCCGACTCGTTCTATTGTTATAAGCCATTAAGGGGGGAAATAGGGTTAGGACAGCGTTTTCTCAATGATTTTCATTAATTTTTTTATAGTATAAAAAATGAATATAATTTATTTAAATTTTGAGAATATTTTATACATATATTTGAGTATATACTATAAAATTTTTTTACATATATTTAAGTATATACTATAAAATATTAGCGACTCGATATTGCTTGTTTTTCTTGGTACTATTTTTTCAAACGCGTTTTTCTGAAAACGACTTTTTTTCAACTTGCGTACACGCTAGTTTGAAAATTGGCAGTTACTTTCTTCATAGTATTGCGCTCTATACGAACCTAAAAGCGGAATATTATCATTATTTAAAATAATTTTTTTTTGCATATAAAGTTGTAAAAAATGGCAAAAAATCATGCTTTTTTGTTTTGACCCCTATAAAAAATTCAATTTTCTATTTTTTTGATAGCATTTAGGTTCATATAGAAGACAGATATATAATAAAAGTAAATTTCAACCTCGTTTGATTTCAGATGAAAATTGCGGCTTCCAGAATGTACGCAAAATGCTCAGTCTGATTGTGACCTGCAATATGGGGTCGCTAATATTTTATAGTATATACTTAAATATATGTATACAAATTTTATAGTATATACTTAAATATATGTATAAAATATTCTCAAAGTTTCAATAAATTATATTCATCTTTTATAATATAAAAAAATTCATGAAAATCATTGAGAAAACGCTGTCCTGACCCTATTTCCCCCCTTAAACGATCGTAGAATCATTCTTAACGACGCTCGTACGACGATTTGCTGGTACATTTTTTTTTTTTCGACATGTTTCGAAGGTTCGTGACCCACCCCCGCCCCTTTTAAATTGAAGAAGAGAATTTGTTAATACTAAATGTCCTTTTTCCCCAATATGACGCACAAATTTTGCCCATATGACAAAGTTACTTCCGGTTTAAAAAATGGGAAAACGAGCGGCCGAACGGAAATGAGGATGGAGAATGTTGCAACGACGTTTTCGCGTTTGTTTATGAGAATTATTCGTGCGTGCCTGCTCTGACGACTTCCAGAATGTACGCAAAATTCTCAGTCTGATTGTGACCTGCAATATGGGGTCGCTAATATTTTATAGTATATACTTAAATATATGTATAACATTTTTATAGTATATACTTAAATATATGTATAAAATATTCTCAAAGTTTCAATAAATTATATTCATTTTTTATACTATAAAAAAATTCATGAAAATCATTGAGAAAACGCTGTCCTGACCCTATTTCCCCCCTTAAACGATCGTAGAATCATTCTTAACGACGCTCGTACGACGATTTGCTGGTACATTTTTTTTTTTGACATGTTTCAAAGGTTCGTGACCCACCCCCGCCCCTTTTAAATTGATGAAGAGAATTTGTTAATAATAAATTTCCTTTTTCCCCAATATGACGCACAAATTTTGCCCATATGACAAAATTACTTCCGGTTTAAAAAATGGGAAAACGAGAGGCCGAACGGAAATGAGGATGGAGAATGTTGCAACGACGTTTTCGCGTTTGTTTATGAGAATTATTCGTGCGTACCTGCTCTGACGGTGACGTCTCTGCTGACTACAGCACCGACGCTGTTGATCGCCAAACACTTGTAAATTGCCCAGTGAACGTCCTGACGAAAAGCCTCGGCCTCGAACGCGGGAAAGTGTATCGTGCCGTTACCAAAAACTTCCCTTATACCGGGTATGGCGGCGACATTACCGCCGTCAGCGGCGAGCCATTCAACGGTCGGTTCCGGATTTCCCCTAACCGTGCACTCGACTCGTCCCCCACTAACGTTTGTAAATTCCACCCTCGTTAGGGGCTCCGACACGAAACTCGGTCCTTGCATCTCGTAAGAAGCTCTACCACCTGTAAATCAAGCGTAATAACACATATGTATATAAATGACGATATACATATCGTATGCAGCAATATTGTAAGTCTACATATTGTAATTTATGGGACATTCCCGGTAAAATCACCGGGGTTGCAAAGCTCGTTGTTTTTATTTATTTTTTCCTTTTTACTACGTCACAGGGCAACATGAAAAAACGCTCTTAAGCGATTTTGCAATCTTTTCGAAAATTCGTTTAGTCGTTGTCAAACAAAGTACCGAATGAACAGGATGTTATCGATTATTCTGACAATTTTCCAATTTCTTTCAATAATTTCCCCATTTGATATTTCAATAATGATTTAACGACAGAAAAATAATTGAGGATAGTTTTCCAATGGACACAATTATTTTAAACGAATATTCAATTTTTATTACTGAAGGGCTTTCGACAATATTGTTTTTTTAACCGAAAGCTTGTTGTAGAAATATTTAACGAAAAATTGATAATGTCCAAAAGTGCTAATGCAACACTTTTGAGAAAATATGAAAATTTATGTTCAGTGATTTTTCGTGGTATCCTGCGACAAAGTAAGAAAAATCAAAACTTGTACAAAAATCTGTCGATATGCGTTGAAATGCCGCACATTAGCTGTGCCCCGCCGTTTCACCCACGTAACCTTTCCGTCCCCCAATTCATCGCGCCGCCGCCGCCGCTCCTTAGAGTCACAACATAAAGTTATATGGTGTAAAGCCTTCCTGAATAAACGGGCTATCTGATGCAAAAAGAATTTTTCAAATCGGATAAGTATTTCCGGAGATTAACGCGTTCAAACAAACAAACTCTCCAGCTTTATTATAGTACAGTATCGATATATTAGTATAGTAGTAAGATAGTAAGATTAGGGTCGTGGCTTGAAATTATATAGCTTAGAGCCTTCCTGAATAAACGGACTATCTAATGCAAAAAGAATTTTTCAAATCGGATAAGTATTCCCGGAGATTAGCGCGTTCAAACAAACAGACGAACAAGTAACTCTCTAGCTTTAGTAGTAAGATTGACTGGTTGGTACTGGAAAAGACATAGCCTAAAGGGTTTGCAGCTTCGTGTGATGTTGCTTAGGCCCTTTTCCTTACAAGCATTCGACGTATGCGTATACTCTGCATATATCCTTTATACGAGACTAGCTGGTACATGTCATCGTGTTATACTCGCAATCAAGATTCCTCTCGTGATCTCACCGAGCTTGACAGTCCCCGGAGAAGCAGAGAGTGTGAGAAACACCAACATACACGGTAGAAACCCCTCTGAGCTACTCGCAGAGCCACACGCGTCTCATCTGAAACTATCTGTTCCTCTCTCTCTCTCTCTCTCTTTCTCTCCGAGGAGTCGGAAATCGATCGTGGAATACTAACGAAACAAGATATAGATATCGCGTATCTGGTATATATGTATACATAAGATACCGGGGCAAAACGACCCCCGTAAGCAAATAACGCTGCCAGTATCGTAAATTCATTACTTGTTATCTAAAAATAAAATTTCCACTTACATCGCGTCTGAAAAAAGGAATTTGTCGCCTCTCGTTCGAATGTGAATTCACATAGCGCCGACTACCATCCCAACATTATCTCGACTCATTAAGAATGATCCCGAAGAAGGAGAACCCAATTTTCAAATTTTTATTCTTCGACGACTTGAAATTGTCGAAAAATAAAAATTTCTGTAACTGCAAATTTGGCGTTAGGGCTCTAATTTCGTATATTTCCTACCGTTATAATTATAATTTTTTAATTGTAAGATTTTTCAATTAAAAATTTTTTTCAGTAATTTTCAAGGGATCTGTTTTGCCCCAGTCTCCCCTACATACAAACCGTTATTCCCTGATACTATGAGACACACGTTGCCTCAGTGAAAAATCAACAGAGATCTCATATTAAATTTTAATCTGCAGCTATTAATATTAATAGTAATTGAAATTATTAATTCATAATACAAACAATAATTTCTATTATTATATTAATAATAATAGAAATTATCATTATTAACTATACTATATAGCTTTTTTATATTTAAACATTGAATTTTTTAAGCTTTCGAGAAAGACTCTTTGTGATTAGTAAGTCTTTGTGTTCAGAGGAAAATTTGCGATCCTATAGAGACCCGAAACGTAGTAAATCTATTTTATAAAATAGTTATTATTATTAATTAATAATGTCTCATAGCTTTTGAGAAATTATTTCACGACGGATAACGAAAAGGAAAAGCTTAACGTCATTGCCTTGATTTCTATTAGCTTCGAAACAACCTGCAGAAACGATCCTTCCACAACTATAATTGTCAAAAGCGAAGTTTCGCAACGAGTTTTATGAAACGATATTTCAACATGCTCTTTCTCCGTTTCACCAGACACTCACCGAGCTTTCTGCATATATAATCATTCCGCACTTTGCCTGATTATCTCGATGCTTGGCGCACGATGGATAGAGAGCGTCACGCAATTTTTTCGAGTTTAAAACCATAACGTAGCTATACATAATATTTATCGTTATAAATATACAAAATTCAAGATGTAAATAACGAATAATCTGCTGAAAATTCCAGACTCTACTCTGAAACATAGAAAATGAATTGCAGAGATCGTAAAACAAATCGTCTAATAATTATCAGACAATTTTTTGGTCAATCTCTGCAGCTTACATAAAAGTTGAAAAAATTAATTTTCGAGGGGGAAAAATCAATATTCTTGTTGAAAAAAAATGTATTGTTACTAACCATCCAGAATAGGGAATAAAAAAATAAAACTACCCCAATTGGCGTAGTTTTATTATGCGAGAAAAATATGCTCTGTGATAATTACAATTTTGAATGGAAACTGCCTCAATTGAGGTAGTTTTATTTTTCCATCTCCTATTCTCGATGGTCAGTAATAATACATTTTTTTGTCAACATTACTCATGCCCTGAAGAGTTGAAAACGATAACGAAAACATTGAAATTATCACAAAGCATATTTTTCTCATATTTTTCTCCATACGTATTTCTCCACATTTAATGGTGAATATAACAACGATATATTAATGAACGTTAAAATAATTTCGACAATCTAGATCATCGAATTAACAAACTCGAACATACATTTCCCGGTTTGAACGCAATGTACATATAGGAAAAACGGTACGCGACCATAAACGAGATATATATATATATATAAAACATCCCCCTCTGTTACTCGATAACCGTATCTCAACGCAGTTTATGGTGATTTAATTTGGTATGTCGGGAGCTATGTATCACGAGCATCGAGTATACGAACAAAAGTGCTCCCACTGTTGCGGGTACATAGTACAGGGTGGGGTATAAACGTATATACAATGGACACGCGTAATGTTGGTTTTACCCTCCGCTAAAAGCGTTAATCGTACGGAAACGATAGAAAAGGAACTCCCTCACCGGAATATCAGCACCGGGTGTGATCAATTAACAAAATGGTGATAAAGCGGATTGAGTGAAACAAGAAGAAGAAAAAAATGTTCATTTAATTCCCAAATTATCAGAGACCTCGTGTACGTTATTTGTAAAATAAAAAGAAAAACAGGCACACACACACACGCACAAGTACTGTGCTTTTTATCCGGGTAACAATATGAGAGAAGAGAAGAAGGAGCTGGGAGAGAGAAGAAAAGAAAACGTGATTATACGAGATAGAGGAAGAAAAAGGGGTTGAACGAGTCGGGAGGGGAGAAAAAAAAAAGAGCTTCCGGTTGCTGGGTGTTGACGCAACGCATTACACAGATGGTCGACGATGACAACAGTGAAGACGATGAAGCGATAGAGTGTAAAGGAAAAAGAAAAAAAAAAGGGAATGGGAATGACGACGTCGACGACGAACGACGATGACGACGGCGAACGTCACGACGGAGGTTGTTTCGTGTGTCTCTTGGAAGGAACAAAAGTGAACGCAGTATGCTACTTCATAGAAAAAATTCTCCTCTCTCTCTCTCTCTCTCCTTCTCTCTCTTTATCTCTCTGTGCTGTCGGATATGACGTTGAGGGTTGACTAGGGCTAAGGTACTCGACGAGCAAACGAACAAGTGTATATATATATGCATATAATCATCTGTGCTATGGACCAACAGAAGAAGCAACGGCACAGCATCCCTAGGTGAGGGGGGTGCACACCCTTTGCTTTACGAAGTACTCCAAAGAGATGGATGGATGTGAAGAGCTCGCGAAAGCGAGAGAAGAATCTCGCGTGAGGGAAAGAGTGGGGAAACCCTCGAGTTACGTATGGGAGGGGTTTCAGGGGGATTAAAGGGGCGATAAGGGGGTTGTACATGGGAGAACCGAGATTCCCTTCTCGTACCTCGTGTACACTCGCCATTGTTTAGATATTCTGATGAGCCAGTGCATCTCAAATACACTTGAACGGGGAGGCCATTATATATCGAAGAAAAGGGATTAGAGCTCGGTAAACGAAAGGCTCGGCACACATGTGGTAATACGGGGTGGTAGGGGAGGGATACGTAATCACTGAGTGGAAAGTAATAATCGAGACATTCCCGTGAGAGTAGGTTCGGTGAATTTTTTATGTATAAACAAAAAAATTCTGAGGGTTGTAAACATTTTTATGACGAATTTCCGTCGTTAACAAAATATCGTTGGTAATTGTTGCAGATCATTAAAGATCCTTAACGATTATTAATAATAATTTTAGCAAGGTATCGATGTACCGGATATTACAATTGCATTGCTTGTTTTTTTTTTTCAACGATCCGTCTGATCATATCCGAGGATATCTACTGACGAGACAATCCTCCCAGGCGAACAGTCATTTCCCAATGTTGTTCTCGTACCTGCCTTCTATGAAAATAAAAAGAAATCATTGAAAATCATAACAGTTAATTAAAAATCATTAAATATCATCGAAAAATCATTGAGGGCTTGCATACCCCTGCGCGCTCTAAAAACCGAGCAAATTTGAAAAATTATTATAAAGCTTAATTGGTGAAAAAAAATCTAAATTGTTGATTTCACATTTTACATTAACTTTTCAACTATAAGAAAAAGAAATTAAAAAATTGTTTTTATTAAATATTAACATTATTTAAACGCGTTTTTCTCAAAACTATGCTCTTAGACAGTGTCAGCACGATAACTCAGTCAATTTTTAATATTTTGTAACTTTTTTTTTAAATCTTGATAATTATTTTCTCTATAGTCTGACGAGAGGTTTTTTTAATTTTTTGGTTACAGAATTTTCTATAAATTATTAAACACAAATTTTTTTTTCTAAGTTGCATACTAAAGCTTGAAGTAAAGCAATTTCTTTATTTTTGAAAAAAAAAAGGTAAATATGCAGCAAAGGGGACCCACTTCCGATGACCTTTGGAATAGGCCCATTCGACGCATTTCTGCACGGGAAACAAATTTTTCCTCTGACAAAATTGGGGGTCGTTATTTATTTAAAAGTTATTAACAAATATAGTTAATAATTCATATAGCTATTTTCCTTATACCAGTCAGTCCTAATCATCTTGCCCTTCACATGTGTTGTTAAGGTAGCAGTCTATTTGAGTGGTAATGTTAAATGGTTCATTTTTAATGGTTAACGTTCGTATTTTTAATTTATCAACAAATACATTTAAAATCAAGGAATCTTCAGCGAAAATTCATGGACATTTAATGTGGTAGTCTGGTAACTCAAGCCGATTTTCATGTCTTTTTTGGAGGGCGTTTTTTTGTAGGAAAATAAAAATGAATCGTTTTGGATATATAGGATGTTTTTATTTACAGATTAAGGATACAAAAAAAAATTTTGTTGAAAAAATTTAATAGTTTATTATTATTATTATTATTATTATTATTATTGATCGAAGTTGGCATCTCGAAGTTGGCAGCCCGGGCCCTAACTTTTTTTCTACCGAACCGATTGCTTTCAAATTTTAACAGACTACTTTACACGCTTATAGTTCTCGTCGGAACCACCAAGAAATTTTTTCACCCCTAACTTTTTATATTACAACTCCTTCTTTGCTAAAGTCCTTTTATTTTAGCGAAGAAGGGGTTGTAAAATAAAAAGTTAGAGGTGAAAAAATTTCTCGGTGGTTCCGACGAGAACTATAAGTGTGTAGAGTAGCTTGTTAAAATTTGAAAGCAATCGGTTCCGTAGAAAAAAAGTTAGGACCCGGGCTGCCAACTTCGAGATCCCAACTCCGATCAATAATAATAATAATAATAAACTATTAAATTTTTTCAACAAAATTTTTTTTTGTATATTTAATATGTAAATAAAAACATCCTAAATATCCAAAACGATTCGTCGCTCATTGTTTGTTAAAAAATTATTACTAAAAATTATTGTTAAAAATGTACTGTTCGCCACTAGTAAAAGTGTTTCATGTTCGATTTATGAAACTTCTTTTATTAATAATTTTTTAACGAACAATGAGCAACAGATAAAACTTTTTGTATGTTACTTAGGCGGTTATTCTTAACAACGTATGTGAAGGACAAGATACTTGGGACTGACATATAAGGAAAATAGCTTTATGAATTATGAAATTTATTTGTTAATAACTTTTAAATAAATAACGGCCCCCAATTTTGTCAGAGGAAAAAGTTGTTCAGGAAGACTCCCTTGATATCATATATGAAGGACAAGGTCATCGGAAGTGGGTCCCCTTTGCTCCATATTTACCAAAAAAAATTCCTGACAGTATCAGCACGATAACTCAGTCGATTTTTAATATTCTTTAACTTTTTTTTTTATTTGATAATTATTTTCTCTATAGTCTGACGAGGGATTTTATTTTTATTTTTTGGTTGGACAATTTTTTATAAACAATTAAACACTCATTTTTTTTTTAATTGCATACTAAAGTTCGAAATCCGGTAATTTCTTTATTTAAAAAAAAAAAAAAATTTCCTCCGTCAGACTATTACTACTACGTTATTTTACTAGATACTTTTTTATTTGTACACATTGAATCATTTTTGGTGAAGTTATGATGTCGACAAGGAGGCGCCGTGGTTTTCATCAGTAGTCCATTTATACCCTTAAAAAATAATGTTAATATTGAAAAAAATTAAAAAAATTTTTTTTTTCTTATAGTCGAAAAGTTAATGAAAAATGTGAAATGAACAATTTAATTTTTTTTCATCATGTAACCTTTATAATAATCTTTCAAATTTATTTAGTTTTCAGCGCACGCGAGAGGTATGTGAGCCTCAGGATCATTAAAAAATGGAAGGATCATTAACAAATTATTTTCCAACAGAAACAATGTATCATATAGTAAACTAGTTGATTTATCTTCTTTCCAATGGGCTGTCTGATCAGCCTCGGAAGTTATCTACTGACGCGGCATTTTCGCAGGTTATAACCCGGCAACTCGCACGAACCACGATGTAGATACGACCGCAAAACAGAGCTCGGGGCATCCAGCCTGTTACTGTCGCTCTCGGAATATAATACTGACGTGTAAGCGAGTGGCAGGTACTGGAAGGCATATATATGTCATCTGAGCGGGTTCGAATACTTCGTCTACGTTCTATATACAGTGGTCTAACGAGATCGGCCTCGTATCCTGGCCCCGGGGATATAACGACGGACCCGCGTTATAGAAGCTCCTCTGGGTACGTAATATCCTTGCCGATGATATTGATTTCCGGTATATTTAGACGACCGAGAATACATTTCGCGAAATTGCAACACGAGAAACGTTTATGGAAAACGGGAAAACGGGAGTTCGTGAAATATAATGAGCGATGAGCGTTTTTTTCCAAAATCGCATTATAAAAGACATAACTAGTAAATAATAAGAATAACGAATTCCAGACTTAAGATAGTAGTCTGGTAACTTAAGCCGATTTTCATGTCTTTTTTGGAGGGCGTTTTTTTGTAGGAAAATAAAAATGAATCGTTTTGGATATTTAGGATGTTTTTATTTACATATTAAAGATACAAAAAATAATTTTTTTGAAAAAATTGAATAGTTTATCATTATTATTATTATTGATCGAAGTTGGCACCTCGAAGTTGGTAGCCCGGGTCCTAACTTTTTTTCTACCGAACCGATTGCTTTCAAATTTTAACAGGCTACTCTACACACTTATAGTTCTCGTCGGAACAACCGAGAAATTTTTTCACCCCTAACTTTTTATTTTACAACCCCTTCTTTGCTAAAATAAAAGGACTTTAGCAAAGAAGGGGTTGTAAAATAAAAAGTTGGGGGTGAAAAAAAATTCTCGGTAGTTCCGACGAGAACTATGAGTGTGTAGAGTAGCCTGTTAAAATTTGAAAGCAATCGGTTTGGTAGAAAAAAAGTTAGGACCCGGGCTGCCAACTTCCAGGTGCCAACTTCGATCAATAATAATAATAATAATAAACTATTAAATTGTTTAAAAAAAAATTTTTTTTGTATCTTTAATATGTAAATAAAAACATCCTAAATATCCAAAACGATACATTTTCTTTTTCCTACAAAAAAACGCCCTCCAAAAAAGACATGAAAATCGGCTTAAGTTACCAGACTACTACCTGAATGAAAGATTTGCTTAATTCAAGAATAAGAAATATTCACAATTCCCTAAACCGTTGTAACCGATTCGAACTTTCCGTATACCTTTTATATACAAATATATACGTAACCAGCGAAGAGCTTTTTCATCCCTTATTATTTGCTTTCCACCGTCTTGACTCTTCATCGCCATTGGAATGTAATACAACATTGGCGAAGTGGCGGAGCGCCGTTTCTTTGACTGTGAACGATGTCGAGAGCGGAAACATGGTGGAAGGGACGGAATGGGAGGGGTTGGGAGGGCGGGGGGGGGGATAAACTCGAGAATTATATAACGGTTCCGAGAAATGAAAAAATCCCCAGACCAGAAATTCGCCACAGCTTCATCCGGAAGGTTTGAATTTTTATTTTTTATTTTTATTCTTCCTCTTTCTTTCGCTATAACCGCGACGATGACTACGCGCGTGGGACAGCAGAGAGAGAGAAAGAATTAAAGATATATATATAGAGAGAGAGAGAGAGAAAGGTATGAGAAAAAAAATTGCAAGACTCTCATAGACAGAATTCTGCTGCGGTTGTCCAACAATGCAAACCAACTTTCTCATTTCAATGTATTGTTTCCATTGTTCCTCCATTCTTCTCGATCATCCCGCGCTGCTTGTCGGATGGCAGAGCCCGAGTATATCCTCATTTCTATCAACGGTTGTGAGCTTTTTTTCAAACCATCCCCCCTCACGCCAACTCAACCCCTGTATCCTCATTCGTATAGATACTATGGCATCATGTGAATATATATATTTATATATTTGTATATCTATATTCGAGGAAAGATTACTGATTTCAACTGGTCTCTCTTAAACCTGCGCGGACATACTCAAGTATCGTACAGTTGTGGAAAAGAATGTAAAGAACGAAGAAACGAAAAAGTAGAGATAAACATACATAGAGGATTAAATGAATGGAGAGAAAGAGAGCGAGATATAGAGAGAGGATTGAAACGCTTCCGGCGAGATGTACCACCAGGTTAGATTTGAATTTTCTATGCCAAAGAGTCTCAATTTAACAATTTTTTTTTTTTACTCTACCTCGCTCCCAACCGTCGAGCTACTTAATTCTGGCATTTACTTCTGCGACATTTCCCTGCGACGAAATTAAGCGGATTTAATCGAGCGTAAGATTTCGTGACGAAGAGACCAGTCCCCACGAAACCATCGGTAGTGAAACCTCTCGCTCGAGTGTTCCGGTGAAAATTTATATTCTCAACGATTTTTCTTGATCCTTTAAGGGGGGTGAAACAGGGTTAGACGGTTCAAAATATCGATTTTTTTTTAATTTTATAAATTGTTAGTAAAACTATTGAAAAATATGTTCCCAAAATTTTAAATGAAAATTCCAACTCGTTCTATTGTTGTAAGCCATTAAGGGAGGAAATAGGGTTAGGACAGCGCTTTCTCAATGATTTTCAGGAATTTTTTTAAAGTATAAAAAATGAAAATAATTTATTGAAACTTTGAGAATATTTTATACATATATTAAAGTATTTTTGGTGAATTTCCTTGAAAAACACCGAAAAAAATTTACGACTGCCTTGACTTTATTTTTCTTGGTACTATTTTTTCCAACGCGTTTTTCTGAAAACGACTTTTTTTTAACTTGCGTACACGCTAGTTTGAAAAGTTTTCAACCAATCGTTTTGAAAATTGACAGTTACTTTCTTCATAGTATTGCGCTCTGTATGAACCTAAAATCGGAATATTATCATTATTTAAAATAATTTTTTTTTTGCAAATAAAGTTGTAAAAAATGGCAAAAAATCATGCTTTTTTGTTTTGACCCCCGTAAAAAATTCAATTTTCTATTTTTTTGATAGCATTTATGTTTATATAGAAGAGAGACATATAATAAAAGTAAATTCCAACCTCGTTTGATTTCAGATGAAAATTGCGGCTTCCAGAATGTACGCAAAATGCTGAGTCTGATGGTGACCTGTAATATGGGGTCGCTAATATCTTCGGTGTTTTTCAAGGAGATTCGTCAAAAGTTTTATAGTACATACTTAAATATATGTATAAAATATTCTCAAAGTTTCAATAAATTATATTCATTTTTTATACTATAAAAAAATTCATGAAAATCATTGAGAAAACGCTGTCCTAGCCCTATTTCCCCCCTTAATGCCGGAATTTTTTCTAGCAGTGTCGTTTTTCCTCAAGAGGCACTAATGCGTTCCTAAGAGATTTCCTAAAATTTCTAAAAAAAATATAAGAAGTTTTCTCTATGCAACGGCAAAATTGTGTTAATATTTTAAGAAAATTTCGGCGGTTCTTAAATTCCTTTGTGATTTTTTTTTTCTATATTTATTATTATTGGAGGAGCGATTCTGGCATTTAGGAGTTATACGCAGGAGACCGAAAAAAGGGATGTTTCGAGAATTTTTCCTGGAAAGACATTTCAATTTATTAACGTAAAAACTTATATACATATTGGCGTAACTTTTAACATTATTCTCATATTTTTTATTTGGAAAAATAATGATTTTTAAAGCTGCTACAGCCGAACGTCGGCAGTTCCTCTAAAAAAAAGGCGTCTTGCGGTGAGCACGATATCTCTTGGATTGGATGCTCCAGAATGAAAAAACAAAAAAGATTTCCTTAATATAAGGTATCATCGAGTATTTAATCGAAGGGATAAGCAAAATATTGATTTTTAACAAAATGGCGGCTTCTCAAAAAAAAATGTTGATTTTCGATAAAAATGTTCGCCTTAAATTGTTTATAAATTGAAAAATATTTATCGGCGAGAAAAAACCTTAGTTTAATCAATGAAAAATATACTTACAAAGGTTGTGTAAAAATTTGAGACTGATCGGTTCAGCCGTTTCCGAGGAATCTTGCCCACCGACTCTAAAAACACAGTTTTGAGAAAAACGCGTACAAACTTGAAAAATCATGCTCAGACGCTCCCAGGCGTCGTTTTTTAAATTCTGCGTATGACTTCTCAAGGTAGTAGTCTGGTAACTTAAACCGATTTTCATGTCTTTTTTGGAGGGCGTTTTTTTGTAGGAAAATAAAAACGAATCGTTTTGGATATTTAGGATGTTTTTATTTACATATTAAAGATACAAAAAAAAAATTCTTTGAAAAAATTTAATAGTTTATTATTATTATTATTATTGATCGAAGTTGGCACCCACGCGCTTTTTTTTCGAGGTGCCAACTTCGATCAATAATAATAATAATAATAAACTATTCAATTTTTTCAACAAATTTTTTTTTTGTATCTCTAATATGTAAATAAAAACATCCTAAATATCCAAAACGATTCATTTTTATTTTCCTACAAAAAAGCGCCCTCCAAAAAAGACATGAAAATCGACTTAAGTTACCAGACTACTACCTTAAAGGATTGGAAGTTCCGTATACGATCAACTTGGAAATTCTCGGTTACTAAATACAGTGTCATTCCGGGAAACCCTCCGGTACATCTATCCCCACAATCGTGATTCTACCCGGGGTGAATTCATTGGGCAAGAAGCAGGCAAGAAGCAAAACCCATATTCCTATCTGTGCAAAACAATATTATTTGCACGCTTTCGTTAATAAAGCGGCTAGTACGTAAATTCCTTCTTTTCAAATATGGCAAAGACTAACAAGAAATTCGTGTTTATCTTCTCCACGCCCTGCGCAAGCTCCTCGATTCTATACGTTTGACGAAACTTCTATTATCCTCATACAACTAATTTCGAAACCAGAGGTTAAATAAATATATGTATATATCGGTGAGAAACCGCGACAAACAAGTATTCTAACATTACCATTTCATCCCTCTCAACGTTTCATTCCACCGCATCCTTCGTGTCTCGGGGTGACTCGTGGTAGATGAGCTTTGCCATTCTCAGACCGCCAGAGAGCGTTGCACGTCGAGCTTTCGGAGTACACCATTGAAAACCGAGTTTCGTAATTTATTTTTATTTCAATCGAAATGTGCAGGGGTATAAAATCGACTACGGGACAGAGAGAGAGAGAGAGAGAGATTTTGCGGTATTCATACTTCGAGGCTTTGCACCCGGGGACAGACAGGAGGAAACTCTTTCTGTTACGTAGATATGAGCCATTCCATGTAAACCGACAGCAGTCTCGGAACTGACCAATTTTTATTTCTCTCATTATTTTCATATTACGCGATTCGTCATTTTTTTTTTTTTAGAATTCTTTCTCACATTTGTTCTAGTTTTTTAAATTGTTGTGCAAATACGTGAGTAATTGAAAAAAATCCATGAAAAACAATGATATCATGAAAAAGAACCTCCTCAATTTTTTTTTGTTTTGTAATAAACATTATTAAACTCAATGAATTGTTAAATAGTCGTTGATCACTTTAATTCGGTTTAAGATACGAAAAATCGAGTTTTCGACGAAATTCATCGAAAAAATGTCCATTGAAAAATTGGACATTTTCAATCTTGACGATTAACGATCAAGATAAACATTTTTCTGCGCCTTTTAAGGAGGGAAATGGGGTTGACGGTTCAAAAAATCGATTTTTTTTTAATTTCATAAATTGTTAGTAAAACTATTGAAAAATATGTTCCCAAAATTTTAAATGAAAATTCCGACTCGTTCTATTGTTATAAGTCATTAACATGAGTAGCTCCTTCAGGCCCCGAGCGCGCTATTTTTTCAAACGCGTTTTTCTGAAAACGACTTTTTTTTAACTTGCGTACACGCTAGTTTGAAAAGTTTTCAACCAATCGTTTTGAAAATTGGCAGTTACTTTCTTCATAGTATTGCGCTCTATGTGAACCTAAAATCGGAATATTATCATTATTTGAAATAATTTTTTTTTTGCAAATAAAGTTGTAAAAAATGGCAAAAAATCATGCTTTTTTGTTTTGACCCCTGTAAATTCAATTTTCAATTTTCTTGATAGCATTTAGGTTCATATAGAAGAGAGACATATAATAAAAGTAAATTTCAACCTCGTTTGATTTCAGATGAAAATTGCGGCTTCCAGAATGTACGCAAAATGCTGAGTCTGATTGTGACATGCAATATGGGGTCGCTAATATCTTCGGTGTTTTTCAAGGAAATTCTTCAAAAGTGTTATAGTATATACTTGAGGTAGTAGTCTGGTAACTTAAGCCGATTTTCATGTCTTTTTTGGAGGGCGTTTTTTTGTAGGAAAATAAAAATGAATCGTTTTGGATATTTAGGATGTTTTTATTTACATATTAAAGATACAAAAAAAAAACTTCTTTTAAAAATGCAATAGTTTATTATCATTATTATTATTGATCGTAGTTGGTACCTCGAAAAAAAACGCGCGTGGGTGGCCCCGGTGATTTTGGCTCTTGATGTTATCTGAAATAAAAAACTCTTGATAATTCTTAATCTACAGATATGTCATTCTGGTCGGAACTACTGAAGTTAAATTTCATGGATAAATAACAAAATGGCGGACTTTTGAAACAAAAACTTTTTTTTACGAACTTTGGACTTTGGAAAAAAAAGTTTTTTTTTCCAAAGTCCGCCATTTTGTTATTTATCCATGAAATTTAACTTCAGTAGTTCCGACCAGAATGACATGTCTATCTATAGATTAAGAATTATCAAGAATTTTTGATTTCAGATAACATCAAGAGCCAAAATCACCGGGGCCACCCACGCGCTTTTTTTTCGAAGTGCCAACTTCGATCAATAATAGTAATAATAAACCATTAAATTTTGTCAACAAAATTTTTTTTTGTATCTTCAATATGTAAATAAAAACATCCTAAAAATCCAAAACGATTCATTTTTATTTTCGTACAAAAAAAACGCCCTCCTAAAAAGACATGAAAATCGGCTTAAGTTACAAGACTTCTACCTTAAATATATGTATAAAATATTCTCAAAGTTTCATTAAATTATATTCATTTTTTATACTATAAAAAAATGCATGAAAATCATTGAGAAAACGCTGTCCTAACCCTATTACCCCCCTCAATAGAATAATTCTTTTCATTTTCCATCTACAAGTTCTTGATTGCTCGACGACTAACGTAACGCTTGTATTTTTATAAAATCTCTAATTACCAATTTAATTGAATTATCAACGAGAGCACCATTATGAATTTTGCTGTGGAATTGTGATAAAAATTTCGTTACCTATCGTCGAAACGGTCGACAAGAGCCAAAAAAATAATATCGGATTGCCAGAGTTGTCAGAGAATCGCCCCATGGACGTTCACCAAACTCGAGTGGGTACTCAAACGATGGTTAAATCCAAAGTCTATAAATACAGTTGGTTCCCGAGACCCAAAGAGAGTCTTGCGAAATATATAGATATGTAAAGGGTTGAGAGATGAGGAAAAAGAGATGTGGGAGTGAATGTAGAACTGATCGTGAAGTGGGATGAGTAAGGAAAGAGGTACAGGGAAGTGTAGGACCGTGATGAAGAGAGAAAGAGAGAGAACGGAGTGTGTCTGTGTGTCTGCTAGTCGAAGAACCGCAGTGCGGTTTACACGCTCCCTGAAAGTAGGATCCAATGTGCCTCTGAGAGGGCGGAGTCCTCTCGAATCTCTCATTTATCTATATATATATATATATATCAAACCCTCCCTCTTGTGGATGTCAATGAGAGGAAGAGAGACGTAGAGTCAGAGAGAGAGAAAGAGAGAGAACTAACAGAGGACACATGGCATCGGTACAAAGACCGAAATGCAAATACGTATTCTGTGTGCTTAGGAAGCTGTAGCGTCACCAGTGAAACTCATGCATAGAGATTGTACGTTGTCCGTGTAAAATCGACCCTTTCTACTGTCGACCATCACCCCCTTTAGTCCCCGTTCCCACCCCTAACCCTCAATACCATCACGTTATTCGGCCTCTCGTACAACCTCGAGCATCAGCACACAGTTCTCACAACACCGCAAGCTCCACCAATACTCTTTCTCTTCCCCGGTACAACCCCCTTTCCGTACGTATAAACAGCGATAAAACTAAAGTCCTCATTCCCCTGCCAAACACGACCAATGCCCCAATCGATCTCTTTTTGAGGCCCTTTACAATTTCATTTGAAAGCTCGAATCGAAATTACTCGCGTGGTCTATGAAACAACATAGAAACTACCCTTGTTCATACACTTTGAACTTTTTCCAACGAGGCCCAGGTGGAAAAATGTAGAAGCTTTAAAAGTTCGCGGATTTTTCTTTATAACCTCCCGAAGGGTTCAATGACTTTGCCGATGAAAGAAATATTTCGTCAATTAACTTTGGGGCATTGACGTTAATCGGGAAGGGAAAACTGTTCGATTGTGGATATGCGCAAAAGGTAATTTTCATATTTGCGGTCGACCGATGCTTCGTCGACCGAACTCTGAACGGGGAATATATATTTTTAAAAAGCTTTTCGCTCGTACATCCCAGGTATATAATACCGGATGCTGCTTGAATTCCATTCAGGGGCCCACTCTCTCGAGCAAAAGTTTCACGGGCGTTGACGTTCAATTACGTTTTAAAGTTTGTAAAGCGAGAGATTTTGCGGTGTAACATACAAACACACCGGGAAACGTTGCTATACCGTGGCGCGTGTCTTTTATACGCTCGTATCTCGTTCACGCATCTCCCCTCGAAGTGCTTCGCCGTATCAGAGAGCGGTTCGGGCGGCGTTAGAAGGGCTCTGATATAACATAGAGCTACACATTGTGTGCAACATCAGGCTCGTTTTATCTTTCTCTCTCTCTCTCTCTCTATCTGTACAACACGTTATACAGAGAGACCCCTCCATCCCTGGCACACCGTGTGTTTCTTGTCTGTCACGAGCATCTGCTCTCACTAGTCCACCCCGAGTCAGGTGAACCAGGTTTATGTACCGTGAAACAGCCCCACCCCCGTCCCGATGGTTCTATGCGGTCGGCGCCACAAATTTTGTTTCTTTTTTTTCTTTATTTATTTTTTGTTCATTTCATTCTACTTTTTTCCACTGAAACGACCAACCTATTTTATCCCTCTGAAGTCACATCACCCGAGCCTTCGGTTAATTACACTTCACAACAATTCCAGAGCAGCTTTTATTTTATCGAAAAAACCTCCACACACACACCCCGTTATCCGCTGTATTCGTTGATTTTATTTTTATTTTTTTCATCTTTTTTCACTTCGTCATAGAACGAGCTTTGTGATCGCGACGAAAATAATGTTTCTAATGGGAATTGGGGACAACGTAATGGAAAATGTCGCGGGGATGAGAATGACATTTAACAAAATGTCCAGATGGACATTTGGGATATTTGAGTGGTAATGTTAAATGGTTTATTTTTAATGGTTTCAACAAGTACATTTAAAATCGAGGAATCTTCAGAGAAAATTCGTGGACATTTAATGTAGTAGTCTGGTAACTTAAGCCGATTTTCATGTCTTTTTGGAGGGCGTTTTTTTGGAGGAAAATAAAAATGAATCGTTTTGAATATTTAGGATGTTTTTATTTACATATTAAAGATATAAAAAAAAAGGTTTTTGAAAAAATATTATTATTATTATTGATCGAAGTTGGCACCTCGAAAAAAAAGCTCGTGAGTGGCCCCGGTGATTTTGGCTCTTGATGTTATCTGAAATGAAAAATTCCTGATAATTCTTAATCTATAGACATGTCATTCTGGTCTGAACTATTGAAGTTAAATTTCATGGATAAATAACAAAATGGCGGACTTTGGAAAAAAAAGTTTTTTTTCTCCAAAGTCCGCCATTTTGTTATTTATCCATGAAATTTAACTTCAGTAGTTCCGACCAGAATGACATGTCTGTAGATTGTGCGCTTTTTTTTCAAGGTACCAACTTCGATCAATAATCATAATAATAAACTATTAAATTTTTTCAAACAAATTTTTTTTTGTATCTTCAATATGTAAATAAAAACATCCTAAATATCCAAAACGATTCATTTTTATTTTCCTACAAAAAAACGCCCTCCAAAAAAGACATGAAAATCGGCCCAAGTTACCAGACTACTACCTTAAGTGGCGAAATAGGGTTAGACGGTTCAAAAAATCGATTTTTTTTAAATTTCATAAATTGTTAGTAAAACTATTGAAAAATGTGTTCCCAAAATTTTAAATAAAAATTCCGACTCGTTCTATTGTTATAAGCCTTTAAGGGGGGAAATAGGGTTAGGACAGCGTTTTCTCAAAGATTTTCACGAATTTTTTTATAGAATAAAAAATGAATGTAATTTATTGAAATTTTGAGAATACTTTATACATATATTTAAGTATATACTCTAAAATATTAGCGACCCCATATTGCTTGTTTTTCTTGGTACTATTTTTTCAAACGCGTTTTTCTGAAAACGACTTTTTTTTCAACTTGCGTACACGCTAGTTTGAAAAGTTTTCAACCAATCGTTCTGAAAATTGGCAGTTACTTTCGTCATTGTATTGCGCTCTATATGAACCTAAAATCGGAATATTATCATCATTTAAAATAATTTTTTTTTTGCAAATAATGTTGTAAAAAATGGCAAAAAATCATGCTTTTTTGTTTTGACCCGTGTAAAAAATTTAATCTTCTTTTTTTTTTGATAGCATTCAGGTTCATATAGAAGAGAGACATATAATAAAGGTAAATTCCAACCTCGTTTGATTTCAGATGAAAATTGCGGCTTCCAGAATGTACGCAAAATGCTGAGTCTGATTGTGACCTGCAATATGGGCTAATATTTTCGGTGTTTTTCAAGGAAACTCCTGAAAAATTTTATAGTATATACTTAAATATATGTATAAAATATTCTCAAAGTTTCAATAAATTATATTAATTTTTTATACTATAAAAAAATTCATGAAAATCATTGAGAAAACGCTGTCCTAACCCTATTTCCTCCCTTAATAGACAATAATTGATAAGAAATTTTGAAATAAAATGTGCGAATTGAAACTTACAAATATTGTTCTCTCATTATTTTCGCCTATGAACCAAGTTTTTCGTTGTTGAGGAAGTGAAAATTGAGAAAAGTCTCCCAGTTCATAGAGGAAAATTTGTGACGGTAGGAAAATTCAGAGTAAGCAATATGCAAGTTTCTAATTTACGTGATTTATTTCATTTAATATATGTTTTCTATTTTTAATTCGATACGTATGAATTATTGAAATATCAAAACCGTCGTCGATTCCCACTGGGCTCACACTCGTTAATCTAATTTTATGTCACTCTGACGCGCGAAGAAAAATAAAATATCGTCGTTATACAGAGCAATGTGGGTTTATACAGAGTGTCTCAAAACTAGCACGTCAAAGTGACACGGGGGTTAGATTGGCTCGGGACTTATAAAAAAAAAAAAAAACAAATATGACCTCAGTAGAAGTCTCATGGTTTTCGAGAAAAATCGTGTGTTGTGATGTTTCAGAAAACTCTACTTTGTACTTGTTATTCAGCTACCGTCGCTATGAAAGTCCAAAGGCGTAAGGAAATCAAACGTCAAATTAACACCGAATCCTAAAGTGGTCGGAAACACAAATGAAAACAGCGAGATAACAATAATAGGGATTTTTCCGAAAATCAACAAAAATCAACAAATTTCTGACCACTTTAGGATTTCATGTGAATTTGGACTTTGATTTGCTTACGATTTCGAACTTTCATAGCGATGGTCAGTCTCAAACTCCAATATAGAAATCCAACGGAGATTTCAATCGAAAATTCTAAGAATAATAATAAGTGCTCCATGGTATATCACAAACATTCAATATCCACAAAGACCTCGCGATGAACACTGTGAAGGAAGAAATACAGCGATTTAGTGCCTCCTACTTAAGAAAACTCGAACAACACCACAACGAGCTAGTGTCAGACTTACTAGACCGGAAGACAATTAAGGGTGGAAATAGGGTTAGACGGTTCAAAAAATCGATTTTTCTTTTATTTCATAAATTATTAGTAAAACTATTGAAAAATATGTTCCCAAAATGTTAAATGAAAATTCCGACTCGTTCTATTGTTATAAGCCATTAAAGTGAGTAGCTCTCCTTCAGGCCCCGAGCGCGCCACGTGTTTCCAACGCGTTTTTCTGAAAACGACTTTTTTGAACTTGCGTACACGCTAGTTTGAAAAGTTTTCAACCAATCGTTTTGAAAGTTGGCCGTTACTTTCTTCATAGTATTGCGCTCTATATGAACCTAAAATCGGAATATTATCATTGTAATAATTATTTTTTTTGCAAATAAAGTTGTAAAAAATGGCAAAAAATCATGCTTTTTTTGTTTTGACCCCTGTAAAAAATTCAATTTTCCATTTTTTTGATAGCATTTAGGTTCATATAGAAGAGAGACATATAATAAAAGTAAATTCCAACCTCGTTTGATTTCAGATGAAAATTGCGGGTTCCAGAATGTACGCAAAATGCTGAGTCTGATTGTGACCTGCAATATGGGGTCGCTCATATCCCCGGTGTTTTTCAAGAAAATTCTTCAAAAATTTTATAGTATATACTTAAAGATATGTATAAAATATTCTCAAAGCTTCAATAGATTATATTCATTTTTTATACTATAAAAAAATGCATGAAAATCATTGAGAAAACGCTGTCCTAACCCTATTTCCCCACTTAAAAAAAGATTTGAAAAATTTTAACCAACAGATGTTATGTGAACGTTTTCGCTAAACTCAGTTTAGCACTAGTGAAAAAACAGAGAATTGAGTGCCGGTGAACGCTCATTCTGAATGTCGACATCTAGCAGCCCACAAAATTATTTATTGTTATTCTATTGTTATAATTTGAACATGAAGTGAGAGAAAAAAAAACAGCGATGGTAACGCTTTTCCGAAAAATGAAAGAAGACGATTCTCGAAAACCATTAAACTTTTACTGAGGTCATATTTATTTATTTTTATAGGTCCGGAGCCAATCTAAACCACGTGTCAGTCTGACGTGCTAGTTTTTGGGACGTCCTGTATATATCGAGAAATTAAATGTGTCCTATCTGTATCCTGTGGGAGAACTGGGAAAAGGTATATACCGATGGACATACGGACAGCGAAAGCTCACGGTTTACGTACAGTTACGAGGAGGGATATGACAGGGCTTGTGACGGGTTTCAATATTTCGCGATGCTCCTAACTGTTGTGTACGCTTACGTGCATATGTGTGCACCCTTTAAACCCCATCTGGTCGCATCATCTCTCGTGTATATAGAGCCACAAACGGGCTGTATAGCTCTGGATGACAGTGATTCGGTTTGCGGTCACTGTTTGAATGAATTTGTGGATTTGTACGCGGGACCGTACTGTCGTCTCGTATAATTACACGTTTAATTGCTTATATAGCGTTGAATGAGAGTGAGAGAGAGAGAGAGAGAGAGAGAGCGAGAGAGAAGGAGCGGGATGGTAAATGGACGTAAGCGCGTTGACGTTCGCACTGTATCAGTGGATATGTACAATAACGCTCAGACATCAGCATCAGGTCCGCGTTTCCATTTCCGAAACATTTCATTTAAATCGAATTCGCGCTATCGTTATTTTTTTTCCCCTGTTTATACGCTTTTTTTCCAAAGTAATATTTATTTATTTACGAAAATAAACTAGCCAATTCGTCGTGTTCACATTCACTCGAATTTTATTTAAAATAACACATACAACGAGAACGCGCGAGAGATATATTTGTTTATTCGTGAAAATTCAAACGATTGACGAAAATTCGTGTGATGTCCGTTCGTTATTTTCGTAAAAGAGGGTAGCAATGCAGAAAAATATTATCGAGCAAAAATTATAATGACACAAAGTCTCGTCGACTCTTTGGTCAGAGTGTTTTTTTGTTTTTTTTCAATCGCTGCGAGATGAAAGTTAAGTAACGTGATAATAGACTAAAAAAACGGTAAATATAGAGCAAAGGGGACCCACTTCCGATTGACTTGCCTTTAATATATGTTGTCTAGGGACCCTTTCTGAACAACTTTTTCCTCTGACACAATTGGGGGTCGTTATTTATTAAAAAGTTATTAACAAATAAATTTAATAATTCATATAGCTATTTTCCTTATAGCAGCCAGTCCCAATCATCTTGTCCTTCACATGTGTTGTTAAGAATACCCCCATGAGTAACATACCAAACGTTTTATCCGTCCTCGTTGTTTGTTAAAAAGTTATTAACAAAAGAAAATTCATAAATAGAATATGAAATACTTGCATGGTGGCCAGTACACGTATGACCGGAGGGGCTGCAGCCCCCCTGCCCCCACCGCATACCAGCCCATAGACAAACCATAGACAAACCAAAAACAACCCAAAACAACCCCAGTAACCTAAAGAAACAAACAGACAAACCCAACAAACAAACAAACCCAAAACAAACCCGAAACCCAAACGAACAAACCCAACAAACAAATCCAAAACAAACCCAAACCAAAAAACCCAAACCCAATAAACAAATCCAAAACAAACAAAAAACCCAAACCCAATGAACAAACAAATCAAAAACAAAAAACCCAAACAACCTAAACAACCCAACTAAACAACCCAACCCAACAAACAAGTCAACCAAGCAACCCAACCAAATAACCCAACCAAACAACCCAACCATCCAAACAAACAAACAAACCGAAAACACCTAGCCCCACCCCTCTCATGCGTGTGCTATTCTCCATACACTAGAACAAGTAGTTCATGTTTGATTTATGAAACTTTTTTTGTTAATAACTTTTTAACAAACAATGAGCGACGGATAAAACTTTTTGTATGCTACTCAGGGGCGTATTCGTAACAACAAATGTGAAGGACAAGATGATTAGGACTGGCTGGTATAAGGAAAATAGCTATAAGAATTATTAACTTTATTTGTTAATAACTTTTTAATAAATAACGACCCCCAATTGTGTCAGAGGAAAAAGTTGTTCAGGAAGGGTCCCTACACAACATATATTAAAGGCAAGTCAATCGGAAGTGGGTCCCCTTTGCTCCATATTTACCGCTTTATTTTTCATACTATTTTTTTTCTTGCGAAATAAAAATAATTCAACACGTTACTTCCAACGATCGTGATCGCGTCTTAAGTATGAAAAATATCCTTTGCATTGAATTTATTGGCGTTTATTTTTTTCGGTTTAATATTATCCTCTACTTGTCTTTATTTTGTCTACGTTAATTAAAGTGAGTCGTGGCAGTTTTTAAATTGTCGAAAAATTTGTGAAACCAAAAAAACATTGTAAAAAAATGTTTACCAACAAATGTAAATTAATTGATATCTCTTAGTCGTGCGAAAAACAATAATGAGTAGCAATCCCTCTCTCCCCTTCTCTCTCGTGATAAGAGCTAGCAAATACAGTCGACAGGTTGAATGTATTAATGCTATTTATTTCCATTTACTATTATCCTTTACTTGTTTTATTTTGTCTACTTTCACGTTAATTAAAGTAAGCCGTGGCATGTTTTAAATTGTCGAAAAATTTGTGAAACCAAAAAAAAACATTGTAAAAAAATGTTTATCAACAAATGTAAATTAATTGATTTCGCTCAGTCGTGCGAAAAACAATAATGACTAGCAATCTCTCTCTCTCTCTCTTTCTCCCCATCTCTCTCGTGATAAGAGCTAGCAAATACAGTCGACAGGTTGATATACAAGTTTCATTTCAACAGCGCACCAATTACACAGTTCCATGTTGAGGTTAACCATCCAAACCCCACGCGTGTGATATACATATATATAAACAAATATATAGAAACATAATTGTTTGTCGGTTTCGCTGCGTCGAAACGAAAGTCTGATAGACCAACGAACGAGTCTGCCGTTATATATATATGACTACGTTGGCTTTACCGTGTGTACCGGACTCGTCGAACGATAATACCCTGGGAGTTCATAGTTGACGTAGGAGTGGTTAGAAGAACGGTGCGAGAGAAACTCCAACCCCCCTATACACAGGAATTTCTCTTGTCGCGTATATATATGTATCATAGAAGTACCCTAGCGGAGTAAGGTTGATTGTAAACGGAGAAAGAGCTTGGGTAGTTTGTAGCGAGACGAAGAGAGTGCACCACCAGCCGAGACCAACGTCGTCGTCGTCCTCGTCGTCTCGTTCCATCCTTCGTCCGTTCTATACACGACCATATTTCCCATGTACCTATTACAACCTACCCCTCCAACGCTACTACCACAACTAACTGATGCTGGTATTGCATGCTCTCCCTTTCTCTCTCTCTCTCTCTCTCTCTCTCTGTCTCTCTCATCTACCCCGTCGACTAATGAGACCGGCGCGGTTACATCAGAGGCTGGGGGACAAATTGAAACGTACGACGAGAGGCCCTGGAGGGGTTGGTAGCCGCAGAACAAGGAGGGCGACCTCCTAATGCGTGACACCGCCACCGCCACCCTATTCAATGTTCTCCAGGTTCCCATATATGTATTTGTTCTCGCTCACACGCAAACGCACACACTCGCGCACAGAATCAGAGAGACCACATCCGACGACGACCGACGTTAGCATCGCCCTTTCTTCTCTGTTCTGTTCTCTGTGAGTTTTCTCCATTCTGATGATACAGTGGGCGCGTTCAACCCTTGTAACGAGATTTTTAATGGAACACGACAACAAGAGCTCACGCGCGGAAAGATCGTATATCCTACCGCGCGTTGTTGTTTTTCTTTGTTTTCTTCGTCTATTTTAACGCCACGATTCCCAAGGGTTGTGTGTTCGTATAGTGTGGAGCAGAGACAAATTTTTAGGTGAGTTAAGGGATACTGTACCTCACGCTTTGATCGCCCCACGGACTTAAGGGGGGAAATAGGGTTAGACGGTTCAAAAAATCGATTTTTTTTTAATTTCATAAACTGTTAGTAAAACGGTAGCACGTCTAAACATCACGTTGCAATAACTTTACTGATAATAACATCGCAGGCGAAAACTACACAGCACATATTTACATATCCGTTTTAGTGGGTTTTGTTGGGTTTGTTGGGTTTTGTTGGGTTTTGTTGGGTTAGTTGGGTTTTGTTGGGGTTTTGTTGGGGGTTTGTTGGGTTTTGTTGGTTTTGTTGGGTACCAACAAAACCCAATAAAACTCAACAAAACCCATTAAACCGCATGTGTAAATATGTGCTGTGTAGTTTTCGCCTGCGATGTTATTATCAGTAAAGTAATTGCAACGTGATGTTTAGACATGAAACCTAGTAAAACTATTGAAAAATATGTTCCCAAAATTTTTAATGAAAATTCCGACTCGTTCTATTGTTATAAGCCATTAAGGGGGGAAATAGGGTTAGGACAGCGTTTTCTCAATAATTTCCATGAATTTTTTTATAGTATAAAAAATGAATATAATTTATTGAAACTTCGAGAATATTTTATACATATAGTTAAGTATATACTATAAAATTGTTATACATATATTCAAGTATATACTATAAAATATTAGCGACCCTATATTGCTTGTTTTTCTTAGTACTATTTTTTCAAACGCGTTTTTCTGAAAACGACTTTTTCTGAACTTGCGTACACGCTAGTTTGAAAAGTTTTCGACCGATCGTTTTAAAAATTGGCAGTTACTTTCTTCATAGTATTGCGCTCTATATGAACCGGAATATGATAAAATCGGAATATTATCGATATTTAAAATAATTTTTTTTTGCAAATAAAGTTGTAAAAAATGGCAAAAAATCATGCTTTAGTTTTGACCCCTGTAAGAAAATTCAATTTTCTATTTTTTTGCTAGCATTTAGGTTCATATAGAAGAGAGACGTATAATAAAAGTAAATTCCAACCTCGTTTGATTTCAGTCAAAAATTGCGGCTTCCAGAATGTACGCAAAATGCTGAGTCTGATTGTGACCTGCAATATGGGGTCGCTAATATCCCCGGTGTTTTTCAAGAAAATTCTTCAAAAATTTTATAGTATATACTTAAATATATGTATAAAATATTCTCAAAGTTTCAATAAATTATATTCATTTTTTATACTATAAAAAAGAAATTCATGAAAATTATTGAGAAAACGGTGTCCTAACCCTATTTCCCTCCTTAAGGCCTTACATACGTCGAGAATTTTCCAAAAATCGATTTTTATTCCTTATAGTCTAAGGCGTATTTCTGTGTAAGCTGATTGTAAGAATTCCCCATAGTTCAAAAGTTATTGTAGATAATGTGACTGCCCGACGAAACACGCTCGAATCAACGCTACCAAAGCAACAAAAGAGGTCAGAACAATTCGTCGATTAGAAAAAAATAAACAACAACAATTTTTTACTGACAAGGAAGGCGTACAATATGAAGCTGGAATGGGAGATTAGACGTAAGTTAACTAAATAAATTTAAAAAATTCATAAAGTTCTTGCTCCAGCCGCGCGCGACTTCGAGCGAAACGCGCTTGAAACTTTAAACGCGTTTTTCTCAAAACTACTTTTTCTGACACGGTCGGCATGATAACTCGTACGGTTTTTAATATTTTTTGATGATTTTTTTTTTCAATATTCGGAATTGTTTTTTCTATAGTCTGTCGAGCCGGATTTTTTAAATTATAATTAGAAAATTTTATAAAAACAATTAAAGTGTGACTTTTTTGACACAAACTTAACATTTTTTTTTAAATTACCGTAAATTGTTTAATTTTTCGAATTTCAAAAATCCGGCTCGACAGACTATAACTACTACCTTATTTTACAAGAATTTTTTTACATTTTGCAGATCCGTCAACATTTGAGGAAGAAATACTGCCGACCGTGGAGCAACTTTTCTTTTACAGTGCTTCAAAAAATGTGATTTTTCATGTTGTAATTTTTGAAAAAAAAAATTGAAATAAATTTTTTTACAAACTTCACACAGTAATAAACAATGTGTAAGAATTTTTTTTATCAATTTCTATTTGAATTTCAATTTCAAACAGTTTTTCTTTTGGTACGTTTTCGGTACCGCTGGACGTATGTAAGGCCTTAACAATCTTCCGTGTCCGAGGGTTGTTTTTCCTTGTCGAATATCAGCGATTGAAGAGTTTATAAATGCTTACCTTCTGATATTGACATTCGTGTTGTGACGATCGAAATTTCATTCTATTCGCATTCGAGGATAACACATCGTTTGGGTTTTAAACGAAGCTATCAACTAACCACGAGATTCCCTTGTAGGGTTCAATTTCAGATTACTATTTTTTTTCCTCATCGTTTTATATTCCCCACTGTCCTTACCCTCCGTAAACCAGACGATTGCGTTCCCGTTTCTTTATCCTTTATTTTTGTATTTTCCGCGTTAGTCGCGTCGAACATTTTCTTCTTCAGTTTCTTTTTCGTCCTCGCAATTAGTGCCGATCCGGCCGCACGATGCCACGGATGCTCTTTATTGCTCTCCCTGGCTTCTACGCCGGACCTTTGCTCCTCGACACTGCTTCAATCCGACATCCCCGGCCGTGATCCAGGACACCCAGTAATTTTCAGTCTCCGACTACTATACGCTGTATACACATCGGTGAGCCCTCTATATATCTTCTCTAACCCCAAAGTCTCGAATCGAGTTTCGCAAACAGTCTCTTTGCCGTGTCCTTTTTCTCTATCTATCTCTCTCTCTCTCTATTTCACCCTCTCCAACTTCTTTTTGTTCTCTATCTCGTCCGCAGTATCGAATCCTGAACCTTTCCAATTTTCTCCAGCCTCCTCTATCTCGCTGTTGAACTCGACGCTTGACTTTCTCTCTCTCCAGCAATCGCACGAACCTCTGACTCGCGAATCACCTCCCCACACGAACCTTTAAGCACTCCGTGCGACGTTCAGAGACACTCACCGAATTGGTTTCCTTCTCTCATTTCCCCATCTTTCCCTTCTCACCTACCCCGACACTCGCACCCGATTTCATTGAGTTAACAGACAGACAAGATCGCCGGTAGGAGCTTGGCGAGCATTAATTAACCGCGAGTATATCTCTTCACATCCCTTATATACACTAGGGTGGTTCTTAATTTGGTGATGTTGGAAATTCTTTGGTATTGTTCCTTGAAAGTAATCAACATATGCAGAAAAAAAATTGGGCGCAAGCGGAATTTTGTCCAATAATTCTAACCCACCCCACCGAGCTGTCGAATTTTTATATGAAAAAATGCATGCATTTAAAATTTTGTTAAGAAAATTGTTTATTATTTCAAAACTATTCACGATAAGAAAATTTTATATTTTTTTTTATAGGAAATTTAATGCTCTATAAAAAAGGTATCTTGTAAAATTCTTGTGAATCTAATATTTATCACGTTATTAGCAAAAAACTGTCATCATTTATTCCAAAAGTCCATCATTATGGCCAAAACAGGAGTTTTACGTCGAAAAACTGCAATGTATTCTTCATATGCAATTAGAAATATGAAGAGATACGTAATGCACTCAATAACAGTATGTGAACGATATTTAAATTTTCAATTTCATCAATTTTATTATCATTCATGATAAATTTTTCTTCTTTGATCGATAAGGACATTGATTTCTTTATCAGTTCCAAATCGATGGCTTTTTTCGAAAGATTTGAAATCAGCTCCTCATTTTTTGATATTGATGTGAGCGAGTGGATTTCTAATGAAAATTATTTACAAGGCTTAAAAATAGTTAAATGAATTAAAGTGGTTAACGATGTTGCAAGAAGAGGAGTGAAACTTATTACAGAGTACAATGATCGTCTCACTTATGACGAAGATCAGAAACAATTCATTGTACAAATAATTGAAGAATATAAAAAAAAAAATCCTGATATTAACAAAGCAACTTTGCTCCAACCGATGTAATTCATTATAGTAAGTTGATTTTTAAAATACATGACATCATTCATTATAATTCACAGTAAAATTGATAAAATTGAAAATTTGAATATTGTTTACATTTCATTGTTGTGTGCGCTACGTATTTCTTCATAATCTTATATACATACGAAAAATAAATTGCAGCTATTCGCCGTCAAACTCCTGTTTAGATCATAACGATCGACTTTTGGAATAAATGATGACAGTTTTTTGCTAATTACGTGATAAATATTAGATTCCCGAGAATTTCACAAGATACCTTTTTTGTAGAGCATTACATTTCCTACAAAAGCGTTATATAAAATCCTTTTATCATGAATATTTTTGAAATAATAAACAATTTTCTTAACAAAATTTTGAATGCATGCATTTTTTCATATAAAAGTTCGACAGCTCGTTGGGGTGGGTTAGAATTATTGGACAAAGTTCCGCTTGCGCCCAATTTTTTTTCAAGATATGTTGATTACTTTTGAGGAACAATACCAAAGAATTTCCAACATCACCAAATTAAGGACCACCCTAATATACACCGTCACGTGTGTGTGTGTGTGTGTGTGTTAACCCTCACCTTTTCAGGATCATCGTATATATACATATGTCTCGTGGCCTCTCGGGCAACCGCTATCTCCGAGGAGCAAGCCAGGGCAAAATCCTTGACGCGTTTCCATCGTGTCAAAAGTTCTCTCCCTTACCCAAAGTGCTACCATCCCCTTATATATTGCTCGGGAAGCTCGCGACCCTTTCGTACATGAACGGTCGTGCAAATACTCTTGCAAAACTTCTGCCACTATCGTAAAACCTATATGTATGTGTGGGTGTGTGTATAAGGCCAGTCTTCGGTCGGTTACCCTCTCCGAAGTCTCGGGGTGTCCCGCCCGCTCACACAGCATATCCGGTAATTGATTCGGGTGGTGAGAGAGCAGAATCCGCGTATAGTTTGAAAGTTCACGCTGTTACACGCGGTTATACGAAAGTATGCCGGGAAGAGGGAAACTGAAAGATAGCGACGGAACGAGAAGAGTTATAAAGACGGTGGGAAGGGCCGAAGACCGGCGGGGGTTGAAAGAGGAGAAAACGTGGAATAAGACGACGTGAGGTTAGAGTCCCGGGGTGAAGTGGGAATAGAAAAAAAAAGCACATGTGTATGTGTAAAAGATAGCGGAGCACGAATGTCGTGGAAGGGAAGTGGGATCCCAACCGAGTCCAGCATGCAAAATGCTGCGTCGACGTTATCATGCACCGGGAGATAAAGGGGCTGACGTGGTCGAGACGAAGTCTTCCCATTTTTCACCATACTTTGCTGAGTTTTACTTGGCACAGCCCGCCACGTTGCGAACAGAAAGAGAACGAGCGAGCCAGCCCAGCAGAAACGTCTCGTGACACAACCAACTCCCCTGGTCTCTCCTTCTCTCTTTCCCTTGTCCATTGCCAGCGGGCTTTTCAACCTATCTCACTTCAACCCTCTTCCTCTCCTTCTCTCTCTCGCGCGCTCATTGTTCACGTTTTCCACATTGTCCCGCAATGCGCAGCGGGAACGCCATCTTAACGAAGATTTAGACGCTCTCCTACCCCCTTACATTATGTTGCGTGACCAGAATTTATTTGCCTCCTGGTGCCCGTATTTTCCTCTTGCTACTATATACGCCCCTTGCCTCACCGTCCCGCTTCTCCTACCGCTGTTACTGCCTCTATTTGCCGGTGTTTCGCGTCTATATAAACCATGGGAAAAAGGGATGATGCTCGGCCCCACAGACTCCATGAGACTCTTCGGTATACATGGTCTGCCGTCACTGTGGCATTCTTCTACGCGAGAGCGCGCTTTCGACGTCGCAACCGCCACAAATGCGCGCGCCCTCTCTCTCTCAGAATGTCAGAAGAAACAAGATCCTCCGTAAGAGATTGCACAATGTTATCGCCTCGGGACCAAAGCCCTCCGGACTGGATCAGGCAATCTTTTCCACATTGAAACTATTTCCTGTTTTCTTGATATTTTTATGTCCTCCTTTTTTTTTGTTCAACTCTCGCGGCGATATTACATCGCAAAGAATGAGGAGAAAGTTGCAATGCATAAAAAAACGATGGCGTCCAAAGTTCAAACTCCAAAAAAGCTCGGACTAAGTTGAGTGTCAAGTTGCTGAAGCGCGGGAAAACCGGATGATAATTCAAACTTTCACACGCTGCTTTCTCATCATTTTTCTCGCATTCACAAACGCTTTCTCCCAAAAAGGAAAGCCAACGAAAGCCCTCGTGAAAGAGGCTGTATAAATGTAAAAAAACAAAATTAGAAATTCACAACGAAGCAAGTTTCAATTTGCACGCATACATATTTTTTTCTCATCATCATCGTCATCATCATCATCCTCGAACGCGAGCATCTTGAGCGTCATTTTTCAACGTGTCCTCACATTTCTCGACCTCATTACATCGCGCGAAAGAGCTTCGGCACGAGGAGCTCGAAAAGAAAGAAAGAAGAGGAGAGAAGAAAAAAAACACGTCGATAGCGGTTTTGCGACTGGTGGGAATCGATCGTGCGGAAAAAAAAATAGAAAAGCAGACCGAGAGATGATGCTGCCTGCTGCGACTAGGGTTTAATGGCTTTGCCGTTACACTTAAGGGGGGAAATAGGGTTAGACGGTTCAAAAAATCGATTGTTTTTTTATTTCATAAATTGTTAGTAAAACTATTGAAAAATATGTTCCCAAAATTTTAAATGAAAATTCCGACTCGTTCTATTACTATAAGCCATTAAAGTGAGTAGCTCTCCTTTAGGCCCCGAGCGCGCCATGTGTTTCAAACGCGTTTTTCTGAAAACGACATTTTTTTAACTTGCGTACACGCTAGTTTGAAAAGTTTTCAACCAATCGTTTTGAAAATTGGCAGTTACTTTCTTCATAGTATTGCGCTCTATATGAACCTAATATCGGAATATTATCATTATTTAAAATAATTTTTTTTTGCAAATAACGTTGTAAAAAATGGCAAAAAATCATGCTTTTTTGTTTTGACCCCTGTAAAAAATTCAATTTTCTATTTTTTTGATAGCATTTAGGTTCATATAGAAGAGAGACATATAATAAAAGTAAATTCCAACCTCGTTTGATTTCAGATGAAAATTGCGGCTTCCAGAATGTACGCAAAATGCTGAGTCTGATTGTGACCTGCAATATGGGGTCGCTAATATCTTCGGTGTTTTTCAAGGAAATTCTTCAAAAATTTTATAGTATATACTTCAATATATGTATAAAATATTCTCAAAGTTACAATAAATTATATTCATTTTTTATACTATAAAAAAATTCATGATAATCATTGAGAAAACGCTGTCATAACCCTATTTCCACCCTTAATGCCGGAATTTTTTCTAGCAGTGTCGTTTTTCCTCACGAGGCACTAATGCGTTCCTAAGAAATTTCCTAAAATTTCTAAAAAAAATATAAGCATCTTTCTCTATGCAACGGCAAAATTGTATTAATGTTTTTCTGGAAACGACTTTTTTTGAACTTGCGTACATGCTAGTTTGAAAAGTTTTCAACCAATCGTTTTGAAAACTGGCAGTTACTTTCTTCATAGTATTGCGCTCTATATGAACCTAAAATCGGAATATTATCGTTATTTGAAATAATTTTTTTTTTGCAAATAAAGTTGTAAAAAATGGCGAAAAATCATGCTTTTTCGTTTTGACCCCTGCGAAAAATTCAATTTTCTATTTTTTTAATAGCATTTAGGTTCATATAGAAGAGAGACATATAATAAAAGTAAATTCCAACCTCGTTTGATTTCAGATGAAAATTGCGGCTTCCAGAATGTACGCAAAATGCTGAGTCTGATTGTGACCTGCAATATGGGGTCGCTAATATCTTCGGTGTTTTTCAAGGAAATTCTTCAAAAATTTTATAGTATATACTTCAATATATGTATAAAATATTCTCAAAGTTACAATAAATTATATTCATTTTTTATACTATAAAAAAATTCATGATAATCATTGAGAAAACGCTGTCATAACCCTATTTCCACCCTTAATGGCTTTGCCGTTACACTTAACTCGGAGTCTCGCGATATATTTACAGCGAGCCGGTATGGATTTTTTGTTTTGACCCCTGTAAAAAATTCAAATTTCTATTTTTTTGATAGCATTTAGGTTCATATAGAAGAGAGACATATAATAAAAGTAAATTCCAACCTCGTTTGATTTCAGATGAAAATTGCAGCTTCCAGAGTGTACGCAAAATGCCGAGTCTGATTGTGACCTGCAATATGGGGTCGCTAATATCTTCGGTGTTTTTCAAGGAAATTCTTCAAAAATTGTATAGTATATACATAAATATATGTATAAAATATTCTCAAAGTTTCAATAAATTATATTCATTATTTATACTATAAAAAAATTCATGAAAATCATTGAGAAAACGCTGCCTTAACCCTATTTCCCCCGGTTAACTCGGAGCCTCGCGATATATTTATAGCGAGCCGTTATGGATTCCGACAGTTTAAATAATGGAGATCGAGTCTGAGGTCGTAGCTCGAAGACGGTGAAGCATGAAAATTTTTCGATGGTTTAAAAAAAATAAAAGAAAGCTCATTCCGGGCTCTCTCTCCATCCCGGCAAGAAAATATGCTCAACCCGATCTTGAGTCCCTGAGGAAGATGATACCAGGGGAGATTCGTGGCGCAGACACGCGTGGCAAGAGCTTCAAAGAATTTTCTCGCATTCGTGCCGGAATGTTTTGAGAAAAACCAACGTTCAACCTATATAATAATATACTCGTCTAGTTTTCCCGGTCTCTAGACGCAAACGCGGGCAAAACACCACGAGCTTTCCTCCATCGCTACCCCTTGTTGCGGTTCCTCATCTCTCTTCCTTGTCCGCGAACTCTTTTTCCCATATCAACACACCACTTTGACAACTATATCAACGTGTGTGTCTCCATCCGCAAACATATACTTCTCATTTCTTTAACCATGGTCTCGGGTACACCCCGCCAAGGGAAATACAGTGCGAGGGAGTGGCGTCCGGCCTCTGTATATCCATATACGTGCCCTCGCACTATATGGTCTCTGGGTTATAAGGAGGAGAGAGCAAAGAGGAAAAAGGAGTGCGCGGCAGCCCAAGTAGTGAAGAGGGTTTTGCGAGCTCTGGAGTCTTGGCTGCTGTTTCTGGTAGTTACGATTCTTCTGAGTTGTAGGCCGTCGTGGAAAAGCTTTTGCCCCTGTGCGATATAACAGAGAGAGAGAAAAAGAAAGCGTCAAAGTAAGGGACGAGAGGGTGGGAAAGAGAAAACAGAGAGAACACTAGAAGACTGGGAAACGAGCACAGAAACGAGCATTGAAAATATATATATATATATATATAAAACAGTATATTACTGTAGTAGTAAAGGAGAGTACATGTATGGCGAACAGCGGGACGTAAGAAGAAAGGGGGAAGGGGGGTAGGAGCTTTACGCTGCAGTAGCATCAAGGAGCTTGTGCGCGGGGGGGTCTTGAGGGTTGTATTGTTCTGTGACGGCGGTGACCCGTGCTGCGGTACGCTCGCGGGCTTTCTAAACTCGTATACTCCTTTTTCATCCCTCTCGTCCTTTCTCCACTGCACCCTCTCTCTCTCTTCCACACCCTTTTACTCTCTACATTCGTCTCTTTCCACTGCACGAGATTTATATGTTATATACTGTTTCTATGCCATATACTCTGTTATATATAGTTGATACGCGAGGATTCGACTGCTAGAAAACAAAAGGACGTAACTGGAATTGTTTTTAAGTGTTAAATTTTATCATTTAGGCCCTTATGCTTCCGTGCAATCGTTATATGTATACTGTATCTATGTTTATATGGTATATACGATACCCGGGAATATCCAGCCTCTACGTTAACTAACAATAAATGCTGCTACTGACAGCTGCACGCCACCGTGCTCTCGCTTTCTCGTAAAGAGCTCACCGGGGTCTTAATACCGAAGCGTCGGTATAACGGTTATAAATTTATATATCTATAGAGACATAGATATATAATATATATCTATGTGAAAAGAAATAAGAGCTTGCGCCATCTATAAGACGAAAAAAAAAACACTGGAGTCGAAGCACCCGACGTCTTTCGAACGACCATCACACACATGCCTTCATACAGTGGTGCCAGGTTAGGAGATTTCCCCCTAGATTTAGGGGAATTCTACGTGTCTTAGGAGAAGAAACAGGGGTAAAATATGTTTAGGGATTTTTTTAGGAGGATTCTGAATCGTCAGGGTATGTTAGGGGTTCATAAAGCCATAAATTATGAGACTTCCAAGCGTTCCGCTTTTTCGGAAACGTGTGGATGTCTCAAAATTTGTGTTCTGTTGAGCGTTCTGAAGTCAGTCTAGATTGTAAATCACAACAAACAGTTTCATTCATCTGAAGTCTCTAGTCGATTATTGTGGATTTGCTCTTATATCTATATATATAAAAAAGGATGTCTGTATATTTGAGCTTAATAGACTTCGAGACCGTTTGACCGATCACCATGAAAGTTGGTATACATATGTATTTTTTCATAGAGAAGGTTTTTGCGCTATCCATTTTGTTGTAACTCGCCACTAGATGGCGCTGCAGCACATCAACTTCTATACCGTTCAACCGATCGCCATGAAAATTGGTATACATAGGTATTTGAGCACGGAGAATATTTGCGCGCTATCCACTTTGTTGTAACTCGCCACTAGATGGCGCTGCGGCACATCAACTGCTATACCGTTCAACCGATCACCACGAAAGCAACCGATCAAAAAATTATTGCTGACTTACGAGCATTATTCCACGAGCACAGCTGTTTGGTCTAAGATTTCAGATCGGCATTAGAGAATGTAAGAGCCTTGACTTGAAAGTCATTGGTGCGGTTACGAAATACAAATCAATTGACACAGTTACAGAAGAGGATCCACCTGTTAATTATCCAGTAGAATTTCTCAATTCATTGGAGCCTGCTGGAACGCCATCGCACCTATTGACGTTGAAAGTCGGCTCACCAATACTGCTCCTTCGGAATCTCAACACGCCAAAGTTGTGCAACGGAACCAGACTTTCCGTGAAAAAAACTGATGCCGAATGTGATTGAAGCAACAATAATCAACTATTAATTATTCCAATGATTCCCAATGACTTGCCCTTCACATTCAAACGACTACAGTTTCCTGTGCGTCTTGCTTTCGCGATTACAATCAACAAAGCTCAAGGGCAGTCACTGCGCGTTGCCGGATTCAATTTAGAAAATCCATGTTTTTCGCATGTCAACTATATGTTGCTTGCTCCAGAGTAGGGACCCCAAAAACTCTGTACATCTATACACCAAATCAAAAAACCAAAAATATTCTTTATCCACTTGCTACGCTAAATGTTAGCATTAGTTAAAATTATTTCAAGTTCAATTATACATCATCCATTTTTATATATATACACAGGTAAATGAATATACACAGGCAGGACAACGTCTGCCGGGTTTAGCTAGTATATTATATACTAAACGGGGAAATCCCGATATATTAACAATTAAAATAGTTTTATCGATACATAAAAGAATAAATATGCCCAAAAACGAAAGTGATAAAAAATCATACTTGCAAAAGTACGTTGAAAATTGGGAATTTGAACCTAATTTTAAAGGTAGGTTGTTATTGTAGATCTTCGCTGAAAGCTACATGGATTTTTCGTTGACTTCGAGAGATCGTTCCTAAATTTATAAGTTCATTTGTATATGTATATCCTCTACATTTTGTTGATTAATTCTACGTACATTATGACGTTTAAATAAATCTCCATCATACGATATGGTGGTTAAAATCATCGCCTGACGGGGACTCAACCAAAGCGTTTTGTGCTTATTGCAGGACGATTCTCTTCGCTCATAAGAAAACCAAACAAGATCATTCTTTATCGAAAAAAACAAACACAGGCTACCAAAAATCAGGACACCATTGCCGCTTTACCGAAAAAATCGGTACATTCACTAAACTAACTCTGTCCCAACGACGAAAGGAAGCCGAATTGAAAATCGCGACATACGTGGGCAGATCATGCCACGTAAACGTGTTTGAAGTTCGTTGGTATTTAGGTACAATTGCAAATACTCAAATATAAAAAAAATAGACAAAAGAAATATATCATTACTATATTAATTACGATTAAACAGTCTTGTATTTATTAACAGTATGTATTAATTTTTTTGAAATTTAAACCAAACTGCATCGCCATCTAGGGTGCGTTCCGGGTGCCGTTAGAGCTGAAAAGTTGACACTTCGCCGTTGGCACAATGAACAAAATGAACCTGGGGGAATCCGCACAGACCACCTGGCAGCACTGCCTTCATATCGTGAACCCCAATTCCCCAATACAATCTCTCTCTCCCTCTTTGCGATAAGAATTTTTGCGAGTTTCCGCTTTTATCAGGACAAAGAGCCCCAAAACCAAATTCAGTTCACTGTCAAAACGACGGGGGTATTGGGGAAGGAATGAAAAAAAAAAGAAAGAAATCTTGACAAATAGGCGGGAAACGTTGAACGAAATCGGTAAACCGCGTCGCGCATAACGAACGAATTCTTGCAGGAAATTTTCCTCTCAACTTTTTTTCCACCCCCATTCGCTTTTCGTCGCCGTGCCCCTCTACATATACACATAACATGTACATTATGTACATAAAGAAATTTTTATTTGCGCTCTCGTGAACATTTTAATCATGGTAAATTCCGTTTCTCTCTCTTCTCCGCCCGTGTCGAGCTCCACGGGAGAATGGGAAGAAGAAGAATGAAAAAAAAAAGGAGAAAAACTTTGGCTCTCGTTGTTCGCCGAGAAAAAGTCGGGCGGTTCGGTTCGGGAGAAGCCCGTGGAGGACTGTGCGAGGAAATACGCGAATGCGGTGTTTTCTTTTCCTCGACAATCATGAATAATTAAATAACGGTTTTTGACTATGGTGCGCGGACATTATACCGTTGCAACGCGGCTGCAGTTTGTATCGCGAAGAGAGAAAAGCCTAGATGTTAATGCTATATACATTTCTTTCTATCCTTCTCCATTTTGCACTTTTTCTTTCTCACTCTTCCACTCCTGTTTATTGTCGACGTTTTTTTTTTTTTTTTTTTATGTTGATATATAGATACGCGGGATACATTGGAGCGAGAAGGAATTGCGAAAACGGCGAGAGACACAATTTCCCTGCAAACGTCCGATCGTTATATTTGTTGCGGTTTTTTTTTTTACGCGAAACGAGAGAACCAAGAAGCCACGGGGAAGTGGATGGTACGATCTCCGAGAAAGTAGATATCGCTGTACTGTACCGCCCATGGTGCGGGCGAATTGCTGGCGCACCGTGAATGTATATACAGTGGGTCAAAAAAGTATTCGTACACTTTGTTTTTTTTGCGATAACTTTATAGACATAAGCGATACGCAAAGAAAGCCAATTTTATTTTATTGTTCATCAGGTGCAGGGACAAACTGCAAATGGAGAATTTTTACCCAGGAATAATAGAAGAATTATGCCAAAAAAACGAAAATTTTCGGGTAATAAAAGTATTCATACACTTACGATTATAGTGAAAACCTACATCATCATAGTTGTTCATTACAACTAATATTTGGTGTGCATCCCTTTTGCTTCAATTATCGCCTCGAGTCTCTTAGGCATGGATTCTACTAGCTTTTGCGTTGATTCTTTTGCTATTTTCGTCGATTCTTCTAAAAGCACTCTTTGGAGATCGGATTTGTTTGTTATTTTTCTTATTATAATTTCTACATCCACCAAGTGCCATCAATTTTCAATAGGATTGATGTCCGGAGATTGTGGTGGTGTAATCAATTGTTTGCGGACATTATAGAGTAACCATTCCCTCGTTTTCATGGCAGTATGTTTCGGGTCGTTATCTTGTTGGAAGTAGAAATTTCCATCCAGGCCCATTTTATCTACACTCGCTTTCAAATTGCTGCGCAACACGTCGATATACTTCTGGGCATTCGTTGTACCATCTATAAAAGCCAGATTACCAACGCCATAATATCCCATACACCCCGAAACACTGATGCTTCCTCCGCCGTGCTTTCCAGTCGGTATTAAATTTTTCTGCTTGAGCTCGGCATTTGATTTCCGCCAGACGAATTTTTTCCATCGGACCCAAAGATGTTACGGCAGTCGTCTGGTCTAGAGCGAGATTTTTGACGTCATTTCTAATGTGCAATAACGTTTAAACCGTTGAAGTTGTCTCAATGAAAATTTACACGTGCATTTATTGATCCTTAGAGAATACTTGTACATTGAAAAAAAAGATTATTTTAAATATTTTCATGTAGTTTTTTGCCTTGTTGCAACATGGTGCGCCGAAATCGGCGCCCACTCTGGACGATGTTGTATGCATCTGAAAAAAAAAAAATATATATATTCTCAATCTGTATGAGTATTCTGAGCACTGGTAGCAGAATTGGCACTTAAAAAAAATTTTTGACAAAATGGCGGCCTGTTGAACTTTCATTAATGATATTTTATACATTGAAATATCATTAATGAAAGTTCAACAGGCCGCCATTTTGTCAAAAAATTTTTTTAAGTACCAATTCTGCTACCAGTGCTCAGAATACTCATACAGATTGAGAATATATACATTTTTTTTTTCAGATGCATACAAGCTCGTCCAGAGTGGGCGCCGATTTCGGCGCATCATGTTGCAACAAGGCAAAAACTACATGAAAATATTTTAAATAATTTTTTTTTAATGTACAAGTATTCTCTAAGGATCAATAAATGCACATGTAAATTTTCATCAAGACAACTTCAACAGTTTAAACGTTATTGCACATTAGAAATGATGTAAAAAATCTCGCTCTAGACCAGACGACTGCCTTAAACCTCGAATCATCCGAGAATACGATACGTTTCCAAAATTCTATAGATTTTTTTACGTAGGTTTTTGCGAAACCTAAACGTTTTTCTCGATTTATATTATTAATTAATGGTTTTTTGCGGGCAGTTCCGCCGTATATTTGGGCAGAATGCAAAACGTTTCGAATAGTCCGGGGACACACGCTCTTCCCCGATGTTGTCTCGACATCATTCGCTAAACCGATCACTTGTGAACGGTTTTTTTGTAGCCTCTGTAACGATACTCCGACGCTCTCGTACCGTTAGTATTCTCGGTCGACCGGTTCGTGGTTTATTTTCGGTGCTGTTTGTTCTTTCGTATTTTTTTATTATATATTGCACTGTTGCGAAACTTAGATTTAGTTCTTTACTCATTTTTCGATAACTTTCACCGCGTTTCCGAAGAAAAATCACTCTATCTCGCATGAATATTGATATTTCGCTTTTCTTTGCCATCGTGTCTGTTCAGAGCTTGAAGATCTACTACCGCATGGAATACGTCAAAACCATTGTGTAAACGAAGACTTGTTTACATCGTACGCAGAGGTCAGACCGTCCGTGAGTGAATATCGAGGTTTTTTTTGCATAATTCTTCTCATTATTCCTGGGAAAAAATTCTCCATTTGCAGTTTATCTCTGTACCTGATGTACTATTAAATAAAATTGGCTTTCTTTGCGTATCGCTTATGTCTATAAAGTTATCGCAAAAAAACAAGGTGTATGAATACTTTTTTCACCCACTGTAAGTGTACTGGTATAAGATGGAAAAAGAAAAATTGGCCACACGAAAGTTTTGAAAGTTGCTCGGAACTGAAGTGGATGATAAAAAGAGGGTCAAATAGATTTTTTGACAATTATCCAAAGTCAATGTTCGTACTAATGCACCATTAGGGAATTACGAAGGAAAAAAAAACAACAATGTACAAGAAAATCCACGTGAAATATTTTTCAAGTTGATGCCAAAAGTTTGTTTCATCCCGAGTTTATTTTTACCTATTTTCTGTGTCACTGTGTGGCAGCGTTTTTTTTTTTTATTTTCTCGACGAATGGCTCGAGCGAAGAATCGAAGGAAGTATAGGGAGAAGGAGGAGGTGAAAAAAGTCCTGCACTGTTTTTCATTTGAAGTGTGATATTCGTGAAACTCCGTGCAGCTTGCCAAAAGTTCATTCTGTTGAGAATAACTGTGACCCTGTGTGCGCGGACCGCAGCGCATTTTTCTTTTTTTTTTTTTTGTATGCCGCAGTAGAAGAGATACGAATGAAAAAATAGTGTCATATGGCATTATAGAAAAAGGGGATTTTGAAATTTATTGCGAGATTTTACGACGTGACAATTTTTCTAACGTCAACGAATTAAAAGGGGGAAAGGAGCAACCTAAGAAAAGGAAGCCGTTTTGATTCATTGTCTTTTTTCGTGGTTTCGGTTCACATACATGAAAAAAAATTCAATATCGTGCACAGCATTATTGACAATTTAGGTTTTTAAATCTGAACTTTTGGTTTAACGGTTTAGGTCACTCTAGAACCCAAAAAAATAGGCTTTTTTGGGGATTTTTTTTTCAGAAAAACTACAAAATAAATCGAGATTACAAAATAGGGCGTTTATCATACGTATCAGTGACTGTATATAATAATTTTTTTGAAGCGATTAATTTAAAAATGGCGGCTGTGCAGCGTTTTTGCGATGACGTGTCCGTTTTTGTTGGCCGGAAACATAACTCCGACAATATTCAACCGATTTACTTGAAATTTTGAATATATCTTTGAAAATACATTGTCTATGGAAGTGCGTAGAATTTTTTTCTTTATATTGCATAGTTCATTTGTTATTAAAAATTTTCTAACAATTTTTTAAGCAAATTTTTCACTTTTCACTTTAGAAGAGCGCCATTTGGACAAAAATCAATATATCGAAGAAATCCTACGCACTTCCATAGACAATGTATTTTTAAAGATATATACAAAATTTCAAGTGAATCGATTGAAAATTGTCTGAGTTATGTATCCGGCCAACAAAAACAGAGACGTCATCGCAAAAACGCTGCACAGCCGCCATTTTTAAATTAATCGCTTCAAAAAAATTATTGTATACAGTCACTGATATGTATGATAAACACCCTATTTTGTAATCTCGATTTATTTTGTAGTTTTTCTGAAAAAAAAAAATCCCCAAAAAGCCTATTTTTTTGGCCTCTAGAGTGGCCTAACCACTTAGTGTGTGTGTTTAAAAAAATCGTTATTGAGCAGTGTGTTAGCGTAACAAATTTAAACCAAAATTCGACATCTTTTCGAGTTGGAGAAATTATATGAAAATTCGTGAATCAAATTTCGGGGAGTGAGAGGTTAAGGGATGGATCCGAGTTGTTGTGGAACGGCACGTATAGTTCTGATGCAATGTAAAGGCTCTATATTATAAGCACGACCACGCCAATTTCCTGTTGAGTGCAGGGAACACGTATATATACCAGGAAGTACTTTATGTGACCAGCAAGATCGAGAGAGAGAGCGGGAGAGAGAAGGGGGTCGCGCATTAATAAGATGGTCCTTATGGTGCAAAGGACGAGCGAACAATGGTACCAGTTTTCGTCCTGTGCGCGGATAATATCCACATATGGAACACACCAGTATATTGGAGACGCGAGATGATTGTAGAAGGGTTGATGCTTAATATATAGCTGACAATTCAGGAATTGAACCGGAAACATAGAATTAAGCCAATTGGTGGCGTTAAAGGGTATGGCCACGGTAGAATTTTCAAAAAAATCAATGTTTTTTTTTGCTTAAACGATGCTTTATCATTATAAAAATAAATTAAGTTAAGTTAAGGTAGTAGTTAGTATTTTGTTTCACCGACTTTGAGGTTAATATCGTCGGTGTTTTTCAAGGAAATTCTTCAAAAATTTTATAGTATATACTTAAATATATGTATAAAATATTCTCAAAGTTTCAATAAATTATATTCATTTTTTATACTATAAAAAAAATTCATGAAAATCATTGAGAAAACCCTGTCCTAACCTTATTATTGTGGATGGCAAATGTCACGCCCGAAACAAAAAGATACCAAAAGCAAGCAAATAGCATTAGTCGGCCATTTTCGTGTAACAAAAAAAAACAAACAAAATATTTTTCATTGGCTTGATATTTATACTAAACAGATGTGTAATTAGATTTATACAGAAATCGCTTTTTCATAGAAAAAAAAACATTGTTAAATGTGCACATGATTTTATACCCGCTGCCATATCCCTTAAAAGCATGTGCAAAAGACGATGGAGAAACTCGAGCAGCGTCGGTATAACGGGTACCGTTAAAAACTGGATTTGTTTGAATTCAGTAATGAAAAGTGGACAAGATATATATTTTTTTTTTTACTAAAAATTGAACAAAAATTGTTTAATAAAAATTCTGTGACCTGCTACTGCGCGGATGGTATCAAATTTTCGTCTAAAACTCTCGTGAGCTTTTTTCGTCAGCTAAATACATTTATACTCTGAAAAGGACGTTTTATAAAATAAAACAAGTGAAATTGACAAAAAGGTCGCTCATTAAGTGTGAAATACTCCCATAAGTATTCTTCGAAAGCAAAATTATATATTTTGAATTCGTCGCCACCGTACTCGTTGCAGCAGCAAAATAATAATAATGAAAATTGCCTTTCCGTCACTCTCAAAGTTTTTTTCGATTTTCGAACAAAGGCATATCGTTAAAAAATTTTACCTCCACGCATTTTCATAATTCGTTATGTATGAATATTTTTTTGTTAACAAAGGTCCGTGGGAGAATTGTGTTCTATCCCGTAGTTGGGGTAGCTGCTTTTTCGGTGAAATTTTTAGAAGATGGCGGAAAAGTGCACCCTCGAAAAAAAAACACACAAAAAAACATCGCTCAAAGCCCAACGAGAATACGTCAGTCTTTTGCAATTTATATGTATATATATAGTATAATAATACGGAGAAATGAACACCGCTAGACGAATGTGCGGTATGCTGGAGGCTTTGAAATGAGAAAAAGAAAAGAAATAAAGAGAAAAAGGGAGAAAAAGGGTGAGAGAGCGAGAGAGAGATGTACGAGTCGAAACGGCGTCTCTGCTGTGGAGAGACGGTGAGTAAGTGAGTACGGGAGGAGAGAAAAGGCTTTGCAATGTACCGCGTCGGGGGTCTCTGACCAGCGCCGAAGCCCGGGCCACGAAGAGTTAAGGTTCTTGATTTTTTCCCCTGGCTATATCCCCAGGTAATGGGCACACAGTTCTCCCTCTCTCTAGCTCTCTCGGCTCTCGCGGGTGCTTCTGGGCTTTGGTCTCTCTTATATAACCGTAGCATAAGAGAAAATAGAAGTTAATGGATATACTAAAAAAAGAACCCCTCCCCCACAAAAGCAGAAGTAGTGAGTGAGGAGAGAGTCAGAGAAAGGGGGATGAAGACGTTGAAGAGGGGTTAAGATTAATGGCAAAACGTAATTGGAGAATTGACATAACAGCTTTTACTCATTTTTTTATATATATATTTTCTTTTCTTCCTCAAGCACCGAATAATAATAATTTATTATACGTTAAAAACACTCGTATATACTCAAGTGGAAAGGAAAGAAAGATTGATTTATAAAATGTTCATCTTCCAAAACATCTGCGAAAAATCACGGTGAAAAATTATGCCTTCTTTTGAACGAATCCATTCTCGGAAAATGCAATAACTTTTCGTTGTTAATTGACTCATTATTTTCTACAAGGATGTACAGCTTTTTTTTTCTTGATGAATCAATCGATTTTGCGTGATATGAAAAAATTTGTCGCAAACGAAATTCACTGTTTCCGGAACGATTTCCATTTTCGTCCGGAAAGTACACACATTGGAGCATCGGAAACAACGATAAAGGGATGATTCCTCTTAAGGGATCACATACCCCTGAGACTTTCAAAAATTCAATTTTTTTTTACAGATTTTTATTCTTTATCCTTTCAAGAATTAAAAAAAAAACTTTTAAGAAAATTCCACTCCGTTACAAAGTTATGGCAATAAATGCAACCGGACAGCGGATTCACGTTGTACCTATCAGAAACTTTAAACGCGTTTTTCTCGAAACTATACTTTTAGACAGTGTCAGCACGATAATTCAGTGAATTTTCACTAATTCTTAACTTTTTTATTTCTTCAAATCTTGATAATTATTTTCTCTATAGTCTGACGAGAGGTTTTTTTAATTTTTCGGTTGGACAATTTTTCATAAATTATTAAACACTAATTTTATTTTTTTAAATGCATACTAAAGTTTGAAATACTGTAATTTCTTTATTTTTGAAGAAAAAAAATTCCCTCCGTCAGACTATTACTATTACATTATTTTACTAGATTCTATTTTATTTTTGCAGATTGGATAATTTTCGTTGTAGTTATGATGTCGACAAGGAGACGCCATGATTTTCATCGGTGATCCATTTATCCCCTTAAAAAATAATGTTAATATTAAGAAAAAAAAATGTTTTAATTTTTTTTCTTATAGTTGAAAAGTTAATAAAAAATGTGAAATAAACAATTCAATTTTTTTTGTCACCATACAACGTTTATAATAATTTTTCAAATTTACTTGATTTTCAGCGCGCGCAGGAGTATGTGAGCTTTTAAGGGAGGAAATAGGGTTAACGGTTCAAAAAATCGATTTTTATTTATTTCATAAATTGTTAGTAAAACTATTAAAAAATATGTTCCCAAAATTTTAAATGAAAATTCCAACTCGTTCTATTGTTATAAGCCATTAAAGTGAGTAGCTCTCCTTCAGGCCCCGAGCGCGCCACGTGTTTCAAACACGTTTTTCTGAAAACGACTTTTTTTTTAACTTGCGTACACGCTGGTTTGAAAAGTTTTCAACCAATCGTTTTGAAAATTGGCAGTTACTTTCTTCATAGTATTGCGCTCTATATGAACCTAAAATCGGAATATTATCATTAATTAAAATATTTTTTTTTTTTCAAATAAAGTTGTAAAAAATGGCAAAAAATCATGCTTTTTTGTTTTAACCCCTGTAAAAAATTCAATTTTCAATTTTTTTGATAGCAGTTAGGTTCATATAGAAGAGAGACATATAATAAAAGTAAATTCCAACCTCGTTTGATTTCAGATGAAAATTGCGGCTTCCAGAATGGACGCAAAATGCTGAGTCTGCTTGTGACCTGCAATATGGGATCGCTAATATCTTCGGTGTTTTTCAAGGAAATTCTTCAAAAATTTTATAGTATATACTCAAATGTATGTATAAAATATTCTCAAAGTTTCAATAAATTATATTCATTTTTTATACTATAAAAAAATTCATGAAAATCATTGATAAAACGCTGTCCTAACCCTATCCCCCCCCCCCCCAACTGTATCCGCCAAATGACAGCGAAATGAAGAAAAACGTTCGGGAAAGAAGAAAAGCGGTCATGATGATATATCAGGTTGAAATTGCATTTTTATTAAGTCTCCGGGAGCGTCGATTCATTCGCTCTCCGATAAACCGTGAGTAAAACGCGGTGAAAACGCATCCTCTCTACACTGACCGCAATGCACACGTATTATCGTTAATATAGATATACATATGTGCATTGTGGTATATAACGATAACGCAGTGGCCGCGGAGTTTGCGGAGATACACACACATTTGCATGTATATGTTATATATAGTAAAATCAACAGGCGGCCATGCACAGCTTTTGTGTTCTTTCACGATTAATCGAAGACAAATGGGAAGAGAGAGAGAGAGAGAGAGAGGGAGAGTGTGAGCAAGGGGATGAAGAACGCGCGTCGATGATTGCATAGTTTTTCTTTTTTTTTCTTCAACCCCCCAACCACCGGCGCACCGGATGTGTGTGCATACACGAGCCAATTGATGTGGAACGTGCCCCGTTTCATATCGCGGAGTTTCTCGCTAATTTCAAAGCGGGCTATACACCGAAGAGCCTCGAGGGAAATATTTTCATATAGCGAACGCACCCCCTTGATTCTACCTACCAATCCAGCATCCATCCCACGCATTTATAACTGATGCATGTTTGCTCCACCTTCCCCCGATTTATTGGCTAGGATTTTCGGGCTGAAATAGAAAATCATCATCATCATGAGTTCCCGCAACCCTCCTCATTTTCCCCCATTCCGAACGTTCGGCTGATCTATCCCGGTCAACTCAGGAAATTGTTCATCAGCTTGCGGGGGAGAAATGCCCGTTGAATACCGGATGGATGAAATGAAAATAAATAATGTATATATCGAAAGCCATTTCAATGGAGAGGAGAAATGTGCGAGGGAAGGAGAGAGAAAACGTCAAACTTATATCGTGGTGATCCAATACGAGAGAAAACTTTGTGGTTCTCAGAGTATCCTGGAGTTGCGCGGAGGAAAAGATGAGGAAAAAAAACATTCTTCTCTTTATACTCCGTAGCGAAAGATTCGATACAATATATATATATATATATATATATATATTAGTGTAGAGATGTTGTATATAAAATCCAATACGTCTGCTATAACCACTCGTGCTCTATCGATTTACAGGAAATTGATTTCTGTATTGGCTACGAGATATCCGCTGAGAAAACCCCAGAGACCTATCACTTCGACCAAAAATACGAAATTTACTTCTAGACTCGTGGGTAAAGTTATGTCAGAGTCGCGTTGAAAAATTCGTCTCGAGAAAAGAACTCACTCGCATGTCGATACATTTTTTTGGTTCTGACACATGCGGGACAACTTTTTCGAAGATTGGGGCAAAGAACGACAAACGAATTTGTCCAATTCACGAATATTCCTACTCATCGTTTCGTCTTACTTTATTCAGAAAGAAATTGAACAAACAGTTGATCCAACAAAGTTACCAACGTCTTCGTCAAATTTTCAACAATCTCCCTGTAACATCCTAGCAAAGCCCCTTCTTGCATTCGTAAGTTTATCGAGCGATAAACGAATCTTTAATGACCAGAATGACGTGGAATCATCGACAATACGATTTCGTTGGTTAAGGGCTCACTCCCCTGAAATTTTCAAAAAATCGATTTTGTTTACAGATTTTTATTCTTTATACTTTTAAGAATTTAAAAAAAAAACTTTTAAGAAAATTCTACTCCGTTACAAAGTTACAGCAATAAATGAGACGGGACATCGGGTTGTACCTACCAGAAACTTTAAAAGCGATTTTCTCGAAACTATGACTTTTAGACAGTGTCAGCACGATAACTCAGTGAATTTTTAATATTTCTTAACGTTTTTGTTTTTTTAAACCTTGATAATTGTTTTCTCTATAGTCTGACGAAAGGTTTTTTTTAATTTTTCCGTTGGACAATTTTTTATAAATTATTAAACAACAATTTTTTTTTTTTTAAATTGCATACTAAAGTTTGAAACACTGTAATTTCTTTATTTATAAAAAGAAAAAAAATTCCCTCTGTCAGACTATTACTACTATATTATTTCACTAGATTCTTTTTTATTTTTGCAGATTGGATAATTTTTGGTGAAGTTATGATGTCGACAAGGAGGCGCCATTGTTATCATCGGTAGTCCATTTATACCCGTAAAAACTGATGTTAATATTGGTAAAAAAAATTTATCAATTTTTTTTCTCATTCTTGAAAAGTTAATAAATAATGTGAAAACAACAATAAAATTTTTTTTTCACTATATAACCTTTATAATAATTTTTCAAATTTACTCGGTTTTCAGCGAAGGCACAGGTCTATGATGAGCCCTTAAGGGGAGAAATAGGGTTAGACGGTTCAAAAAATCGATTTTTTTTAATTTCATAAATTGTTGGTAAAACTATTGAAAAATATGTTCCCAAAATTTTAAATGAAAATTCTGACTCGTTCTATTGTTATAAGCCATTAAGGGAGGAAATAGGGTTAGGACATCGTTTTATCAATGATTTTCATGAATTTTTTTATAGTATAAAAAATGAATATAATTTATTGAAACTTTGAGAATATTTTATACATATATTTAAGTGTATACTATAAAATTTGTATATATTTAAGTATACACTATAAAATATTAGCGACCCCATATTGCTTGTTTTTCTTGGTACTATTTTTTCAAACGCGTTTTTCCGAAAACGACTTTTTTTGAACTTGCGTACACGCTAGTTTGAAAAGTTTTCAACCAATCGGTTTGAAAATGGGCAGTTCCTTTCTTCATAGTATTGCGCTCTAAATGAACCTAAAATCGGAATTTTATCATTATTTAAAATAATTTTTTTTTTGCAAATAAAGTTGTAAAAAACGGCAAAAATCGTGCTTTTTTGTTTTGAACCCTGTAAAAAATTCAATTTTCTATTTTTTTGATAGCATTTAGGTTCAGATAGAAGAGAGACATATAATGAAAGTAAATTCCAACCTCGTTTGATTTCAGATGAAAATTGCGGCTTCCAGAATGTACGCAAAATGCTGAGTCTGATTGTGACCTGCAATATGGGGTCGCTAATATTTTATAGTATATACTTAAAAATATGTATAAAATATTCTAAAAGTTTCAATAAATTATATTCATTTTTTATACTATAAAAAAATTCATGAAAATCATTGAGAAAACGTTGTCCTAACCCTATTTCCTCCCTTAACGGTATTCAATAAATCGGTAAAACGCGTCTGATCGTCTTAAAGTGGATGAGCTCGATTAATCGGCAGACACAGAGGATTCCCAAAAGGCACAAGTGGTTTCTCGCTTCCCTGGCAAGTATTCCTGACGCTATACATAAATGTATGCATATTATATACATGTATATAGAAACATGGAGGATGCGAGTGGCGCTTGGGGGGGGGGGGGGGGGGGGTGTCCAGTGTGGCGAAGTGGCGCTGTTGGGCAAGCGATCGTGGTCGAATACCGTTCAGGCGTTGAATAGCCACTACGGTCAGTGTTGCAACCCCTGCGGGGTCAGAGAGAGAGAGAGAGAGAGAGAGAGATCCGGAGTGCTCATTATTAGCCGTGAGTTTGTGGAAACACCGGTTATAGGGGTGGACAGGGAGCAAGGGGATGGTTGCGAACGATAGTGAGGTTTCTCTCCGAGCGAACGAAACCCTCTTTCCACGAACCGACACACGTCAGCGTGCTACATACATACATCTATTATACTCTCTTTCTCTCTGTATCTCGGCCCGCCCCTCTTCTCCCTAGTCCTGGCTGTGCATACCAGAGGGTAGTAACGGGCGAAGAGGAAGAGCAGAATTCCCGACCTACCACCTGCCGAGTAAACACGTTGATTTATGTTGCCCGGAAGCACCGATAAGGATAAACCGGCCTAGACGCGGCGCGGTGTAGAACCCGCATCCCCCGAGCCACGGTTTCTGGTGAATTCTGGTGGGGGCGCATTGCTACCCTCAGCATCAGCACGCAGCCCCGGATGGCCTGCTGCTACTGCTGCTACTGCTGCTGCAGTAGCAAACCCCCGTGGCTGCTTTCTCGTCTCCTACCCCTTCAGCAACGGTTTATACTCCACGACGTACCCAGTTCACTGTTATATATCGACTAACCGGCGGCACGTCTATGTATATATACACATTCTCAAATGTGGACGTATAGTTCATCTACTGTATGGGCGAGAAACCCATTGTATGTACGGTTATTACATGGTTCCGTTGCGCTTACCCGGTCCCTAGTCCAACGATGGACTAGACAAGCCGTCTACTATAACAACTACCGAGGCTTTCTTCCAACCAATCCCCTCGACATCCTCCGCCGTAAACCCCGCACCGCGTACCTCTGTGTTATTTTGGCGAATGACGGGACAAAAAATAGTAACGTCCGCGAGTAGGGGGTTGGAAAAGAGGAACCGAGGCGAGAGCGAAGAACGAACGAACGGGAATCGACGGCCGGCAATGAAACGAGAGAGAAAGATTCTCACTGAGCTTTTTTTTCTCCACCTTCTCTCTTCCTCTTTCCCTTTGGCGTTTACGTCAGTAACAGACCACGAAGAAATCGAGCGTGTGTGTTAGATAACTTTGCTTCCATCCTCTATCAATTATCCAGGGTCCCCAGGCTCCCTGGTGACCTCGCACGTGAAGCCCGCTGTTAACCCCCGGATTGATTTCAGCTTTCGGCTAATTTTAATTCGCCATAAGATAAATTGACCTTTCGCAACACTTGCCATTGACAATACAGCTTTATATATTGATGGCTTTGTCCGAGAGGATTGGGGGGTTGGTTTTTTCGAACATGAAAAGAGTTTCGGTTCTTTTCTTCACGTGTACGAAATTTTAGGATTTTTTTCAATGATTTGTCTTTTTAAAATAACAAATGACAGTTTAGGGGATGTTTAGCGTACACATTAAGGAATTAAACGGCCATAAGGTAAATTGACTTTCCGCAACATTTGCCATTGACAATACAGCTTAATATATTGATGACTTTGTCCGAGAGGATTGGGGGGTTGGTTTTTTTCGAATATGAAAAGTGTTTTGGCTCTTTTCTTCACGTGTACGGAATTTTAGGATTTTTTTCAATAATTTGTCTTTTTAAAATAACAATTGACAGTTTAGGGGATGTTTAGCGTGCACATTAAGGAATTAAACGGCCATAAGGTAAATTAACTTTCCGCAACATTTGCCATTGACAATGCAGTTTTATATATTGATGACTTTGTCCGAGAGGATTGGGGGGTTGGTTTTTTCGAATATGAAAAGAGGTTCGGTTCTTTTCTTCACGTGTACGGAATTTTAGGATTTTTTTCAATGATTTGACTTTTTAAAATAACAATTGACAGTTTAGGGGATGTTTAGCGTACACATTAAAGAATTAAACGGCCATAAGGTAAATTGACTTTCCGCAACATTTGCCATTGACAATACAGTTTTATATAATCATGACTTTGTCCGAGAGGATTGGGGGGTTGGTTTTTTCGAATATGAAAAGAGTTTCGGTTCTTTTCTTCAGGTGCACGGAATTTTAGGATTTTTTTCAATGATTTGTCTTTTTAAAATAACAAATGACAGTTTAGGGGATGTTCAGCGTACACATTAAGGAATTAAACGGCCATAAGGTAAATTGACTTTCCGCAACATTTGCCATTGACAATACAGTTTTATATATTGATGACTTTGTCCGAGACGATTGGGGGGTTGGTTTTTTCGAATATGAAAAGAGTTTCCGTTCTTTTCTTCACGTGTACGGAATTTTAAGATTTTTTAAATGATTTGTCTTTTTAAAATAACAAATGACAGTTTAGGGGCTGTTTATCGTGCACATTAAGGATTTAAACACAATGAGAGTTTTAGTACACCGAGATTAGCATACAAATCGGAAAAAATCAACCATTTTGAGGATACTAAGAGTGAAAAGTTCGTTTACTAAATATTCAAGCATGTTTAGCGTTACGTACCGAAAAACGGTACCCTTATGGTAACTCGCGGGTGTCCATTCTTGTCACAGGGCTCGAACTTCTGAACGGTTAGTCATTTAGAAAAAAAAATGTACTAATTTTGAGAAACCAAACTGTGTGATCCAAAAAATAAACTTGCTATTCCGCGGGGTATCGTTTGGGCTTACTGTAAAAAGTTTGAAAAATATTTGTTAACATTCTTTTCGATCAATATATTCAACAATATTCATAAAAAAGTTCCTGTGATCCAAAAAATAAATTTGCTATTTTGTAAATTGGGGTATTGTTTGGGTTTACTGTATAAAGTGTGAAAAATATTTGTTATTATTCATTTCGATCAATATATTCAAGAGTATTCATAGAATGTTCGTTTCTATTCGGTCAATTACGAAATTTCTCATTTTCAAAATGCCCAGGAAACACGAAAAGCCTCCCCGGGGTTTCTCTATCGAACCGATGGAATCTTCTCGAATTCGCAAACGTCATTTGCGGCCGTGCATATCCGAGAGATAGAACCGCGAAATTACGTGTAGATATACGTCACAATGGGCTATCGCTCGATTTGATATTACTAATGAACGCTGATAGGGAATGACACAATGGCTTTTGTGCATACGCAAGTCTCGTAGAGACGTATTAATTTCTCATATCCCGGATAATCCTTCGCGAGAGGCATCCCTAATATTCAGCGACAGGGTGGGATTATTTCTCGCTCGCAATACAATCCTCCCTATGGCTCGAGTCAAAAGTACAGACGAGAAAGAAAAAAAGCAAACAAAAAAAAAACCCGAGAACCGAAAGTAAGAGTAATGATGTTGCGAGATATCCTCCCTTTGTCAAAGAACGTAACTAAGTGTAACAAACCGAAGAAAATATATGTATCCCGTTGTTGGGTGATTATGATATATATATATATAAAGAAGAAGAAAAAACGAAGAAGAAATGAACGAAAAAAATGAAGAACCGTCGTCAAAAGCTGACGGGAAAGAACGAGAGAGAGAAAAAAAAACGAAAATTACATATATCTATATACACTGTCCGTCCACTTTCCGGCCCACTCTCATTAATGGCTGGTTGTCTCGAGCGCCAGTTTTAATTAGTTTCTCCAGTACCACCGCGCGATTTTACGCGGTGTGCCTCGTTCCGCTATGTTCGAAATTGTTCTCTCGCGAAATTCAAGCCTCGTCTTTTCTGTCCCTTTGAATTATGTTTATACCCCGAGTACACCGGAAGAACGAAAAATTTTACATTCTTTGAAAAACTTTGCCCAAAAAAGGGAACCAACGAAGAGTCCAGTATTTATCGTTAGTATCTATTGAAAATAAGTTTTTTTAACTCAAGGTGTTCATCCCTGTATGAAGGCTCTTCTTTTACGTTTTTTTTTGGGAATTTTTTTCGGTGAACTGAATGAAGATGCAACTGCGAAATTTTTACCACATATTTATTCACATTTTGAGCACACTTTACAATTTTTTCAGCCCGAAATCGTCGCTCATTGCTGAGGTACACGGGGACTTATGGCCACTGATTTTCGAAAAACGTTTTTCTTTTCGGTTACCACGATTGCGGGCGTTCGGCTTATCCGAAACGAAAAAAATCAAACGGTATTTCAATCTGTGAAGTTTTAACTAGTCTTGGAACTAGGATTATGAAAAAATATTGATAAGTTAATTTTTGACAACTTGTTGAACTCTTATCGTCAATTTTCGTTTTTTTCACGACTTCTTCGGCATGAGAAAACAAAAACTTTTCAATATTTTTTGATAATCCTAGTTCCTAGACTAGTTGAAACTTCACGGATTAAAATGCCGTTTGATTTTTTTGTTTCAGACGACTAGAACGCCCGCAATGGAGGTGACCGTTTTTTTTTTAACATGACTGACTAAGTTGCCGTGTACCTCAGCGATGAGCGAAGATTTCGGGCTGAAAAAATTGTAAAGTGTGCTGAAAATGTGCATGAATATGTGGTAAAAATTTCGCAGTTGTATCGTCATTTAGTTCGATAAAAAAAAAATTGCAAAAAAAAACGTAAAAACAAGGGGGGAAATAGGGTGAGACGGTTCAAAAAATCGATTTTTTTTAAATTTCATAAATTGTTAGTAAAACTATTGAAAAATATGTTTCCAAAATTTTGAATGAAAATTCCGACTCGTTCTATTGTTATAAGCCATTAAGGGGGGAAATAGGGTTAGGACAGCGTTTTCTCAATGATTTTCATGAATTTTTTGATAGTATAAAAAATGAATATAATTTATTGAAACTTTGAGAATATTTTATACATATATTTAAGTATATACTATAAAATTTGTATACATATATTTAAGTATATACTACAAAATTTTTATACATATATTTAAGTATATACTATAAAATATTAGCGAGCCCATATTGCTTGTTTTTCTTGGTACTATTTTTTCAAGCGCGTTTATCTGATAACGACTTTTTTTAAACTTGCGTACACGCTAGTTTGAAAAATTTTCAACCAATCGTTTTGAAAATTGGCAGTTACTTTCTTCATAGTAATGCGCTCTATATGAACCTAAAATCGGAATATTATCATTATTTGAAATAATTTTTTTTTGCAAATAAAGTTGTAAAAAAATGGCGAAAAATCATGCTTTTCTGTTTTGACCCCTGTAAAAAATTCAATTTTCTATTTTTTTGATAGCATTTAGGTTCATATAGAAGAGAGACATATAATAAAAGTAAATTCCAACCTTGTTTGATTTCAGATGAAAATTGCGGCTTCCAGAATGTACGCAAAATGCTGAGTCTGATTGTGACCTGCAATATGGGGTCGCTAATATCTTCGGTGTGTTTCAAGGAAATTCCTCAAAAATTTTATAGCATATACTTAAATATATGTATAAAATATTCTCAAAGTTTAATTAAATAATATTCATTTTTTATGGTATAAAAAAATTCATGAAAATCATTGGGAAAACACTGTCCTAACCCTATCCCCCCCCCCCCCTTAATGATTATAATACTCGATTAATCTTCTCCGTGTGTATTCAATTCAAAAGTATTCATTGCCACGGATATCCATTGAGTGGCTTTGGATCTTCGACAGTGAAACTTTTGGTTTTGCCATTAGGGGGGAATACTCGTGTGCAAAAGGTTAGTCATACGGGATAATGTGTTCGCGCTAACCCTTCGGCCAGTAAACGCAATCATATTAAGCGTGAGTATACCCGAGTTTGTTTCAGAGTAGAAGCTTACTAGCGACGTTTTCCGACCACCTCTCAACCTACACACCTCTCAATCTACGCTATTTAAAAGTTCAATTTCAGAGTTAACTTTGCACTCCAGCGTTACGAACCCGGCACGACCGAATTTATATAGTAGTCACTGTAAATTATATATATATAGTTTTCTTTTATAGTAAAAGCACCAGGAAATTTGTACATATAAAGTGCAGTAAGTTATTTCAACGATTTATATATTTACAGATTATATATCTATCAACACAGAACTAACTTTTGCAACTGCCATCAGCATTTACAAAGATACAAATTGAAAACAAATCTACTCCATTCTATTAATATATCTTTTCGTTTTATTTTCATAGTCGATATACCGTCAGTGATTTTATTTACGAGGGTTATTTAAAAAGTTTTCGGCCATTTTAAGAAAAAATGAACATATTTCGAAGCAAAAGAAAATTTACTTCTCGACGTAGTCTCCCTGCAATTCGATACATTTGCTCCAACGTTTCTCCCATCCTTTTTAATCGTCAGAAAAAAAATTGATTGGTCTAAACGTGGAAAATACAGGTTTACAGCGTTTTCCACTTCAGCATTTGACTTTTTTCCCACGACAAATTTTTTTCAAATTAAGAAACAGGAAAGAGTCGCTGGAAGCTAGATCTGGCGAATAAGGGTGGGTGCGGAAGCAATTCAAGGAAACTTTTCAAATGGTCCTCGTATATCGCTGCTGGACGTATAAATGACTCGAGAAACGGCCCATTTTGTTTCTTCTACGTTTATTGACATCGGGCATCGACGAAATATGTATTTTTAATGGAATTTTGTAATTCCGTTTGCAATTAAAATTTTAATTGCAATTACGTTTATTAAAAATCTTGTTTATTAATCGCTGAGTTAACAAAATCGTAAAATCCTAGTAACAATGTGATATAGCCACGAAATGATAATAGAACGTATTAATTATACGATAAAAATTGTAGGCTTCGTTTATCCGGCAATTTCAATTACCCATTTGGTTTCAAAAAATGAAAATTCCAATCTTTATCGCTCAAATAATATTTTTCATTTTTATTTCACGCCATTACAGCATTGTTACTAAAAATTGATTTACCACGGTAAAAAAAATGTGACGAACAACAAACAGCATTGTTGACGATCGCAATTGAAATATTTCAAATTGCAAATGTAAATGGATTCACCCTAAATTAGTTTTTATCAGAAGTAGAAAAAAAAATTGCAGGTAACAAAGAAAAACAATTGATCGAAAAATAAAATTAATTGGAGTCCCAACAAATTTTCTTCGAGATTAGTCTTCGTTTATCCGGCAATTTCAATTACCCATTTGCTTCCAAAGAATGTAAATTTTAATCTTACCGCTTAAATAGTATTTTTCACTTTTATTCCACGCCATTACAGCACTGTTACTAAAAACTAATTTCAGTACGGTAAAAAAAAGTGTAACGAACAACTAACAACATTATTGACCATTGTAATTGAGATATTTGAAATTGCAACTGTAATTGAAATAAATGGATTCAACCTAGATTAATTTTTTTATCAGAAGTTAGAAAATAAAATGCAAGTAACAAAAAACAAATTGATTGAAAAATAAAATTGATCGGAATCCCAATAGGATTTTCTTTTCTAATCGCCACGTGGTGGTACCATTGATAATAATTCGTTAAGGTAGTAGTCTGGTATCTTAAGCCGATTTTCATGTCTTTTTTGGAGGGTGTTTTTTTGTAGGAAAATAAAAATGAATCGTTTTGGATATTTAGGATGTTTTTATTTACATATTAAAGATACAAAAAAAAATTTGTTTGCAAAAATTTAATAGTTTATTATTATTATTATTATTATTGATCGAAGTTGGCACCTCGAAGTTGGCAACCCGGTCCTAACTTTTTTTCTACCGAACCGATTGCTTTCAAATTTTAACAAGCTACTCTACACACTTATAGTTCTCGTCGGAACTACTGAGAAATTTGTTCACCTCTAACTTTTTATTTTACAACCCCTTCTTTGCTAAAATAAAAGGACCTTTTTTTCCGAAGTCCGCCATTTTGTTATTTATTCATGAAATTTAACTTCAGTAGTTCCGACCAGAATGACATGTCTATAGATTAAGAATTATCAAGAATTTTTTATTTCAGATAACATCAAGAGCCAAAATCACCGGGGCCACCCACGCGCTTTTTTTTTCGAGGTGCCAACTTCGATCAATAATAATAATAATAATAAACTATTAAATTTGTTCAAAAAATTTTTTTCTTGTATCTTTAATATGTAAATAAAAACATCCTAAATATCCAAAACGATTCAATTTTATTTTCCTACAAAAAAACGCCCTCCAAAAAAGACATGAAAATCGGCTTAAGTTACCAGACTACTACCTTAAATTCGCGATTTCATCAACATCGCTACATTCATCCTGGTCCAATTCTCTCGAGTCTTAAGTCGAGTAGCAGAAAAAAATATATATCGTCGACTAATTTTAAAAAATCGTTTATAGCGAACGCGCGGTAAATTCTACATAGATCAACGAATCGATGATGACTTACTGGGTGTGAGAACGAGAAGAATATTGAAGAGCACGAGGAACGTGTCCACGTGGTAGGAAAAGTTGCGCGCCGCCGTGCGACCACTTGGTTTTATAGTGAATTTATCGTATGAGCATTGGCCCGCGACGATGGTCGGCATCGCGGCAAGCTCCGATTTTTATTGTACCTTTTTTTTTGTCAATCTTCAATTACACACCGTTTTTTGGTTTTTTTTTTTTTCTCGTCACGATAAGAAAAAATATATATAAGGTCGTCTAAGGGGATCCCCTGGGGTTCAAAATTCATCCCCCAACTTCCGACCTCGCACAAGGACCGCCAACGAGAGACTGGCCTCTTTGAAACGCAGATCTCGGTGTACGGTCGCTCGATTCCGTCGAGCATCGGGATTCTTCGTCTCGCGCAACATCCAACCCCTCCGGATTTCGCCTGTGTGCGTTTGTGTGTGTGTGTGTGTCTGCTGAGGGACTCTGCCAAGCTCTAAACCGCACCGGAGACCGCACATTGGTAGGAGAGAGAACCATAACCCACCACTGCTATACTTTGCTCGCCCTCCCAACCCCCTTTCATCCTCCAATTCTCCTCTCTGACTCTGGCGACCATCAACTACCAAGTATAAACCCCCAACCTCTTCTTCCACCTCGAAGAGCCCGTTTCGTAAGTAACTTTGTGTCAGCAGTCGCCCAAATTCGAATCAGCCAAAATAAGCGGAAGTACTCCAACCTTCCCGCCACACACACACACACACCCCCCTTTTTTTTAACCCAACGATCCAACGTCGAATCGTACTTACCCTAATACACCAATTCCACGTTACGATTGATTGCTACCTTTTTGTTTAAGGTAGTAGTCTGGTAACTTAAGCCGATTTTCATGTCTTTTTTGGAGGGCGTTTTTTTGTAGGAAAATAGAAATGAATCGTTTTGGATATTTAGGATGTTTTTATTTACATATTAAAGATACAAAAAAAAATTGTTTGAAAAAATTTAATAGTTTATTATTATTATTATTATTGTTCGAAGTTGGCACCTCGAAAAAAAAGCGCGTGGGTGGCGCCGGTGATTTTGGCTCTTGATGTTATCTGAAATAAAAAATTCCTGATAATTCTTAATCTGTAGACATGTCATTCCAGTCGGAACTACTGAAGTTAAATTTCATGAATAAATAACAAAATGGCGGACTTTGGAAAAAAAAGTCCTTTTATTTTAGCAAAGAAGGGATCCGCCATTTTGTTATTTATCCATGAAATTTAACTTCAGTAGTTCCGACCAGAATGACATGTCTATAGATTAAGAATTATCTAGAATTTTTTATTTCAGATAACATCAAGAGCCAAAATCACCGGGGCCACCCACGCGCTTTTTTCCGAGGTGCCAACTTCAATCAATAATAATAATAATAATAAACTATTAAATTTTTTCAAACAAAATTTTTTTTGTTTCGTTAATATGTAAATAAAAACATCCTAAATATCCAAAACGATTCATTTTTATTTTCCTACAAAAAAACGCCCTCCAAAAAAGACATGAAAATCGGCTTGAGTTACCAGTCTACTACCTTAATCATCTTTGTCGATTTTTAACAATGTTTCATCTTAAGTGCGAGATTTAATTGATTTTTTGTCATAGAGGAAACATTGGCTTTACAGAAAACCAAAGTGTTTTCGAGATTTTCATAGTAGATTGTTTGAAATGTGGGGGTGAGGGTGAGGGTGATTTTTAGCGAAATAATTGTCGTTGGTTCGTAGTTTTTATTATTTTCTTATAAAAACTGTAAAGCAGTTATTTAAAAAAATGTTACCCCTCACAATTGCCAAGAATATAAACAAATTTATGTGGTTGAAGTTACAAACGTTCTGGCAAAGAAAATTGAATGTAGTTAATGAGAAAAAACTTACTCCTAAAGGGGGAAAATAGGGTTAGACGGTTCAAAAAATCGATTTTTTCATAAATTCTTAGTAAAACTATTGAAAAATATTTTCCCAAAATTTTAAATGAAAATTCCGACTCGTTCTATTGTTATATGCCATTAAGTGAGTAGCTCTCCTTCAGGCCACGAGCCCGCCACGTGCATAACCGAGCGGTCACTATTTTTTCAAACGCGTTTTTCTGAAAACGACTTTTTTTTAACTTGCGTACACGCTAGTTTGAAAAGTTTTCAACCAATCGTTTTGAAAATTGGCAGTTACTTTCTTCATAGTATTGCGCTCTGTATGAACCTAAAATCGGAATATTATCATTGTTTAAAATGATTTTTTTTTTTTGCAAATGAAGTTGTAAAAAATGGCAAAAAATCATGCTTTTTCGTTTTGACCCCTGTAAAAAATTCAATTTTCTATTTTTTTGATAGCATTTAGGTTCATATAGAAGAGAGACATATAATAAAAGTAAATTCCAACCTCGTTTGATTTCAGATGAAAATTGCGGCTTCCAGAATGAACGCAAAATGCTGAGTCTGATTGTGACCTGCAATATGGGGTCGCTAATATCCCCGGTGTTTTTCAAGAAAATTCATCAAAAATTTCATAATATATACTTAAATATACCGACAGCAGTGGACGCGCGGTCGGTGCGCGGCTTCGGCGATCTCCCATGTTAAGCAGTATTGGCCGCGGTCACTACTGGGATGGGTGACCGCTTGGCCCGTGCACTGGCTTGCACGCCGACTACTGAGCGGGAGGCAGTTTTTCTGAATTGCTGATGGTAATACAACTGAAACTCATTAAAAAAAAAAAAAAAAAGCCGTCTGTATCGGCACAGGTTTTCCGCAGTTTCCCTGTATCCATGGCAAATGCGATACAGTGTAGCTAAGACGTCTGCGGACGCAATGGAAGTTAGATTAGCTTAGCGAAGTGCGGGTAGGGAGTGATAGGGGGAAAAATGGAAAAAATGGAATTGGGAAGGGTCATGCGTGAAAACCCGAAAGGGTATACGTTGGAACACACAATAATAATAAAATAAAAAATACTTAAATATATGTATAAAATATTCTCAAAGATTCAATAAATTATATTCATTTTTTATACTATAAAAAAATTCATGAAAATCATTGAGAAAACGCTGACCCTATTTCCCCCCTTAAATTCTCGAGAGTATATATTTGTACAAAAATCTCATGATTTAGCTTGTTAATAGTCGTAAGAGACGACAAAATGATGCTCCGGCTCGAATTTGTTGAAAATAAAATTATTTCTCGGATTCCAAGCTCGTGTCCTTTTTTTTTGGTTTTCGAGGACACTAATAGGACCCTCTAATATTTAAAAAAAAGATAAACTAAAATATTTCGAAAAGGAACCGTGATTAAGGGACGAACGGAATATGGTCGTTCTGACCGGCGCCCATCAAGTTTCCTTTCCTAAATATCTCGCTTTATATTTTTTTACATACTGGAGAGTCCTATGACTCTCCTCGAAGAATCAAATAACAGGACACGAGCATGAAATGTGAAAATAATTTTTTTTCTTCAACAAAACCAAGCCGGACCTTCATTGTATCGCCTCTTAAGCCTATCAGGCTAAATCATGTGGTTTTTGTACGAACATATACTCCCGTACAATGTAAGTTATCTCTTTAAGGGGGGAAATAGGGTTTGACGGTTCAAAAAATCGATTTTGTTTATTTCATAAATTGTTAGTAAATCTATTGAAAAATATGTTCCCAAAATTTTAAATAAAAATTCCGACTCGTCTTATTGTTATAAGCCATTAAGGGGGGAAATAGGGTTAGAACAGCGTTTTCTCAATGATTTTCAAGAATTTTTTTATAGTATAAAAAATAAATATAATTTATTGAAACTTTGAGAATATTTTATACTTATATTTAAGTATATACTATAAAATTTTTGAAGAATTTCCTTGAAAAACACCGAAGAAAATTTATGACTGCCTTGACATTGTTTTTCTTGGTACTATTTTTTCAAACGCGTTTTTCTGAAAACGACTTTTTTTTAACTTGCGTACACGCTAGTTTGAAAAGTTTTCAACCAATCGTTTTGAAAATTGGCAGTTACTTTCTTCATAGTATTGCGCTCTGTATGAACCTAAAATCGGAATATTATCATTATTGAAAATATTTTTTTTTTTGCAAATAAAGTTGTAAAAAATGGCAAAAAATCATGCTTTTTTTTTTTGACCCCTGTAAAAAATTCAATTTTCAATTTTTTTGATAGCATTTAGGTTTATATACAAGAGAGACATATAATAAAAGTAAATTCCAACCTCGTTTGATTTCAGATGAAAATTGCGGCTTCCAGAATGTACGCAAAATGCTGAGTCTGATTGTGACCTGCAATATGGGGTCGCTAATATTTTATAGTATATACTTAAATATATGTATAAAAAGTTTATAGTATATACTTAAATATATGTATAAAATATTCTCAAAGTTTCAATAAATTATATTCATTTTTTATACTATAAAAAAATTCATGAAAATCATTGAGAAAACGCTGTCCTAACCCTATTTCCCCCCTTTTAAGCACATTTAATTTTTTCTTTTTTGCCAGAACGTTCGTAACTTCAACGACATAAAAACTGTGTTCTCTACTTCGATTCATCTCTGCTGATAGCATCAGACGCTTATGACCATTTTATTTTTCGTCCGGTATCGTCGCTCATTTTGAGATTCGGATGAAAATACACTGTCACATAAGTACAGTGGTTTTTAGTGGGGGGGTAGGAAGTTGTGTCAAAGTCGGCAAACAACGAGCTCAGCGTACTCGAGACCCTATACCAACATACGAAAACTACTCTAGGAACCTGCTAATCTCACTTTCAGTCGGGTCATAGGAGTTAGTTGCGGCGAAAGACGTGTTTCTGACCTCTCTCCTGGCATCGTCGAGTCCCCACCCCCGCCGTAACCCACGGTACTTGCTTTCGAAACAGCCAACTCAAATGCTGTAACTCGCGCAAAGACCCCCTCGGACACGGTCGCGGGGCAAACCGCAAATGGAAATAATAATATAACGGGCGTCGTTTAGACTCGACGACGGACGAAAAGTTCAACGAGACTTTCGCCAATAACGTAGACCAGCAATTTCGTAGAACTTCACGTATTTAGAAACAAATTAGAACGTTAAAAAACAATTGCTGCTTAAAGAATGAAACGAGCCGGCATTTTGATTATCTTTTCGAGTGCATCGTTAGCAAATTCCCTCAAATTCCTTCAGCCAATTGTTTTTTCTTTTACTTCGCGTAGAATGCCCGATATAAATTCCCCCCATATAAATTGCTGCTTAAAAAATGAAACGAGCCGGCATTTTGATTATTTTTTCGAGTGCATCGTTAGCAAATTCCCTTAAATTCCTTCAGCCAATTGTTTTTTCTTTGACTTCGCGTAGAATGCCCCATATATATTCTACTATCAGTCGATTTCGACTTTTTTAATAACGGTCCTTTTCCCTATTGTTCGATCAATTGACCCGAAACCCGTAACAAACAATCGTAGATAGAATGCATGCATCAGAGAGAAAGCCGGAAGTAGTTCGAGTACGCGTTTGATCAGACGCCAATTCTATTCTCCACTTTGAGCTCAGTGCTGGCAGGTCTGAACATACATGACGTTTACTACTTCGCCTGACCGAACACACCGTGATGCTTATTCCCCTTTGGGAATGTTGCCCGACTACGCGTCGTCCTGTTCCACTGATTTCCGAATTTCGACGTTTCTACCAATACGTGTGATCTTCCATTCTCTCTCTCTTGTCAGTTAACCCAGTTACTGCTCATCGTACTAATTGAATCGGTGCACATTTTTTTTAAATCGTCTGTACCATTCCTGGAGAATTAAACGACAATAATAAAGAATCGATTACACGATGGGTCAATTAATATAGAAAAATATTTGTAGCGGTGGAACATCGTAAAGAAAAAATGGCGAAATATTTGCATTTAGTTTTATTTTTTGCCTTTTTCTAATTTTATCGATGTATGTTGGTTAGGAAATGTTATACTTTCAGAATCGAAATTTCAAGATATTATAGGGAAACGTAATTAGCTTATTTTTTTGTGAAGGATGAACCCTTCAATAGGAGTGTTTGGTTCACGTGGATGCTGAGTTATACGAGCTCAAGTTTGGGTCATTTAAGGTAGTAGTCTGGTAACTTAAGCCGATTTTCATGTCTTTTTTGGAGGGCGTTTTTTTGTAGGAAAATAAAAATAAATCGTTTTGGACGTAAAAATGAATATTTAGGATGTTTTTATTTACATATTAAATATACAAAAAAACATTTTTTTTTTTTAATTTAATAGTTTATTATTATTATTGATCGAAGTTGGCACCTCGAAAAAAAGCGCGTGGGTGGCCCCGGTGATTTTGGCTCTTGATGTTATCTGAAATAAAAAATTCTTCATAATTCTTAATCTATAGACATGTCATTCTGGTCGGAACTACTGAAGTTAAATTTCACGGATAAATAACAAAATGGCGAACTTTGGAAAAAAAAGTCCTTTTATTTTAGCAAAGAAGGAGTTGTAAAATAAAAAGTTAGGGGTAAAAAAATTTCTCGGTAGTTCCGACGAGAACTATAAGTGTGTAGAGTAGCCTGTTAAAATTTGAAAGCAATCGGTCCGGTAGAAAAAAAGTTAGGACCCGGGCTGCCAACTTCGATCAATAATAATAATAATAATAATAAACTATTAAATTTTTTCAAACTAATTTTTTTTTGTATCTTTAATATGTAAATAAAAACATCCTAAATATCCAAAACGATTCATTTTTATTTTCCTACAAAAAAACGCCCTCCAAAAAAGACATGAAAATCGGCTTAAGTTACCAGACTACTACCTTAACACGCAAAAAATAGAGCTGCGAGCTGAAAATTTCGGTTACGCTGAAAAAGCATACTTCTAAAGTGCTTTTTTTGGAAAAACTCTTTCCCAGTAGCACCGTTCATACACAGGACACGTAAAAAATAAAAAATTTACGGGGCACGAGGCTACGTGTCGAAAATAACGTTCCTGACCTCCAAATTTTTAATTCTCAAACTGTCAGCTTGGTTCTGCGATGCGAGATGCTGTTTTTCACTTCCGTAAATATATGAGAGGAAATTAAATCGTAGACGAGTGAGCGACGATGGAATATTTATTTATAAAGTCTCTAGGGACAAAGAATTTCGACGATAAAAATAAAAGGTCACATTTACGTAATTTACAATTTTTTTCTTCTCAATAATCTCACTTTCTCTTCTTCGGTGCGAATTCCAAGCCTCTTATGTAATTCTTGTTGATCTGATATTTTTCTGGAATTGACAAAAATGAGAGAAAAAAAAAATTAATCGAGGCAAGAGCAGCGCTGGCTTGTTTCGGTAAATTCGTGACTAACCGTTGAGAAGCTTGTAAACGTATAAAACTTGATTTCCCTGAACCAAAACGCTCGGTGTTTTTTTTCCAGGCACATCGATTATCGTAGCACTCGCACCGATGCCCTGGCACTCTTTGCTGAACGACTCGAGTTTAATACCAAAAGCCTCCAAATTGTTGATTAACGTAACTTTTTTATTACTCGCTCGTGTCGTTACCGTTATATCGATTGGTTCTAATTTGCCCGTGTGCAATATTCTCGTACCGGCAAACGTAATCTCGTGCACGTGTGTCATACGTCCGATAAACTTGTTTATTCCATCCTCCATTGTTAGCGTTATTTGACTCTCTTTTGTTCGTAATATACCGGCGAGGGTGGGATCGAGTTTTAATATTCTGCGACAAAGTTAATATATCCTGAAATAATGCGTGATTAAGGTGGTACAAAAACAAAAGTTATATTCAATGAAAAATAACTTAACGATAAAATTAAAATACCGAAAAATTATTAACAAAGTAGTGTACACAAAATTCAATGGTTTTTTTTACTGAATTTTCATTGAATCTAACTTTTTGGTTATGACAACTCCTGAAAATTTCATTTACTTTCCATCCTGAAGATTTTCCTTCTTCACGTAATCCGTAAAACACTTTCGAATTTCCAGTCTTTTCATAACGTCTCCTTTCCTGCGAAAAAGAGAAAATATGACCGAATGAAACCTTACATTTTATACCTGAAACATTGGTAATTATTAATATTGTTTTATGATAAATTGTTCACTAACTCGTAACGAAATTTCGACAAAATTGGAAGGACATCAGCGGTGACTTTGTAACATTCAGCGACAACCGGTGCGTTACTCGGTGTTGGCTCGATGGGTGTTAATTTTTCCAAAATCACAAGATCTCGCAATAGCGGGTGTTCCAATTTTATCGATAATATACTCTCGACACCCTTTAATATTTCCGTGTTTATGATTCCCTTGGTTTTCATCGATGACAAAAATGTCGACAACTTTTTGTAACTCGATTTTTTAATATCAATGCTCTGTCCTTCCGGACAAGCAACTATCAAGTGATTCTTAAAGAAGTTTGAGCTTAGTACAGGTAAATCGGTTTTTTTAATGAATTTACAAGCTTTCAAGAAACAATACTCCAATAATCTGTCCATTTCCGCAACGGGCTCTGTTTCCTTTTGGATTGTACTCTCGATCGCATCGGTTGTTGGAGAATTTATCTGAGAAAAGACATTTTTATAGAGTTTGAACGAAGGATATTGAGATAAAATGAAATTTCGCTAATATTATCTTTACGCACTTCTGACAAAGGTTCGGTAGTTTCGTGGTTGGTCTCATCGCTGATATCGATGTTATCAATATTTTTTATTAAAGCTTCGGAAGCTTGAGAAATTTCCGCTGATTGATGAGACTCCGAATTCTGTTCGCAAAGTTCCACGCAAGATGGGCCAAGATTGGGCCTGGGTATATGTTTACCCAGCTGGCACAATTGATCGCCGATAACGTGAATTATATCCACACATTTACCGTGGCCAGCGGACATGTACATATCCTCGGAAGACAGAGCGGTCAGGCCAACAGCAACTGCCGCCTGTTGCAACGTTTGAATCGGTGCAAGCGAAGAAAATACTAATTAAATACAACCAATGACTGAAGAAATTTCATGAGTTAAATTTATAATTTGTCAAGTCTCCTTTGTAATATCATCCGTTTCATTTTTATGGTCTCATTGAAACGTAATGCTTTATTTTTTCAAAACTGGCATCAATTTTACGTAAAAAATTATCAGATAACAATAACACCTGAGATCATTACTTTTGGAGATAGGAATTATCAAATAAATTATTGATTAAGTTTCCAAAAGTCATTGATTTAAAAATTCATGATTGTATTTAGAAGAAGAGTTTTCCTTCTATCTTACTTTCTTATATTCTGTTTCTCTATTTTTTATATTCTTATTTCTCTGTTTCATGAATGTACTGGCGTATTCTATGATTTGAAGATAGAAAGAAAAATGTACGCAAATGGATAAATCTAAGAATCCAAGAACGATATACATGGAATAAACGCACTACTACTAGCCATAAAAGTCCTAGCGAACGGTATTAATTTCTGTTTTTACAACATTCATCGAACCTTGTTCTCCTCCGTATCTACGCAAACGGTCGTGCCTTTGGCTAATTTTCCAAACGACCAGAGAGTCGCGGGTCCGTCCAGTACAACGCCGGGTAACATTAAATTAGCGCCTCCCGACAATTTAGAAACGACGGGCTCGACGGTGGTAAAGGTATATAATAATTTTGGACATTGCCAGAGGGTGAAGATCGTTGGCAAAAATTGTGATGATGTTTGTTGAAGCTGAAAGAACATTGGAATTTTTGCGACGCAGTAAAGTTTGCCAGTTTGTCCACCGTGAGTCATTACTTTCATTGTGCTTATTGACTCTTTCTTGGGAAAAAGATTTTGCACTTGCTCGTCGGTGAGCGATGGAAATGCGGCCGAGACTTCATCGCACAATTTTTTTCTGCATCAATGAGACACAAACTGTCAATTTTATTCATTGTGACAATTACACTACATAACCTCTTGTGCGTGAAGCAAAATTTGCGTGACGCTATTTTTCTTATTCAACCATTGTTACTGACCTTTCGGTTGACTTTAGTTGATTGTTGGATTTCACTTTGAACGGTTTTATAAACATTTTGACGTTATGATAAAAACTTTTATCAATACGGGAAAGAAAAATTTCAATAAACAAACGGATTTTTCGTCATTTTAACAAAACTCAAACACACCACATTGCGAATTTTTTCAGACTGTTCGCGTTGCGCCATCTATTGATATTCAATGTTTCGTGAAACAGTTCCTTGTAGTTACGCGTTTTGTCGTGAGATGGCGACAGTCAATAAAAGACTATAGTTTTTGTTCAATGGTGCCGGTACTGCCGGTATTAATAACACTCACGAGAAGTACTAACAAGCAAAGTAACTTTTATTATGAATAATCGTAGCGAAGAGAATCACAGAAATATACAGTGGGTCAAAAAAGTATTCATACACCTTGTTTTTTTGCGATAACTTTATAGACATAAGCGATACGCAAAGAAAGCCAATTTTATTTAATAGTACATCAGGTACAAGATAAACTGCAAATGGAGAATTTTTTCCCAGGAATAATAGAAGAATTATGCAAAAAAAAAACGAAAATTTCCGGGCCAAAAAAGTACTCGTACACTTACGATTGAGCTGCTGAACCTCGATATTCACTCACGGACGGTCTGATCTCTGCGTACAATGTAAACAAGTCTTCGTTTACACAATGGTTTTGACCTATTCCATGCGGTAGTAGATCTTCAAGCTCTGAACAGACACGATGGCAAAGAAAAGCGAAATATCAATATCCATGCGAGATAGAGTGATTTTCCTTCGGAAACGCGGTGAAAGTTATCGAAAAATTAGTAAAGAACTAAATCTAAGTTTCGCAACAGTGCAATATGTAATAAAAAAAATACGAAAGAACAAACAGCACAGATAATAAGCCACGAACCGGTCGACCGAGAATACTAACGGTACGTACGAGAGCGTATTGTCACAGGCTACAGAAAAACCGTTCACAAGTGCTCGCAGTTTAGCGAATGACGTCGTATCAACATCGGGGAAGAGCGTGTGTTCCCAGACTATTCGAAACGTTTTGCATTCTGCCCAAATATACGGCGGAACCGCCCGCAAAAAACCATTAATTAATAACATAAATCGAGAAAAACGTTTAGGTTTCGCAAAAACCTACTTAAAAAAATCTATAGAATTTTAGAAACGTGTCGTATTCTCGGATGAATCGAGGTTTAACATCTTCGGGTCCGATGGAAAAAAATTCGTCTGGCGGAAACCAAATACCGAGCTCCAGCAGAAAAATTCTATACCGACTGTAAAACACGGCGGAGGAAGCGTCATAGTTTGGGGCTGTATGGGATATTATGGCGTTGGTAATCTGGCTTTTATAGATGGTACAATGAATGTCCAGAAGCATAACGACGTGTTGCGCAGCAATTTCAAAGCAAGTGTAGATAAAATGAGCCTGAATGGAAATTTCTACTTCTAACAAGATAACGACCCGAAACATACTGCCATGAAAACGAGGGAATGGTTACTCTATAATATCCGCAAACAATTGTTTACACCACCACAATCTCCGGACATCAATCCTATTGAAAATTGATGGCACTTGGTGGATGTAGAAATTAGAAAAAGAAAAATAACAAACAAATTCGATCTCCAAAAAGTGCTTTTAGAAGAATGGACGAAAATAGCAAAAGATACAACGCAAAAGCTAGTAGAATCCATGCCTAAGAGACTCGAGGCGATAATTGAAGCAAAAGGGATGCACACCAAATATTAGTTATAATTAACAACTATGATGATGTAGGTTTTCACTATAATCGTAAGTGTATGAATTTTATTGCCCGAAAATTTTCGTTTTTTTGCATAATTCTTCTATTATTCCTGGGAAAAAATTCTCCATTTGCAGTTTATCTCTGCACCTGATGTACTATTAAATAAAATTGGCTTTCGTTGCGTATCGCTTATGTCTATAAAGTTATCGCAAAAAAACAAGATGTATGAATACTTTTTTGACTTACTGTATGAGACACGGTCTTGTATACAGGTCTGGAAACTCCTCTGGTGGTCCTCTTAACGGAGCTGTTTTTAATTTCTGTAGCAGTCACTAGAGGCGTTGCGATCAGATAATGCCGATAGACATAACCTGAAAACCCTTCGATACTGCTATGCGTAAATATTATGTTTATTTGGTGTGCATCACAGTCTTTTAGTAATTATTATATTAAAAATGACGAATCGGTGTGTGGTGCCTCATTGTAAAAGCGGTAGCAAAATAAACAAAAAATGTTGTACATTCAGAATGCCTAAGAACATTGATATGTGGAAAAAGTGGGAACAATCTATCCCAGGCATTCTAAAATTACAACCCACAAATCGTATATGTGGAAAGCATTATAATAATGAAGGCACAGTTCGCGAATGGGTCAAGCTGGACGCAAATGGTCAAGTAATTGGACGGGTAAGTTTTATGAAAAGATTTTACACATAGTTTGAGAAGATAGTTGCTCATATCGTGTATTTTCAATATGTAAGGTCCCATACAAAACAATGCGACTCAAAGAGTTTGCTGTGGGAACAAGATTCAATGACATCTGAGTAGAAAAAGAAAATTGTGTGCCAGAGCATGGGTAAGCGGAACAAGTTTCGAATTCTGAAAGAAATTCTCCAAGCACTGTTCCGTCCTACAGAGTCACGAAATCGTCAATTCATGGAATCAGTACTCATCTTGGTAAGTTTCCTTAAGAGAATGTATCTATTGCACCGTTATTATATAAAAGCGATGAAATAAAAGTAATTTAAACCATAAATCATAAATTTCCCCTATTGATATTTCAGATATCCCTGAAGTTCTGTCAAAAATATGAATCCTGTCCAGTGTGTCAGGAAGCTGTGAGATTGCAAACCAGCTGAGGATCTTTAGAGTCGCAACTGATGCAAATAAAATCACGCGGTGGCCTGATTCACGCAAATCCTCATTTCTTTCATCTGATCCGTTATATCGAAGCATCATTTACAAAATATTCCTCTCGTATTAATGTCTTCGATATAATTCTAGATGAAACATTTAACTCATACACCTTCGCTTATCCCTGTAAAGAGCCTGAATCTGAAATCTTATCAGATTCCATAATTTACTATGTAAGATTAAAAATGAGGCAACATGCGCATCAGAAAAATTTTAAACTCAAAAAGAAATTTGTTGTTAAGAAAAAATTGTCGAAATTAACTACTGAATAAATCTTATTCTAAGTTCTTGCAAGTGTTCGAGTTTTCGTAATCAAGGAAGTATGAATAAAAATAAATACTTGAATTTTTATCTTTATTTAAGTTTTGTCAATATTCCGAAATAGACAGTATTTAGTAACATGCCAAAAAATAGTAGATTAACGTAAGTAAAAATCAGCTCCTTACATTTCCTTACACTTCATTTTTTAGGTTTTGGAAAAGTGTTCCAGTTTTCAAAATCAAGTAAGTACGAATGAAAATAAATTCTTCAACTTTTATCTTTATTCGAGTACCTGCAATTTTCACAAAAATATAATGAAAAAGGATCAAATTCAATATATGAAACGGTTTTATGTATTTCTATTTTTGTAAATGAATACTTTTGTTTATTTTATAGGATTTAAAAGAAAGTCTAACGGAGATCGATCCATCAAGAGGTAGACAACTATTTCGCCTAATATATATTCATAGATAGATATTTACAAGTAGTTTATCATGCTCGATTAACAGTTAGAATGTTTAAAACCCGATTCAAATTAAGAGCATATTTTTTCAGTATATTCATTAAAGTTGACGGGATTAATAGCTTATAATTACATATAATAAATATGTGTCACGCGGTGGATTTCGTTAGTGGGACAGAGACGGACACCCATCGAGGGGTTTTCAGGTTATGTCTATCGGCATTATCTGATCGCAACGCCTTTAGTGGCTGTTACAGAAATTAAAAACAGCTTCGTTAACGGGCCGTCCCCCACCACTGAAATTTGAGGGAGTTTCCAACCTGTATACAAGACCGTGGTATGAGATCGTAGAGAGCGTAGTTCGTATTTTATGCGTCGTAGAATAATTCCCTAGATGGACATCGACTAAAGCTGTAGCGGAAGAAGAAGCTTTTCGACTTTGGAGACTAGTGTCTGCTTTCGCCGCTGGCGCTGGTGGTCCAGTCTAGGGTCTCTGGTGTGTTTTGTACCGACCGGGGTTGAAGGAGCGGGCGAGACAGTGTTGCCAGATCAGGGGATTTCCCCCTAGATTTAGGGTTTTTTTAGTCGTGTCAGGGGACAAACAGGGGGAAAAATTATTTAGGGGATTTTTTAGAGGGTTTTAAATTCCCGATAAAAAAAACTAGTTTTGAAGCGTAAAAATCGATGCCGAATTGTCGAATAGCAGAGGGACGATTCTGTACTTGACGCAATATCATAGCGTCTGACGCAAAACCGAAAAAGCCAATTGCAAGGAAGATTCCAGCGGAAAGGCGCGACTCTCATAGGCTATTTCGGTTTTGCGTCAGACGCTAAGATATTGCGTCAAGTACAGAATCGCACCACAGGAATACTCTAAAAAGATAACGACACCTAATGCCACAGATTAGTATTATACGTAGGATGGAAAGGGCTACAATTATTAACACTGCGCATTGAGCTATATTTTCAACGTAGGTTGTTATTTATTTAATTATATTTATTACGAGATGAAATGATAATAGGTAACAGCGTGAGGACTAGTAACGTTAGACTTATACTGCTGACTATAAAGACTAGAACTCAACATTGCGATGAAAGGCCCGATAGGTGATGGATTTATGAGAACGAATGAAAGCGGGAGAAATTTACGAATCGTCATTAACGCTAAACGAGTTCAAACCCTCTCTTTTTTCTTTCTATCTATCTCTCTCCAATGACTATATTTTTCCCGATCAATCGGTCGGTAAGGTATCTAATATCCTAATATCATCGTCGTTTATCATTCCGTACACCGTTTCGGAGTTGAAACGTTTCAGCATAGCTGCGGTCGGTGTAAATTTGCAGCATTCAACGTGGAGGGTGCAACGGATATGTAAAATTGCCTCGACCATTTCAACCGACATTTTATTTCTCAATTTGTCCTTTACTATATTCACGATGGAAAATGCGTGTTCGACTGAGGCATTTGAGAAGGGCAGACTCAGCAGCCCGAGAACGAGATTCGATATATTGCCGAATCTTTTGTTTCCGCCTGCGTCGGTGAGTTCATTCACCCCCGCCCAAAACCCTTCAGTGCTGGCAGTATCGGTGACTTCAATCCTGTGAATGATATTCCACTCCTTCAGAGTTGAGCTGATATCATTGCACAAACTATTTTTGGATTTTGACGCAATATTCGTGATATCAGCCTTAACCTGGGATGATGCTAATTGCGGCGAGAACGTGGATATTTGATCCAGAACTTTCATATTCTCGGGAATCCTCTTTTGCAATTGCGTTACGAGAACGATCATAAAATCTCTGCAGCGTTCTTTAACCTGCACAATCGAATCCGGATGAACGTTGGCAGTTAGAACGTTAAACTCATAACCGAAATTCATACATCCTAGCGACAGGCAATAGTGTTTGAAATCGAAGCTGGCGAGATCGTCATGCGATATTTTCTTCAGTTGCGACGGTACAACAAGCATTTGAAGAAGTGAATATATATTATCATTCAAATCTTTAAAGAGTTTCATGGGGTCGTCAGCATCGGATTGAAACAATCTAAATAGCCCCATGATGCCTTTGAGCGTCGAACTGAGAAACGTCAAATACAATTTGTTCTCGGGAGTTGAAAACATTCCATGAAGTTGGCAAGCTGTATAACAGCGTTCTTTGTTGCTTTCGGTCATTTTAAAATGCAGTTTTAGAGCATCCCATTGCTCGAGAATAGCATCGACAGCCTGAAGCCTCACCAACCACCGGGTATTCGACAGCTTTACGATTTTTTTCGGTATCTTACCCTCAAGAGTACGGTAAACCTCCGCGTATTCTATTTGACGCTTTGAACTAACGGCAAACCACGCATGCGTTTCACGTACCATGAAATCCAGATGCCTTGGCAAGACTTTGCAACTCTCTTCGGCTGCGAGATGCAATGAGTGGCAAATGCACTTGATCACTACAAGCTCTGAATTGATTTCCCGCAATATCGTCGTTACAGAATGATGAATGCCTACGTTTACGCTGGCTCCATCAACCCCCAGACCTAAAAGCTTACTCGAATTCAAATTGTCGCTTTTCAATTGATGCAAAATCGCTGCGGCAATAGCATCCGAGGTCCCTGCTGTCATCTCAATTAAACGATAAAAACTCGTCACGATCTTCTTCTTCGATAGAGAGAAATATCGAATTATGAGGCAAAGAACTTTTTTTGTATCTATCTTCGTTGACTCATCGATAATCAACGAGTAGTGCGAATTTCCGATGTCATCGAGAAGGTCTTGCACGATACAAGGCGATAAAATATTTTTTATTAGAGCTGAGCATTTTGTCCGATGCAGTTCAAGATCTTTGAGGACTTGAGAATCCTCATCAAGATCCTTTATCACTAGAGAGAGATGGTCGACAGATTTTATGGACGAATGCTCTGCCACATACATAGCAATTTTCAATTCAGCTATTTTTCGTTTTTCTTACAAAGTCACTTTCGCGAATTTGTCGATCTTTGGAGTTTGGGCAATGATATTGCGGTTTTTGACGGATCGCTCATGCTTCTTTGATGCAGCATGTTCCGACAATCCTTTTTTATGCGCCGCGAGAATCGTATTGCAAAACGCACAAAACGCTTTGCACGGGTCTCCACCAGGCGACTGTTTCAACCAACCTTTATCGTTAAAAAACAAAAGGGATTTAGACTATACTCTTCAGTAGACAATATAGTAAAGTAAAAATTATACGGAATATTCAATAGAGGATTAGAGGAAGCTATTAAATTTGGCAAAAATCGGTAACCAACATTGAGAAAGATAGTTCCTCGTAAAGCGTAGAGTCGTAGAGGGCCCGTCGAGCTTTGATTGTGTGAAAGTTCGAGGAATCGATATGCAAATTTTATTTGAATTGTAGATTTTGTTCGTTTTATATGTTTAATTATAAATCACCTTACAGGTTTCTTTACCAATTACGGGTTAGTTGTCTAATTATAGGTTACGTACCTTTGAAAGTTGATTCCAACTCCCAACTTTTTACGTACTTCTGTACGTATGGTTTGATTATTTGCGCTTTGGGCATTTTTTAATTTTTTTTACTCGTTTCTAATTTTACTAACTCGCCTTGAATCTTATTAATAAGTTTATTAATACATTTACCAAAAAATATCGATGTGGGTCCAGTGAATTTTTCGTTTACTATAGTATAATTCGGGTTTTCCCCTTATAGGTCAAACGGTACGGTACAGAGGAATGTCCAATAGATGCCGCAGCTTGTATTTATGCGATTCGCGGATCTTATGGAATAAGCCAAAAGATGTCACACACTCCACACAGTTTGTGGCGTAGCTATCGCTCCTCTCACCACTCGCGCAGTAACTCTAACGGAAACAACCAATGAGGCTGCGGGACGCTCACGACCAGTGAACGTCCTAGTTAATAAGAAAGAAACTAGTAAAAATAAGTATTCGCCTAACGGCCACACGAGTAGCTACGAGCTTTACCTGTCTGCGACACGCGACGACATAACCTGTGTAATAATATTAATAAAAAGACTATTTTTGTTACGTTGAAAACCACCACGAGTGTACCCTCTTCTTTAAATTAAACACTGCGATCCCGAGACTATCGCCCGCAAGTTCACATATGAAACACATATCAGTATCCGCTAGTGGATTAGGGATGGCGGTATAGCCAAACGAGTATCAAAGTACATTGCCTCTTGTGACATATGCCGTTGCGAGCTGGCGATAGCCGATAACGGAGTAGAACTAGAGAGGATAAGCCTTTGCTGCTATAAAAATAAAAATAAAAATAATTTATTTTTCAACTTTTGTGTATATATAACATTTCAAACTGATATTGGATAAGATTTTTTTCACGATTTAAAACCGACACAATTTACCACAAAATTTCTCAAGATGACTGTCAATTGAACCTTTTAAAAACTGCGGTCACTTGACCGTATCTGACGGTCAAGTGACCGAGATTGGCTTGGCGGTTGGTCAGGGGATTTTTAGGGGGAAACGAAAATAATCTGGGGGTAACTCACACGGACCATCTGGCAACACTGGGGCGAGACCGCTACAAGCCATATGAAAAAGGTTATTTTGAAAATAGTCGATGCAACAATTATTTATTCATCACAAGAAGGCGCGGTTTTTTTTACCTTTCAGATTATTTTTATCTTATAAGGATAATAGGGGTTAATTTATTAGGTGTAATTAATATTATGCTTTTTTTTGCAAGATTTTATAATCTTATATAGATGATGCCGTTGTGGGTGAGTTTGGCCCTCCTGTCAGAATCGATTTATAGGATAATCGACCTAAACACCACATCGATTGTGCGATAAAACAATTGATTTACTTTAACCAAAAACTCAGAATCACTTTTGGCATCCAACAGTGAAGAAAAGTACGGTGAATCGTCAACAATTCGTGGAAAATAAGAAAATAAACTAACACAATTTAGAATATGGATTTAGAAGATTTTTGTCGAGCGTTACCAAAAGTGGTGAGATTAAAGTGTAAATTTTCGAACGTTACATTGAACAATGTACGATTTTAATGTTATAATTACAATTCGTTTTGCAGGAGCTTCACGCTCATCTGAACGGTTCGCTCAGTACGGAGACATTGAAAAAATTGTCGTTACGAAAAAATCCCTCGGAATGGAACACTCACAATGTAATGGATATGGCGGGACATTCGTCGCTAACAGAGTATGGTCGATAATCTTTAGTTAAAATGAACAACAGAAGATTCTGACAATTTAAAAAAAAATTCAACTTTTCTGAAAAACAAACGTTTGCAGATGCTTCGAAGCCTTTGCCATTGCTCATTCGCTCACGGATACGCCGCAGGCTGTGTCAATGGCGACGCGCGAGACTATACAAGATTTTTACAAGGACAATGTCATTTATCTCGAATTACGTAGCACTCCAAGGGCAGTAGATGGAAAAATGACAAAATTACAATATATCACTGCCATCATATCGGGAATTCAGTAAATGAGATCTTTTTCTCTGTCAATTGTTTTTTTTTTTTACTCAAACTTTAATACCATCCAAAGATGTTAATTTTTTCGTGTGTATTTTGCAGGGCTTCTGTGATCAAATGTCCCGGTATCATCGTAAAATTATTGATATCGATAGATCGTAAACAGCCTTACGAAATTACCCGAGAGAACGTGGAATTGGCCATTGCCTTGCACGCCGAATATCCTCTTTACATTGTCGGTATTGATCTCAGCGGCGATCCCACAAAGGGTGACGCGTATATTGATCTACTGGCGAAATGTCGCTCGGTCGGACTTAAAATTGCTGCTCATTGCGGAGAGGTGAGTACTCAACAATTTATTGGAGATTTAAAGAAGTTTTGTGTTTGAGATGCCTCCGTTGTTCATCCTGCGACGTATCATTGTATATTTGTGCCAAATTGTAATGTTAGGACGGCGCTTAATTTGAAAAAAAAAAACTATCACAAATCCCAAAGGACAGATCGCCGAAAGTATTTCTACGATTGTATAAACAAATTCTACAATGGTATCGTTTAAGGGGGGGGTAAGGTTAATTCGTACAAAAAAAGGCATGTTTTGTGATTTTTTTGTGACGACGCAGTTAAAATCTCTTTATTAAAACTAATGGTACAGTAAAATATGACATTCGATGAATATTATATACAATTTTCACGAAGAAATATTAAAAAATACGGCAATGGCAGCAATTATTCGGACGTGTCTCGGAAAAAAGTAGAATTGCGGTGTCCCTCATAACATGGTGCTGGATCATCTGAAATGAAAAAATGAAAGTTCATTTGTTAGATAACAGTTTTCCCCAGGTAACGCTGGGAGGGTTTTTCGAAATTTCAATTTTTCAATTTTTTGGAACATTTTGAAGGGAAAAACGCGATTTTTTTTTTTTCGTAAAAATCGCGTTATTCCCTTCAAAATGTTCCAATAAATTCAAAAATTGAAATTTCGAAAAACCCTCCCAGCGTTACCTGGGGAAAACTATCATCTAACAGATGAACTTTCATTTTTTCATTTCAGATGATCCAGCACCAAGTTATGAGGGACACCGCAATTCTACTTTTTTCCGAGACACGTCCGAATAATTGCTGCCATTGCCGTATTTTTTAATATTTCTCCGTGAAAATTTTATATAATATTCTTCGAATGTCATATTTTACTGTACCATTAGTTTTAATAAAGAGATTTTAATTGCGTCGTCCCAAAAAAATCACAAAAACATGCCTTTTTTTGTACGAATTAACCTTATCCCCCCCCCCTTAATTACAATTAAATATATGACCATCGTAGGTTCCCAACGAGATGGAAGTAGTCGATATTTTAAACTTCAAACCGGAAAGGTTAGGCCACTGTACGAGCCTTCATCCAAACTTGAGAGGTTCGGAAAGTTTGTACGAAATGCTTCTCCAGTCGCGAATACCCGTCGGTGAGGACAAAAATTATATCTTGAAAAATGTAAAAAATACAAAAATCTTGATTATTCGTCATTATGGACCCGATTCCGATTGAATGTTGCAGAATTATGTTTAACGTCGAACATCAGATGTAAAACAGTGCCGTCTTATCAGCAGCATCATTTCGCATACTTGTATCAATCCGGACATCCCATTTGTATAGGTGTAAGTGTAAAAATTGAGCTATGAAAAAAAAAATTACTAAAAGATATTTTCATCAAAGATAATATTCTCCTTTGATTGTTAATTAATATGCAGACCGACGACAAAGGCGTTTTCGACACAACGCTGTCCAGGGAATACGAACTTTTAGGAAAGTACTTTGGTCTGTCGCATCACGAACTAAGGGACATTTCATTGAAGTCCGTGCAATATGCTTTTGCTACTGACGAGGAAAAGACTGTTTTGGCCAAGGCTATAACTGCCTTTTATTTTCACTGATCGGTGAATATTATATAGCGTTAGATTAATGATATGCAGACAGGCAGTTGTTGCTGAAACAACAATAAATAATAAGTTTTTGTATTTTTATAATATAAGAGAAAATTTAATTTACATTTGATTTTTTTATATCTCTTAGACATCGTTTCTTTTTAAATTAGTTCATTCCGCGTGTATTTTTTTTTTTTTTTCAAATACCTTCATACAAATTGTACGTGTGTTTTCTTCTTTGACGCATTTTCGATGGTCCTTCAAATAAAGAACTTGTACATTGAAACGTGGATTTTACCGTATGAAAAAAATATGGCCCATTTTTATTCCTCAATATCCGAATGATTTTGGCAATAAATAACGAACAATGTTAAAACTAATGTCGATTTTATTCATTATTATTCATAGTCGTGGGGGGAGAGAGAGGGGCGGCGGGGGGGGGACGTTTACATAGATGTACAGATGATGATTAAGCTGCTACTTATGGAAACTACAATAGCTGAATGTTATCAGAGTTTTCCTTCTTTTTTTCTCTTTTTCGTCTAATGATATCCGTATAGTATAATATTTACACAACATTTATTAATCATGATAAGTAATAGGCGCCTGACGAGTGCGGTGCGATAGTAAGTTTTGCATACATGTAAAAAGTTGTTCATCAAGGCGCTTTGGGCGTTTGCCGGCCAACGCGTGAAATTCCCGAATGACCATGAAACATTAACAAAACGCCATCGTCTCTCGCGTCTATAATCACAATCGAGAGGCGTTTTTGTTTTTTCTTTTTCTTTTTTTACGAGCTTTTATTTTCTTTTATATTGCGAGTTTTCGCGAGTTTTCGCTATATTTGCGGAAAAGAAATTTGAAAATAAACGATGATTTAATTTTTTTTATTTCTATATTGCGTTCCGAGAAATCTACCTCCACGGTCTCGAGGTTATAGGGGAAAGAGTCGGGCATCGTTAGAATGGAAAAACCATTGAGTCTTTGAAAAAAAAAATTGTAATTTTAGAATAATTAAGATTAATAACAATTACTCGTTCGTTATGAACGTTAGAATTTCTCTCCGGAGTCACAATTATTGTAAAATATCCCAAATGATTTTTTCATTCCAGTCCCACTGCCCATCCTCCGCTGACGATTATATATAGATATATTTTTTTTTTCCTCGCTTTGATACGAAATAGTTCGCGCTAGTAGCGATCTTTAATCGATTATTGATCCATCGAAATTTCGAATAAACTTGCTGTGAGTGAATTATTATTTTTTTTTCAATTTCAACAGAAAAATAATTAAAAACGGCTCTCGCGCAATAACAAAACGAGGTAAATAGCCACGATGATACTAATAATGCTTTAAAAAAATAATAATCGTAATAATAATAATAATAATAATAATAATAATAGTGACGATGATAATAATATCGATAATAATATTCGTAATGAGAAGTCGTTCCTAGAATAATATTCTTCCTATGTAACAGTCTTTTTGGCTATCCTTCAAACTATGAACAATAAAATATCCTTCCACGTGTTTATTTAATTTTAAAATTAGAAAATAAAAAATAAATCAAGTGACACCTCAAATACGTTATATGGTTCACCAGGTACGTATTTTGCGGAAAAAAAAAAACATTCAGCGGATAGTCGACAATCGGAGATTTCATTTCCCTACTGTTTTATCACTAGATACACTAACCATCTTACGTTCTTCCACTACACATCTATTATAACTAGTTCATTATGACTAAACAAATGTTTTCTACTTCAGCAAGTATTGCATTCGTCTCTGAAACATTTTATTTTATTTTTCTTCAATTATTTATATATATTTATTCGTGAAAAGATCTTCGCACATTAAATATTAGATGTTTACGCACTGATATATCACTTCATATATATCTATAGTTTTGCTCCACGTTCGAAGTATCTTTTTTCCCACCCCCCCCCCCCCCCCCCCTCGCCGCCCTTGATCGATGGAAAGTTTGCTACAAAAAAAAAAAAAGTAAAATAAAATCAAATAAAACAATCAAACTCGACTGAATCGTTGGAGGAAAAAGAAAAATTGACACGTGAATACAAAACGACGATGTAACATCGTTAGGCTGTAATCGGCGGAGATCCACGTGAAACCCGTTATTCACTTAATATCTATGGGGAAAAAAAAAAAAAAAAACTCATCGACTATATTTACAAAACTTACGAAACGACGAGGACGGATAGGGATTTTTTCTCTTCTTCCTCGAGTATCACGCCGAAAATGCCCTTCCGCCTCTCGAAACTAATTTTCCTTTTTCTTCTTGGTCGCAGTTTAAAAGAATGTACATATTCAATGATAATAAAATGCTATAAAATATTAACGGGTACATCATTTTTTTTTTTTTGCTTCACGTCGAGAGTCTCTCTCATTTCTCTCTCTCTCTCTCTCTCTCTCGCGCGCACTCTCGACGAGGGAAAATGCGACATTATATATATTATCCGCGATTGCCGACGTGGCGAAAAAATTCCAAACGTCTAATGTTAATAAATAAATTAAGACTTTTTCCGTTCTTTCCCTCTTCTTTCTTTTGATTTAGCGGTAAAAGCGATTAACAAAAAAAATGATCACATATCCCCACCAGAGAAGAGAATTGCGGTATTTATTTATTTTGTATTTTTTTTTTTTTTTTTTTTTTATAATACTATCTGGTTGAAAAGCCCTTCCGGTCCAGATACACATTTATTTACGACGTTTGTGCGAGACTCAAGTGATTTCCTTGATTTCTTTAAGGAAGCCCGGTTTAAAAGAGAGAAAAATAAAACAAAAAATGATATCCATATGCCCGTTATTGCGTCCGAAATTCGATAAGAATGAAAAGTAAAGCCCGAAAAAAATAACGTTCGTATAAAAGTTATCGTAAAACTATTTAACCGCCAGAGGGTGCGCGTCGTTTGTCGACGACGAGGATCGAACGATTACTTCGTGACTGCGCAAGAGAACGATCAATTAGAAAAAAATATATATATTCACACGATTTGCTGGGCCGGTCGAGCTTGGGCATGTGGGTGGTTTTTTTTTTTTGTTCTTTTTTTTATCCATTTTTCTTCATGTTTTCTTTCTTTCATGTAAGAATGCATCATACACGGAGGAACTTGTGCTTGCGACAGTTCCTCGAACGAAAAAGCAATCGCAAGTTATGAAATAATGAAACTTAAGTGTAACTAACCATTTTGCTTTTTAGTTTTGTTTTTTTTTGTTTCTTTCCTTTTGCTTTTCGTCTTATCCATTGCACACACGAATCGTACATACTCTATATTCACATAATTACGTCTATTTCATCTCTCGTACTGTTGCCCGATCGTATTAGGATGTTTTTTTTCCTTCTGATCTGTTTCGTTAAGAATTAAACGAACTTTTTGAGCCTAAAAATATATTCTCAAGCGAACGCATGGCGAATTTTTCATCGTTTATCCTATTGCAAATAATTTCCTCGTCCAGGCTTTGTCGTTTGTTTGTTTGTTTGTTTTTTTTTGCTCAATCGACTTTGTTAGATGATTCGGATGATTTGGTTAATGATTCAGATCAGGTGTTGAGGTCAGGGCTAGTTGTTTGACCCGAAATTGACAGACGCCGTTATCACGCGCTACGTAGAGGTTGATTAAAAACAAACAAAAAAAAACAAATAAAAAACAATGAGAAATTTGAACAAATTTGACACGTTGCGTCGTTTTGTTGAAATTTACGGGACGAAAGACTCGTCCGTCGTGGCGTTTTCACGTGTCATTTGGCGCGTTCACGAGACGATACTCCGGGCCGCTTTTGTGTTATTATTAGTTGCGGTCGTCGTACTCCTGCCGTCCGTCTGCGCGAACAAAACACCCTGGTACATTACTCCGTTGAGCTCCATACTGACGACCAATGAATTGTCACCGTTTCGTCCGTCACCTGAGGGAAGAAGAGATAATTCACGATAATGTTTGTGTTTCTTTTTTTTATGTTTTCAATTTCTCCCAATTGCTACGGGTCTTATGCGATGTGGGACACTTTTTCGTCAAGGACATTTTTCGATTCCTTCTGTTTCGCTAACGTGAAAGGCGCAAAAAAAAGGAAATTAAGGGAAAGAATCCTCGAACCTTGTCTCTGGCACTCGCACGACCGAAATGGGGTACCGAGCCACCCCGGGAACTGGAACACATTCTGTGTTAGTGCCCGAGATCGTACCTCCATTATCGGCTCGCACAAGAAAAATCATTATCGATTTTTCTTGTGCGAGGATTAATTCACGCCACTTTAAAAATTTTCCCCTGTTACGAAACAACCGTACGGAAATTAAAATGCCCCCAAAAACTAGAATCGAAAATTGTCCCGGTGGAATAATAAATTTAATTTATTTCTTTGTAATAATTGGTTTTTATTGTGTGTTTTTTTTTATCCGTTAACGATCCTCACCGCGATTGGAGATTTTGATGTGCGTGCCGGGAAATGCCGGTACGTTCTTCTCGTTGGGACTATCGTCGTCGGAGAGTAGCCTCTTGGCGGGCGGTGGACCAGGTGTACCGATGAGCTCTTGATCCCTCTTTACCTGAATGCTACTGCTCGACGAGGGAGGACTGTGTCTCGTCGGCGACGATGATAGTGGCGATGATCTGTAAATCAATTTGTTTGTTTTGTTTTTAACAAATTTAACATTTTCACATTGCTTCCAATCTAAAATTTGAATGCGTATCTCGTCGAGTAACGAAATAATCCCCAAAAATCCTTTGCCTCGTTACTTCGTCCGCGCAAAAATACATAACTCGAAATGGGGAGGTTAAGGTAGTAGTCACTTAAGCCGATTTTCATGTCTTTTTTGGAGGGCGTTTTTTTGTAGGAAAATAAAAATGAATCGGTTTGGATATTTAGGATCTTTTTATTTACATATTGAAGATAGAAAAAAAAAAAATTTCGAAAAAATTTAATAGTTTATTATTATTATCATTATTATTAATCGAAGTTGACACCTCGAAGTTGGCAGCCCGGGTCCCAACTTTTTTTCTACTGAACCGATTGCTTCCAAATTTTAACAGGCTACTCTACGCACTTATAGTTCTCGTCGGAACTACCGAGAAATTTTTTCACCTCTAACTTTTTATTTTACAACCCCTTCTTTGCTAAAATAAAAGGACTTTTTTTTTCCAAAGTCCCCCATTTTGTTATTTATCCATGAAATTTAACTTCAGTAGTTCCGACCAGAATGACATGTCTATAGATTAAGAATTATCAAGAATTTTTGATTTCAGATAACATCAAGAGCCAAAATCACCGGGGCCACCAACGCGCTTTTTTTTCGAGGTGCCAACTTCGATCAATAATAATAATAATAAGCTATTAATTTTGTTCAAAAAAAAATTTTAATTTTTAATTTTTATTTTTCTACAAAAAAACGCCCTCCAAAAAAGACATGAAAATCGGCTTAAGTTACCAGACTACTACCTTAAAAAAAAAAAAAGATAAATGTAAGAATTTCCAGATTGTTTTCTGAAGGAGAAAAAAACGTATAACAATATCGTTAAATCGGTCTCACCTGAGGCCAAGATCGAGGGCTTCTCTCTGTGGTTCGGGGCTCGCGGCTTGTGGATGTGGCGAATTCGAGGCTTGTGGCGAGAGTGGCGGTTGATGACCGACACCAGGATAAAGTGTATTATTGTTGTACATATTCCAGAGTGTTAATCGTGACATTTCGAGAGCACTGAAGGCACTGTCGCGTGGCGGTGTTGTCGAGGGTGGCGAGGCGCTACCCTGCCGATGTATCATCGGGGGTGGTGTACCACCACCGGCATTTCTCAGCTCCTTGTTCAATAATTTCACGTACTCGACCATACGGGCCTCAAATTCGGCGGGTGCCATTCCCGGTATCGGACCTGTTTGAACAAAAGAACAATAAAATAATGAAAAAATCAACAAAATTACACGACGAAGTCTTTTGGAATATTGAGCAAAAGAAAAAAAATGCAATGAGATGGGAGTTAATGAAAAAAGAAGATAAAAAAAAAAGAAAAAAAAAGAGAGAAAAGAGAGAAAAAATTCAATAAGTAGCACGAGCACAAAAATAACTTCACGGGGGTGTGTGTGCGTGTGTGTAAGCACAGGAGGTTTTCGTGGCTTGATCGATCGTTCGCCAATGTCAAGAAATTTCGTTCTATCATCTTCTTTCGAGGCTCTCGCGAGCGAGACCGAAAAGAGAAGGATAGAGGAGAATTATGCTGACGGATGCTAAATTCGTGTCGCCGCGCTTCGCTGATTGGCGTCGGTCCATCAGCCCGTCGTAATAAGAGAGCGGATGAAAGGGCAGGGAGGAAAGAGAGAGAAAGAGAGAAATCCACGTTGGTAGACGGTTTGTTTGACTGAAAGCGTGGCATTTTTTTTTTTTTCGCTTTTTTTTCTCTTCTACTTCTAAACTCAAATGCGAAGCTCTCAATCCGAGACGACGACGAACAAATTATCGAGAGAAGCGAGAAGCCCGGAGATTATAAAACAGGCACCGAGATCTCATTCGATGCCTGGGATCGTTTTATTTTTTTTTTCTTTCTTAATTTTGCTTACTGACAGAGAACAGCGTTTTACCGAACATTTTTTTTCTTAAATTTTCTGTGCCAGTGGGTCGTAAATTTGTAAAAATATCGGAATAACACATTTTTTTTCGTAATAACCGTGTGTATAAATGTAAAAATGTGTGTTTTTTTTTTTAAGTTTTTCCGTATCGGACGATCGAGAAATGAGAATTTTCGGCTTAGAGGCGTGATGAAAAGTTGCCCAACCGGGTATCATCGTGAACACCGAGGGTGCGCGGTGGTCTGGAGTCGAGGAAGGGATGGTTTTGTTTTACCACGAGGGGGGGTTTCAGGGCGAGGGAAGGCTAAGAGAGGGGAAGCGGTGAGTTTCCGAGGGAATAGGAGGAATGCTCGTTAGCGAGAGTCATCCGTTAACGCCTGTCTACCAGCGGATCGTACAATCAATTACGCCTCCTTCGTTCTCTCGCATCATCATCTTCGGGGAGGCCTAGGAATGAATGTACGAGAGAGCGAGAGGGAGAGTGAAGAGCGTGTGGGAAAGAGAGAGAAAGATGAATCCCTCCCGACTACCGATTTAAAATAAACTTCAAGCTCTCACTTCCATATTTCTCGCATCGTCGTTTCTTTTTTTTTTTCTCCCACATTTTTTTTCTCCTCCGCGTCTTGTCATTCACGTGTAATATCCCGTTGTGTATCAAATATAGGCTCTTCGGGCATCGATGCTCAGCCGGGAGCTTTTTTTTTTTTTTTCGTACGACGACAATATGGCGCCCAAAGACGCGTTCGATTTTTTTTTAATTTTCCAAATACAGTGGCCCGGGCATTCGAAGTTCCAATGCGGATATTGTTACTCGAATTTTTCGCGAAAATTCGACGAATTTGAACATTTCAAAACAAGTACGGGTAGTAGTCTGGTAACTTTAGCCGATTTTCATGTCTTTTTTGGAGGGCGTTTTTTTGTAGGAAAATAAAAATGAATCGTTTTGGATATTTAGGATGTTTTTATTTACATATTAAAGATACAAAAACAAATTTTTTTGAAAAAATTTAATAGTTTATTATTATTATTATTGTTGGTCGAAGTTGGCACCTCGAAAAAAAAGCGCGCGGGTGGCCCCGGTGATTTTGGCTCTTGATGATATCTGAAATAAAAAATTCTTGATAATTCTTAATCTATAGACGTGTCATTCTGGTCGGAACTACTGAAATTAAATTTCATGGATAAATAACAAAATGGCGGGCAAAATAAAAGGACTTTTTTTTCCAAAGTCCGCCATTTCGTTATTTATCCATGAAATTTAACTTCAGTAGTTCCGACCAGAATGAAATGTCTATAGATTAAGAATTATCAAGAATTTTTTATTTCAGATAACATCAAGAGCCAAAATCACCGGGGCCACCCACGCACTTTTTTCTCGAGGTGCCAACTTCGATCAATAATAATAATAATAATAAACTATTCAATTTTTTCAAACAAATTTTTTTTTGTATCTTTAATATGATAATAAAAACATCCTAAATATCCAAAACGATTCATTTATGTTTTCCTAGAAAAAAACGCCCTCCAAAAAAGACATGAAAATCGGCTTAAGTTACCAGACTACTACCTTAAAGGAAATTTGACAATCTTTCGAACGAAACGGGTCCCATTGAAATTGATCGACAATTGCGCACGTGCGCAACGAAAATGTGGGAGCGGGGGTAGAAAAAAAGCGGATAATGCGTTGATCTTGTGATTTAAGGGTTGCAGACGCGATAGAGGGTGAATATGGTATCCAACTGAAGGGTTATGAACAGGAATGAAAACTAATCCAGGAGCAATTGGATGCGCAACCCCCCGTTGGCAGGGCAGGGGGTTGAAGTGGAAATCTTTATTTGGGGCTAGCGCGAAAACTGTTGGACCGATTGAGCTCATTTTCATCGTAGATCTATTATTCGCGAGGACCTATTGACTTCGTGAAAAGAAATTGGCGTTAACAATCTCCGAAAACGGCGGGGCATCGTCGAAGTGGAATTTTCAAATTCATCAAATTTTTCACGAAAATTTAATGAATTTGAGAATTTTAAAAGAGTAAATTCAAGGAAATTTGACAATCTTTCGAACGAAACGGGTCCCATTGAAATTGATCGACAATTACGCACATGCGCAACGAAAATGTGGGAGCGGGGGTGGAAAAAAGCGGCTAATCCGTCGATCTTGTGATTTAAGGGTTGCAGACGCGATAGAAGGTGAATATGGTATCCAACTGAAGGGTTATGAACAGGAATGAAACCTAATCCAGGAGCAATTGGATGCGCAACCCCCCGTTGGCAGGGCAGGGGGTTGAAGTGGAAATCTTTATTTGGGGCTAGCGCGAAAACTGTTGGACCGATTGAGCTCATTTTCATCGTAGATCTATTATTCGCGAGGACCTATTGACTTCGTGAAAAGAAATTGGCGTTAACAATCTCCGAAAACGGCGGGGCATCGTCGAAGTGGAATTTTCAAATTCATCAAATTTTTCACGAAAATTTAATGAATTTGAGAATTTTAAAAGAGTAAATTCAAGGAAATTTGACAACCTTTCGAACGAAACGGGTCCCATTGAAATTGATCGACAATTACGCACATGCGCAACGAAAATGTGGGAGCGGGGGTGGAAAAAAGCAGCTAATCCGTCGATCTTGTGATTTAAGGGTTGCAGACGCGATAGAGGGTGAATATGGTATCCAACTAAAGGGTTATGAACAAGAATGAAAACTAATCCAGGAGCAATTGGATGCGCAACCCTCTGTTGGCAGGGCAGGGGGTTGAAGTGGAAATCTTTATTTGGGGCTAGCGCGAAAACTGTTGAACCGATTGGGCTCATTTTCATCATGGATGTGTTATTCATAAGGACCTATTGACCAGCCGAAAAGAAATTAGCGATATCGTTCCACGAAAACGGATGGGCGACGAATCGTCGAAGTAGAATTTTCCAAATTCGTCAAACTTTATGGAAAAATCGGCGAAACCGATTCCACTTCAATGCGGAATTAATGCAATGAATGAGAAAATAATGTGGCAATTTTGTGAATTTTTTATTTCACACCGACTGACCTAGAGGACCTTGGGGATGCTGCGGATGATGGGGATGATGCGGCATTGGTGTGTGAGCGGCGCTACCATTGACGAGCGACTGTGAACCATGATGCTGACCACCGGCTACCGCCGATACCAATGACAACGGTGACATTTGAGCGTGCAACGCCAACGAACCGGCGTGAGGATTTCTCTGCATCATACTGTCGCCACCCCCGCCGCCGCCGCCGTAAGTACCGTAACTGCTTCTACGTCCCTCTCGTCGATTACCGTCGATCGCCGCTTGAAGCTCGGACGGCGTCGATAAACCCAATTTTTCACCCTCGTAAGGATACAAATATTTCATATATCTGAAAACAAAAAAAAACACACACAATTCACGTTAGTCATTCTATTGGAGAAATGATTATTTTTATTATTTTTTATTACTAGTAGACTTCCTTTACGCGTTTTCAGATTTTTACGCCCCGGAAAGACTCATCAAAACTGCCTCACGCTCGCTCGGTAGTAGATTTTCAGTTCAATCGCATTATTTTTTTTATTCTTAGACAGTAATATTCAGTCCGTCATTATGAATTTGGGTATTTTGGAGAATGGCCGCACACGAATTTCAATAATTAGCACGAAAATTAAGGGGGGAAATAGGGTTAGACGGTTCAGAAAATCGTTTTTTTTTATTTCATAAATTGTCAGTAAAACTATTGAAAAATATGTTCCCAAAATTTTAAATGAAAATTCCGACTCGTTCTATTGTTATAAGCCATTGAGGGAGGAAATAGGGTTAGAACAACGTTTTCTCAATGATTTTCATGAATTTTTTTGTAGTATAGAAAATGAATATAATTTATTGAAACTTTGAGAATATTTTATGCATATATTTAAGTACATACTATAAATTTTTTGAAAAATTTCCTTGAAAAACACCGAAGAAATTTTATGACTGCCTTGACTTTGTTTTTCTTGGTACTATTTTTTCAAACGCATTTTTCTGAAAATGACTTTTTTTGAACTTGCGTACACGCTAGTTTGAAAATTTTTCAACGAATCGTTTTGAAAATTGGCAGTTACTTTCTTCATAGTATTGCGCTCTATATGAACCTAAAATCGGAATATTATCATCATTTAAAATAATTTTTTTTTGTAAATAAAGTTGTAAAAAATGGCAAAAAATCATGCTTTTTTGTTTTGACCACTGTAAAAAATTCAATTTTCTATTTTTTTTATAGCATTTAGGTTCATAGAGAAGAGAGACATATAATAAAAGTAAATTCCAACCTCGTTTGATTTCGGATAAAAATTGCTGCTTCCAGAATGTACGCAAAATGCTGAAAACGACTTTTCAGCATACATCAGCGAAATTTTTCTGGAAAAGGACTTTTTTTTAACTTGCGTACACGCTAGTTTGAAAATTTTTCAACGAATCGTTTTGAAAATTGGCAGTTACTTTCTTCATAGTATTGCGCTCTATATGAACCTAAAATAGGAATATTATCATTGTTTAAAATAATTTTTTTTTTGCAAATAAAGTTGTGAAAAATGGTAAAAAATCATGCTTTTTTGTTTTGACCCCTGTAAAAAATTCAATTTTCTATTTTTTTTATAACATTTAGGTTCATAGAGAAGAGAGACATATAATAAAAGTAAATTCCAACCTCGTTTGATTTCGGATGAAAATTGCTGCTTCCAGAATGTACGCAAAATGCTGAAAACGACTTTTCAGCATATATCAGCGAAATTTTTCTGAAAACGACTTTTTTTGAACTTGCGTACACGCTAGTTTGAAAATTTTCCAACGAATCGTTTTGAAAATTGGCAGTTACTTTCTTCATAGTATTGCGCTCTATATGAACCTAAAATCGGAATATTATCATTGTTTAAAATAATTTTTTTTTTGCAAATAAAGTTGTGAAAAATGGCCAAAAATCATGCTTTTTTGTTTTGACCCTTGGAAAAAATTGAATTTTCTATTTTTTTGATAGAATTTAGGTTCATAGAGGAGAAAGACATATAATAAAAGTAAATTTTAACCTCGTTTGATTTCGGATGAAAATTGCGGTTTCCAGAATGTACGGAAAATGTTGAGTCTGATTGTGACCTGCAATATGGGGTCGCTAATATCCCCGGTGTTTTTCAAGAAAATTCTTCAAAAATTTTATAGTATATACTTAAATATACGTATAAAATATTCTCAAAGTTTCAATAAATTATATTCATTTTTTGTACTATAAAAAAATTCATGAAAATCATTGAGAAAACGCTGTCCTAACCTTATTTACCCCCTCAACGAAGAAATCGTTTATATATTTTTTTTTTCGTTCTCAGCCCGCAATCCGTACATAAGTTGATTTTTGTGATTTTATTAAAAGAAAATTGTAGGCTCGAGCGACCATTTTTTATTGTTTTCCGTACGTACGGCCAGATGTCACATTCTCCAATTTTTGTTTTCTCCCCCAATGCAATTTTTGTTCCGTGGGAATTACATTGTATCGAATTACTCGTATAATATCGAGAAACGATTCGCGATAATACATAAGCGAGAACTTGAGCGATCTCACCAGGGAACAAATATAATATATGGTATATATATATATATATATATATATATATATATATATACATGTATATATAGTTTGGGTTATATTCTATCGGTGAACGTTATTATACCGCAGCCTATAATTCGCGCGAGCATCGTTCGATTTTTACGATTGTCTGCTGCCAGACTGTGGCCTCTCTTGCAGTCAAGACAGACGCACACACACACACACACAAGTATATGTATGGCATACAAAAAACATGCCAGGGCAACAGAGTGGACCTTAAAGTATATAGTATTGCCCTCGCCACGCGTTTCTCTCTCAACTCACCCTCTTTTGCACGTTCACTCTTCGATACAGCACGCTCTTTCGAGATGAGTCTCGAAGACAGCGAGAGGAAACCAGAGATCTGTGTGTGTGTAAATGTGTTACGAGAGAAATGGCGCGGATGAGACGCGGCGGTATAAATCTTTCAGGTTCTCAAGGTGATAATCAAATTCGCGTGAGAGTTTAACGAATCGATTGCTCTCGAAGACGTCAGACAGAAATTCATCAATTTTTACCGTTTGGCCCAAAGCCTCAAGATGCCTGTTATCAAATTAATGCGAAAGCCTTCATGGCGTTGTGAAATTTGCGTTATTTCCACTGAGTGTATCTCAGAAACTGGGATGGTTTATATTGCGAAAGTGCACGCACGAAGACATCTTAAGATTTTGATCTTTCAACGGTCCTTCACCGATAACGAGACGAAAAAGGATCGAAACGACGAAGTTAGACGAGAAATAGCACCGTTTGTTGAGAAGTAGTCGAAGCGAGAAGTCGCGTGATCGATTCGACGTTTGAGGTCAGACTATTTGGTCAAGTACAAAGACGCTCTCGTTACCGAGAGCGTCTTTGCGAGATAAGAGCAAAACAGAGTCTCACGAGTGTTTACCTCAAACATACAATGAGCGTGTATGATATGTGTGTTCAAGGTGAAGCGACTAAACAGAGAGTTCGTTCGATAGCTCGTAAATTAAATGAAAGACTGATTTGATGATTTGTCGAAATAATCCTAGTACCCGGATAATGTTAATTCTCGCTCGCGATTCACGAGAATCGAGAAACTTACTGCCACAGCAATAAACAAATTTTTATTACTCTTCTCTCTGGGAAACAACGCCGAAAATATCATAACAGAATGGCGGCGAAACTTTTGTTATTACGAAATACGTAAAATACTTCAAAGGCTTCGCTGACTAACGAATTTATACGCGGTAATGTATATCGTTCGGTTTTGTTTCTTTTCGTTGTTTTTCCTTTTTGTTCATCTCACTTTATCGTGTGGAGCGGCGTAAGTTGCGTCTGGAGAGAATGGTTCGTGCGCGAGGGTGCTTAGTACAATGACGCTACCGCTTGGAGGACGCTGATTACACACGCTGCTCGCCTCTTCCATCTCTCTTCTCTAACGCTAAACAACAGCTCCACAGCCTGTTTTGGCTTATTTGTATTCGCAAGATTGAACCGCGCTGCGTCAAAGCTATATCCTCGTATCGTACGAGCGTCGCGCTTTCGCGGAGCCTCTGACCAAAGAAAAATATACAAGTCGGTGACGTACAAAAAAATATGTACATGTACTAGGGAGGCGGCGCCCCTCTGCGAGCTCCGTGCGCTAACCCCCTCAGACGCCACCGGACCGAACTCAACCCGATCCGAATTATTATTTTTTTGTCATTTTTTTTCAATGTTTCGATACCCTATTCGATCGGAAATTTTTCGCTGATTACGAATAACACCGAATTTTAGTCGAAATCTCAAAATATCAATGTGAAAAAGGCGAAAAACGAAAAAAATCACTTTTTGGACAATTTTCAATGGAATTTCGAGTTTCTCAAAGAAATGGCTACTGAATTAGTAATCAGCAAGTCAAAATACATCGATATAGCGTCCTAAAAGAAAATTTAAAAATTCAAAATTTTTTCGCATTTTGGCCGACCAGAAGTGACTTCACTAAAATGGCTGTAACGTTGCTTCCCGATGGAGTTGGAACCCCACTCTGTGTTCATTCTTTTCGTGATCGAAAACCCTTTAAAATAGCGCTTGAATCATTGTGCTATCATGATTTTTCGATTTTTCACAGATTTTTAAAGTCGGACCATCAATTTTTGCGAATTTCTCCATACATACCCCTTCTCATTTTTTTCGCCGATTTTCAACCCGCTCTCACGGCTACAATAATTGAGATATCGGGATGATCCAAAATGCATTCTCTAAATCTACTCGAGACGTTTTGAAAACGCTCATCAAAACCCAAAATCGATGAAACGGGAGCCAAGTTATGACCATTTGAAATTTCGAGATTTTTAGGTTTTCGAAAAGGTGGGCAAAAAATTACAAAAAAATTTTTTTCTCTTTTTTCAATGTTTCGATACCTTATTTGATCGGAAATTTTCCGCTGATTACGAATAACACCGAATTTTAGCCGAAATCTCAAAATATCGATGAGAAAAAGGCGAAAAACGAAAAAAATCGCTTTTTGGATGATTTTCAATGGAATTTAGAGTTTTTCGAAGGGATGGCTACTGAATTAGTAATCAGGGAGTCAGCGGCGGCAACGGCGGCGGCGAAATATTTATATAATATAGAGAGATATGCATATCCGTGGAAGCGAACAGTGTAACATAATATTAACGCGTTACACAAATCGCCCTGTTCGTTTAGCGCAATAACAAAACAGTTATACACACACTTACGTGTATAACATGTAAAAAAAAAAGCGAGAAAAATAAAAGGTGGCGGGTACGTGTCAAGATTGACATCCTCGACGATACATCAACCCGTGCATATCATCCTCGTGTCCGTATATTTGTTAATTCTATAAGAACACAAGCTCCTCATTCCTGAACCTCGATAGCTATAAATATCTCAAAAAAATTATACGATAATATATAACGGTAAACGATAAATTAACCGTGGAAAAAAAAGAGAAGTCATTCAACGAGGCGAATATTTTTCATTTAAAAAATTTCGACAATTCTTATATTCATTTCTTTTACTTAGCGTTGCTCGTTTTTGACCTCATCGTTCCAACCGGTCCTCGATATACACACTCAGACGATACGTTTTACAATGATCGAATCTCTCGAGTATGTTTCTCGTTTTAATGTGCCTTTATTTTTTCTTTCCTTCATCTCAATGGCTCGTTCATTGCTGAATTCTCGCACGTTCTCGTCGTATAATAAAGCGAATAATAATACAAAGTCGAGAACGAGGAGGAGTCTATAGAAGCGGAGCGAGTTTCGGAGATCGCAATGTCTTTTCGCCGGTCCAAAAGAGACGGGGAGACGTCCGACGACATTTCTAAATGAGGCTTCCGCGATGGGATTGAGAGGCGTAGCTGGGGCACAGAGTACGAAAAGAAAAAAAGAAATCTAGAGAAAGAGTGAGAGAGAGGGATCGAAAAGTTCATCTGTGAGGTATGGAACGAGAGAAAGACAGTCTCGCGACTGAGTGACGTATTAACTAGCGTGGTCTAATATGAAATACTGAGGATGCTGACGATGTCACGCTCTCTCTCTCTCTTTCGTCTTCTTCTCGGTCGCTTCTCCGTGAAAATAACTCGACATCGAGGCTTTGTTTGTAGTGTGTGTGTGTGTATGTGTGACGTGCGACAGTGCGTCGAGACGCCGCAGGGACATCCATCATTCGAGTAATGGGACGCCACCGCGTGGTGGCGCGACCGACACTCCTCATCAGTACGCGAAGTACTTGTAATTCAGAAGTATTGTGTATACTCGTGAAATAGAGAGACGGATATATAAGACGTGGAAACGTTTATACCGCCCGAGACCACTAGTCTTATTTTTTTTCCTCTTCCCGAATCAATTATCCACGCAGCGAGCAGTTTTTTCCACGCTTCGCCATCGTATTAGATTCTCGAGCAATGGCGTCGCCCGACGGAGTTTCCGGAAACGGGAAATTTCCGAGAAGAACTTGACGAATCAGAGAAATCGTTAAACCACAATTGCTCGTAGAATTTTCAACGAATATTGATATTCTCTGCTGGTCTGTTTCGAAGGCAATGACGCTTTAAGGCAGTCGTCTGATCTAGAGCGAGATTTTTGACGTAATTTCTAATGTGCAATAACGTTTAAACCGTTGAAGTTGTCTTGATGAAAATTTACACGTGCATTTATTGATCCTTAGAGAATACTTGTACATTTAAAAAAAAAATTATTTTAAATATTTTCATGTAGTTTTTTGCCTTGTTGCAACATGGTGCGCCGAAAGCCGCCTCAATCGGCGCCCACTCTGGACGATGTTGTATGCATCTGAAAAATATATATATATATATTCTCAATCTGTATGAGTATTCTGAGCACTGGTAGCAGAATTGAGTCGAACAATAATTTTGCCAACATTTTATAACTCGTCGAACACGAAAATGTATGAAATGTATGTATGAAATATCATTAATGAAAGTTCAACAGGCCGCCATTTTGTCAAAATTTTTTCTTAAGTACCAATTCTGCTACCAGTGCTCAGAATACTCATACAGATTGAGAATATATATATATTTTTTTTTTTTTCAGATGCATACAACATCGTCCAGAGTGGGCGCCGATTTCGGTGCACCATGTTGCAACAAGGCAAAAAACTACATGAAAATATTTAAAATAATTTTTTTTTTTTATGTACAAGCATTCTCTAAGGATAAATAAATGCACGTGTAAATTTTCATCAAGACAACTTCAACGGTTTAAACGTTATTGCACATTAGAAATGACGTTAAAAATCTCGCTCTAGACCAGACGACTGCCTTAATCCTAAACCAAACGATTTTCGTGCTGAAGATGCTTGATCGCGGACATAATTCTGAAAAAAAATCGTCGAAACAGGGATTAAAACAAAATTAATATCGAGTTAAACGAGGATTGATTGTCTTTAAGGTAGTAGTCTGGTAACTTAAGCCGATTTTTATGTCTTTTTTGGCGGGCGTTTTTTTGTAGGAAAATAAAAATGAATCGTTTTGATAATTTAGGATGTTTTTATTTACATATTAAAGATAGAAAAAAAAAAAAAAATTTTTAATTTAATAGTTTGTTATATTATTATTGTTGATCGAAGTTGGCACCTCGAAAAAAAAGCGCGTGGGTGGCCCCGGTGATTTTGGTTCTTGATGTTATCTGAAATAAAAAATTCTTGATAATTCTTAATCTATAGACATGTCATTCTGGTCGGAACTACTGAAGTTAAATTTTATGGATAAATAACAAAATGGAAAAGGACGTTTTTTTCCAAAGTCCGCCATTTTCTTATTTATCCATGAAATTGAACTTCAGTAGTTCCGACCAGAATGACACGTCTATAGATTAAGAATTATCAAGAATTTTTGATTTCAGATAACATCAAGAGCTAAAATCACCGGGGCCAGCCACGCGCTTTTTTTCGAGGTGCCAACTTCGATCAATAATAATAATAATAAACTATTAAATTTTTTCAAACTAATTTTTTTTTGTATCTTTAATATGTAAATGAAAACATCCTAAATATCCAAAACGATTCATTTTTATTTTCCTATAAAAAAACGCCCTCCGAAAAAGACCTGAAAATCGGCTCAAGTTACCAGACTACTACCTTAAGTTAAGTCCCGCCAATTCGGCATGGGAACATCGTTTTTTTTTTCCTCAATTTGGCATGGGATTTTAGATTGAGCGACCGTTGCACCGTGTTGTCGAGCTCGTTTACAGCCGTTTATGAAATACGAAAATATTAAAAGAAAAATGTCTCTCCTCGGTAGAATCTCGTGGATATATTTTCAAACTCTACGTTTCCTCGGTCTTATATTACGTTCATCCGAGACCAAAAGATTTTGTCTTTGAAGCAGACTCTGGGTCGCATGACCAAAGTGTCATTTTTACTTTTTTCTTGCTGTATTCAAACATTCTACGAGTATCACCGTTGTCTATTTGTGAGCTCTTCGCCGGGGCATCTCTAATAACGTGGTATCGGGGTGTCAAAAGTCATCGGAGTGTCTGAGGGCGCCGAAGGAGTTTCAGGTTTACGAATAACGAAGGTACAATTAAAAAAAAAAAAAATAAGACACAGATGGCGCTGTACGACGGTTTGCAATAAAAATCCACCCCCCCCACCGCCCTAAAAATAAAAGAAATACAAAAAGGACTCGTGCGCGTCCGTATAAGATCTACTTACTGCGTCCGAAGCGTGAAAGCTGCCGACGTGATACTAGAAGGCAGGTGTAGACCCTTGATGATTTCCTGCCAGAGTTTCTTGTTTATAACGTCTACGAGGCCGCCCCGGGCTATGACCAACTGAAAGAGCTCGTACAGATCGAGCACCGATTTCGCCATTATCGGCAAACGATTGATCGGCGTTCCTGAAACGAGACAAGGGAGAAAAAAAACCAGGTTAACACGGGCGAATAACTAGCGACTGGTATAGATAAAAAAAAAAGATTAACATTTCAATACAACGCACAGTGGGCAAAAAGGCAGAAATCGTGGCCAAAATACAAAAAGTGCTCCAATCGCGGTGAAGTATGGTATCGGGGGGTTTTCGGGGTCGCTGATTCCGAATCCTCACTCAAAATTCAAAAATTCAAAATGGCGGATCCAATATGGCGGGCGAAAATGCTAAAAATGATTCGATTGTACTGAAATTCTCTACTAATAAGTTTTCGGGGTGGCTAATTCGGAATCCGTACTCAAAATTCAAAAATAAAAAATGGCGGATCCAATATGGCGGGCGAAAATGCTAAAAATGATTCGATTGTGCTGAAATTCTCTACTAATAAGTTTTCGGGGTGGCGGAATCCGTACTCAAAATTCAGAAATTCTAGATGGCGGATCCAATATGGTGGGCTAAAATGCTAAAGATGAAAAAAAAATTGTAGGCGCTCTGAAAAGTAAACGGAATAAGAAATGGGAATGAGCGAAAAGGAGAAAAGATAAATTTGGGTCCTCAAATGGGTGCTGGCTAGAGATTCAGTCACGAACGTATGTATTAGTTCCAAATTTCAAATCGAGGCATCTTTAGCATTTTCGTCTGCCATATCGGATCCGACATTTTGAATTTCTGAATTTTGAGTACGAATTCGGAATCAGCGACCCCGAAAACCCTTGAGTACCACATTTCAAAGCATTTGAAGCACTTTTAGTATTTTAGACATTTTTTCGGTTTTCTGGTCCGTACTCCGTGTAAAAATGAATATTAAGAGTTCAGATGAAAATTTGCAAAAAGTAGCAGGCGCATTTTATTCGTCGATAATTAACGAATGCAACGATAATTTTCAATTGCTGATATCAAGGGTTGCCTAAAGTTGACGAAATTCCAAAGTATGACGAGAAGCTGCAAAGGACGAAAAGTCTTACTGAAAGATAATCGTGTTCCAAATCATGTTTAATTTTCCATAATTTTAATTTTTGTTCTCATACCTATGACCATTAGTAAGGATAAAAATCATATCCCACATTTAGATTTGCAAAATTCGTTGAAATCTATATAAATAAAAATTAATTGCCGCATGTATAACGGATCATCACTTGAGAACGTCTCGACCGATTTGGCTGATTTTTTTTTGTTGTGTTCGTAATATTCAGAACAAGGTTTGTATGAAAGAATTTTTTTCGAAAATCCACCTGAAAAGTCGGAAATTTGAAAAATATGAAAATATGAAAAATATGGAAATAATATATGAAAATCTCAATAAAAAAAATGTGACGTTCAGTTTGAAAGTTCTGCTGTCACATGTTTCATAACGAAAGAAAATGTGACATTCAGTTTGAAAGTTCTGTTTTCATAACAACAACAAATTTCGCATTGAATGTTGATATTTTGCGAAAAAGAATTTAATTGAAAGCGATATGTCATTTCGTGGTTTATTTCTTTGAAAAAAATGCCACCAGTCGGATGTCCAATGCGGAAGTGATGATCCGTCATACATGCGGCAATTGATTTTTATTTATATAGATGAAATATTAAATAATAAAAATAAATAAAAAATAAAAAAAGTTCAATATCTCGAGAAATATTAATCTAGGCAATTGGGTCGATACGACCTTTTTTATAGGAAATTAAATTTCCAACAAATTTTTCGTTTACAATTTTTTCGTAAAGTTAATTGTTTCGGAGATAACAGCAAAAAAACGAGGATTTTGGGTAAAAATCAATTTCAGTGACCCGTACCAACTCATCAGTACAATTTACACTTTCGTCGCAAAAGGCACTTTTTTAGATTGAGTAAAAAAATTCTGAGTAAATCGAAACCAAGAACAATATGATAGCATAAAATGCGGCTGAGTGTAGAAATTTGAAAAAAAAAAAAAAAAAAAATCGATTTACGTGTATTTTAGATGGAAAATCTTCTCACGCTTTGGGAAAGTACTTAGAATTAATATTAAGGGCTGTAACCTTCAGGGAATTTCTTTTTCGACATATCCAACAAAATTTCGGGTGGGGACTGAAAAAAAAAAATAGTCCAAAAAAACATCGCCCTAATCTATATATATAAAAATGAATCCCTGTTTCCCTTGGTCACGCCATAACTTGAGAACGACTTTACCGATTTCATTCATCTCTTTTTTTTCAAGTTTTCTAATACTGTGTAGAAGGTTCTTACGGGAAGAAAAATTAAGAAAATTACGCAGAAAATTGGAAAATTTCAGAAAACTTAACGACTATTTAACCTTCGGGCGTTTGACAGTTCCCGCGAAGCAAATGTGATTTAATAGATGCATCGGTCGGCATCTATCGATCAAAAAATTCATTTATTCATTTCTTAGTGCACGGTCCATTCGATCTGAACGTTTATCCAGTTTTGAGTTTGTTGAGTGAGTTTTTTGAGAAGTGTTTGTTCATCGCAATTAGTTCACCGCAATCACGGCTTATATTAAAAGTTTAATTTAATATCGATTTCTGGTAAGTTTTGATAGATTAACACGTGGTATACATGCTTATACAGAAACACTAAGGGAGTCAATTTTTTATTTTCAGTTACAATAAACACTATGTTTTTGAAATAATTTTGTTTTAAATTATTTATTCCGGTTCGAATTAAACATTCATAGCTCATACAGGACAACGTCTGTCGGGTCAGCTAGTTTATCATATTTATGACATAATGAGCCATCGCATTCTTTGCGCAATTTGTTTTCATTCAACTACTTATTGTAAGAGCATTTGGACCTTAATAGCCACAATATTTTCTCTACATCTGCTCTGACGTATTAATGTGTGAAAAATTATGATTTCATGTAAAAATTATGAAGTTGGTTTTTGGCCACGATTTCTACCTTTTTGCCAACTGTGCAACGTGGGAGAGGGTTGAGCGGAGGGGGTGCGGGAAAGACAAAGGGGATGAAGAATTAATAGTCGGTGTGAAAAATGAGATTTTTTTCCATCAACAAACCCACGAGTGACACATCGAATTTAAAGCTGTTTCGTTACTCGCGCCCCCTCGTTCCTCGTCGCATCGGGACCAAAGTAAAAAGACCTCGACAGTCAATGGCGGGGGAAAAAAAACCCCCGATAAAGATCCAGCGCTATTGGTTAACAAAGCCCGGAGAGGGGGGGCGAGGATGCAATGGAGGATGAAGAGCGGAAAAAAAACCAAGAGTCACGAACGTGAAAGAGGGTGGTGGCTTTCCAGCCACGTTTTCACCATGTGTTTTGTGCATGTACATCGACAAAGGGGGAGGTTTATGTACGTGGATTTCGCGAGGCTCGTAGAAACCCGTCAAGGGTTGGTGGAGTAAAGAGGGAAAGACAATGAGAGAGAGAGGGAGAAGGATAAAAGCTCAACTGTGGAATTTAACGAGTTTGTCCAGGGGTTTGGAGTACCGGCGTTAACGAGAGTAATAACGAATTCGCGACTATCACGCGAGAGCTACACGTACGTTTTTACGAGCTTGCGAACAATTCCCCTCCTCAGCCCAGCGAGTAGACGCCGGAGCGCGATTCTACCCAAGTTTCATAAAGACTTTTTTTGTACCAACACATAGGATACGGTTTCAGCAACGCCTTTCTCCGGGTACGCCACAACGATCGTCGATACCGTGTGCAACCGCGAGTTATGGTACGAGGATAAAGAGAGAAAGAGCGAGAAATAGTCCAGTCATTATATACATTTGGAAAGGCCAATGAACCGAAAGTGCTGATTTTTTTATACTGTGTATGGGGGGGGGGCTTTTGAAAAGCTTAACTTCAAATTGTCGACCAAGATTTCCCATGTGCGTTCTCCGTCATCTTGAAATAAGTGTTAAATTTTGTTTTTTTTTAAATAACTCGGCTCTCCGTCGAGATACGAAAATTGCGATAGGATACTTTTTGGTGCTTCTTTTACGCTCTACAATTTAGGTCATATACATTTTTCACCTACCGTTCATCGTTGTTGAGATATCGAACGAGAAAGTAAAAAATTCAGGTAGTGAAACTTGTTTTTCGCTGTACACATTTGTATACACACGTGTATATAAATCGTCGGGCGAGCATGAACAACGTGCGAATCACCGCACAAAGAGGAGACGGCAAGAATGAGCCGCGACTGTGAAATATATGAAAATATATATTAGGGTGGTTCTTAATTTGGTGATGTTGGAAATTCTTTGGTATTGTTCCTTGAAAGTAATCAACATATCCAGAAAAAAAATTGGGCGCAAGCGGAACTTTGTCCAATAACTCTAACCCACCCCACCGAGCTATCAAATTTTTATATGAAAAAATGCATGCATTCAAAATTTTGTTGAGAAAATTGTTTATTATTTCAAAACTATTCATGATAAAAAAATGTTATATTGCGTTTTTATAGGAAATTTAATGCTCTACAAAAAAGGTATCTCGTAAAATTCTTGTGAATCTAATATTTATCACGTTATTAGCAAAAAACTGTCATCATTTATTCCAAAAGTCCATCATTATGGCCAAAACAGGAGTTTGACGTCGAAAAACTGCAATGTATTCTTCATATGCAATTAGAAATATGAAGAGATACGTAGTGCACTCAATAACAGTATGTGAACGATATTTAAATTTTCAATTTTATCAATTTTATTATCATTCATGATAAGTTTTTCTTCTCTGATCGATAAGGACATTGATTTCTTTATCAGTTCCAAATCGATGGCTGTTTTCGAAAGATTTGACATCAACTCCTCATTTTTTTATATCGATGTGAGCGAGTGGATTTCTAATGAAAATTATTTACAAGGCTTAAAAATAATTAAAGGAATTAAAGTGGTTAACGATGTTGCAGAAAGAGGAGTGAAACTTATTACAGAGTACAATGATCGTCTCACTTATGATGAAGATCAGAAACAATTCATTGTACAAATAATTGAAGAATATAAAAAAAATATCCTGATATTAACAAAGCAACTTTGCTCCAACCTATGTAATTCATTATTGTAAGTTGATTTTTAAAATATATGACATCATTCATTATAATTCACAATAAAATTGATAAAATTGAAACTTTGAATATTGCTTACATTTCATTGTTGAGTGCGCTACGTATTTCTTCATAATCTTATATACATACGAAAAATAAATTGCAGCTATTCGACGTCAAACTCTTGTTTTTACCATAATGATCGACTTTCGGAATAAATGATGACAGTTTTTTGCTAATTACGTGATACATATTAGATTCACGAGAATTTCGCAAGGTACCTTTTTTGTAGAGCATTATATTTCCTACACAAACGTTATATAAAATTCCTTTATCATAAATAGTTTTGAAATAATAAACAATTTTCTTAACAAAATTTTGAATGCATGCATTTTTTCATATAAAAATTCGACAGCTCGGTGGGGTGGGTTAGAATTATTGGACAAAGTTCCGCTTGCGCCCAATTTTTTTTCTAGATATGTCGATTACTTTTGAGGAACAATACCAAAGAATTTCCAACATCACCAAATTAAGAACCACCCTAATATATATATATATATATATTTTCATATGTTTGCTTTTTTACTAACTTACTTTTTTTTTAGATACTTTCTTACGTAAATTTGACAAAAAAACTGTAAAATTATATTTAACAATCTTTAAAAATATTTTGGTGGTTTTGTAGAAAAAAAATATTTTTACTTTCTCGTTCGATATCTCAGCAACGATGAACGGTAGGTGAAAAATCTATATGACCTAAATTGTAGAGCGTAAAAGAAGCAACAAAAAAAGTATCCTATCGCAATTTTCGTATCTCGACGGAGAGCCGAGTTATTGCAAAAAAAAACAAAATTTAACACTTATTTCAAGATGACGGCGAACGCACATAGGAAATCTTGGTCGACAATTTGAAGTTAAGCTTTCCTAAGCCCCCCTCCCCCACACAATATCCAAAGATCAGCACTTTCGGTTCATTTTCCTTTCTAACCCGTTTTTTTTCGACGTAATGACTGGACTAAAAGAGAGGCGAGTATCGCGCAGGATCGTTTATCCGCCATCGAGGGACGGAAGGGCTGCCGCCATATTTCCCTGGATGCTCCGGGGCGCGGACGCGAAGAACAGGGACGCGCCGCGCGTGGTAATAACGACGCCAGGATCCCGCGGCGCGACGACCGTCGCCCCGCAACAACAACGCGGGGCGCGCGCTTATGTTTGCCCCGGTAGTAGGGGAACCGGCAATTTCGGGCTATCGAAGGCCTCGCTCTCTTGGCCCCTCGGGCTTTATTATTGGCCCTGCAATTATTGTTGATATACGCGCCCGGCCAAGCCAGTTTAATGTCCCTATATAAGGACGCAACAATAAAGTCCCCTCTCCCCGTTTCGTTTTCGCAAAATGGCGCTGGGTTTACGTATCGCTCTTGGCCGCTCGTCGCTCCCTAACTCTTAACTCTTTCACATGGGATAACAGTTCAGAAATTGTTCGCCACCTCGCCACATTGTCTCGCACAATCTTTGATCATTGATCTTTCATGTACAATGTCATTTTTCCCTGTAATTCGAAGGAGTCCTCGAGATATTCATATTTTCGTCGCTCGATTGCCAAGATGGCGTCGTGACGGCGTGAATTTAAGGCGGTAGTCTGGTCTAGAAATTTGAAAAAAATCTATTTTTTTTTCATTTTCTTATTCCTTAGATCTTTCTTCATGCGCTCCTGAAAACCATTTATTGATATTTCAAAAATTAGCCGAGAAATAAAACATCTAAGCAAGCCGCGCGCTCAGGTAGCGCGGCGCGCGCGCGACGCTGTCAAAACTTTGAACGCGTTTATCTCAGAACTATGTTTTTCAAATCGGCGCCCACGATATCTCGATAACTAATGGACCGATCGAGCTCAAATTTTGCACGTACCTTAGGTAGCCTGTTTCCGAGGACTGGTAGCAGAATTGAGTCGAACAATAATTTTGCCGACATTTTATGACTCGTGGAATACCCGAAAATGTATGAAACACATTAATGAAAGTTCAACAGGCTGTCATTTTGTCAAAAATTTTTTTTAAATACCAATTCTGCTACCAGTGCTCAGAATACTCATACACATTGAGAATATATATATATTTTTTTTTTCAGATGCATACAACATCGTCCGGAGTGGGCGCCGATTGAGGCGGCTTTCGGCGCACCATGTTGCAACAAGACAAAAAACTACATGAAAATATTTAAAATCATTTTTTTTTTTATGTACAAGTATTCTCTGAGGATCAATAAATGCACGTGTAAATTTTCATCGAGACAACTTCAACGGTTTAAACGTTATTGCACGTTAGAAATGACGTCAAAAATCTCGCTCTAGACCAGACGTCGGCCGTAGGGAATCATTGAAAATAAGTATGAAATTTAAGCTTTGTTTTTTTCACTGGCGCCAATTATTAAAATACGTAATTTTCGTTTCGATTATTAACAAGATACGTGAATGGAGTAAGATTCGATAATCTTCGTTTTGAGATGATTTTCAGGAAAAAAAAACAACGCGGAATTGAAAAAAAAACAGGAAAAAAACGATTTATAAAGTAATTTATAATTCTTCAGCGTCCTTCGGGCATGAAAGATGGTAGAAATCGTACAGAGTAACATCGTACATGTATTAAAGTGTAAACAATTATTACTTATTACTCATTAACCGGGATAGAATTGTAAGAAAAACTGTAGTTCTTTTCCGTCGATTTTTTGTCAAGAGGTTGGATCGCGTAAATCAGACATAGAAGGATGGCAAATTTTTATTGAATCAAGAGAAAACAGGTCGAACCACCCTACGATTCAATTTCTCAGCTAAGTATACAATTTTTCTACAATGATTAAGTAATCATTGAAAATAAGTATGAAATTTAAGCTTTGTTTTTCACTGGCGCGTATTATTAAAATATGTAATTTTCGTTTCGATTATTCACAAGATACGTGAATGGAGTAACATTCAATAATCTTCGTTTTGAGATGCTTTTGAGAAGAAAAAAAACAACACGGAATAGAAAAAAAAAAGATCGTAGAAATCGTATACAGTTATATCGTACATATATTACATTGTAAACGAGGCAATTATTACTTATTAGCCGAGATAGAATTGTAAGAAAAACCGTAGTTTTTTTCCGTCGATTTTTTTTGTCAAGAGACTAGATCACGTAAATAGGACATACAAGGATGGCAAATTTTTATTGAATCAAGAGAAAATAGGTCGAACCACCCTACGATTCAATTTCTCAGCTAAGTATACAATTTTTCTACAATGATCAAGGAATCATTGAAAATAAGTATGAAATTAAAGCTTTGTTTTTCACTTTCGGCGCACCATGTTGCAACAAGGCAAAAAACTACATGAAAATATTTAAAATAATTTTTTTTTTATGTACAAGTATTCTCTAAGGATCAATAAATGCACGTGTAAATTTTCATCAAGACAACTTCAACGCGGTAGTCTGGTCTAGAAAAATCGAAAAATCGTTTTAAAAATAGGAATATATCGTTGGACGAGGTTCGCGAGGATACATACTGGACTTTAGTACTTGCGGGACTGAGGAACTGTCACGGCAAGTGTGCGAAGTGCTTTGGTCCCTGTCGGAGATCGAATCGACCATGGCGTCGGCGTATAAGAGACCCGGCATTGCAAACGATGTTTGACGCGCCTCCGGCGTATGTCTCTCTCGTTTTATGTTCGCGGCCGTGGCAAGCACACAAGCACCTTCTGTGTATATAATTTCGAACAAACGTTTATAAAAAAAACGATTTTTTTTTTGCTTAGCATTTCGATTCCGAACGAAATTTCTATCGGCTAAATAAAAAATGGCTCACCAACGAGTGGGAGGTCGCGTGAAATTTACTTACTCCCGTATTTAAACTGATTTTCCCTGATATCGGTTAGATAAAAACAAAATTTCACGTACAAGTTTGAGGGCGCACATACCCCTGCGCGCGCTGAAAACCGAGTAAATTTAAAAAATTATTTTAAAGGTTATATAGTGAAAAAAAAATTAAATTGTTGATTTCACATTTTTTATTAACTTTTTAACTATTAGAAAAAAAATTGAAATTTCTTTATTTTTTATATTAACATTATTTAAACGCGTTTTTCTCGAAACTTACGTTTTTAGACAGTGTCAGCACGATAACTCAGTCAATTTTTAATATTTTTTAACTTGATTTTTTAAAAAATCTTCATAATCATTTTCTCTATGGTTTGACGAGAGGTTTTTTGAATTTTTTGTGTTGGACAATTTTTAATAAATTATTGAACACTGTTTTTTTTTTAAATTGCATACTAAAGTTTGAAATACTGTAATTTCTTTATTCTTGAAAGAAAAAAAAAAAAATCCCTCCGTCAGACTATTACTACTACATTATTTTACTAGATTCTTTTTATTTTTGCAAATTGGATAATTTTTGGTGAAGTTATGACCTCGATGAGGAGCGCGCCATGGTTTTTCATCAGTCGTCCATTTAAACCCCTAAAAAATAATGTTGATACGAAGAAAAAAAATTATTTAAATATTTTTTCTTATAGTTGAGAAGTTCATAAAAAATGTGAAATCAACAATTTAATTTTTTTCTTCACCGTATATAATCTTTATAATCATTTTTCAAATTTATTCGGTTCTCAGCGAGCGCAGGGATACGTGAACCCTTAAATACACGAGGTATAAAGTACATTTGCTTTTTTTAACCATCTTTATATCGATGCTCGTTGTCTGTAAAAGTGCATATACAAATGCCAAGATCCCAGTTGGATACGAGAGACGCACAGTCGCGCCGTTTATATCGGGCCGGACTAACACGGGCTCTTACTACTAGCAAACGGTGTCTAATCGACTCGAGCTATAACACGCGCCATATCGTCTCTCTCTCTTCGCATCTTTTACGATGAGAATACAAGCGTGAAACGTGATTCGAATATGCAACCGAGAACAATTCTTCGACGTACCGATATATCACATGCGCTGCAAATGGAAGAGAAAGAGGGAGAAAGAGGAAAATGCGTGAATTTTACGAAGTGCTGACTGCGAAGATAAGGAGGAAAAAAAAATGCACTTATTCTTAGTAGGCGAGCAAACTCTCATCTCGACATTACTCGTCTTATACAACGAGGACGAAACAGCAGGTGGAGTGACGGTAGATATATATTGTATATATATATAAAATGAGAAGGAGAAAGAGGAGAGAGAGAGAGAGAGAGAGAGAGAGAGAGAGAGAGAGAGATGCCAAAAGTTTATCGATGAGAATGGTAAGATCGAAGAAAAAAGTTTGAAAAGCGACAAAACGCGATGAGATCCGCAATGAGAAGGCTGACGAGTCGAACCATCAACGGCAAAAGACGAAGAAAACGAAGAGAGAGAAAGACAGAGAGGAAACAGAGGGAATGACGATTGAGAGACGAGGGATCTCATTGTTTACCGCGCGGTGTCGAGAGAGATGGCAAAACGTGAGAGACAGAGAGGATATCGACATTGAGAGAGAGACAAAGAAAGAGAGAGCCACCAGCATTCAGGATGCGATTACGACTTTTCTTGGTAGGACCTCCAATCAGCAGTTATTTTTATAATGGCCGCTGGCACCGTCTCTGCGCTGCGGTGTAACCATCGACAGTGGTAGGGATGGCAAAAGAACGAGAGAGAGAAATAAAGACAGCGACCAAGTGAGACAGAGAGAGACAGAGAGAGAGAGGCATCAAGCAATGATGACCATTGCATACCTTGCCTCTTCCTCTTCGTCTTCTTCAATGATCTAAAGTACAAGTCATACTTCGTCGCTGATGTTGCTGGCTTTAAAGACGCGCGGTGGGCGCGGTAGAATAATCGATCCCCTCGATAATTTGTTTCTTTATCGATTGCAAGTGTTCATTTTTTTTTTTTAATGGACGATCTTTCTCCGTGACCTACAACCGTTTAGGCATTTTAGGGTGGATTACGTAAATAAGGGCGAAAATCATTTCTGGCGAAAGATACAAATGTCAAGAGGTTGGATCGCGTAAATCAGACATAGTAGAATGGCAAATTTTTATTGAATCATGAAAAAACGGGTCGAACCACCCTACGATTCAATTTCTCAGCTAAGTATACAATTTTTTCTATAATGGTTAAGGAATCATTGAAAATAAGTATGAAATTTAAGCTTTGTTTTTTCACTGGCGCCAATTATTAAAATATGGAAATTTGCGTTTCAATTATTAACAAGATACGTGAATGGAGTAAGATTCAATAATCTTCGTTTTGAGATGCTTTTAAGAAGAAAAAAACAACTCGGAATGGAAAAAAAAAGAAAGATCCTAGAAATCGTATACAGTTATATCGAACATATATTAAATTGTAAACGAGGTAATTATTACTTATTAGCCGAGATAGAATTGTAAGAAAAACCGTAGTTCTTTATCGTGAATTTTTTTGTCAAGAGACTAAATCGCGTAAATCAGACAAAGAAGGATAGCAAATTTATATGGAATAAAAAAAAAACGGGTCAAACCACCCTACAATTAAATATCTGAGCTAATTATACAATTTTTCTATAACGGTTAAGGAATCATTGAAAATAAATATGAAGATTAAGTTTTCTTTTTTCATTACCCGAGTTATTAAAATATGTAATTTTCGTTTAAATCATTAACAAGATACGTGAATGGAGTAAGATTCAATAATCTTCGTTTTGTTATGCTTTTGAGAAAAAAAAAAACAAATCGGAATTGAAAAAAAAGAGGAAAAAGAACGATCTACAAAGTAATTTAAAATTCTTCAGCGTCCTTCGGGTATGAAACATCGTAGAAATCGTACAGAGTTGCATCGTACATATATTAAATTGTAAACGGGGCAATTATTACTTATTAATAATTAGAGATGGAATTATAAGAAAAACCGTAGTTCTTTATCGTGAATTTTTGTCAAGAGGCTAAATCGCGTAAATCAGACATAGAAGGATGGCAAATTTTTATTAAAACAAGAGAAAACGGTTCAAATCACCCTACGATTCAATTTCTCAGTTTACAATTTTTTCTACAATGGTTAAGGAATTAAGTTCTTATTTAAGAGCTAATTTAAGAATTATTTAAGCTCTTCTCACAAGCGTGAAGTAATTTCCGTTTAAATTGTTCACAAGATACGTGCATGAAATAATATCCAATAATCTTCATTTTGATATGCTTTTGAGAAGAAAAAAAACAACTTGGAATTGAAAAAAAAAGAGGAAAAAAAAGCGAATTACGAAGTAATTTATAATTCTTCAGCGTCCTTCGGGCATAAAAGATCGTATAAATCTTACAGAGTAACATCGTACATGTATTACATTGTAAACGAGGCAATTATTACTTATTAGCCGAGATAGAATAGTGAGAAAAACCGTAGTTCTTTTCCGTGGATTTTTCCTATTGACGACGTAGATTCAACGCGTTATAAATATAAAATGCCTACAGCGAGCTTGGCACTGGCAAATATCGTTGTTCACATAATTGAAGGTTTGTGTGTGTGTGTGTTTGTATGTGTGTCACGCCCTCGCGACGTCCACACACTAACCAAAGAGCGAGAGAGAGCGAGGGAGAGAAGATCAGCAAATAATTGGTATATGCGATACAAAATGTTGCATTTTATGGGTTATTGCGTTATGGGCGTCCCCGGAACGTTGGGACGCAAAGAGGGAGTGCCCAATCCAATAAAGATCGACCCGGAGACCTCGAGAGGCCTTTATTAACCCTCCCGTATATTAGCACAATACATCTATACACTCTTTTGTAAAAAAAAAAAGAAGTGTATACACACATATATCTCGGTTGGTAAGAAGCAAAAGGGCTTGATCAACGTGATTAAATATCACCGGAGTAACGTGAGTTACGTCCTTTGAGTTTCGCGGCGACTTATTCGACATAGATTCGATAAGGTGCGGTCGTACCAAAAGCACAGTGCAAAATGGGCCCGGGCAAAGTAGAAACAGCCACGGCAGCGCCAGGCGCGGCAAAACTACTTTTCCCGGAATCACTCGCGTGTGCACGACCCTGAAATTTATCGAGAGTAAAAGAATAAAAAGAAGAAAAAAACAACAACTAAAACGATACATCCCCGGCTGTCATTTTGACGATTTTTTTTCTTTCTCTCTTTTGCCCAAAAAGGGTAAATTCAATCTTTTACCCAATCACTTGTATATTGATTATCAAAGAGCCTTTGGAATTTGTGCATGCGATGCGGCAATGTTGAGCAGCAAATAAAAAGAAGTAAATAATAAAGTCCAAGATCGATATTGGAGTTTTGCTATTTCCGGTGTATAAGGCGTTATTGGGGGGAGGAAAAAGAAAAAAAAACAACAGTCAAACCTCTTCACGAGTACTCTGCACGCTCCTTCGTGTTATTTCATAGGTTTATTGTATACTTGTTTATGTAGTGATAAATAATAATAAAAAAAAACAAACAAGGTTTCCACAAATCGATCGATATACGACGAGGAACATCGAAATAATGATACGCGACTGTACGTAACGTTTTCACGGAAAGTCACGGTATTAAACTTGGCTATTCGACGGAAGAACTTTTCTACCATTGCACACGATATCCCTACCCTTCCGTTCCTTTTTTTCTTCTTTTAATGCTCTTTGGCAATTTCACGTGCAATCCTTTGGCGACGAATATAATGCGAACGAGGTCGAACGAAGATTTGCGACGAATTAACGATTGACGATCATCGGAAATGCTCTCAAACGCGATCCGGCAACATCGAATTATCGTTCGGTACGATCTCTATACATCTTTAAAGGCTTAACCCTCAAAGAAGCTTCCTTTACCCTTTCGTCCCTCTAAGGAGGGAAATAGGGTTAGACGGTTCAAAAAATCGATTTTCTTTTTATTTCATAAATTGTTAGTAAAACTATTGAAAAATATGTTCCCAAAATTTTAAATGAAAATTCCGACTCGTTCTATTGTTATAAGCCATTAAGGGGGGAAATAGGGTTAGGGCAGCGTTTTCTCAATGATTTTCATGAATTTTTTTATAGTATAAAAAATTAATATAATTTATTGAAACTTTGAGAATATTTTATACATATATTTAAGTATATACTATAAAATTTTTGAAGAATTTCCTTGAAAAACACCAAAGAAAATTTATGACTGCCTTAACTTTGTTTTTCTTGGTACTATTTTTTTCAAACGTGTTTTTCTGAAAACGACTTTTTTTTAACTTGCGTACACGCTAGTTTGAAAAGTTTTCAACCAATCGTTTTGAAAATTGGCAGTTACTTTCTTCATAGTATTGCGCTCTATATGAACCTAAAATCGGAATATTATCATTATTTAAAATAATTTTTTTTTTGCAAATAAAGTTGTAAAAAATGGCAAAAAATCATTCTTTTTTGTTTTGACTCCTGTAAAAAATTCAATTTTCTATTTTTTTTTATAGCTTTTAGGTTCATATAGAAGAGAGACATATAATAAAAGTAAATTCCAACCTCGTTTGATTTCAGATGAAAATTGCGGCTTCCAGAATGTACACAAAATGCTAAGTCTGATTGTGACTTGCAATATGGGGTCGCTAATATCTTCGGTGTTTTTCAAGGAAATTCTTCAAAAATTTTATAGTATATACTTAAATATATGTATGAAATATTCTCAAAGTTTCAATAAATTATATTCATTTGTTATGCTATAAAAAAATGTATGAAAATCATTGAGAAAACGCTGTCCTAACCCTATTTCCTCCCTTAAGGTCTAACATACGCGAAAAATTTCACAATTTTTCCTTCTTTTTTTTAAATTCTTGATTCCATTAGCCCGAACGGTTAAGAATATTATAAGCTTTAGGGAATTGAAAAATTCCAAAATGTTATTAAACAAGGTAAGATTGCATTTTTATAATAGCTACCGCGCGGCGCGTCCGACCGTCAACTTCAAAGCCCTTTTTCCACGATTCACTCTTTTGAACCTTGTGAAAGCTCTAACTCTTGAACGAAGGTCCCGATCGCTTCGAAATTTTTACAACATATTCTTAGTATCGTCACCTATCGTGTGAGCCACGGAAACAAAAATGTCAATGAGACAAAAAAATATAAAAAATTAAAAACCGACAGAAAATTGAGTAAAAAAATTTTAAGTTTCAAATTTTCATTATAATAAATTTTTTTTTTTAAATCTTGTTGGTTCACACTGAAGATACATTCGTTATGCAATTACAAATATGTTCATTTTTTTTTTCAGACACCCACATCGATGCCGAGAACTTTCACCATCAACGCGCGCGCGCAAAAAAAAGACATTTCTTTATTACGTTGTGTCTCCGCCATTTGTTAATATTTCTGATTTTTTCTTCTTTTCACATACTAGCAACAACGCGCTCGCTTCACTCGCGCTTGAATGTTTCATATTTCGAACTTGTCCTTTAGATTAAAAATCAACTGCAAATTCTTATAGATACTTTTTCCCAAACGGCACAACGGATTTTGTCACCATACTGCAGTCGCTAAGATTATTTCATCTCGATCGGTTGTCATTTCGTTAAATAGTACATAATTTATTATAAGGTTTTTAAATTATGAAAATTGCATTGGGCGAGAGTCAATAATCTATTGAATCTTTGATCTTATTGAATCTTTGTATACTATAGATGTTGTTTCATGGTGAACGAAATCGTGTTTGAATTACGCGCGCTTTACGACAATCAATCAGATTGACGATAAACGGGCTTCATAATTCGATATATTTATCTCGCATTTCTTTATTATATAAGGTTTTTAAATGTTGAGAATTGCATTGGGCGAGAGTCAATGATCTATCGAATCTTTAATCTTATTAAATCTTTGGATACCATAGATATTGTTTCATAGTGAACTAAATCGTGTTTGAATTACGCGCGCTTTACGACAACCAGTCAGATTGACGATAAACTGGCTTCAAAATTCGATATATTTATCTCACATTTCGAGAGTTTCGAGAATCGAGTGCCATGTCTTTTTTAAGAAAGGATACTTAACCATGTGCATAAATGATCTGTAAAAAAAAATGTTGTCAATATATGCGTCATTTTGTTTTAACCGCGTCTGGAAAAGTACCTTCGAAAATCGGCGAAATCGCGTATAAAGGGCTTAAAGAAGGACGTAAAAGTGCTTTTTTTTTTTTTCGTTTTTAACAAATTATAAATCACATTACGTCTATTCAATGCTTGTCACACGATAGTCGTACGTTCCAGTATTTTATCGCGTTGTGCATTTAGAAAAAAAAAAAAAAAAAACAAAAAAATTATGAGTAATTCTTGCAAGACATTTATTGTCAATTGGTGAAACCTCCCAAATGGCCATACCTTCTCTCTCTTTCTCTCTCTCCTCAGTCTACCCAATACACTGGAGGAACGTGAAGTTGCAACAAAAAAAAAAAGGTATATGAAGAGATTTGCCGATAGAGGTTCCCCCGCGCTTAAAATTCGTGCCGGAGTCTGGGCTTAACACTTTGTCCGGGTTCTTAAGCGGCGATTATCCAAGAGAGTTGAAAATGAGAGAATTCTCACTGTGGAATTGGCATATTGCAAAGGGCAGCGAAATTAAAAAAGGAGTTTGTTGGAGGGACGGCGGGGGATTGGGGGGGGGGGGGGGGGGGGGTTCCAGACACGCGGCGTGTTCGTTCGCGCGGGGGTGGAGTTTCTCGTATGAAATACACGTGACATTTAGTGCCTGACCGGCTGGTCCGCGCGCGAGAGAGCGGTCCAAAGAATCAAACGTTTCTCCTCTCGCGCGCGGGCTCGCGCCCGTGTTGTATTATAAATAGATCTCGTATACCCTCACCCGCCCCGCGCGAGGACAAGAATATGAGATGAGAAAAGGGAAGATCGACTTCGACGCGAAGAGACGCGTGTAGATATGTAAAAGCGCGGGTGAGTGGACGAAGCGAGGGAGGTTGGAAAGATGCTGCTTGTAATGCCCGGGCCTGTTTGAATGCATCCCGCAGAAAAAAAACAAAAAAAAACAAAAGATACAAACGCACAGTGTTACAATCTGGTTTATAATCTTGTTAGGATTTCGCGGAAATATTGTTGTAATTTACGATCCGTCGTGAGTTTAATGTCAGACGTGCGCGGAGAATGAGAAGCCGAATTCGACGAGGGGTTGAGACGAGAATATAAACGTGCGCGATGCGACATTGCACTTTGTCTGGCCAAATAGAATGAAAGAATGAAGACGATAAAAGTAATGGACGAGAGAGAGAGAGAGAGAAGGAGGAATGAAGGAATGACAAGTGGAAAAACGTGACACGTAAAGTCAGTAACGTTTCTGTAACAGTGGCAAATTGGCAAAATCTAATGATCGGTCGTCTGCTACTAAAAGTTTTGTGAAAGCAAGTATTTTAATGATGAAACCCTTAACTCGGGTTTTCTCTTCTAAATGGGAAGTAGAACAGCGTTTTAATGAAAATTGTCCACTTTGGGTCAATCCTAATTCATCATGAATTACGCGACGACCCCTTGAAGCCAATTTTAAATGGATTTTCCTGAATCCTGAATTTTCAAAACGAGTGTTTTAATGATGAAATCCTTATCTGGGGTTCTCTTTTCTAAATGGGAAGTAGAACAGCGTTTTAATGAAAATTGTCCACTTTGGGTCAATCCTAATTCATCATGAATTACGCGACGACCCCTTGAAGCCAATTTTAAATGGATTTTCCTGAATCCTGAATTTTCAAAACGAGTGTTTTAATGATGAAATCCTTATCTGGGGTTCTCTTTTCTAAATGGGAAGTAGAACAGCGTTTTAATGAAAATTGTCCACTTTGGGTCAATCCTAATTCATCAAGAATTACGCGGCGACCCCTTGAAGCCAATTTCAAATGAATTTTCCTGAATCCTGAATTTTCAAAACGAGTATTTTAATGATGAAACCCTTAACTGGGGTTTTCTTTTCTAAATGGGAAGTAGAACAGCGTTTTAATGAAAATTTTCCACTTTGGGTCAATCCTAATTCATCAAGAATTACGCGGCGACCCCTTGAAGCCAATTTCAAATGAATTTTCCTGAATCCTGAATTTTCAAAACGAGTATTTTAATGATAAAACCCTTAACTGGGGTTTTCTTTTCTAAATGGAAAGTAGAACAGCGTTTTAATGAAAATTGTCCACTTTGGGTCAATCTTAATTCATCATGAATTACGCGACGACCCCTTGAAGCCAATTTCAAATGAATTTGCCTGAATCCTGAATTTTCAAAACGAGTGTTTTAATGATGAAACCCTTATCTGGGGTTCTCTTTTCTAAATGGGAAGTAGAACAGCGTTTTAATGAAAATTGTCCACTTTGGGTCAATCCTAATTCATCAAGAATTACGCGGCGACCCCTTGAAGCCAATTTCAAATGAATTTGCCTGAATCCTGAATTTTCAAAACGAGTGTTTTAATGATGAAACCCTTATCTGGGGTTCTCTTTTCTAAATGGGAAGTAGAACAGCGTTTTAATGAAAATTGTCCACTTTGGGTCAATCCTAATTCATCAAGAATTACGCGGCGACCCCTTGAAGCCAATTTCAAATGAATTTTCCTGAATCCTGAATTTTCAAAACGAGTATTTTAATGATAAAACCCTTAACTGGGGTTTTCTTTTCTAAATGGAAAGTAGAACAGCGTTTTAATGAAAATTGTCCACTTTGGGTCAATCTTAATTCATCATGAATTACGCGACGACCCCTTGAAGCCAATTTCAAATGAATTTGCCTGAATCCTGAATTTTCAAAACGAGTGTTTTAATGATGAAACCCTTATCTGGGGTTTTCTTTTCTAAATGGGAAGTAGAACAGCGTTTTAATGAAAATTGTCCACTTTGGGTTAATCCTAATTCATCATGAATTACGCGGCGACCCCTTGAAGCCAATTTCAAATGAATTTTCCTGAATCCTGAATTTTCAAAACGAGTATTTTAATGATAAAACCCTTAACTGGGGTTTTCTTTTCTAAATGAGAAGTAGAACAGGGTTTTAATGAAAATTTTCCACTTTGGGTCAATCCTAATTCATCAAGAATTACGCGGCGACCCCTTGAAGCCAATTTCAAATGAATTTGCCTGAATCCTGAATTTTCAAAACGAGTGTTTTAATGATGAAACCCTTATCTGGGGTTTTCTTTTCTAAATGGGAAGTAGAACAGCGTTTTAATGAAAATTGTCCACTTTGGGTTAATCCTAATTCATCATGAATTACGCGGCGACCCCTTGAAGCCAATTTCAAATGAATTTTCCTGAATCCTGAATTTTCAAAACGAGTATTTTAATGATAAAACCCTTAACTGGGGTTTTCTTTTCTAAATGAGAAGTAGAACAGGGTTTTAATGAAAATTTTCCACTTTGGGTCAATCTTAATTCATCAAGAATTACGCGGCGACCCCTTGAAGCCAATTTCAAATGAATTTTCCTAAATCCTGAATTTTCGAAACGAGTGTTTTAATGATAAAACCCTTAACTCGGGTTTTCTCTTCTAAATGGGAAGTAGAACAGCGTTTTAATGAAAATTTTCGACTTTGGGTCAATCCTAATTCATCATGAATTACCCGGCAACCCCTTCAAGCCAATTTCAAATGAATTTTCCTGAATCCTGAATTTTTAAAACGAGTATTTTAATGATGAAACCCTTAACTGGGGTTTTGTTTTATAAATGGGAAGTAGAACAGGGTTTTAATGAAAATTGTCCACTTTGCGTCGATCCCAATTCATCATGAATTACGCGACGACCCCTTGAAGCCAATTTCAAATGAATATTCCTGAATCCTGAATTTTCAAAACGAGTGTTTTAATGATAAAACCCTTAACTCGGGTTTTCTCTTCTAAATGGGAAGTAGAACAGCGTTTCAATGAAAATTTTCCACTTTGGGTCAATCTTAATTCATCAAGAATTACGCGGCGACCCCTTGAAGCCAATTTCAAATGAATTTTCCTAAATCCTGAATTTTCAAAACGAGTGTTTTAATGATAAAACCCTTAACTCGGGTTTTCTCTTCTAAATGGGAAGTAGAACAGCGTTTTAATGAACATTTTCGACTTTGGGTCAATCCTAATTCATCATGAATTACCCGGCAACCCCTTCAAGCCAATTTCAAATGAATTTTCCTGAATCCTGAATTTTTAAAACGAGTATTTTAATGATGAAACCCTTAACTGGGGTTTTGTTTTATAAATGGGAAGTAGAACAGGGTTTTAATGAAAATTGTCCACTTTGGGTCAATCCTAATTCATCATGAATTACGCGACAACCCCTTGAAGCCAATTTCAAATGAATTTTCCTAAATCCTGAATTTTCATTTGAAATAAATCTTGTATTGTTTTCTTTTCTTCTTCAAAATCTTCATTTGTTTTACGTTTTTAAATTAGCTTCAAACCCTTTGCGTAGCTGTTCGAGTGAATGAAAAATATCCCCATCCAAGTGTGACGTTTGTTATTGCCATTTTTGTTTATTTTTTTTCAATAATTATCTTCACTACCGGAGCACATAGATGGCTAGTATCCTTTCCATATTATCTGACCGACCTTACCAAATAAATCTGTCATTTAGATGATCCCTGAAAATATAGAAGAGGGCCTAACCGGATTTCCTGACCAGAGAGAGAGAGAGAGAGAGAGAGAGAGAGAGAGAGAGAGAGAGAGAGAATGGATCGGTGCAGCCTCCAAGGGTGCAGTCGACACACCCGTAAAAGTCCTTCCTATCGCTTTCTCCGTTCGTCCGCGTTGATTACGAGAGTAGAACTAGAGTTAGAACGCGTCTACTGAGATATATCCGTAGATAAAGACTAGCCGAAAAAGACGTGTGGAGGATACAGACGGTTGAAAGGGTGTGGCGCGTAATTCCAGGTCCATAGGGAAGGGAATAGACGCGCCTGTTAGTCGTACGGTGGAAAAAAAAACACAGAACAAAGAGAGAAAAGGAGTGAACTCTCCAGGACGCGTTGGGTGGCCGATGGAAAAACTTACCGAGCGAGAGAATGCCCCTGGTCGGAATACGACGCGGAAAGAACACGACGACAATAAAATCTTCAAATAATATTGCGAGCAATAAACCTCAGTCCGTGGCGAGACCTCTTTCTCTCTTTCGTTGATCTCTCGAGGGGGGGCGCGTGTATTCGAAGTGCGTGTACAAGAACTTCGAGGTCGGACCATCAGAAGGAGCCTCCATCAATAGCCATGCTTTTTTGCTTTCTCTCTTCGTCCTCTTTTTCCTCGATTTTATACTCGACGCCTCTCTGACTCTCTCTCCTTCCGGCGCCTTTTGATAGACTTCACGGGACATTATGATACGCTCGGCCACCGCGTGTCTCGCGCAGCGGAGCCACCGTGCGCGCACACGCGAATCCACCATTTTGTTCACGTTTCGCTCGCTCCTCTCTTCTCTCTCTCGTTCGCCAACTTCTCCACTCCCGTACCTCGTCGTCCTACGCTAAACTCATTTTCACGTTTCGTTGACGGAACATACATCGTTATAACAGTTTAGTTTCGGCGAGGCGCACGTTGCCACGAATCTTTACCGGACTATTCTCCCGTTACCGCAAACTTCCCCTACCCGCAAGTAGCAACAACTTCGCCGACTATAACCACCGAGAGAGAGAGTGGTACTTGCCAACAATGTTGCGATGCTTTGATGTGACGTTAAAATGGTGCGCGTTAACCGCTGTACCAGTGAACGAGAAAGCATCAAAACGCTCTATGGATCGCGTCGCGGTCCGTGTTTCGTTCTCCCGATTCGCTCGGACACGCTAGCACGCTCGCGTTCTTACAACTTTATTCCCGGGGCTAAGTATACACACAAGACGCTTACACCTCCTCATTTCTCCTCAATCCCCGGTTCGACATCTGCCTGTCTTGAAGTGGTAATTTGAGTTTAGCCGAAGATACAAACGCGTAAACGATTGAGGTATCATTTTTCTTGACAACTTTTATCGATTAATCGATAGTGACATATGTTATTAGGGTTGAGAAATAATTATACTGATCTACAATGAAATGGGGTAAAGCGAATTACGTCAATCACGGAGAAAGTTCGTTATCTTTTGATCCTTTTCAATGAAGAACAAATTAACAACGGTTTGACGAGTGACCAATGCCTGTAGCCTAATACAGGAAGCCATTTACGTTCTTGAGATGTCAAATTTCAAACTTATCGTGTCCACGAAAAGGCGAGAAATTGTGCTTTTGGACGCTGATCGAGAGCGTCAAGTCACGCAGCGGGAATCAACGCGGGGGAATGATCGGGAGAACGCGGGACTGAAGAGAGATGGAACGAATATATATATAGTGAGAAGGAAGAGGGGGGAGAAGAAAAAAGGAACCAGAGGAGGCACAAGGCGGCAGCCAGGAACAGCAGCACCAGAAGGGTGAGAGGGAAAAAAACGGTCGGTCGGCGACGATATATCACGAACCCCCAGAGCGATCGGCGTTGTTGTGAAATATTAATAAGCAAATTAGTTCAGACTTAGTGTGGCCTACCAACCCCAGAGAGAGAGAGAGAGGAAGAGAGAGGAAGAGAGAGAAAGAGAAAAGGTATGATGGAAATGGCCGCCAGGGGGGGAGACAACGCAAAACACTCGTATTTCACTTCCCACACGACAAGCGAGAGAAAGACTGTGGATCGAGAACACACATGATACAGGGACAAGAGAGAAACAGAGAGGATCTCTCTGGATATCCTAAAGTTAAGAATTAATGGGGGAAATAGGGTTAGGCGGTTCAAAAAATTGATTTTTTTTTTATTTCATAAATTGTTAGTAAAACTATTGAAAAATATGTTCCCAAAATCTTAAATGAAAATTCCGACTCGGTCTATTGTTATATGCCATTAAGGGGCAAAATGGGGTTAGGATAGCGTTTTCTCAATGATTTTCATGAATTTTTTTATAGTATAAAAAATGAATATAATTTATTGAAACTTTGAGAATATTTTATACATATATTTAAGTATATACTGTACAATTTTTATACACATATTTAAGTATATACTATAAAATATTAGCGACCCCATATTGCTTGTTTTTCTTGGTACTATTTTTTCTTGATACTTGGTACTTTTTTTGAACTTGCGTACACGCTAGTTTGAAAAGTTTTCAACGAATCGTTTTGAAAATTGGCAGTTACTTTCTTCATAGTATTGCGCTCTATATGAACCTAAAATCGGAATATTATCATTATTTAAAATAATTTTTTTTTTGCAAATAAAGTTGTAAAAAATGGCAAAAAATCATGCTTTTTTGTTTTGACCCCTGTAAAAAATTCAATATTCTATTTTTTTTGATAGCATTTAGGTTCATATAGAAGAGAGACATACAATTAAATGAAATTCCAACCTCGTTTGATTTCAGATGAAAATTGCGGCTTCCAGAATGTACGCAAACTGCTGAGTCCGATTGTGACCTGCAATATGGGGTCGCTAATATTTTCGGTGTTTTTCAAGGAAATTCTTCAAAAATTTTATAGTATATACTTAAATATATGTATAAAATATTCTCAAAGTTTCAATAAATTATATTAATTTTTTATACTATAAAAAAATTCATGAAAATCACTGAGAAAACGCTGTCCAAACCCTATTTCCTCCCTCAAAGAATAAACAAAAAATGATCTAATGACACAAATGTAATGATCTAATTGATAATAAAGTAACCGGATGACAGAGGGTGGGTAAATTTGGAATTTTTAACACAATCAGAATAAACTCATCCAAACTCCATATTAGAATCTCATTCGAATACCGATTTATCGAATTCGAGTTAACAATTCTTCAATTATAACCAAACACTCAATGTCCTCGTTGAATTCCAGTAATTGGGTCGACTAAAATCCCTGAAATAAAAGGACAAATGTCAAGAAACACACCAGACAGTTTGGGGGAATATTGGGCTCTTCTCACGCCTGCTCCTATACCTAAACACCCAAAGAATTCGACAATTACGTCACCGCACCGTGTAACGGATGATCCGGTGGGATAGGTTGCAACGTTTAGTGCTTCCTCGGAATGTGCACACGTCACGGGGGTTAAATGCTTTTCGCGCCCAAGTAGCCATAGCAGACAGAGAGAGAGACAGAGAGAGAAAGAGAAGTTGCAACGGCACTGGGGCGCCTCTGAGAGAGGGTTGGTTTTTGTTGAACAATGCGAAGGCGCATCCAAGCCTCTTGTCTAATACGCGTCTGTCTCATCTTCCGCGGAAAACGTGTTTCTCTGGCAACGAATAGAAGAGAAACGAGAGGAAGAATGAAAAAAAAAAAAAACGTATAAAAGGAGAAAATTGCGTATGGCAAAATGTGCCAGGTGCGGTTTCACGGCGGCAGGGGAGGATTGTCGAGGAAAAACCTTTGGCAAATCTTTTATCCGATTCCTCACTTCATCGCGAATGAGATGCGGACAAGTGTATACGGGGATACAACAAAGTGAATTAGCTGTAAGTATTCGTCGACCGTAATCCCAGGCATAATCCTCTGGTTTAAGGGTCTCACGAAAAGTTTACGTTCGCGGGTGGGCCTTCGGAAAGATCGTTCGTCGAGAGCATTGATGAAGGAAGAGACTTCCCTTTTGATCTTGTAACCATAGCTCGAGTAACCGTTGCGCCCTCGCAACAAAGAGAGAGAGAGAGAAAGATAAAGTGAGAGATGACCGAGTAGAGTTGGTGAGAGAAGTTCCAAATTCGCTTTCACCTTCTTCCAAGAAGCGAAAAAGCTTCCTCGGTCACGGCAGGCACTCACGAGAGGTTTATGAGCGATCCGTCAAAGGCAGATCTCGTCACAATGACTCCACGGAGTATAAAATCCCAATGGCAGCAAAGGGGGGGTTACGAAGCCAGCAGCGCGATGACCATCCGAGGACTTAATTTTATAGAGGGTTATACACGACTGAGGTATAGATGGTGAACGCCCTAGTCTCTGCATCGCCACTCGACGTTATTATATTTATATTCCTTCGTATATATTCATATACTATAAACTCAAACTAGGCAACTTACGACGAGAGAAACGACGATCGAAAATTTTATATGGACTTGACGACACGAGAGAGAACACTCTTCGGGCGTATATCTCGATATATATATATGGTTTTTTTTTAATGGCTTGTAAATATGTTCACGGTAGGAACCCGAAAGAGAGACGAGAGTCCGTAAAGTTTTTTTCCCCTCTTCTCTCGCTGTTTTTTTTTCTCTTTTTTTCTCTTTGAGGTATCGCGAGATGAGAGTGACCGGGAACGAGAAGATTTTACGTCAAAGGTCCTTACGAATATTAATATCATATAGTTGATCGTCGGAGATGTCGCGTATGATATTTATAACGATAAACCTTCTGTCACACTCCCTTCGAGGATATGTTGAGTCGGGAAATGTTAACAAATTTTAACTGCGCGACAGGACGATTCTAGGAGCTGTGGAAACTCTGCCAGAAAGCAAAAAGTTCGGTTTTTCAATGGGCAAACACACTTGCCCGTCGTCTTAACTGCGTGGCAACATGGTTTAGACGATCGTTTTTTTATATTTTTCACATATTTCCATGACCAGAGAACCCTTTAAGGAGTTATACGCAGTCGGGAAACCGAAAAAAGGCATTTTTTCAAGAATTTTTCCCGGAAAGACATTTTAATCTATTAACGTAAAAATTTATATACGTATTGCGGTAACTTTTAACTTTATTTTCATATTTTTTATTTGTAAAAATAATGATTTTTAAAGCTGCTATAGCCGATCTCCGGGAGTTCCTCTAAAAAAAAGTGTCTGACGGTGAGCGCGATATCTCCGGTTTGGATTATGCAAAAAAAAAAAACCAAAAAGATTCCATTAGTGGATAGATAAATCTAGGTATTGATCGAAGGAATAGTCGAAATTTTGATTTTTGACAAAACGGCGGCTCCGAAAAGAAAATTTCCTATTTTCGACCAACATTTTTTTCGTTGAATTGATTTAAGGCCATAGTCTGGTCTACAGCGAGATTTTTGACGTCATTTCTAATGTGCAATAACGTTTAAACCGTTGAAGTTGCCCTGATGAAAATTTACACGTTACATTTATTGATCCTTAGAGAATGCTTGTACATTAAAAAAAAAAATTATTAAAAATATTTTCATGTAGTTTTTTGCCTTGTTGCAACATGGTGCGCCGAAATCGGCGCCCACTCTGGACGATGTTGTATGCATCTGAAAAAAAATAAATATATATATTCTCAATCTGTATGAGTATTCTGAGCACTGGTAGCAGAATTGGTACTTAAAAAAATTTTTTGACAAAATGACGGCCTGTTGAACTTTCATTGATGATATTTCAATGTAGGAAATATCATTAATGAAAGTTCAACAGGCCGCCATTTTGTCAACAAATTTTTTTAAGTACCAATTCTGCTACCAGTGCTCAGAATACTCATACAGATTGAGAATATACAGATTGAGAAAATATATATAATTTTTTTTTGCAGATGCATACAACATAGTCCAGAGTGGGCGCCGATTTCGGCGCACCATGTTGCAACAAGGCAAAAAACTACATGAAAATATTTAAAATAATTTTTTTTTAAAATGTACAAGTATTCTCTAAGGATCAATAAATGCACGTGTAAATTTTTATCAAGACAACTTCAACGGTTTAAACGTTATTGCACATTAGAAATGACGTCAAATGTCTCGCTCTAGACCAGACGACTGCCTCAATCGTATTGCGATACGTGGACAGGGTTGTAACAACTCTCGTAGTGAGAAAGAGGTACCAAGTTTTGTCAACGATCTTGTGGGACGTAGAGATAAGTCTCCGGTCTCCCTCTCTCATCACTGACTGCTGTATCCACCCCTCTCTTGGATACTTTATGACCACGTTACATCATAAGCTCCAAGAGTACCGCTCTCGCGTCATAACTCACCGAGGACTTAGCGTTCATTTCTCGCTCTTTCTTTCTCTTTCTCTTTCTCTTTCTCTTTCTCTCTCTCTCTCTCTTTCTCTCTCTCGTATATTATACACGTCAGTGAAGCGTGTATTTTACATTTTTTATTTTATTATTTCTTCTCTTTATTTTCCTCCCTCTGTCCATCTCCTTCTATCTCGTTCGTTCACGCTCTCATTCTTATACCGTCACCGGGGCATTAGATCGACAAATTCTGACGTGAACGCGCGCGCGGAACCGGCTCGGAGAAGTTGTCTGCGATTAATCAAATTGTCGGGTGACAATTCAACGGCGAAGACATCGTAATTGGTGACCCTGAATGCCAAACAATTCGTCATATCTCACTTATAATATATGTATCCGCGCATTTCATACGTAACCTGTACGAATATATATACATGCACCATAGAATAATTTTTTCTCCGGTAAAGTGTGACGAGGTCCCTCGTCTTCCCTTCTCCTTATTCAAAATGAGAGAGAGAGAGAGAGAGAAGTCACCAAAGGGGCCGGGAGAGAGGCAAAAGACTTTTGGAATTGAAAAAAAAAAAAAAAAAAAGAAAAGTAGAACGGCGCGATCAAAGGTCGGCTCTGTAGTGCCTCTGTGTGTATGGTTAGTCAGTAATATATACGTATATATTTCATTTTATTTTTTTCTCTATAAGAGGAGGAAAGGTATTTCTTTTTAACTCCGAAGGCCCTTCTTATTATTCGATTTTAATGTGTCGCTGGAGAGAAAGAAAGATATGGCTCGTTACGTCTCTCGCTACGATGGCGATAATAAAATCTCTGGCGCTTTTGGGATTTGTCCCTTTTCATACGAATTTATCCGTAACAAAGATGGACTTAAGGAATTTGAGGGGGGGAAAGAAAAAACAAACATGAAAATTGAATTATTAAATGATTGAGTTATAAAATAATAATAATTTTTGAAAGAATTAACAGCAAAATTAGGAATTCTTAAGTATTTCGTCAATTGATTCATGAAAATCATCGATTCAAATTATCTCGAATGTGTCGATGATGGAAAAACAAAAATGACGCAAAGAAATCTTTACGGTGGAATTGAAGAGGATTCTTTTGTACTTGTTGCGAGAAAACAAATCGTATCGATAATTCCAAACGAGCGATTGATGCCTTTTTTTCCAAAAAAATAAAACAAATATGAAAAATTTCGTTTTTTCATACGATATATTAGGAATATATCGTAATTTGTTGGATTATCGTATTTTGTTGGATTATGTTGGGTTTTGTTGGGTTTCATACGATATATTCCTAATATATCGTATGAAACCCAACAAAACCCAACATAATCCAACAAAATCCAACAAACCCAACAAAGATGGATTTAAGGCATTTGAGGAATAAAAAAAACATGAAAATTGAATTATTGAAATATCGATTAGTAAAATAATAATAATATTAGAAGAATTAATAGTAAATTAATAATTCACAAGTATTTCATCAATTAATCATAATAACCATCGATTCAAAATATTTCAAATATCTCGATGATGAAAAAAAAAAATGACAAAAAGAAATCTTAAGGGTGGAATTAAAAAGGGTCCTGTCTACGATCCTTTTCTACTTGTTGGGAGAAAAAAAATCGTATCGATAATTCCAAGCGAGCGAATGATAAGCAACAAAACCCAAAGAAACCCAACGAATTCCAACAAAATCCAACAAACCCAACAAAGATGGATTTAAAGAATTTGAGGGATAAAAAAAACATGAAAATTGAATTATTGAAAGATTGATTAGTAAAGTAATAATAATATTAGTAGAATTAACAGCAAATTAATAATTCACAAGTATTTCGTCAATTAATCATAATAACCATCGATTCAAAATATTTCAAATATCTCGATGATGAAAAAAAAAATTGACAAAAAGAAATCTTAAGGGTGGAATTAAAAAAGCTCCTATCCACGATCCTTTTCTACTTGTTGGGAGAAAAAAATCGTATCGATAATTCCAAGCGAGCGAATAATAAGCAACAAAACCCAACAAAACCCAACAAAACCTAACGAATTCCAACAAAATCCAACAAACCCAACAAAGATGGATTTAAGAAATTTGAAGGATAAAAAAAAACATGAAAATCGAATTATTGAAAGATTGATTAGTAAAATAATAATAATATTAGAAGAATTAACAGCAAAATTAATAATTCACAAGTATTTCGTCAATTAATCATGAAAACCATCGATTGAAAATATTCCAAATATCTTGCTGATGAAAAAAAAATGACGCAAAGGAATTTCGAAGGGTGGAATTGAAAAAGATCCTTTTCTACTTGTTGAGAGAAAAAATCTTATCGATAATTCCAAGCGAGCGATTGATGAGATGCATTTGAATGAAAAAAAATAAAAATAAATCAAATATTAAAAATATCTGAATATCCGAATTTTTGTTGTTATCGTGAAAAATTTTCGAACAATATCTCATTCCAGATTAACCGATGAATTTTTCAATTCGCTTAAGCAAATAAAAAAGGTTTCATTGCCGACATTCAATCGCGAATCCTTAAGTAACAAGCAACAGCGAAAATGTAATTCTTCTTTTTTTTTCGTAAATATTCTCTCGGAGTTCGCGTAACGTCCATTTTTAAATATCGCACTTCGTCGACAATATTGTAATATATGTATGTGCTCCTATCGTTAATTTTTGCGAAATATACATATCCGCGAGCATTCGTCGAGACTTCTCAATGCTGCCGGAGTATGAAAATTTCTATGGGTTAGCTATATAATCGCGGTGCGATATGCCGTGCTTGCCAGCAGTTATAATAACCCCGGTTCTCCCTTTGCTCCCCTCAGTTTTGCTCGAAACGGTACGTACGTGACTCGAGCGCAAAATACGGAATAATAAGAGAAATATTAAGCGGTAGCAAACTCTCTCAAAGACGCGGTAACCACGGGGCAAAAATCACGTTGGAGCCTCCTTTCCCCTCCACCAAACTCCTCATTCTCTCTTTTCCACGGTTTCAACGCCGCCGACTCTTTTGTTGCATAATGAAAAAGCTTCCAGATTTTCGCCATAGTGGCACAGAGGCAAAGAGGTTTTCGCGTGTAAATAAGCCTCTGTTCTTTACGAACAATCTATATATATAATGTGTGGAATGACGACAACTAATAAAGACGTTTGAGGGAATGAGAAAAGTAAAATAAAAATTCAACGTTCGCCTCATTTTCGTTGCGGACTCTAATATCTGACGCTCGGTCGCCGAGACCTTTGAAAGGCAAATCTCACGATAACGCTCACACCATAATTAGGAAAAGAGAGAGAGAGAGGGAGATAAAAATAAAATGATTATTTCAAATGGTTTCTAATAATTCGTAAAGGAAAAGTTCTTTTTCCTTCCTCGTGGAGGAAGCTTTATTTTCGCATAAAATCATGTATTTGAAGTTACGAATGTTCTGACAAAGATTGAAAATCAAAAATAACTGAATGTAGTTAATTGGAAGAAAAAAAACTTCCTTCTTAAGGTAGTAGTCTGGTAACATAAGCCGATTTTCATGTCTTTTTTGGAGGGCGTTTTTTTGTAGGAAAATAAAAATGAATCGTTTTGGATATTTAGGATGTTTTTATTTACATATTAAAGATACAAAAAAAAAAATTTTGAACAAATTTAATACTTCATTATTATTATTATTATTGATCGAAGTTGGCACCTCGAAAAAAAAGCGCGTGGGTAACCCCGGTGATTTTGGCTCTTGATGTTATCTGAAATAAAAAATTCTTGATAATTCTTAATCTATAAACATGTCATTCTGGTCGGAACTACTGAAGTTAAATTTCATGGATAAATAACAAAATGGAAAAGGACGTTTTTTTCCAAAGTCCGCCATTTTGTTATTTATCCATGAAATTTAATTTCAGTAGTTCCGACCAGGATGACATGTCTATAGATTAAGAATTATCAAGAATTTTTTATTTCAGATAACATCAAGAGCCAAAATCACCGGGGCCACCCACGCGCTTTTTTTTCGAGGTGCCAACTTCGATCAATAATAATAATAATAATAAACTATTAAATTTTTTCGAAATTTTTTTTTTTTGTATCTTTAATATGTAAATAAAAACATCCTAAATATCCAAAACGATTCATTTTTATTTTCCTACAAAAAAACGCTCTCCAAAAAAAACATGAAAATCGGCTTAAGTTACCAGACTACTACCTTAAACGAACGGGAGTATATATTCGTACAAAAATCTTATGGTTTAGTCGGTTAATAGTCTTAAGGGGGGAAATAGGGTTAGACGGTTCAAAAAATCGATTTTTTTTTAATTTCATAAATTGTTAGTTAAACTATTGAGAAAAATGTTCCCAAAATTTTAAATGAAAATTCCGACTCGTTCTATTGTTATAAGCCATTAAGGGGGGGAATAGGGTTGGGACAGCGTTTTCTCAATAATTTTCATGAATTTTTTTATAGTACAAAAAATGAATATAATTTATTGAAACTTTGAGAATATTTTATACATATATTTAAGTATATACTATAAAATATTAACGACCCCATATTGCTTGATTTTCTTGGTACTATTTTTTCAAACGCGTTTTTCTGAAACCGACTTTTTTTTAACTTGCCGTACACGCTAGTTTGAAAAGTTTTCAACCAATCGTTTTGAAAATTGGCAGTTACTTTCTTCATAGTGTTGCGCTCTATGTGAACCTAAAATCGGAATATTATCATTATTTAAAATAATTTTTTTTTTGCAAATAAAGTTGTAAAAAATGGCAAAAAATCATGCTTTTTTGTTTTAACCCCTGTAAAAAATTCAATTTTCTATTTTTTTCATAGCATTTAGGTTCATATAGAAGAGAGACATATAATGAAAGTAAATTCAAACCTCGTTTGATTTCAGATGAATATTGCGGCTTCCAGAATGTACGCAAAATGCTGAGTCTGGTTGTGACCTGCAATATGGGGTCGCTAATATTTTCGGTGTTTTTCACGGAAATTCTTCAAAAATTGTATAGTATATACTTAAATATATGTATAAAATATTCTCAAAGTTTCAATAAATTATATTCATTTTTTATACTATAAAAAGATTCATGAAAATCATTGAGAAAACGCTGTCCTAACCCTATTTCCTCCCTTAAGAAGCGATAAAATGAAGCATCGGGTGAATTTTGTTGAAAAAAAAAAATTGTTTCACGCATTTCAAGCTCGTGTCCTGTGTTTTTTGATTTTTCGAGGACACTGATAGGACCCTCTAATACATTAAAAAAATATAAACCAAAATATTTCATAAACCAATATGATAAAAACATATAAACAAAAATATTTCATAAACCAAACAAACATTGAAATAATTAAAAATCACTAATTTTCGAACAATCCCCGTAGTTTTCCACGTGAGGAAGTGAAAATTGAAAAAACCCTTGCTCGTCGAGGGAAAATTTGTAAATTTCCCAAAAATTCTGACAAATCAACATGAAAACTTCGAATTTGTCCTATTATTTCGTCTTGTTTCGTATTGTTTGACGAAAAAAAAAGGGTTTCTTTTAATTATTTCAATTTTTGTTTCGTTGAATTTCAGTCAATTTTGTGAGAGTGGTGACGAAATAATAGGACAAATTCGAAGTTTCCATGTTGATTTGTCGGAATTTTTGGGAAATTTACAAATTTTCCCTCGACGAGCAAGGGTTTTTTCAATTTTCACTTCCTCACATGGAAAACTACGGGGATTGTTCGAAACTCTCACAAAATTGACTGAAATTCAACGAAACGAAAATTGAAATAATTAAAAAAAACCCTTTTTTTTCGTCAAACAATCATCATCCCCCGTACGATTTTGAATTGTTTTGTGTATGCAAGAAGTCACGCACGTCTCTAATTCCTGTGTTCACACAAGTTTGGAGAAAAGAGTGCGCTTAAACGTGGGCAGCGATCGGGAGAACACAAGTGTTTTTTTTTTCCCCTCCGTCGACACGATGCGTCACGGTTACCGTGTGTAAAAGAGTAATTTCAGCGTTGTTTTCGTCCTCTTCTCCCTTTCTTTTTTCTCCGTCGCGTTTGTTGCGTGGACGCGATAAAAATGTCAGAGAGGAACGCTCCGCGGTTGCGCCAGTGCGATTTTTATCGAAATTTCTTTCTCACGGAGACGCTTCAAAGAGGATGAGCCATTAGAGATATCAAATATCGCAAAAACACAGATGAAAGGGCGAGGGGGATGTTGTGGAAATTCAAAGATTCACGAAGGATCGTAATGTCGCGGTAACGAGGGCTCGGATATCGAAACGACTCTTTGGCAAAATGGGAGACTTCGAAGACTCCCGCGAGATGATGTGTGATTAAAAAACAAAATGAAAACCACGCTCGGACCTCGAAGATCGTGTACGTTTTCTATATATATAGAGAGAGGGAGATATCGGCAAGAGGGAACGAAAATTTGCATATTAAACGCCTCGAGATTTATAACAGGCCGTTGTAAAACGCTGCGGCAAAGCGTACGCCTCGAACAAACCACAAACACACACACGTTTATTACATCGAAGTGCGTTATAATATTCTTCGAGGGTGTTCTTTCGGAACGAGAAACTCTTGTCCCGGGGGATGAGGAGGATAAGGGGATGGAGGAATGCGTAAATATTTCTTTATCGCCAGAGATATGATATACTCCGGATAATACAACGACAACTCGATACTAATGACGTTAATTAACGATTTAACGATCGTTCCTGATCCATTTGTCCGATCGGTATTTATCACGATTTATAATAATAAAAGGAGGAAATAACTCCGCTACTTGTACGATTGTTTAGCAATGAAAAAAAATAAATTATACCAATGTAGGAAGTAAACGTTGACGATAAATAAATCATGATTAAAAAATTGTCAAAATTGAAAAACGGGGATAAACACAATGTGTTTATCCCCGAATTATCCTTCGAATTAAGGGGAGAAATAGGGTTAGACGGTTCAAAAAATCGTTTTTTTTTATTTCATAAATTGTTAGTAAAACTATTGAAAAATATGTTCCCAAAATATTAAATGAAAATTCCGACTCGTTCTATTGTTATAAGCTATTAAAGTGAGTAGCTCTCTTTCAGGCCCCGAGCGCGCCACGTGTATAACCGAGCGGACTATTTTTTCAAACGCGTTTTTCTGAAAACGACTTTTTTTGAACTTGCGTACACGCTAGTTTGAAAAGTTTTCGGTAAATATGGAGCAAAGGGGACCCACTTCCGATTGACTTGCCTTTATGTAGGGTCCCTACACAACATATATTTTGTGTCATCTTGTCCAGTTTGTTTGTTGGGTTGGGTTGTTTAGGTTGTTTGGGTTTTTTGTTTTTGATTTGTTTGTTTATTGGGTTTGGGTTTTTGGTTTGGGTTTATTTTGGATTTGTTGGGTTTGTTCGTTTAGGTTGTTAGGTTAGGTTGTTTAGTTGGGTTGTTTGTTTGGATTATTTCGGTTGTTTTTGGTTTGTTTAGGTTATTTGGGATTTTGTTTGTTTTGGATTTGTTTGTTTATTGGGTTTGGGTTTTTTGGTTTGGGTTTGTTTTGGATTTGTTTGTTTATTGGGTTTGGGTTTTTGGTTTGGGTTTGTTTTGGGTTTGTTCGTTTGGGTTTGTTTGTTTGTTTGTTGGGTTTGTCTGTTTGTTTCTTTAGGTTACTGGGGTTGTTTTGGGTTGTTTTTGGTGTGTCTATGGCTGGTATGCAATGGGAGCAGGGGGGCCGCAGCCCTTCCGGTCATATGTGTACCGGCCACCATGCGAGTATTTCATATTCTATTTATGAATTTTCTTTTGTTAATAACTTTTTAACAAACAATGAGGACGGATAAAACTTTTGGTATGTTACTCAGGGGGGTATTCTTAACAACACATGTGAAGGACAAGATGATTGGGACTGGATGCTATAAGGAAAATAGCTATATGAATTATTAAATTTATTTGTTAATAACTTTTTAATAAATAACGACCCCCAATTGTGTCAGAGGAAAAAGGTGTTCAGAAAGGGTCCCTAGACAATATATATTAAAGGCAAGTCAATCGGAAGTGGGTCCCCTTTGCTCCATATTTACCAAGTTTTCAACCAATCGTTTTGAAAATTGGCAGTTACTTTCTTCATAGTTTGCGCTCTATATGAACCTAAAATCGGAATATTATGGTTATTTAAAATAATTTTTGTTTGCAAATAAAGTTGTAAAAAATGGGAAAGAATCATGCTTTTTTGTTTTGACTCCTGTCAAAAATTCAATTTTCTATTTTTTTTTATAGCATTTAGGTTCATATAGAAGAGAGACATATAATAAAAGTAAATTCCAACGTCGTTTGATTTCAGATGAAAATTGCGGCTTCCAGAATGTACGCAAAATGCTGAGTCTGATTGTGACCTGCAATATGGGCTCGCTAATATTTTCGGTGTGTTTCACGGAAATTCTTCAAAAATTTTATAGTATATACTTAAATATATGTATAAAATATTCTCAAAGTTTCAATAAATTATATTTATTTTTTATACTATAAAAAAATTCATGAAAATCATTGAGAAAACGCTGTCCTAACCCTATTCCCCCCCTTAAGGGCTCACGTGCCCATGAAATTTTCAAAAAATTGGTTTTTATTCTACAGATTTATTCTTTATACTTTCGAGAATTGAAAAAAAAAAACTTTTAACAAAATTCCACTTCGTTACAAAGTTATAGCAATAAATGTGACCGGATGTCGGGTTGGGACGTTGTACCTAGCAGAAACTGTAAACGCGTTTTCCTCGAAACTACGTTTTTCGTAGTTATCGAAACTGAGTTATCGTGCCGACCCTGACTAGTCGGCACGATAACTCAGTCAATTTTTAATATTTTTTTTTCAAATCTTGATAATTATTTTCTCTATAGCCTGACGAGAGGTTTTGTGTAATTTTTCGGTTGAACAATTTTCTATAAATCATCAAACACTAATATTTTTTTTCAAATTGCATACTAAAGTATCAAATACTGTAATTCCTTTATTTAAAAAAAAATAAAAAATTCCGTCCGTCAGACTATTACCATTACATTATTTTACTAGATTCTTTATTTATTTTTGCAGATTGGACAATTTTTTATGAAGTTATGATGTCGACAAGGCGGCGCTATGGTTTTCATCAGTAGTCCATTTATACTCATAGTAAATAATGTTAATATTGGTAAAAAAAAAAAAATTTTTTCTTGCAGTTGAAAAGTTAATAAAAAATGTGAAATCAACAATTTAATTTTTTTTCACCATACAACCTCTATAATAATTTTTCAAATTTACTCGGTTTTCAGGACGCGCAGCGCTATGTGAGATCTTAAAAGAAAACGCGAATGAATTAAAGTTGAATGTCATTGTTTTTTTTTCCTTTCACAACAACTTACGTGAAAAGTGAACTTTTCCATGGAACAGAATTTTTATCGGAACGAAAGAGGGGAAAAAGCGCAATTAATGATTCTGTACAGGTGTAACGAAAAAAAAACAAAAAGGTCGAAAGAAGGTAAAAAGCCAGTTTGGGCAGTTGGGTGGCGCGATAGAAGCACAAATTGGTGATGGCTGGAAAACGATTTATACATATACACATAGGAGAGCGCGTGCTCGTAACCGAGAGAGTGATGAATGATCCAGCGAGTTCTTCCTCTTGGCCCTTTTGGCAGTTCTCCGTTTGCACGGGGGTCAAGAGTAATACCGGACGGTTATACGCGTTAAGCGTTAAATTTATTGTGAAGTTTTCCGACCGAGTCGACTCGTCTTATGTGTATATATAAGAAGCGGGGATGAAACCACGCGGAAAAGCATTACCAATCAATATAGAACGAAGCGTACGTATATCACGAATAAACAGTGAATTTCAACGAGAGCTGCTGGAAGATTCTAGTGAGAAAGAAAGAAAAAGAATTATCGCGACGATATTCCATGACGTTTGCCTCAAAAGAGCGGGCGAAATTTCTGTTTTACCGACGCTGCATTGCCGACAGAAGTTATTGAAATTTTCCCGCCAAGCGCCGTTGCGCGAACGTTCGAATCGAATTATTTGAAATCTGGTCAACTTATTCGAAGAACCCTCAGTCATTAGTGTAAGAATCAGAAAATATTGAAATTCAAATAAGAAATGTGCACTTACAGCGAAATACCTAAAGGTCTAAAACAAAAATGTAATTAATTGTTTTATAGAGTAATAACGAAAAATTTCACCCTTACTATATAGAGGACTGAACACCCTAACTAATCCCAACTAGCATTAGTTTGTTGCTGTATCGGGAAAATTACCAAAATGGGCAATTGGGCGAAAAGTACAAGATGATAAAGCGTTTTGCGTCTAGTTCGTTCTTATCCCACTGGCGTCATTTGCGGGACCCGCGAACACGCCATTTTGTTGACTCAATGTTCGATTCGCAATTTTCGTCATTTGAGGTCCTACCTGGGAAAATTAAGGTTTCACAATACGAAAATAAATAGAATAACGCTGTTGGCCCGGTTAGCTTGTGGAATTGATGTCCCTCGGAATTTTCTTCATCATCTTTCACACGCTCTCTGACTGATCAATCTGACATAACCTAAAAAAATGATTTTCTCTAACGAATTATCACGTGTGACGATGATGAGCGAGCGGGAGAGCCAACAGCCGTACAAAAATACTCGCCGATGACAATAATAGAATCTAATCCTGGGGATTTTCTTAATGTTCTATGTACATGCCGTTTTTTCTCTAAGGGGTTTTTGGAGGGGGTAAAACGATGCTGATGGCCATGCCAACAGAGAAGCATCACGAAAGGTTCGTCGGTTCGCGCGAGAGAGCTTGGGTTGATTGATGGACTAGCGAGAGAGGGAAAGAGAAAGAAAGAAAGACCGAGATAGTCGCCATGTTTATAATTAGAGACCGAGAGAGAGAGAGACGCGTTTCCGGTGCCGTTAGATCGTTCGTAAAGCATAAACGACGTATAGACAAGATATATTGAATAAGGCGTCAACCCGCCAATACGAGATAAATTAATTTACACGAAGGAATGACGAGCGCAACCTTTTTTTAGTTTTTTAATTTTTCTTTCAATATCACAAAACAATGGACAAACGTTTTGGTGTTTTTACGTCTCGGTAAGCGTTCACATAGGATATGTGGGTCTTACACATTTTAATGTCACGGTGTTTCTTTGTTAAAAGAGGAAAAAAAAATTTCTTGTTCCCATAGAAAATTTACGTACGCATGGGAGACGCCGGGACTCGATGGAATCGCAAGAGTTCCGCGACCAATTGGATATTGTAATTTCCACGTGTTCAGGAAACGCTTGCACGCGATGCGGGCCATCAGCACACAAATGGCACCCGCGCGCGCACTCCTGAACTATCCAAAGCGCACGTGTGTGGCATTTTCATAATTGTCGTCTTCATACTCATTTTTTTTTGTTCACACGACTTTCCACTCCAACGTATAACTTATGTGTGCGTTTGTAACTTTATTAGATTCAGGACACGACGATAAATTTTTTCGAATAACGCGACAAAATTTATGTCGAATTTTGAAATAATGCTTTTTAATAATTCACCAATTTGTTTGCAAAATTTAGCTTTTGTTTTTCACAACGTAACAACCTTTTCAATTGGCAATTTCCACTGTTTTTAAACGCTTCACTTCGAACATGCATGTGTTGAGGAAAAAGGAATTCGAGAAAATCTTAGCGATGTCGATGCTGATCGGTAAAATATGCTTCGTAAGGACGGAATTTTTGTTTGTCGGGATTATCCGGCGGTGAGCGATCACGAATAATATACGTGGGACATAACATCGCGCCAGTGAGCCTTGAACATTGATCGACAGAGTCAATATTTGCACAATTAATTCCGTGGCTCGTATAACCGACCGTCGTTTTCGTACGAACGACGATCATCGCCGATTGCTTGAGCAAGCTAAATAGAATTCGACGCGATTCAATAATGAAGATACGAACGCACGATAAACGATGGTAATTCAATATTTTCGAACGGTTGATGTAAACGATTTCGAACAAAAAAAAAGACAAAAATACGTAATTTTACGTAGATTCTAATAAACACAATTTTTTAAGGAATATTCTATGGAAAAATAAAGTTGAAAAATCGTGTTTTTCAATGACGACGATAATCGCCGATTGCTCGAGCAAGCTAAATAGAATTGAGGAGACCGCAGTCAGGAGACTGAAATAAGGCGATTTTTCAAGAATTTTTCCCGGTAAGACATTTTAATTTATTAATGTAAAAATTTATTTACGTATTGTGGTAACTTTTAACTGTATTTTCATATTTTTTATTTGTAAAAATAATGATTTTTAAAGCTGCTATAGCCGATCTCCGAGAGCTGCTCCAAAAAAAGTTGTCTGGCGGTGAGCACGATATCTCCGGTTTGGATTATTTAAAATAAAAAAACCAAAAAGATTCCATTAGCGGATAGATAAATCTAGGTATTGATCGAAGGCATAGTCGAAATTTTGATTTTTGACAAAATGGCGGCTCCAAAAAGAAAGAATTCCAATTTTCGACGAAAATTTTTCCGTTGAATTGTTTGAAAAAAATAGAAATAATTATCGGAAATCTAATTCCTTCGGTCAATACCTAAATAATGTATCTGAGAAGGTTTTGTTAAAATTGCAGACCGATCGGTTGAGCCGTTTTTGCGAAATCGTACTCAACGACTTATAACACACCGTTTTTGAGAAAAACGCGTTCAAAGTTTCAAAATCCGTTTGCACATCGTTAAAAATTCTTAAAAAATATGCATTTATGTCCAAGAATATTTGCCGAATAGATATGAAATTTTCAGAGAATATACTCAAGCATATTTACATCCCGAAAATGCAATAAAAAAAACAAATCGATTTTTTGTAATTTCCAACTGCGTATAACCCGTGAACGCGATTCAATAATAGATACGAACGCAGATAAACGATGATAATTCAATATTTTCCAACTTTGAATGTAAATTATTCCGAAAAAAAGACAAAAATTCGCTATTTTACGTAATTTCTAATAAACACAATTTTTTAAGAAATATTCTATGGAAAAATAAAGTTGAAAAATCCTCTTTTTCGCTCTCTCAACGAAGAATAATAGTATTTCGCAAAGAGTTTCATGAAAAACGATGAAAATCAAGAAAAATAAAATGGCCAGAATAAAAATAACAGATGAACGAAAAAAAAAGACAACAACCAGTACTCACCACGCTTCTGCATAAAACTGAATAGATCATCGAGAAATTCCTTTCTCTTGGGATCGTCGTTGATCTCGTACAGCTACAACGAGACAACAAAAAAAAACCGACATATAGATAAAGGAAAAGATAAATATTAAAGAGTAAAAAAAAAAATGATTAATTCACGTTCTCATTAAGAGAAAACCATATAGTTACGTAGGTATATCGAAGACGTTTATTTCTCTCCCGCTCACGAATTTCATTTCGTTGAATTTCATTTTTTTTTTTCTCCATTCTATCGGTTTGCCACGGCCGATATAGTTTCGTGGAGGATGGATCGAGGGATAACGAGGGCCATCTTCGTCTGTCTATTGGATATATATACCGATCAACGAGAGTGCGGAGGAGTTGCGAAGGAGGAGAGGACCATTATCGTGGATATAATCTCCTGCCCTCCCGATACACAAACTTGGAATTGGAGAAGAAGAAAGCAAAAACACACGTTATACGTACAATATTGTGTACAGTTTGTACAGAGGGAAACAGAGAGACAGACGGGACAGACGGACGGACACAGAGGGGGGGAAAAAAGCAAGAGACAGAGAGATGGCTACGTAAAAGTAAAACGTAACGCGCACGAGCTCTCGAACTTGGTTATAGAGCTGAGGTAATAAAAACAGGAGTGAAACGAGCGTGCGCTCGTAGCGACAGACAGATTAGTTAGGCCCGATTATAAATGATTCCGTTTAACCCGTCGTATCTTCCTTTCTCTCTCTTTCTCTCTGTTTGTGCTCGCTGGACCACGCTGAAAGTAACCTAACTCGCGAGAGAGAAAGAGAGAGAATGGAAAAAAAAATGTATGCAGAGATCGCGAGGACCAAAGTCTTCTCGCGAGAAAGAGAAAAAAAAGAGAAAGAGAGAGAGAGAGCCCTTCGGGCGTTGATGCCGCGCGGTCGGGCGTGTATTATCATATTTGTTATGTACGATGTGCTATATCTAATCTGAAACCCTCTAATTGCTTTTATAATACGATCGTTTCTTCTCCCCCCTGCCTCGCCATCTCCCTCCCACCGTCGTTCTCTTTGGCCCTTCTTCTGGTGGTCCTTATAACCTTATATCCATATCCATATATACATGTATATACAAATATATAAACGAGCATTCTATCGTAGAGCATTCTACAACCCCCGGAGGCTGCGACGAAACTCTTCGCCTTGTTCGCGCCGGATAAACGCTTTTGTGAGTTGCGCGATAACACAAAAAACAAAGACAAAATTATAATCGATCGTCTCGATGATTGAGAATAATGAAAATGAAGATGGTAAATGTGTTTTTTATTAGCGTTTATTCGCTGCTATATAATAAGCTTTCCACGCTTTTGTAGGGATCGAGAGAATGGAATCTTAGAACTTTACAACCCCCCGAAAACTGCAGCGAAACTCTTCGCGTTGTTCGCGCCGGATAAACGCTTTTGTGAGTTGCGCGATAACAAAAAAAAACAAAGACAAAATTACAGTCGATCGTCTCGATGATTGAGAATAATGAAAATGAAGATGGTAAATGTTTTTTTTATTAGCGTTTATTCGCTGCTGTATAGGAAGCTTTCCAGGCTTTTGTAGGGTTCGAGAGAATGGAATCTTAGAACTTTACAACCCCCCGAAAACTGCAGCGAAACTCTTCGCGTTGTTCGCGCCGGATAAACGCTTTTGTGAGTTGCGCGATAACAAAAAAAAACAAAGACAAAATTACAGTCGATCGTCTCGATGATTGAGAATAATGAAAATGAAGATGGTAAATGTTTTTTTTATTAGCGTTTATTCGCTGCTGTATAGAAAGCTTTCCAGGCTTTTGTAGGGTTCGAGAGAATGGAATCTTAGAACTTTACAACCCCCCGAAAACTGCAGCGAAACTCTTCGCCTTGTTCGCGCCGGATAAACGCTTTTGTGAGTTGAGCGATAACAAAAAAACAAAGACAAAATTACAATCGATCGTGTCGATGATTGAGAATAATGAAAATGAAGATGAAGATGGTGTGTTTTTATTAACGTGTGTTTAAGATTAAAATGTGTGTTTTTATTAGGGCTGTTACTTTTATCCGGGTTAGCCGGATACCCGAAAGTATCCGGGAAATCGGATCCAACACTTCAGATTCGAATATCCGGGTATCTGGATATCCGAGTACCCGAGTATCCGGGGTATCCGGATATCCGAATAATCACGGATCCGGGTAACCGGGTAATAACGAATAATGTCGGGTAATTACCCGATTTTTCGCGTACAGGCTCAAATAAGACCACCGGCGTAAAAAAAATAATGATATTGCATTAGTCTGGTCATCAAATAAGCCGAAATATAGGGCGTTAATAGTTACCATTGAAAAAAATTGGAAAATAACTTGTATCAAATTTGCTCTGTTCAAAGAAATTCTGCGAAACTACGGTAAAAATGAAAACTTAGTGTTGACGAATCGGACGTCACGGTTTTCCAATTTATAATAATTGTGTATTTACTCGGGAAAAAATGTTTCATGTGACTCCCACAATTTTTTAGAATCTGCTGTTACGATCACAATTTCTTGCCTGCGCATATTAAGAATAGCCGAGATCTGCTTCTTCACATTCTAATATTTTCTCTCCAACTCTAAAGTTCATAAAAACTGCACACACGCCCATAAAGCAAATATACATTTCAGAAACTAAGGATATTTATTAAATAATAATAAATCGTGATGAAAAAATAATATTAAAGATGCAAATAGTGCGGGTCAATGTTGATTAAGTTCTTATGAAATGATCATGTGTTTTCCTAACATTTTATAGAAGATTATGTCATTGCTTTTTTTAATCTACACAAGAATGTTTTATTAAATTGTAGTTTTTGTCGGATGTGAATTACAGTAAAGAAATTGTTTGGGAATATGAGTAAACACGCCTGCAAGATTCTTTCCAAGAATCTTCGTTATAATGATAATCTAATTTGTTTAATATTGATATCAGTCGGTAAAAATAAAAAATGGTCAACTAAATGATCGGACATGAACACCGATATAATCCCGGTTTCTCAATCTTCCGGTAATGATTTATTATTCGTCTTATAAATGTACTTCGCAAACATTGTTCTTGGCAACATCTACGCATGCCTCACAAATTGTGTAAATTGAACAATTATTTTCAGCATTTTTGGCATCAATTATATCGACGGTAATTGCCCGATATTATCCGTTATTATCCGAGTACCCGGTTACCCGGATACCTTGAAACTATCCGTATACCCGAATCCGTTATTACCCGGATATTATCGAGTTATCGGGATATTCGGATTTGAAGCGTCGGATCCGTGAAATCCGAATTACTCGGGTATCCGGATACCCGGAAAAGTTCAAGCTCTAGTTTTTATTAACGTTTATTCGGCGCTGTGCAGTAAACTTTCCAGGCTTTTGTAGGGCTCGGGAGAATGGAGTCGCTGCGATGCCTCGGTGACATCAATGCCCGGAGACCGTGCCAGGCGAGATCTTTCAGCATCGAGAGAAATTTATTTATTTCATTAAACTTTCGATCGCTCAGGGTTTTTGGGATCTGGATGAAGATCATGTTTTTTTTATTTGTTAATTGATAAAGTGAAAATTGTTCCTCGGGATGTGCTTGTTTAGTACGGAGAATTTCACGAGTTCACGACGAAGTTGATGGTCGATAAATTTCATTCTTAAGGGGGAAATAGGGTTAGACGGTTCGAAAAAACGACATTTTTTTTTTTTATTTCATAAATTGTTAGTAAAACTATTGAAAAATATGTTCCTAAAATTTTAAATGAAAATTCCCACTCGTTCTATTGTTACAAGCCATTAAAGTGAGCAGCTCTTCTTCAGGCCCCGAGCGCGCTATTTTTTCAAACGCGTTTTTCTGAAAACGACTTTTTTTTAACTCGCGTACACGCTAGTTTGAAAAGTTCTCAACCGATCGTTTTGAAAATCGGCAGTTACTTTCTTCATAGTATTGCGCTCTATATGAACCTAAAATCGGAATATTATCATTATTTAAAATAACTTTTTTTTTGCAAATAAAGTTGTAAAAAATGGCAAAAAATTATGCTCTTTTGTTTTGGCCCCTGTAAAAAATTCAATTTTCTATTTTTTTGATAGCATTCAGGTTCATATAGAAGAGAGACATATAATAAAAGTAAATTCCAACCTCGTTTGATTTCAGATGAAAATTGCGGCTCCCAGAATGTACGCAAAATGCTGAGTCTGATTGTGACCTGCAATATGAGGTCGCTAATGTCCCCGATGTTTTTCAAGAAAATTCTTCAAAAATTTTATATTATATACTTAAATCTTTATATATAAAACAAAGTCGAGTTAGTTACGCCACTTATAACTCAAGAACGGCTGGACCCATTTTAATGATCTCTGATTTGTTGGATTCGTCTCCACCCCGAATAGCAGAATAACTAATAAAATATCTGAAAAATTTTGGGAAAAAAAATTCACGGAAAAAAAATTATGAATAAAATGAATTTCTAAATAAATTAGGTTTGGCATCTAACTTGGGGGGGTCTTAGGGTTGTCCATTCGCTTTATTTGTTCTTGCGCCTGATAACAAAACGAAAAATGTCGTATATCACAAGGTGCTTCACCGAAGAGAATCAACCCGAGTGCAACCCATGCAGTAAAATATATAGCTTTAAGGGGGGGGTAGGGTTTTTAAATGATTTTTTTTGCATTTTTTTTTTTAATTTTTTTTTCTGAATGAACCATATGTCGAGAATATTGTGTATAAATTTTAAGTCAATCGGAGTAAAACTAACGGAGTTACAGCGTTTCAAACGACCGGCCGTGATACCTGTGTAATCGATTTAAAAAACTTTAAATCGATTTTCCCGAAAACGTCATTTTTGAAGTTTGTGAACATTAGAACTCAAAATCTACTGAACCGATCCTTTTGAAAATTTTAACATTACTTCTTGACATAAATCAACAGGTAATCAATTTTTTAATAACAAATTAAGCGCGATTTTTTGAGCTAAAATTGCGTTTTTCACTTCCAAGTGCTGCAAAAAATAGAAAAAAAAAAAAAAAAAAAAAAACTCTTCCTGCTTACCTCGAGAAATACATCACCTTTAAAATGCATATCAATTTTTTTGTTGCAGATGATCCGGTATCGAGTTATAATGTTGACCGCAAAACCACTTTTTTTTAAGGCGCCTCTGGAGATTCAACGTCACCGGCTTATTTATCAATATTTTTCATTGAAAATTTTTTCTGAGATACTTCAATAGTTGTACAATAATATGTAATTCTATTTAATAAATTATATTACTCATGTCGCCGCAAAAAAATCATAAAAATATGCTTTTTTTTCGTCTTTAAAACCCTACCCTCCCCTTAATAAAGCAAATGTCTTGCTGACACGCCATTGAAATACTTGATTTTTGTACTTTTATTGAATTTTTATTTTCTTTATATATATTATCCTAATAAACTATTGAACTTAATACATTTTTAGTATTTATTTTATTACGTTAATAAAATCCAAAATTAAGGTTAGCTAAAAGTTAACACGACATTCACTGACTGTTAGGCGGTGCGAAGTTCGCCGGGTCAGCTAGTATATGTATAAAATATTCTCAAAGTTTCAATAAATTATATCCATTTTTTATACTATAAAAAAATGTATGAAAATCATTGAGAAAACGCTGTCCTAACGCTCTTTCCCCCCTTAAGACTTTTGTTCCGGCTCGAAAAGGTCCGATTTGAGGAAGGGTTGAAAAAGAATTGTTTCAAGGGTCGAAGGGTTTAAAAAAGAATTTTAAGGGTTGAAAGGGTTTCAACAAAGTATTGATTGTAAAGAGAAAATTGGGGAGTAAATAAAATTGATTAAAATTTCAATTGTTGAATTTATCGTCATTTACGATTATTCGATTTTTATTTAACGCAAACACCAGCCTGAATTCCGTTGCATTCGTTCAAATATTAACTTCCTTTACATATTAACTCTCGTGTTGTTTTTTTAAATGAATTTTCGAGAGGTTTATCCTCTTCCCCGTTTCATCATTTCACCGCTCTTTTTTTTTTTTTTTTTTTCCCTCGTATTTTGCCGCGTCGGAAAGGATCGTCAGTTCGTTTCACCGGTAGATCAATCAATACGCGGCGCTCGGTTAAACCCCGAGAAGTTTCCCTCTCTTTATAACTGCGCGCATGTTGCAGCCTCCCCGACAACCCTCATGAGATTCCCCACCCTCTCCCTCTCGCGCTCTCTAACGAGCTCATCTCGCGATCGCCCCGGCGCGCGCGAGAACGGCGCACCGCACCGAGAGCTCCACCCAAAGAGGGACGAAAGAGGAATGGACAAAGAAAAGAAAAAAAAAAAAAAAAAAAACGAGCGAGAGAAAATTGTTACAAAATGACCACTTGATAAATGCTGCACGATATTACGCTCTCGTCTGTGTGAGACTACGTATGCTAGATTGATCTCTCTCCTCCTCTCTTTCTCTTGCACGGGGGCGTTGCTCATGTATATACATACGAGAGTGAAAAAAAAAAGAAAGAAATTAATCGCCCGTGATACCGAGAGATACACTGAGAATGAATGAGCGATAGAGCGCATTGACCCTTCAGTCAATTGCGATCCATTCCTCTGTGTATAACCGCGAGGAAATTAATTTTGATTAAAACAAAAGTTCGGCTCGTATAAAACTAAAAACTTTGATTGATTGAAACAAAGCAATCAACGATAAGAAAATTCAGCAATTAACAACAATAATCTCTTCGCGTCGATGTACATCCATTTTTTTTCCACCGGAATTCATTTCTCCTAAAATGCAATTCAATTGACTACAGTATTATGCGAATTTCCATTGCTTCACACATTACTTTCTGCACGAATAAAGACCCGCGTTTTCGTTAAGAGCTCGCATACACCTGGAATTTTCGAAAAATCGATTCTTTTTTTTGCAGATTTTTATTCTTCATACTTTTAAGAATTAAAAAAAAAATCTTAAGAAAATCCCACTCAGGGACAAAGTTATAGCAATAAATGGCATCGGAAATACGATTGTAACAGCTACCAGAAACTTTAAACGCGTTTCTTCTCGAAACTATTTTTTTAGACAGTGTCAGCACGATAATTCAGTCAATTTTAAATATTTGTTAACTCTTCTTTTTTTTTTATCCTGATAATTATTTTCTCTATAGTCTGACGAGAGGTTTTTTCAATTTTTTATGTTGTGTACTAAAGTTTGAAACTTATGTTGTGTACTAAAGTTTAATTGTGTACTAAAGTTTCAAATACTGTAATTTCAAAAGAAGTTGTAAGAGAAAGGCGAAAAACGAAAAAAATCACTTTTTGGACGATTTTCAATGAAATTTCGAGTTTTTCAAAGAAATGACTACTGAATTAGTGATCAGCGAGTCAAAATACATCGATATAGCGTCCTAAAAGCAAATTTAAAAATTCACAATTTTTTTGCATTTCGGCCACACAGAAGTGGCTTCACTAAAATCGCTGTAACGTTGCTTCCCGATGGAGTTGGAACCCCACTCTGTGCTCATTCCTTTCGTGATCGAAAACCCTTTAAAATGGCGCTTGAATCATTGTGCTATCATTATTTTTCGATTTTTCACAGATTTTTAAAGTCGGACGATCGATTTTTGCGAATTTCTCCATACATACCCCTTCTCATTTTTTTCGCCGATTTTCAACCCGCTCTCGCGGCTACAATAATTGAGATATCGGGATGATCCAAAATGCATTCTCTAAGTCTACTCGAGACGTTTTGAAAACGCTCTTCAAAACCCAAAATCGATGAAACAGGAGCCAAGTTATGACCATTTGAAATTTCGAGATTTTTAGGTTTCCGAAAAGGTGGGCGAAAAATTACAAAAAAATGTTTTTCTTTTTTTTCAATGTTTCGATACCCTATTCGATCGGAAATTTTCCGCTGATTACGAATACCACCGAATTTTAGTCGAAATCTCAAAATATCAATGTGAAAAAGGCGAAAAACGAAAAAAATCACTTTTTGGACGATTTTCAATGACATTTCGAGTTTTTCAAAGAAATGGCTACTGAATTAGTAATCAGCGAGTCAAAATACATCGATATAGCGTTTCAAAATTGAATGATATTTGTTGAATTTATGATGTCGACAATGAGGCGTCATGGTTTTCATCAGTAGTCCATTTAAACCCGTAAAAAATAATGTTAATATTGAAAAAAAAAAATGTTTCAATTTTTTTCTCATAGTCGAAAAGTCAATAAAAAATGTGAAATCGACAATTTAATTTTTTCTTCACCATATAACGATTACAATAATTTTTCAGAATTTACTCGGTTTTCAGCGGGCGGAGGGGTATGTGAGCGGTTAAAAGAAAGCACCATCGAGATACTCATATGCCAGGGGGTTGAAAATATTTCAAATAGTCCAAAAATTCGTACAACTTTCAAGTGTTCAGCACAATTTTTTTACTCTTCACACTCTTTCCCCGAATGTCAATGAACCCGAGCTATTTTTTTCCCCCCTTTTTTTTCATTCAAACATAACCGACGTAAACGTTAAAACGTATCGTCGTCGGAGCTCCAGTTCGAATTGAATTTCACGGCGGTGAACCGTTCGATGTGCTTTGAGTCGTTCGTAGCAGAATCGTAGTGTGTGTGTGCACTGATAGTTATTAGATATGCGTTCGCACATTATATTTCAATGTTATATGCACGGCGTATACCGAACGAACGTATCCGTACGCACCGTAAAATAGACGTTGACCCGGAACGACCCTAACACATGTTCACGTGAATATTTCTGTGTAAAAAAAAAAGAAAAAATGTGGCCAAGCTATAACTATTCTCTCTTCTCGCCATTACGCCCATTATACAACGTATTCCCCTTTATACAGCGTGTTGGAATAATTTTTTTATTTTTTTTTATTTCTTCCTTCAACTCTCAATGTGGAGGACAAACCGGAGTTCGTTCAAGCCTGGTTCGCGATTCGGTTCTGTGCGTCTTCGTGAACTTAAGGAGCACCAAAGTATTACTCATCATTGTTTGTATGTGCGGGTACCAAGGATAAGGAAGAGGACGAGGAATAGCTGTTAAATGTGCACTCCACCTTTCGGGGGTGCGACTCGCTAGCTTTTACGAGCTAACAATTATCGAAGCGCGCGTTGCCTTTTTTCCTGCCTACCTCTCTCTCTCTCCCTCTTTTTCTCTCTCTCTCTTTCCCTCTTTTTCTCTCTCTCTCTCTCTCTCTCTCTCTTTGCCCCACGGTGAACTTTCCGAGGATAGTGGAGAGAAACAAAAAGAAATGCAGAGAAGAAACGAGAGATCACGGATAACTATATAGCGCGGTCGCGAGCGCGTTTCGCAAAGTCCCTCTTCCGGGGGCGATCGAAAACGCTGATACACCTGCTCTTCTCCTTCTCTGTTTCTCTCTCTGTCTCTCTCTTTCTCTCTGCTACCCGTTATCTACCTTTACAACATATATATGTATTGTAGAATTATGAGCTGCACGATTTTACTAGATATTAGTGTCGTAAATCGTAACTGCGATCGTAGCAACGTAAACAGATCGATACGCGTGCAGAGATTTTTCGCAAGATTAACTCGTTGATTAGAGGACATGAAAATTGTATACTTGAGACAAAGGGGTGGTTTTATTAACCCTCAATTACAAAGTTTCGTGAAAAAAAAAAAAACTGAAGGAATACTTTCTTTCGGAACATTACAACGGATTTTTTTTTTTTTACTGAAATTTCATACATTTCCTCTTTTCGAAAAACTACTTATAGTTTGTCACCGGGTCCCTCTGTCGTAGAGATACGATTTTTCCGAAAGTCAGACTATTTTTTTCAGAATTTTTTCGACAAAATAGAGGAAAAAGATTAAGCACTCACAGTCAAAATTAAAGTTCGGATTAGTTTGACTCCTGGTGATCATATGGAGGGTTAAAAAAATGTCAACCGCAGAGATGCTTCGTAGTGGAATTAAATTCAGTGGTCAGGGGAGGTTTTTAAACGAATTTTTAGTCACTTCAAGAATTTTTCATTCCAACGGATATGCTAATTATTGAAAAATATAAATGATCATATAGAGGGTTAAAAAAATGTCAACCGCAGAAATGCTACGTAGTGGAATTAAATTCAGTGGTCAGGGGAGGTTGTTAAATGAATTTTTAGTCGATTTAACAATTTTTCGTTTCAACGCCCTATGTTAATTATTGAAAAATGTCTAAACATCCCCTTAGAATTCCCACCGTCGAATTTAAGGGAGGAAATAGGGTTAGACGGTTCAAAGAATCGATTTTTATTTTTATTTCATAAATTGTTAGTAAAACTATTGAAAAATATGTTCCGAAAATTTTAAATGAAAATTCCGACTCGTTCTATTGTTATAAACCATTAAAGTGAGTAGCTCTCCTTCAGACCCCGAGCGCGCCACGTGTTTCAAACGCGTTTTTCTGAAAACGCCTTTTTTTGAACTTGCGTACACGCTAGTTTGAAAAGTTTTAAACCAATCGTTTTGAAAATTGGCAGTTACTTTCTTCATAGTATTGCGCTCTATATGAACCTAAAATCGGAATATTATCATTATTTAAAATAATTTTTTTTTTGCAAATAAAGTTGTAAAAAATGACAAAGAATCATGCTTTTTTGTTTTGACCCCTGTAAAAAATTTAGTTTTCAATATTTCCGATAGCATTCAGGTTCATATAGAAGAGAGACATACAATAAAAGTAAATTCCAACCTCGTTTGATTTCAGATAAAAATTGCGGCTTCCAGAATGTACGCAAAATGCTGAGTCTGATTGTGACCTGCAATATGAGGTTGCTAATATTTTCGGTGTTTTTCACGGAAATTCTTCAAAAATTTGATACTATATACTTAAATATGTGTATAAAATATTCTCAAAGTTTCAATAAATTATATTAATTTTTTATAGTATAAAAAAATTCATGAAAATCATTGAGAAAACGCTGTCCTAACCCTATTTACGCTCTTAATCGAAGGAAAATTGTGCCAGGAGCCATTTAACCAATTCCGACAGCTTCAAACTCGTTCGCAAACGCATCACCACGGCAATGGAATAACAAAATTGAAATTTCCATACGTCCATGTTCTAAATGTGGTAAAAAAAAAATGTAGCAATTCAGTTTCATCCCGGCAGTGCGGGAGGTCGAGTTTTAACGTCTCAACGACGATGCTCGTTCACTTAATTACCCCCTAATTATGTAATCGGACATTGCGCACAGTCACGATCGTAAGCTCTCCATACGAGAAGGTCTCTCTTTTCACTGGATTCATGTCCGCCATTCTCGTTTTAAGTCCAAAGCTCTCCTTTTGTAGAGTATCTCGCAGTTACACACACATAGAAGAGAGAAAAAAAGTCATATTATGGTATACATAGGTATACAAATGTGTTCAGTGTGCTCACCCGGTAGTCACAGTGTGCTAGCAACGGTGCACCAGGGGTCAACTTCCGGTCATAAAATTTTTAAGGACTCTCCTTGCACTGAATTCTCTCTTTCTCTCTCTCTGCCTCGAACGTACACACACAAACAAGTCTGTGATAATACTATACAGAGCGTGATAATTTTCCTCCCGTCTCTCAAGATCGAGTGTTGCGATAGCGATTTGTAAAAAAAGAAAAAAAAAAGAAAACACTACCTCAATCACCCTGGCAAGTTTCGTCGGACGAATTTCGCTGATCGATAATAATCGGTTAAAATACAACTAGCACGAGGAAACCTTTGCGAAATTGCAACATAAAAAAACGTATATTTCAAAGTATTGAAATATTCATTAACAAAAAAAAAGATGTATTATCTTACAAGTACAATAAAGCTGAAGAGTTTGTTTGTATGTTTGTTTGAACGCGCTAATCTCAGGAAATAATAATGCGATTTGGGAAGTTCTTTTTTCATTAGATAGCCCGTTCATTCGGGAATACTTTGCGCCATATAAATTTATGCTACGACCCCAAGGAGTGACGGCAGCGGCGCGTTGAATCGCGGGTGGAAAAATTGAACGCGGATAAAACCACGCTGGGCACAGCTCGTACGAAAATAATTGTCGTAGGCTTTTTTTTCCAACTTTCAAATCACGTTTCGCTTCGCTCAATGTACACGATATTATTAATTTAATACAAAATAACAATAGATGTAAATTGTTCCTTTTTCTTCTCTCCTACCGTTTTTTTTTTTTTTCAATTATCTCGTACTTACGATTTACTTCCTTGATGTACAGTTACTTTTTTTTTTTCTTTTATGTAGACAGTGTACGGGCAGTAATATTCATGAGTATGATATTCTTTCATTTTGTTTGCGAGAAAGCGCGTCCAATAGAATGAACGAGCGGTGGTTCGACGCGAAAGTGGTGGGGAAGGGCCATATGCATATTGCATTATATAGTTTTACTGTTGTGTATGTGTGTGGTATTGCTGTACGGCTACCCGACAGCATTTATATGTAAAGGCGGGGGGGATATATCAAGATTGCGCATTATACGAGCGGCCATAATAGCGGCCACCATTACCCGCTTCCAGGCATTGAAAGATAGCGAGCGCAATTATAATCATTACGATGCCAGTACTGTGCAACATATACACACATACACAAAGAGAGAAAAAAAGAGAGAGGGGCAGGGAGGGAGAGAAATACAAATACATGTTAAAAACGTGTCCGCATCGACGCTCACATGGGCAAAATTTTATGCTGTACGTTTATAGACATATAGATATAAAACACTAATGTCAGAACGTATAGTTACGCCCCTATGAAATCTCCATACCGTTTTCTCCCTGGTGGAGGCCCGTAAGCTCTTATCGTCTTTCTTTATCTCGTACTGTACACACATATATTGACGCTGACTCGACGATTCCACACTTATCGAGTTCACATATATGTTGTGACTACTGGATGGACTTAAAAGAGGATGTTTCAAAATGAAAACAATCGTACAACTCGCCTTTTGTTGATTCACCGACGATCTATGAACGGTTTCACGTGAAATTGACAGTTCCACGACCCTTGCCAGTTTTCCGTTTTGCTTTTTTTTTTTTTTTTTCCTGACTGGTTCGTTTTTATTCAGGATTACGGAGACTAAAAATCACAAATTATTCTGTTTTGTCGTCGGTATGATGGCGAGTTACAACAAAGTGGATAGAGCGAAAATATTCGCACGGGCTCGAGTAACTATGTATAATCAACTTTCATGGCAATATCCATTGAATGTTATAGATGTTAATGTGCTGCTACGCCATTTAGTGGCGAGTTACAACAAAGTGGAGAGCGTAAAAACCTTCTCCGTGAAAAAAAAATACATATATAGTAAAGCTCAAAAGGATTTTCACAGGCTGTCAAAATACTTTTGAGCGCTAGTGTACAGTTAGATAGTAGTAAGATAGTAAGATTAGAGTGGTGGCATGAAGTTTTGTAGCTCAGAGCCTTCCTGATTAAACGGGCTATCGAATGAAAAAAGAATTTTTGAAATCGGATAAGTATTTCCGGAGATTAGCGCGTTCAAACAAACAAACACTCCACCTTTGTTGATATAGTATATAGTAGCACTCTTATTGTACAGTAAGATAGTAAGATTAGGGTCGTGGCATGAAGTTATAAGGAGTAAAGCCTTCGTGAATAAACGGGCTATCGAATGCATAAAGAATTTTCCAAATCGGATAGGTATTTCCTGAGATTAGAGCGTTTAAACAAACAAACACTCCAGCTTTGATAATATAGTATAAAGTAGCGCTCTTACAGTACAGTAAGATAGTAAGATTGGGGTCATAACATGAAGTTATATAGTCTAGAACTTTTCTGATTAAACGGGCAATCTAATGCAAAAAGAATTTTTCAAATCGGATAGGTATTTCCTGAGATTAGCGCGTTCAAACAAAAAAAACTTTCCAACTTTATTATTATAGTATATAGTAGCGGTCTTACTGTACAGTTAGATAGTAACATTGGGGTCATAGCATGAAGTTATATAGTCTAAAGCCTTCCTGATTAAACGGACAATCTAATGCAAAAAGAATTTTTCAAATCGGATCGGTATATCTTGAGATTAGCGCCTTCAAACAAACTCTCCAGGTCAATTATTATAGTATATAGTAGCGCTCTTACTGTACAGTACGATAGTAAGATTGGGGTCATAGCATAAATTTATAAGGACTAGAGCCTTCGTGAATAGACGGGCTATCGAATGCAAAAAGAATTTTTCAAATCGGATAGGTATTTCCTGAGCTTAGCGCGTTCAAACAAATAAACTCTCCAACTTTATTATTATAGTATATAGTAGCGCTCTTACTGTACAGTAAGATAGTAAGATTAAGGTCATAGCATGAAGTTATATAGTCTAAAGCCTTCCTGATTAAACGGGCAATCTAATGTAAAAAGAATTTTTCAAATCGGATAGGTATTTCCTGAGATTAGCGCGTTCAAACAAACACTCCAGCTTTATTATTGTAGTATATAGCCAGCGCTCAAAAGTATTTTGACAAACTGTCAAAATATTTTTGAGCGCTACCGTATGTGCCAACTTTCATGGTGATCGGTCAAACGGTGTCGAAGTCTATCAAACTCAAACAGATATACCAACATCCATTTATATATCTATATATATAGATTTGGATATTTTGTAGAGCGAGAAGAAACTTGTCAAGCAATTTTTTTCAAAAAATTCAACAAATCATTAACAATTGTCGTTAAAAATATCGGGCATATTTCGATTCTTCTGCCATTTTTACCGTGCACTTTTTCCGTCAAATGATTTAAATAAATTTTGTGACATCAAGGAAGATGAGGATTTAGCGTAGAGATGGAGAAAGGAAAATTATTATTATTTCTTTCGATATTTTTCATTCGTTTGTGAGTGCCTGTTGATTTTTTAATCTTTTTCCGCAATGTCATATATATACAAACGCTAGTATTTTGTCGTCGATTTCAATTATTTCAAGTTTCTCCCCACAGTGATAGTGCGAAAAGCCGAAGATATATATATTTTTTATTTCAAAAGAGAAGTCAGCGCGAGAATATAAAATTTTCGTTCTGTTCTTCTCGCATTTCTTTTCTTTTTTTTTTCATAAAAATACCAAGTGTGTCAAGTATGAATTATTAATATGTAAAAAAAAACCGCATACTGTAGCGATTCTCGGAAACGGAAGGATAAAAAGTACAGTGGTAGGTTATCGAGTATATACTCCTTATCGCGCATTTATATATCGCATATATATATCTATACAGTGCGTATTACATTACGACGTGATAAAAGTGCATCGCTTATCTGCGCGGAAATATAGAGGTTGTGGAACGGTCGTTAAATAAAAAATTATTCGATCGAATAGTTTTGCCAATTTTTCTCTACATATGCATGCGAATGATTCCACGTGAATTCTCAGAAGAAATTTGTGAATAAAAATCTTAAAGTGCCTCATAAATTCAGGATAAGGTTTGGGACAAATCGCCGAGACCTACATTTTTTTTTTTTCAAGATTTATTTAAACCATCATTATGCTATTTAATGATCGTCTGAGGCATCGTTAAATTTTTGTTTATAAAATATCTAGAAAAATCATTATTTTCCAACGACACAAACATTGGTAAATAAAATCCGGAAAAAAATACGTTCTCGTAAAGAAAACTCTCAATTTTCTAATAAAAATATTGCCGATCCCTTTGAGAATGTAACAAATCGATTGAATAATTGAAAAATAACTAAAAATCAATTTTTAACAATTAATTGATTATTTTTTTCTTTTCAAAAATTCTTGTACGTTTTCGTTTACTTGATTAGATTATCTTTTTTTCGATAAAGTGATATTTTAGATTTAAAAAGAATAAATTCGAATTATTATTATTGTTTTCGTTAGATCGACTTCCTCTTCGAGGGGTTTTTTCGCTTCGCGCTCGACCGATCATTCCACGGGAGATAATGGAAGAGCGAGAGAAAGAGGGAGGGAGATGAGATCGAACTTGCGAGCGGTCAATCGAGTGATGTCAATAATTGCGAGCTTCTTCTTCGCGGCTGATTGTGGCTAGCTTCAAGGGGCGAGGGGCGAAGAAGAAGAAGAAAAAAACACGAAGTTGTTTGAATGGAACAACCGCCGAGTCGTAGTGAAGTAATAGTAAAAGGATCTCGTCTTTTGCCAGAGAAAGATAGAGAAGAGAGAGGGAGAGAGGAGGCTTTCTCGCGAATTCCAATTATTGGGAGACAAAATCAATCGCCCCCACGGGTTCTCTTTATCCGGTTACCAAAAGAGAGAGAGAGAGAGAAAGAGAGAAAAAGAGAGACACAAGTAAGACCTAATCCGATTGAGATTTCTATCTCATTTTGTCTCCTCGTTGAAAGAACTCGATTTTACGATAGATCGAAAAGCCAGATAAATCCTCGGGTCTTCTTCAACGATCATAGAGAATTCTAATGAAGTGTTAGGGGGATAAAATGTCAAGATATTTTGTTGAATTTAAAGCAAAGTTTGTGATGACAAACGAGCGAGACTACGACTAGAAGAACATTTTATTAGTCGAATTGGATGGTTAACGAGTGAGAAAAAAAAGCTTGAAAGATTGTATAAAAGAGTTTATACATCCTCGATAATTACCAATGTTTTCATCGTTCGGTAGGTACAGTCACGTTGAGTTTAAGGCCGTGGTCTGGTCTAGAGCGAGATTTTTGACGTCATTTCTAATGTGCAATAACGTTTAAACCGTTGAAGTTGTCTTGATGAAAATTTACACGTGCATTTATTGATCCTTAGAGAATACTTCTACATTAAAAGAAAAAAATTATTTTAAATATTTTCATGTTGTTTTTTGCCTTGTTGCAACATGGTGCGCCGAAATCGGCGCCCACTCTGGACGATGTTGTATGCATCTGAAAAAATAAAATATATATATATTCTCAATCTGTATGAGTATTCTGAGCACTGGTAGCAGAATTGGTACTTAAAAAAAATTTTTTGACAAAATGGCGGCCTGTTGAACTTTCATTAATGATATTTCATTATTCGACGAGTTATAAAATGTCGCCAAAATTATTGTTCGACTCAATAAACATTTTTTTTAAGTACCAATTCTGCTACCAGTGCTCAGAATACTCATACAGATTGAGAATTTTTTTTTTTTTCTTCTTTCAGATGCATACAACATCGTCCAGAGTGGGCGCCGATTTCGGCGCACCATGTTGCAACAAGGCAAAAAACTACATGGAAATATTTAAAATAATTTTTTTTTTTTTGTACAAGTATTCTCTAAGGATCAATAAATGCACGTGTAAATTTTCATCAGGACAACTTCAACGGTTTAAACGTTATTGCACATTAGGAATGACGTCAAAAATCTCGCTCTAGACCAGACTACGGCCTTAACGAATTTTCTACATTTGCGCAAGTTTTGTCAATCAATGGGAAAGTGAATTTAAATGATTGTTTGATATTGGAACGGAAAGTAAAAAAAAAAATTAATAATCATCAATAGACGAAATTAGAGGGTAGTTTTTTCGTGGACATTTTTTTTAAATTCTTTCGAAAATCTGTAAATTTGTTTAGAAATAATTTTGCACAGGATTGACGCGACTGTACCAACAAGAAACGGTTCCTCAATAAAGTCAGATGTCGGCGATCAACAAAGAAATATGAAGTAAAAAAAAAAAAGATATTTTAGATGTGGGAGGAGAGAAAGAACAAGAGAGAGATAGAATAACGTACTTTCTTACTCCCGCGAGGCGAAGGGGGTTACTACCGAAGCGCGGGAGTTGAACATTTTATGTCCGTAGCTGGAAATATTAAATCGCACCTAAATACCGTTTTATGTCGACCGCCCAATAATCTCGAAGCGATTGACTCTCGTTCTTGCTCTCTCGCGGTTGACTCTCCAGAAGGCGATTTAGCCAGTGATTCTGGTTCTTTCATTCGGCCTTCTTTTTCTCACTTTATCACTTTTTCTCTCTCTCTCTCTCTTCCCCTTTCTCTCACACTTTGAGTCTCTTTGCTATGTCATAACGCAAAGTTTCAGTTTATTTCTTCAAGTCCCTCTCGAACACTCGTTCAAACTGTCTCTCTTCAAATTATCAAACAAAAAACAAAACGAAAAGCACCAGAAAAAAAAAGAAGATAATCATTAATTTCCTCATCAGGCCGGGGTGAGCCTCTTTTAAGGTAAAAGTCTGGTAACTTAAGCCGATTTCCATGTCTTTTTTGGAGGGCGTATTTTTGTAGGAAAATAAAAATGAATCGTTTTGGATATTTAGGATGTTTTTATTTACATATTAAAGATACAAACAAAATTTTTTTTGAAAAAATTTAATAGTTTATTATTACTATTATTATTGATCGAAGTTGGCACCTTGAAAAAAAAGCGCGTGGTTGGCCCCGGTGATTTTGGCTCTTGATGTTATCTGAAATCAAAAATTCTTGATAATTCTTAATCTATAGACATGTCATTCTGGTCGGAACTACTGAAGTTAAATTTCATGGATAAATAACAAAATGGCGGACTTTGGAAAAAAAAGTCCTTTTATTTTAGCAAATAAATTTTGTTATTCAGTAGTTCCGACCAGAATTACATGTCTATAGATTAAGAATTATCAAGAATTTTTGATTTCAGATAACATCAAGAGCCAAAATCACCGGGACCACCCGCGCGCTTTTTTTTCGAGGTGCCAACTTCGATCAATAATAATAATAATAATAAACTATTAAATTTTTTCAAAAATCTTTTATTTTGTATCTTTAATATGTGAATAAAAACATCCTAAATATCCAAAACGATTCATTTTTATTTTCCTACAAAAAAACGCCCTCCAAAAAAGACATGAAAATCGGCTTAAGTTACCAGACTACTACCTTAACCGGGCCGGGTTATATAGCCATTCCCAAATATTTAATTGCGCATTAAGGGGGGAAATAGGGTTAGACGGTTCAAAAAATCGATTTTTTTTAATTTCATAAATTTTTAATAAAACTATTGAAAAATATGTTCCGAAAAATTTTTTATGAAAAATCCGACTCGTTCTATTGTTATAAGCCGTTAAAGTGAGTAGCTCTCCTTAAGGCCTCGAGCGCGCTACGTGTTTCAAACGCGTTTTTCTGTAAACGACCTTTTTTGAACTTGCGTACACGCTAGTTTGAAAAGTTTTCAACCAATCGTTTTGAAAATTGGCAGTTACTTTCTTCATAGTATTGCACTCGATATGAACCTAAAATCGGAATATTATCATTATTTAAAATAATTTTTTTTTTTTGAGAATGAAGTTGTAAAAAATGGCAAAAAATCATGCTTTTTTGTTTTGACCCCTGTAAAAGATTCAATTTTCTATTTTTTTTTATAGCATTTAGGTTCATATAGAAGAGAGACATATAATAAAAGTAAATTCCAACCTCGTTTGATTTCAGATGAAAATTGCGGCTTCCAGAATGTACGCAAAATGCTGAGTCTGATTGTGACCAGCAATATGGGGTCGCTAATATTTTCGGTGTTTTTCAAGGAAATTCTTCAAAAATTTTATAGTATATACTTAAATATATGTATAAAATATTCTCAAAGTTTCAATAAATTATATTCATTTTTTATACTATAAAAAAATACATGAAAATCATTGAGAAAACGCTGTCCTAACCCTATTTTCCCCCTTACAAAAAAAAAGAAAAAAAAAAACAATGGACGACAAGCAATGAAATGTTATTTTTTTTGCATTACATAAGAACGAATTTATTGATTTTAACCAGATAATTATTGATTTTTCGAGTTCGTTTGGCAATGAAAAATTAATAAGTTTTTCGCGAATGAACGAGACAAAAACATTCGTCGTGAGGTAAATTACATCGTTTTTTTTTCTTTCTTTTTTTAATATCCAAGAAACATTGATGTATTAGAGGCGCAAGAGGGATAAAAAGTGACGCGGACGGACGTGTAATTGTTCATCGGTACATTACGGGCATTAGAATGTTGAAATATGTGAGAGTGCCACGGGGCGGCGGATACCGAGACTCGATGAATTATGTGACAAGTGACGAGAGCGCCGGGTATTATACTCTCGCGTGTTCCTGAGAGCTTCCGGTTGTTTTTTTTTCTTTTTTTTTCTTTTTTTCCAACGTACCACATAGATGCAATAACTATTTATCATTATTATCATTATTACTATTTCACCGAGTGTTTCTTAAATTTTTATGCTTTTTAGCCGCAACGGACAGCTGTCGTGTACTTTGAATAAAAAAAAACGCCGTCTTTGTTGTTGTCGTTGTTTTTGTTTCCCTCCAATTTTATTTACTGTTAATTTATTTTATACAATTAAACTTCCGGTATGTTCGTAAATTCTTGCATTACTTTTCTTACAATACTTACAAATAATGTCTCAAGTAAAAATTCGAAAATCTTCAACATACTCGTGTTTTGACCGATTTTAACGAAATTCAATATCAATCGTACTTTAATATTGTTTTATTTATTTAAAAAAAAAACAAAAAACAAAAGGATCAACGCGATATCTGAAAATTTTAGAAAATTAACGAGAACAATTTTTTTTCGACGATTAGTGGAAAATTTGAAACCCGTTGCGCCACAAACTTTTTAAACATTTTAAACTGTCTTAGATGAGAAGAAGAAAAAAATTCTTAATCCTCCGTCAGGAGGTAAAAATGAACAAAAAAATGTTATTTGTGTTTTGTTTGTTTTTTTTCCAAGTAACGAGAAGTAGTTCGAACTCTGTTATACTTTTTAGAACTAAAGACGCGTATAAAGGTTTCCGAGAGAGTTAACAAGGTGCCTGAGAGAGAAAGAGAGAGAGAGACAGAAAAGGGGAGAGATAGAGTACAAGACAAACCGCTTTTCGCGATTTAATTCGGTAGCTCGCTGTTCAATTTGATCGCGCGACGCGATATCGTTGTACAACCCACACACACACGCACACACACAAACACACACAGACACACAAGTACACACAAAAGCATTCTCTGATATGATAAAATGTTCTCTAATACAAGATCAGTAATATATCCATGTATATAAACACCGGTTCATATATACATATATATAAACAGAAATTTTTATAAAGAGATGCAAAGTCTCCGAGTAGTAAAAGAACGAGAGTTGTGGCGAATCAAAATGGTGGGAGAGGCGGGGGAGGGGTGAGGGAAGCGAGAGTGAGAGAGAGAGGAAGCCGTGGCGCTCGATTATAATAAATCAAAGCATAAATAATGCTGGAACGTATGGCCCCGAAAGGGCCAGTCGGCAATCGAATCTCTCGCCTCTCTCGCTGCATCAGCATACATATATATATAGACACACATATATGTATATATATATAGTAGTAGTAGTAGTAGCAGTAATATGCACGAGCTCGCTTCCCCAAACGGTCAACGGGTATTAATGATCGTCGAGTCGTGGTTTGCTGCTGCATATAATACAGGCCCCTTCGGGTGCAACAAGAGAATATCACGAGATCGAGAATACATACGAGAGAAATAAATTTCGCGCGAGTCTTGATATCGCGGGAGAGTGAGAAAGAATAAGAGAGAGAGAGAGAGAGAGAGAGAAGGGACCGAATTATAAAAGTTCTATTAATGCATGGACGATTTTGTGCTAATTCTAATCACTTAAATGCCACACCTACCCTCAGAATAGTTGAATGAAATAATTTTTTACTCTTTATGTCAAGTTATTAAGGGATGGCAAATGGCGTTGATGAGAATGGGGACGACAATAAGAAAATTAGAAAAAAATTCCCTCAATTCATACATTTTTAGATTATTATTATTATTATTATTATTTAGCTTTAAGAGAGAAAAAGAGAGAAGGGACCGAATTATAAAAGTTTTATCAATGCATGGACGATTCTGTGCTAATTCTAATCATTTAAATCCCACACATACACTCGGAATAGTTGAATGAAATAATTTTTTACTCTTTATGTCAAGTTATTAAGGGATGGCAAATGGTGTTAATGAGAATGGGGACGACAATAAGAAAATTAGAAAAAAAATTCGTTCAATTCATACATTTTTAGATTATTATTATTATTATTTAGCGTTAAGAAAGAAAAGGAGTGAAGGGACCGAATTATAAAAGTTTTATTAATGCATGGACGATTCTGTGCTAATTCTAATGATTTAAATCCCACACCTACCCTTGGAATAGTTAAATGAAATAATTTTTACTCTTTATGTCAAGTTATTAAGGGATGAAAAATGGTATTAATGAGAAACGGGGCAACAATAACGAAATTATAAAAAATTATTTCAATTTATACATTTTTAAATTATTATTATTATTATTATTATTACTGTTATTTAGCGTTAAGAGAGAGAAAGAGAGAAGGGACCAAATTATAAAAGTTTTATTAATGCATGGACAATTCTATGCTAATTCTACTCATTTAAATCCCACACCTACCCTCATAATAATAAAATGAAATATTCTTACTATTTATGTCAAGTTATTAAGGGATGGCAAATGGTGTTAATAAGAAACGGGTCAACAATAACAAAAATTATAAGAAATTGTATCAATTCATACATTTTTAGATTATTATTATTATTAATATTATTTACCGTTAAGAAACACGAGTATTATCTATCGATCTCAAAAGTAAGCTGTATACAGTAAACGATAAAAATGATTCTTCCATTTCTTACGATTCCACTCCCACGCATGAAACAGAGCTCTTATTGTCTCGCTCTGGTCATGGGAATAAACATATTTGTTAAAATGAAGAGGAAGAAGAAAGAAAAGAAAAAAAAAAGAAAATTAAAAAAAATATATGACGTAGGAGCGCAGGACGGAACCGCGAGTAACCCAGCGCGATTATAGTGCACATATAGTTAGAGGTACGTAATATATCTCGGAAAGTATATATATACACACGAGACACGAGAGATCCAGAGACAAACTCTCTCTGTCGGGGTAGAGCTTATTAACGAGGAAACGAAACAACTCGCACTCAAACGCTAATCGAACGGGCAAACAAACCGCGTATGCTCTCTCGCGGCCCCACACACTCGCACAAACACACGTGAGGAGAGATACGTTTGATTCTCGGCCAATGGTCTCGTATTTTCTTTTTTCCTCCTCTCTTCTTCATATACACACTGTACCCGATCTCCTTCGCCCCTCTACTTCGACACCCCCCCCCCCCCCCCCCGCCCCCAATCACTTGTGTAATGTGTGCAAGGTAGCAAAACTTTTCTCGATTCTTCGAGACACCGTCTAATCGTCAGATGCGTTTTCTCTCGACCCTCGATCATCTATGCAAAGCACTTTCGTACGAATTTCGTCATTTTACATATTCATAATCGTCGATATAACGAATTCAAAGAATGCGCCAATTTTCATTTTGCAATTATTTCCATTTATAAAAATGTGTATTATGATTTTATGATATTTATGGATTATCAATGGAATATAATTTGTTTTATTTTTATTTTTTTTATTGTAATTGACCAATATTAGAGGCCAGGCTCTTAGAGGCAAGGCTTATTATTGTTAGAGGGATGGAATCATAGATGTACGTCGAAAATTGTAAAACGCCGATAATTTCGTCGCCACAAAGTTTCGACGAATGGTAAAGTACATTGTTTCGATTTGTTTGAATCTAAATTGAATTTTTTTGTCACTTCCGGTGCAAAAGTGAGATTGCAATGGGTGTACGAATTTGTACGAATTTCTTCATTCTACAAATTCATAATCGTCAATACCTCGAATTCAAATAACGCCTCAATTTTATTTTACAATTATTTGCATTTATAAAAATGTGTATTATGATTTTATGATATTTATATATTATCAACGAAATATTCTATTTTTTTTTTTTCATATGTGATTGACTAATATGCCAGGCTTAGGGGTGATAGACGTCAAAAATTGTAAAATGGCTACAATTTTGTCGCCACAAAGTTTCGATGAATGGTAAAGTACGTTTCTTGGATTTGTTTGAAGCTAAATTGAATTTTTTTGTCACTTCCGGTGCAAAAGAGAGGTTGCAATTGGTGTACAAATTTGTACGAATTTCTTCATTCTACAAATTCATAATCGTCAATACCTCGAATTCAAATAACGCCTCAATTTTCTTTTACAATTATTTGCATTTATGAAAATGTGTATTATGATTTTATGATATTTATATATTATCAACGAAATATTCTATTTTGTTTTTTTTTTATATGTGATTGACTAAAATGCCAGGCTTAGGGGTGATAGACGTCAAAAATTGTAAAATGGCTACAATTTTGTCGCCACAAAGTTTCGATGAATGGTAAAGTACGTTTTTTGGATTTGTTTGAAGCTAAATTGAATTTTTTTGTCACTTCCGGTGCAAAAGAGAGGTTGCAATTGGTGTACAAATTTGTACGAATTTCGTCATTCTACAAATTCATAATCGTCAATACCTCGAATTCAAATAACGCCTCAATTTAATTTTACAATTATTTGCATTTATAAAAATGTGTATTATGATTTTATGATATTTATATATTATCAACGAAATATTCTATTTTGTTTTTTTTAATTGTGATTGACTAATATGCCAGGTTTAGAGGGATGGACTCATCAATGTCTGTCAATAATTGCAAAATGGTTACAATTTCGTCGTCACAATGTATCGATGAATGGTAAAGTACGTTGTTCGGATTGGTTCAAAGTTACATTGAATTTTTTTTGCCACTTCCGGTGCGAAAGGGAGATTGCAATGGATGTAAGATGCTGCGACCAAGTGGAAGAGACACGAGCTTCTTCTCGCGATCGGGGGGAGGGAGGTGGAGAGGGTTGTACCGGGAGATATGAGATGCGATATGTTCAGGGGAGGGGGATGCTGCAACGAAAGACAGAAGGAGAGAGAGAGAGAGAGAGAGATGAGATGAAGAAGATGAGAAAGAGGGGAGTTAGAAGAGGCAGTTAGCGCGTGTTTACACGACAGCGTTATGTAGCCGGCGACCCCGCACACTGAGAGAGGCACCATCATCCGGAGGCTCTCGCGCTCACACAAATCCCCCCGTGGCAAAGTGAACGTTTCTATTTGTCCGAACACCTTCTTCTCTCGGCGAGAGGCGAGAGAGTTTCTCTCTCGCCTCTCTCTCTCTCTCTCGATCATTCTATCTTCGTTGGATCTTTTTTTTTTCTTTTCTTTATATTATCTTCCCCTTTTTCTTCTGAATTCTTCTCATCGGCTCGGAATGAGCTTTACGAAAGGGAGTGGGGGGAGGGGGAGGATTTGGACGTACTCAGTGCCACGGAGGCAATAATGACCCTACTCGATATCACGAGAGTGAAAAGGTAAGATGGGCTACCTATTCACGAACGAACAAACAAGGAAAGACCCTCCCCGACCCTTTCATCCACTCACTTTCCGATTTCCATAGCTTTTCGATCCTGGAACATCCCTTAAAACACTAAAAATTTTGTACACAAAACATTTAACGTTTTATTCAACCCTTCTAGCCGCCCCACTCGAATTAGGAATAAGTTTTCACTGAACAACGAGAATTATTTCTTCGAAACGTCATTGTAGTATGTGAAAACACTAAAAATCTATGGATACAGAAAAAATTTTGCGGTTTTTTTTCCATTCCCACTACACCAAAGCAGAAAATGTGGAAAAAAAACTTCACGAAAGGATAATTTTACAGAACACGCTGCAATTACCGGTAAACATTATTGTCGATAAATCGATAAAAGCACGTAAAAAAAGATAATATAAAATTCAGTACTGCAATACTTCAGTAAAAGTCAGTACTTCAGTAAAATTCAGTACTTCGGTAAAATTCAGTACTTCGGTAAAATTCAGTACTGCAGTAAAATTCAGTACTTCAGCAACATTCAGTAAAATTCAGTACTTCAGTAAAATTCAGCGCTTCGGCAAAATTCAGTACTTCAGTAAAATTCAGTACTGCAGTGAAATTCAGTAATTCAGCAAAATTCAGTACTGCAGTAAAATTCAGCATTTCAGAAAAAAATCAGTACTTCAGTAAAATTCAGTATTTCAGTAAAATTCAGTACTGCGGTAAAATTCAGTACTTCAGTAAAATTCAGTACTGCAGTAAAATTCAGCACTTCAGTAAAATTCAGTACTTCAGTAAAATTCAGATGATTACGGTGACGCTGTAGATCGATGTAAACGCGTTATTGTTTCTGTCACGAAAAAAAAAAACGTTTTTTAAGGGATATGGCCACGGTAGAATTTTCAAAAAATTAATGTTTTTTGTTGCTTTAAACGATACATTATCATTATAAAAATAAGTCAAGTTAAGTTAAGGTAGCAATTAGTATTTTTTTTTCGCCAACTTTGAGCGTATAACGTAAATCTAACTCTGGTACGGCCACAGAGTACCCGAGTGCGCCGTGTGATAAATAACTTCGACAATTTTTATCCGATTGACTTCAAATTTGAAAATTATGTTTCTCATTGCATTTCGCAGAGAAGTACATACGGAATTTCTGATTAATGAAAAACTTTTCATTTTACGAGCAGTTTTATACGAAATTTTGTCACTGGAAATTCACCTTTTAAGTTCAAATGCCTACAATATTCGAATGAAACAATATTTTTCAAATTCCGTACTTACTTCTCCAGGTATTCTAATGTAGATTAACGAGAATTTTTTTTTTTCTTCTAGATCAAAAATTGTGGATGCCAAATGTCATGCCGCGGAGAGCCTCAAAAAAAAAAAGATACCAAAAGCAAATAGCAGCAGTCGGCCATTTGGTATAACAATCAAAACAAAAAAAATATTTTTCATTAGCTTGATATATATACTAAATAGTTGTGTAATTAGTTTTATAAATAAATTACTTTTTCATAGAAAGAAAAAATTGTCAAGTGCTGCACATGATTTTATACCAGCTATCCGTGACCATAACCCTTAATAGAAATTTACGTATATCGAAGCGATTTGTGGAATGATGTCCTCGTGTCGAGACAGTCCGACAATGTTAGTACGGATAAAAATTTTTCACTAGATTCACGGATCGTCGAATGTCGTAAAACAAAATTCAATTCGTCTCAAGAGGGAATAAGAAAGAGCGATAGACGCGGTGGACAAGGTTGGAAAATTTTACGATCGAACGTCTCGCGATCGGTAACGTCTCTAAAAAAAAAAATAAAAAAGACCCGTGTTTACAGGGATAGCGGGCTCGGGATAAGGAACGAGCGTGAATATGAAAGGGAAGCGTGAGCGCACGATTTTATTAATAATTTTAGTACATACAGCGGACGAAAAAGAGAGTAAGAGAAACATGAGATCCGATCTCTAACCGGGAGAATCATAAAACCTTCACCACCCGTTGGCATCACTTTAGGATCTGAAAAAGAGTGAGAGAGAAAGGAAGAGAGATGAAGTCTCGTATATAGCCCCCAAAAGCATATGGACCGGCAAACGCCTCTGAGAGATATGTTGACCAAAATTCAACGAAAGGCCAGGAGCCAAAGAAACATCATCGTAACGATTTTATAGCATTTGTGATCCGCTTCCACCCCTCTCCAATAAACGCAAAGTCTTGAAAAGAGGTTTAACCTTCTTTCACAATAACAGATTCCACTCTACAAGCGAAAAAATGAAAATTCTTCGTTCCCAAACGCAGGAAAAACGAAAAGCCTCAAAAGATTTTCCTGCAATTGCGTTTGGAATCGAAGAATTTTTGTTTTGTTGCTTGTAGAGTGAAATTTGTTATTGAGAAAGAGGGTTAACCCTTTTTCACAATAACAGATTCCACTCTACAAGCGACAAAATGAAAATTCTTCGTTCCCAAACGCAGGAAAAACGAAAAGCCTCAAAAGATTTTTTCCTGCAATTGCGTTTGGAATCGAGGAATTTTTATTTTGTTGCTTGTAGAGTCAAATTTGTTATTGAGAAAGAGGGCTAACTCTTTTACACAATAACAGATTCCACTCTACAAGCGACAAAATGAAAATTCTTCGTTCCCAAACGCAGGAAAAACGAAAAGCCTCAAAAGATTTTCCTGCAATTGCGTTCGGAATCGAAGAATTTTTATTTTGTTGCTTGTAGAGTGAAATTTGTTATTAAGAAAGAGGGTTAACTCTTTTACACAATAACAGATTCCACTCTACAAGCGACAAAATGAAAATTCTTCGTTCCCAAACGCAGGAAAAACGAAAAGCCTCAAAAGATTTTCCTGCAATTGCGTTCGGAATCGAAGAATTTTTATTTTGTTGCTTGTAGAGTGAAATTTGTTATTAAGAAAGAGGCTTAACTCTTTTACACAATAACAGATTCCACTCTACAAGCGACAAAATGAAAATTCTTCGTTCCCAAACGCAGGAAGAACGAAAAGCCTCAAAAGATTTTCCTGCAATTGCGTTCGGAATCGAAGAATTTTTATTTTGTTGCTTGTAGAGTGAAATTTGTTATTAAGAAAGAGGCTTAACTCTTTTACACAATAACAGATTCCACTCTACAAGCGACAAAATGAAAATTCTTCGTTCCCAAACGCAGGAAGAACGAAAAGCCTCAAAAGATTTTCCTGCAATTGCGTTCGGAATCGAAGAATTTTTATTTTGTTGCTTGTAGAGTGAAATTTGTTATTGAGAAAGAGGGTTAACCCTCTATTCAAAGACACTTTGATTAAAAATCACTGGAGAACTGTTCCAGAGGGACGATTCGCAAATTGTTACAAATGTGATATTCGACCACGGTACCGTGGTAGATCCAAACGGCGCAAAAAGTCCTAGCGCGGACGTTGTAGTTTCTTTTTTGTAAAAAAAAAAAAAAAAACAATTTAATACCCAGAAATTTCATGGAATTTTTTTCTTCGTTCGAACCGTTATTGATCGCTTTGAACCGAAAGAGATTTTAATATCGATCGTAAAAACGATCTCTCGCGAGCCCGCTCTTTTCATCTTCTCTCGGTCCCAAAAAGTAAATAAAAAACAAACCTCGATCAAAGCTATCATTTATATCAGAAATAAAAAATTGAAAAATAAAATAAAATAAAAGTTTATAAGAAATCTCGAGAGGAGTTCACCGATCCTCAAACGAAACGAACGAACGTCAAGTCCGGCAATCGCTATACAACATCATATCGCTACTACACGTGTCATACTACACACTTTTTGCGACTTTTTCCCCTCCTCTCTCTTTCTCTCTCTCTCTCTCTCTCTCTCTCGTTCCATCGTCTTTCTTACACTCTCGGCTTCAGCGTCCACCACACTCTGTTCATCAGCCCGAGTTATGACGGCGCGCGCGTTTAACATATAAATGAAAATCGGGACCTATAAAAGTTTTAACGTTCTCCGCGATTATATTTCCCTTGCGCGCGCGCGGAGCTTTTGCTACGCGCGGTTCCCTCCCTCTTACCGGCTTTTATAATCTCTTTCGTATTCTTTCGCTCTCCTACCGCGATTCTCATGGTCATTATTATATATATCATGTATAGGCAATTCCACGTCAAATCAATCCCGACCGTCGTACTCTCTCATCCCTCTGGAATTTCATTCACGATTTTTTTTTTTCATATTTTCGTTACAACCCTTAAAGTCGTGCAGTTTCTTTCGAAATTCATTTAGTTTTTTCTCTGTCAACTGATATTTAGTAAGAATTTTTTTTTTCTATCATTTAACCCTCAGTTAATGGTAATGAAAAAATCTAAAATAATTCCGCGAAAATTCTCTCGCGGATATCGGAATTTTTAAGGGCTCGCATATCCCTGAAATTTTCAAAAAATCAATTTTTGTTTTACCCATTTTTATTTTTTACACTTCTAAGAATTTAAAAGAAAAGAAAAAAAGAAAATTCCACTCCGTTACAAAGTCATTGCAATAAATGTGACCGGACATCCGGACTTTAAACGCGTTTTTCACGCGATAACTCAGTCAATTTTTAATATTGTTTTACTTTTTTTGTTTTTAAATCTTGATAATTATATTCTCTGTAGTCTGACGAGAGGTTCTTTTAATTTTTTGGTTGGACAATTTTTTTATAAATTATTAAACACTATTTTTTTTTTTTACGTGCATACTAAAGTTTGAAATACTGTAATTTCTTTATTTGTGAAAAAAAAAAATTCCCTCCGTCAGACTGCTACTATTACATTGTTTTACTCAGATATTTTTTATTTTTCCAGATTGGATAATTTTTGGTGAAGTTATGATGTCGCCAAGGAGGACCGACGTACTCTCTCATCCCTCTGGAATTTCATTCACGATTTTTTTTTTTTTCATATTTTCGCTACAACCCTTAAAGTCGTGCAGTTTCTTTCGAAATTCATTTAGTTTTTTTCTCTGTCAACTGATATTTAGTAAGGATTTTTTTTTTTTATAATTTAACCCTCAGTTAGTGGTAATGAAAAAATCTAAAATAATTCTGCAAAAATTCTCTCGCGGATATCGGAATTTTTAAGGACTCGCAAATCCCCGAAATTTTCAAAAGATCAATTTTTGTTTTACACATTTTTATTCTTTACACTTTTAAGAATTTAAAATAAAAAAATAAAAAGAAAATTCCACTCCGTTACAAAGTCATTGCAATAAATGTGACCGGACATCCGGACTTTAAAAGCGTTTTTCTTGAAACCTATATTTTTAGACAGTGTCAGGATGATAATTCGGTCAAATTTTTAATATCAACAAAAATCTGTAAGAATTTCTCAAAAAAATCCTCGCTCAATTGTGAACACTGTTGAACTCGGTGTTCCGTCCAATTTTTTGTCGATTATTCGAGTTTATCGAGTGGTAACAACGGTACGAAAAATTGTGAACGAAATTCCAGTGAGTTGAGAGTGAAAGTCAAGTAAATTTATCGTGAAATCACCCATATACAATTATAACCGACGTATATCGTTCTATATACACATCAAAGAGAATTCCCTACCTCTTCGAGCTCTCCCGGACCGCAACCAATTCTATTTTCGTTTCTCTTTTTTCCGCCTCAAAAGCCCATAAGTATTGGATAAGAATTAAAAGAAGAAAAATCATTTGTCACCAAACGTAAAAAAATCAAATTTAACCCTCGAATATATAAAATTACGAAATAAATCGTTATTTCATCGCCATCAATGTCTACGACGAACTATACGCCTCACGATAAATTTTGACAGCTTAAGGGAGGCAATAGGGTTAGGGCGATTTTTTTTTATTTCATCAATTGTTAGTAAAACTATTGAAAAATATGTTCCCAAAATTTTAAATGAAAATTCTGACTCGTTCTATTGTTATAAGCCATTAAAGTGAGTAGCTCTCCTTCAGGCCCCGAGCGCGCCATGTGTTTCAAACGCGTTTTTCTGAAAACGACTTCTTTTGAACTTGCGTACACGCTAGTTTGAAAAGTTTTAAACCAATCGTTTTGAAAATTGGCAGTTACTTTCTTCATAGTATTGCGCTCTATATGAACCTAAAATCGGAATATTATCATTATTTGAAATAATTTTTTTTTTGTAAATAAAGTCGTAAAAAATGGCAAAAAATCATGCTTTTTTGTTTTGACCCCTGTAAAAAATTCAATTTTCTATTTTTTTGATAGCATTTAGGTTCATATAGAAGAGAGACATATAAAAAAAGTAAATTCCAACCTCGTTTTATTTCAGATGAAAATTGCGGCTTCCAGAATGTACACAAAATGCTAAGTCTGATTGTGACTTGCAATATGGGGTCGCTAATATCTTCGGTGTTTTTCAAGGAAATTCTTCAAAAATTTTATAGTATATACTTAAATATATGTATAAAATATTCTCAAAGTTTCAATAAGTTATATTCATTTTTTAAACTAAAAAAAAATTCATGAAAATCATTGAGAAAACGCTGTCCTAACCCTATTTCCCCTCTTAAGCGGATCCAAAGAAAATCTTTCAAATGGTCTTAATTTAAATTAATTTTTATTCATTTACTGATTTTTTGGTTCTTAACAAATTTTAACGGTATTAAAAGAAAAAAAACGTTGATAACAATAGACGAATTTCAAGTATGGAACAAAATTGACACTGTGGAAAAATAAAACGAAAAACTAAAAGTAACGACTCAAAAAATTGAAATAATAAAAAGAAAACAAACCTTTTCGAGAAGATTCATCGACGTCTCGCCGAGATTTTTCACCAAATTATCGCGATTCTGCGGCGAGTCGCAACTCTCGTCCGGCGAGTACATACTGTCGGTCATAATTATCAAAGAAAAGAAAAAAAAAACGACGATCGTTCAACGATCGTTAAAAAATATTTGTCTTTTTTTTTTCTCCGACGATTGAAACTAAGATCGATCAACGATCTACGGGCGAAGCGCGAATGTGTTTTTCCTAACTCTTCAACGAACGAGCACTTGCATTGTTTTGTTTTTTTTTTTGCCACCCTCGTTCAACGAGTATCGAGACAGTCGGAGGTAATTGAAGAAAATAAAAACAATTTCGTTTTGTTTAGATCACTGAATCACCCACCAAACGCGAAGCTTCGTTATTTTTTTTTTCTTTTTTCTTTCTTTTCTCTCTCTGTAAATTTTATTATTTACGGGACACGCCGAGAGAGTGTTGTGTTTCGAGCGTGCCCTTGGCCTGCCGAGACCCTCGATTCGACTGAGGTTCCCCGGATTCCCCGGGGGTTTATTTCCACGAGCGGGACACACGTTTAACGCCGAGAGGGCCTTTCTCTCTCTCTCACTCACTCTTTCTGTCTCTCTGTCTCTCGAGAATCTTAAAGACGATCCTTTGGGCTTGTTTTTCTCTTTCTCACTGTCTCTCTTTCTCTCTCTCTTCCACACAGCCACAGAATACAGACTCTTATCCCCCACCACGTGGTCAAAATAGGCCTTGGCTCTGACACACCCGAAAAATCATTGGAAACATCTTTTGCCTCTTCCCTTACCCTCGGGTGGGCCCACCAAGCAAAGACGTGCCCTGCCAGAAGGAAAAATGTGAAAATTCTTCCCCTCCTACCCTCAAAATATCTGCCTTATGTATCCTCAACATTTGCTTGTTACGCCAGGTATCCCTTATCCAACAAAAAATCAACTGTTTATTGGTAAATCTCGGTAGCCTCGAACTGAACAAGAGGTTATTCCGGACCCCGCGCGTCAATGGCGGAGGGACGAGACCGGAAACATAACGACGTAAGCGCCAAAAGGACCGAGAGGAAGAAGGGGCTGCAAAGTGTATTATTTCGAGGAAGGACACACGATAGATAATAGAATTGGGGAAAAGCTCTCTTTCTTCGATGGCGGAATTTATGCAATATTCGTGAATGATTTGTGTCAGAGAATCTTGAGGAAAAAAACAATGGATGTGTATTGAATTCTTTATGAATTTTTCTAAAAAAAAAACAAAAACTATCTATAGCCAACGAAAAAAAAGAACTTTATCAAAATTTTATTGCGCTGTCCGCGCAATAAAATTTTGTATTTGTTCGAGGGTAGAAAAAATATCATTTTTTCATAGTTTTCATTTCATTTCGATGAATTAACGGTATGTTGCGACTACGGGGTGTAAGATAGCTCATAAAAAGAATAAAATCGATTAATATCGATGTCCTGATTTTCGTTTCCAACTTCGTAACGATTGTCTATTAAACATTGCGAATTACAAGAATTTTTTGCAATGCACAATCGGTTTTTTTCGTGAATTGTAAAAAAGAAATATACGAAATTTTGTTTTTCCTCAAACGTTATGCGAATTTTAACGATATTAAAACCCAACAAAAAATATTTCGTTGATATAAGATATTATCTAGTACTTAATCGAGGGAATAAGCAAAATATAAATTTTTAACAAAATGGCGGCTTCTCGAGAAAAAGAAAATTTCGATCTTCGATACAAATTTTCGCCTTAAATTCTTTTTAAAATAGAAAATATTTAACGGCGAGAAAAATCCGCCGATCAATCACAAAAAAATATATTTATAAAGTTTGTGTAAAAATTTGAGACTGATCGGTTTAGCCGTTTTCGAGGAATCTTGCTCGACGACTTCAAGAACGCAATTTTGTGGAAAAAAAAACGCATTAAAACTTTCAAAATGCACTTTCAAACGCTCTGAGACCTTTTTACAAATGTGCGCGTAACTTCGAGAATATTTGTCGGATTGACATGAAATTTTCTGTGGATATACCTAAATATATGTACTAGGGCAATTTTTTTTTTCGACTATTTTTTTTTTCAGTCCCCACCCGAAATTTTGTTGGATATGTCGAAAAAGGAATTCCCTGAAAGTTACAGCCCTTAATATTAATTCTAAGTACTTTCCCAAAGCGTGAGAAGATTTTCCATCTAAAATACACGCAAATCGATTTTTTTTTTTTTTTTTTCAAATTTCTATAACTCAGCCGCATTTTATCATTTTGTTCTTGGTTTCGATTTACTCAGAATAAAACAATCTAAAAAAGTGCCTTTTGCGGCGAAAGTGTAAATTGTACTGGTGAGTTGGTACGGGTCACTGAAGTTGATTTTTACCCAAAATTCTCGTTTTTTTGCTGTTATCTCTGAAACAATTAAATTTACGAAAAAAATGTGAACGGAAAATTTGTTGCAAATTTAATTTCCTACAAAAAAAGGTCCTATCGACCCAATTGCTTAGATTGATATTTCTTGAGATATTGAACTTTAAATTATGAGTAGTATAAAAATTATAAAATACGGAATATTAAATAATAAAAAAAATAGAAAATAAAAAAGTTCAATATCTCAAGAAATATTAATCTAAGCAATTGGGTCGATAGGACCTTTTTTATAGGAAATTAGATTTCCAAAAAATTTTTCGTTTACATTTTTTTCGTAAAGTTAATTGTTTCGGAGATAACAGCAAAAAACCGAGAATTTTGGGTAAAAATCAACTTCAGTGACCCGTACCAACTCACCAGTACAATTTACACTTTCGCCGCAAAAGGCATTTTGTTAGATTGTTTTATTCTGAGTAAATCGAAACCAAGAACAATATGATAGCATAAAATGTGGCTGAGTTATAGAAATTTGAAAAAAATAAATAAATTCGATTTACGTGTATTTTAGATGGAAAATCTTCTCACGCTTTGGGAAAGTACTTAGAATTAATATTAAGGACTGTAACTTTCAGGGAATTTCTTTTTCAACATATCCAACAAAATTTCGGGTGGGGACTGAAAAAAAAATTGCCCTAATATGTACATTGCGAAAATGAAGTAAAATTTTTGTTTTCTTTTCAAAATCCCGACTGCGTATAATCCGTAAAAAAAAAAATTCCTTCCCCGGCTACCTCAATAACGTAAGTGAAATGTTCGGGTAACTGGCGGTATACGTTCGAAATAAAATCGCAGTCGTGAATAAAATTGCATTATAATAAAAATTATAATGTAACATTACGGCAATTTTCGCTACCGGGTTCAGAGAGTTGAAAATTTTTCCCCTAACTTGCCCCCCCCCCCCCCCCCCCCCCGTCAAATTGTGTAAATTCAATTGTTTTTTTTTCTTCCCCCTCATAATGTAATAATACAAGACCCGAAGATATAACGATTGAGCTAACAACAATTTATTTATATACACAGATATATTAACGATAGAGGATTTGTGGAGGAGATGCCTTGAGCGATGTGCCGACACAGGCAATTCGGCATATAATTTCAATGATATACGTAAAACGATAACGTTCACCATATATATATATATTTTTTTTTTTTTACGTTCAGAGTACACCTCACTATAGTTTCCACGATTTCTAATATGCAATCACGAGAGTCTCGAGTGTAATCCTTTCCACGAAGTATCTTTACGGGGGTCTCGTGTGTTTAATATAACACAGACACATATATATATATTCGTAGATCGATATTGTTAAAAGTTAAAAGGGCTTAAAGTGTTTCTGTATTCATATAAAATTAATGCCCTTCTTGACGTTAGGAGATACATCACGATTTATATATATGTATATGTGATGGGTTGATTATATTTTCGCCCTCTTCTCGTGAGGTTCTCGTAGAGATCTATACCATACGATGCTCCCTCCGGGTACTTTGAATATCGAAACACGCGAGATATACCACGGCGCATCGATCCATCGTTTTGTGAGTGTTGTTAAAACACCAACAATTTAATGGAAAATTGTATATATATGCGTCCGGATAACGAACATTTCATACTTCATACAGAATCTACACACATAGATATATATATATATATACTTGTGTATATTGGCGTGAATATGAAAATTCCGCGAATGGATTGCCCGAAGTGTGCGATTATAACGTTGCGCCATCCACAGGGACCATACAGTTGAGAGTTTAGAGAGAGAGAGAAAGAGAGAGAGAGAGAGAAAAGTAAGTACAAGAGGCTCGATGGTTATGCAAAGATTATACGAGAGGGCTCAAGGAGGAAAACGAGACAAAATCTCGCGATGACCAATCCAAGAAAATCATTGGAGCATCGAAGATACTTCCGCAATTGAGTTTATTTTTATTTTTTTATAATTGAAAAACAAACATTACCGTGATAAAATTCTTGATTCTTATTTCACTCGCATTTACTTGATTCTTATTGATTTCCATTTAAATTTATTAGAATTAAGGGTGAACCACCCGGGCTCGAGCAATTTTTAATGCGAAATTTTCCTAAAATCTTCATTAGAAACAACAGTTTATTAGGCGCTGAATAAATTTTCATTGAATCGAAGGAAAAAGTAATTTTCATTGATTTGTAATTAAAGTAGATTTTTAAGTTAATAAATTTTTTTAAATTATCCATCCACAGAGATCATACAGTCGAGAATATAGTGAATGAGAGAGAAAAGAAAGTAAGTACAAGAGGCTCCATCGTTATGCAAAGATTATACGAGAGGGCTCAAGGAGGAAAACGAGACAAAATCTCGCGATGACCAATCCAAGAAAATCATTGGAGCATCGAAGATACTTCCGCAATTGAGTTTTTGTTTTTTTTTTTTTGGTAATTGAAAAATAAACATTACCGTGATAAAATTCTTGATTCTCATTTCACTCGCATTTACTTGATTCTTATTGATTTCCATTTAAATTTATTAGAATTAAGGGTGAACCACCCGGGTTCGAGCAATTTTTAATGCGAAATTTTCCTAAAATCTCCATTAGAAACAACAGTTTATTAGGCGCTGAAGACATTTTCATTGAATCGAAGGAAAAAGTAATTTTCATTGATTTGTAATTAAAGTAGATTTTTAAGTTAATACATTTTTTTAAATTATCCATCCACGGAGATCATACAGTCGAGAATTTAGTGAAAGGGAGAGAAAAGAAGGTACAAGAGGCTTGACGGTTATGCAATGATTTGTAATTAAAATAGATTTTTAAGTAAAGTTAATAAATTCGTTAAAATTAAAAATGAATTATAATTAAGCCGACAAACAATTGTTCGGTCATTGAATTATGAAAAAAAAAAAAGAATTTTCGAGATCAAATGTGTGAGTAAAAAAAATGAATTTTAATTACATAAAGTTTGACCGATTGTCAAATAATTCAATCGAGCGTCTTTCCACCCCTAAATAAAATTCAACTTTCGTACGAGCAAATCAATTATTGCCGATATGCTGAAAAAAAAAGTTTCCGTCAAGGAGCAAGAATTTTGGGAAATCCTACGAAAAATATAAATCGACATACCCTAAACGACATTTTTCGTTAGGGGAGCAAGAGGCGTGCGTATCCTGAGCTGCAATACCGAGACATTTCTCAGTTATTATTTGCTCACTACCCGAGAGAGGTTCGTCTATATACCTGGCGATTTCTAAATTTTAATCCGGGACCTCAGAGGAGGCGCAAGCAAAAAAAAAGAAAGAATGAGACACACAGAGAAGAGAGAGAGAGAGAGGGAGAGGGAGATAGAAAAAGAAGATGTACCTGGCCCTCACCCGGTTTACGGATAATTTATAACTTACGAATCTCCCTCGGTCATTGTTCTAGAAATGGTGATTCGTACAAGCGGGCCTGAACAAGACAGATAATTCTTGCTCCGATCCGAGAGGGAGGACGGATTAAGGATCACTATATACATTTCTCTCCCTTTCTCTCTCTTTCTCTCTTAACATATATATATCCATCTACTTTTGGGTTGCTCGTTCACGAAAGCTAGCCCCTAGAATAGCGAGAGGAGCCGGTGATCACTCGAGAATGACCCCGAGAACGACAGGTTGCCCTGTCCGTCCGGAATGTAATTAATCAAGCTCAAGAGTCGGATAATACGATGCCGAAGCAAAACGAGAGAGACTAAGAGTAAGAGAGTGAGAGAGGGAGAGAGAGAGAGAGAGAGAGAGAGAGAGAGAGAGAGAGAAAAGAGTTTGCTTACTACCCTCTCTTTCTTGCCATACATATCTATATCGATTTTTAACATACAAAAGGGCGCAACTCACACAAATGTGCCTGTTAAATTGCAGGATTCGAGATCTTTTGCTCGCCAGCAATACATCGGTCCACAGGATTATAAAAAATAAGTGGTAGCTTCAAAGTGCCGAATTAAGGGCTTCATGATTAAACGTCAGAAAAACGATATTTCTATTTTTCCGGAATAAAAAAAAAACCCTATCAAAAATCCGATTTTTTAAACGTCAGTGTGTATTTTGAAGAAAAAAACATCCCCTACAATTAATCAGATCTGAATATTTATTTCGTGATGGTCGTGGAAATATTTTCAACGATTGCTCGTTTGGAAATTTTCATACAATTTATTATTTTGCTTTATTTTTGTGGGCGAAGGTAAAAAGATTCGTGGAGCCTCACCTCAAAATACTTTACAGAGGTAAAAGTACTTGAACGATAAATTATTTTTCCGAAAATAAAGGAAATCGTATAAAAAATCCGATTTTTCAAATATTCCTGTTATTTTTAATAAAAAAAAACATTCACTACAGTTTTTCACATCTGAATATTTATTCAAATGATCGTAGAAATATTTTTAACGATCGTTTGTTTGGAAATTTCGATACGATTTATTTTATTTTTCGGGAAGATAAAGAGAAACGTGTGGAGCCTCCCCTCAAGAACCCCTTTTACCCCTTTACAGAGGTAAAAATACTGGAACGGTTTTTTTTTCACTTTAAACGTTTAAAAATAAAGTTACGAATTTGAAAAATTGATAATTTTTAGCCAGCAGGACACATATCGAAATTAACCATCCACCAATTTTCAATTATTTTATACGTTCAATGCCCTTTGTATAAATTTCGTGACGTATACAACGTCAGGTAAAATCAACCTCCGTCCATATCAATTTAAATATATTATTTTTAAATTGTCGAGAAGCAACGGACAATAAAAATCGGTCTGAACTTTAATAGAATTTCGCGGCATCGAATAAAAATGATTGGGTACTTTTATTTCGGTAATTTACTGGCATCGGTAAGCCAATAAATTGGTTTATTGAAAAATTGAAAATTTCTCCGTCTCTCTGGGTCGTAGAGCGTCTCATTATATTTTAATGAAAAGGTACACTCGAGAGACGACAGTTTCGAGTTTTCATTTATAACGGTGAAGGACTTTGATGACGGGACGACAGCGTAACTCGGAAGGGACATTTATTGGCCTTTATGCCAGTCAATAAAACCATTAAATGTCACTCGTTACTCCCGACTTTCTCGAATATTTGTTTTTTTTTCTCTCCCTCTTCTTCTTCTCGCATTAAAATTCGCCGAGGCAAAATTTTGTTTTTGCCATTCGGTATAAAGCGAAGGAAAACAAACTTTTATTAACGACGAAAGTTCGATACGAAGAAAAAATTTAATTAAAAAATACATTCGTTGATCGATAGAATTAGTGACGAAAAAAATTTATTTCTGCGACGAAAAAAATTTTAAACAATCTTTCGGACATTGAATAAAAAATTATTAAATCCCGGTTAAAACTACTCATTTCAATTGCTTGAAAACGAGAAAAAAACAAAAAAACCCTCGATCCCTCCCTCGCAGAGTCGCCGACGATGTGGGGTTAAGGGTGAACACCACTGTGACCCCCTGTTTTTTTTCACATTTTTCAAGAATTTTTTTTTGTGGGAAAAAAAAGAGATTTTCGAAAAAAATTTTTCGGTTTTGTTCCTTGTTTATTAATGTATCAAAAAACATTTTTTTCACATTTTTCACGCCGCATGGTGGCGCTGGGGAAGCTCTCGCGTCAGGTGCTGTCAAAATATTTTTTTTAAAACAATATTTTTCCAAATCCCTATGTACTTCTCTTCAAAATATCATATTATTAACGAAAACACTCGGTATTTTTTTTTCAGATCGACGTTGAAGAGAGTTCTGCTGCGTGCCGCGGAGATGACAGCACCTGACGTGAAAGCTTCCCCAGCGCCACCATGCGGCGTGAAAAATGTGAAAAAAACGTTTTTTGATACATTAATAAACAAGGAACAAAACCGAAAAAATTTTTTCGAATATCTCTTTTTTTTCCCACAAAAAAAAATTCTTGAAAAATGTGAAAAAAAACAGGGGGTCACAGTGGTGTTCACCCTTAAGAGCGATTTCTCAACGCCTTTCGTATCGCTTACACATTTTTTTTCTCCCCTTACCCAAGATAAAATTTTATTTTCCATCTTCTCAACGTTGACGATAAATAAAGCGAGATCATTTCTTTATTCTATTTCCCTTCGATCAAAGGAAACCCGGGTTTTTTTTAATCCAAGAAAAAAAATCCAATTAAAAAATCAAAAATCAATTAGTTATGAAGTTTAATAACTGAAATTCTGTTTCCCATTAAATCGATCAATTGGCATTAATCATTCGTTCTTTTATCAAGCAGGATATTCCGTATCCTTGATAAGTAAAAAAAAAAATCGTCAATCATTTTTTAAATCATCGATCACTTGTTTTTTTTTTCATCTAAAATTGATCGAAACTAAGAAGAAGAGAAAAAAATGAAAAAAAAAAAAGAAAAAGGTTTCGATCTCATCTTCTCAACGTCCCTGTGGGATCGTGGCTCGTCTCGAGCGTCTGCACTTCAGACTCTTGTCGAACAAGGAAGAGAGAAAGAAGGAGAGAAAGAGAAATGTGCAGTACATAGCAAGTCGTTGGAATGCCAAGTATTTATTATGTTAGTAATGCAGAAAGAGAGAAAGAGAGAAGGAGAGAGAGAGAGAAAGATGACGAGAGGAAAATGATTCCGCAAGAGACGAATGTCGACGAGCAACGTTCGTCTCTGCGTGCCCAAGAAGGTCCCCTCTCTCTTTTTCACTCGCTTCCACGTTCAAGCATATGCATACTTCAAAGACACCACACGAGTGTCTCGAGTGTGCGAGCCGCGAATTTCTGCGAGAATGACAGATCCAGGAAAAGAAATGAAAAAAAAGAGAAAAAAAAACGTTTAAGTAGGTAAAGTACGAAAAGCGATATTGTAAACTCTCTGATGGTTTGTGTCGTATATTCTCTCTCTCTCGATCTTTCTCTCTGTCTCATTCTCTTTGTCTCTTTATACAAATTGCGAAACGTATAAAAGAACTATAGAGCGGACCAGGAGGAACATACAATACGAAATAGAATAGCAACGAACAACTCCACAGATAAGAAATAAAACAACATTCTTGCTACTGTTAAATGCTCAAGGATTTCTGAAGCACAAAGAGGAAATAGAAAAAATAATAAATAACACGAAATCTGATATCGTAGATTAACGGAAACACATGTAATAGACGAAATTAATGAATATGAAATACGGATAGAAAATTATGACGTAGTAAGATGCGAAACTGAAAACAGTAGGACTGGAGGAGTATTAACATACATTTCTGTTTGTCTCTTTCTCTCTGTCTCTTTACACAAATTGCGAAACGTATAGCGAAATACGAAACGTATACGAAATAGAATAGCAACGAACAACCCCACAGATAAGAAATAAAACAACATTCTTGCTACTGTTAAATGATCAAGGATTCCTGAAGCACAATGACGAAATAAAAAAAAATAAAAAAAACATGAAACCTGATATCGTATGTTTAACGGAAACACATGTAATAGACGAAATTAATGAATAGGAAATACAGATAGAAAATTATAACGTAGTAAGATGCGAAACTGAAAACAGTAGGACTGGAGGAGTATTAACATACATTTCTGTCTGTCTCTTTCTCCCTGTCTCTTTCTCTTTCTGTCAGTTGACTATGGCGTTCGACACCTTAACCCAACAGGTTGGTGTCGTTCCTTACAGCCGTTTAGACAGCATATGATCTGTGGGAAGCAGGGAGGGGTTACATCGTGCACGCATGTGTCCAACTATATGGCTTTATACGTGAATAGATGCGCACAGGAAAAGATGCAAGCTCCGGCGAAGGTATTTACCGCGTCGTGCGCGGAGCCTCGCACGAGAGACGATCGTCTCGCGAACGGGAATAAGTACTCCGAGAGGAAAGTGCACGGTGAGTACACGCCGTGTCTTGTTCTCAACACGCGCATGTAAGAACGTCTACATTGTACTCTATCGTATACTTAAATTTCTTAATAATGAAAAGGGACCAACTCGCGAGATTCAAAGGTTCGCGAACGTTAGTTTACGCCCTTTTGATTATTGCACAGTATGTTTATGGGTCGTTCGATAATAAATCGACGGGATTGTTAATGATGTTCATGGAATTGATTTTTTTTTAAATGTTGCATTTTAAAATTCGTCAATCAACACCCTTGGATGGTGGAGTTTTTTAAGGATTTTTTGACTGATTAAAATACAGCGTTATTTACACCCCTAGGAAGATGTGATTGAAAAATAAAGAAAAAAACAGTCTGACGAATTTTCAGGTTTTTATAAAATTCGGACGGTCGTTTTTTTAACGAAAATCTCGAATTAACACTGTTGTGGGGATGTTGGAGATATTTTAATATCCAATCGTAATTGGATCTTCGTAAAAGTGTCAAAAATTCTGTTTTTCAATAGAAAGAAAAAAAAACGTACAAAACTAAGTGTGAAAACAATTAATAATATGAATAATCGGGCATTAAAGTCAAAGATTATTGACAATAATTTAGCAGTGTCGAATATTGTTATTTAACGACAAAAAATAATTATCGTATTCGACATTTTTAATGATCTTTTTAAACTTGAATTATTGAAATTATCAATTCTTGTACCGCCACAAAATAATTGGAGAAACGAGATTAAAAAAAAAACAGTTAAATAATAAGATTTCGTTGATTTGTCATGGAATTCCCCATGGTATATGGTACAGATGAATAGTATTAGCGATCGTCACTCCGCTCATGAGAGAGAGAGAGAGGGAGAGAGAGTCTGTGCGAGGATAAAGCACGTGGGCAGCAACTAGAGTTTCGCAGACTCCCCATCATTTGCGCCCACACGCACGTCGTTTCTGCCCTTATTCGATTATTCGGCGTGAATCGTAAATCTCGAAGCACGACCACTACACTACCATAAACACCCCACTATCCCTCCCTCACCCTTCTCTTTATCAAATTATTGACAAACAAAAGGCCTCAACTCCAATTATTTTACACGTTGAATTGCACTAATTTTTTTTTTGTTTCATAAATTGTTAGTAAGACTATTGAAAAATATGTTCCCAAAATTAAAAATGAAAATTCCGACTCGTTTTATTGTTATAAGTCATTAAAGTGAGTAGCTCTCCTTCAGACCCCGAGCGCGCCACGTGTATAAACCGAGCGTACTATTTTTTCAAACGCGTTTTTCTGAAAACGACTTTTTTTTAACTTGCGTACACGCTAGTTCGAAAAGTTTTCAACCAATCGTTTTGAAAATTGGCAGTTACTTTCTTCATAGTATTGCACTCTATATGAACCTAAAATCGGAATATTATCATTATTTAAAATAATTTTTTTTTTTCAAATAAAGTTGTAAAAAATGGCAAAAAATCATGCTTATTTGTTTTGACCCCTGTAAAAAATTTAATTTTCTAGTTTTTTGATAGCATTTAGGTTCATATAGAAGAGAGACATGTAATAAAAGTAAATTCCAACCTCGCTTGATTTCAGATGAAAATTGCGGCTTCCAGAATGTACGCAAAATGCTGAGTCTGATTGTGACCTGCAATATGGGGTCGCTAATATTTTCGGTGTTTTTCACGGAAATTCTTCAAAAATTTTATAGTACATACTTAAATATATGTATAAAATATTCTAAAAGTTTCAATAAATTATATTCATTTTTTATACTATAAAAAAATTCATGAAAATCATTGAGAAAACACTGTCCTAACCCTATTTTCCCTCTTAAGCTCCTTTGTTTTCTAGCTGTCGATGGCACGTGCATAGCAATGTTTCTCGTGAATTAACCGAATGCACCTACACGAGGATAGTATTCCCGTTTGCCACAAGTACCTAACCTTTTGCCAAGCCGTAAATGTACAATTATACTTGACCTCGCTGTCGCAGAACTTGTTCGAGAAGAGACATATCGACTGCCAGCAAGCAAAAGGACGTAAATCACCTTACTTCGAGTGTTAAATTGTACGGGGAATCCGATTTTTCATTTCCAAACGTTTCGATTCACGCGCGAGCTCAATGGCGGCATGCGCGAACGAGTGGAAATGTCAGCTGGCGCCCTCTGTGATTTATAACGAGCGACATATCGCGAATGGCAAGAATCTCACTGGTTTTTCTTTATAGTTTCCAATGTCAAGGCTCTGTTAATCCATCACAATGGTAATAATGAAATATAATTTAATAAAATGAAATCTGTTGATTTCTTTGGATGAAACTAAGATCAAAATGGGCGCGCATCGCGCGTCTCGGATCATGAAGTTTTTAGGTTAGATGTGTAGCAGGGAAAAAAATGGTCATCAAATATCCAATAAAAGAGATATTTCGAAATGCTTTTTTGATCACGCACAATTATAATAGATCCCATCCTAGAATTATTTCAATTCCGATCTGAAAATTCGTACAAGTACAGCCTAAAATCGCTCGTTAGGCAATTTCAATTTTTTTTTCCTCGTCCTCAAGTTACAAATGATTGTCGAACCCTCGATACTTCGATAATTTCATTAAACCCCAACGTACTATTTCACTTTTGTACTGTCTCGAGATTCGTTGAATATGATTCGGGGTCGATAACGCGACGATCGCAATTTCGCGCGAGAACTTTACTCTTTGGTCGTTGATAAAAAAAGAACGACAGCAACGAAGATGAGGAAATGAAAACTCCTCTCGAGAAGAACGAAGAGAGAAGGTGCCTCGGCATCCATGGACCAGCGGCAAAGAAGAAGAGGAACAAGAGGATGAACGAAAAAGAATAAGAAGAAGAAGAAGAAGAAGAAGGTGAGGAGGAGAAGGAGGAGGAGGAGGAGGAGAAGCAGGACTGTTCTGGTCCGGAGGGCGAGAGAATAAGAGAAGCGATGGCGTGATAAATGATCGAGTATTTAACACTCTTTACGTATTAGCATATAAACTACGGGCAGTCCATAGATCTTTCGTGGCAAAGGCATTAACAGACAGGGAGCAGAGCAACGCGTATATGACTGTTGGGTCTCTCGCGGCATTTGCCAACCCATCTCTCTTTCTCTCTTCTCCACGAACCAACCCCCATCCCCTTTCTCTCTCTCTGGGCTGAGGGTGAGGGCTCAAGGTATTTCGAGTGTGTAAGCGATCCTCGTGGGGCTCGTACACATATAGAATTTTGTATCATACATATATACCGGTTCGGTATTGTTTAATGCTTGGACAAAATGGTTTCGGGGATCGATTGCAGCCGAACATTCTCGATCGCCTTATTAATAGCTCATTTTTCGTTTCTTTCGTACTCGCAGCAACAAAAGGTGCGCGGTGCTTCAGCAAAAAAAAAAATTAATATTAATCGTTAATTCGTTCCTTTAACGAATCATTGTCAATTTCATAAGAAACATTATCACAAATTATAAATTAACGTTACAGCTTCAAATAATTCCGATTTCAATCCGATGTATATGCGTGTGCAACATGAAAAACAAAAAATCCGAGAATTATCGGATGGGGGGGGGGGCTGTTGGTATCAGAGAGGGGGTAGAGGAAGAGAGATTGTTTTTATACAGAACCCCAGTGAAAATTGATGTGATAGGTATGTATACCGAAGCGATTAGCCGCGATGACCGTTCGTAGGGTATAATAATCTCGCTGTATCGCAAGGCGACCTAATCGTCCCTTAATAAACCGAGAATGAGAAAATAACAGGGTCTAAAAGTATGTTTGTGTATAGGTATACATTGACTATCATGGGGATAAAAGGGCGGGGGAGGGGGGGAGGGAAAACGAGGGAATGAGAGAGATAAAAGTGAGATTTGTTGATTAATTGATTAGGGAGGCGCCAAAGAACGCCCCGCGCATTACACGATCTCGAAACCCCGTCATTAAGGGGAGTTTCTATATATATAGCGCCTGGATTCTTCATCCTGAATATACACACGAGTTGAGCAAAGAAAAAGGGCCTCATTCCCAGGATTTCCAAACGAAAATTCCCGTGAATTAGGGCCTTTCGTTTGTCAGCCGACGATATACGTACGTCCGGAAAGTTCACCAACCGCAACCAAGCAACACGAGAGCTTTGGTCGTACGCGGATCGTGTAGCCACTCTGGACATGGTACTTTTATAGTCACGAAGCCCCCCCCCCCCCCCCCCCCCCCCGACCGAACGAATCTCTTCGTCCTTGTACGTTAATTTCTCACATTTTCCCACAAAGCACCGCGGTGAATTAAAAAGTGATCGTGGGGCTGTTGGAGGAATTTGTCGAGCATTAAAATCGAGCATATGCATTCCTAAACGAAAGGTAAAGGTCAAAAGATATGTCAACATGTAATGAATCTTTTTATATTTTTATTTTTTATTTAAAATTCGTTACGTATTTATTGTATCAATTTGACAGGTGGTATATTATTTTATGGTCATTAGGGAATGAAATAATTCGTTAAACAAAAATAATATGAAATTATACTCGAGGATCTTCAGATCGCGATTTAATAAAAATTGATATTTCGAATACAATATATTGTTTTGTATATATGACAAAGAGCGTCGTAATTACCATCGATATCGCAGTTGGAATTATTATATATTCACCCACAAAGTTTTCCCGGGTATGAACAATGCACAAGATAGTTATTATAATTACAATGAGATCTGGTAGAATAATATAAAATTGGTCAAACATTATGTACAGGGAGACGTGTTTGCCATTCTCATTTCAGAAATTAAATTTGATATAAACTGTGTCTTTAAAGAAATATATCCACCGCAGCTTTGTGATCGCAATCCCGCATGAACGCGTGCAATTAAACAAATGTTCGGACTTAGCTTTTTCTATGAAAATCGATGTCAATCCGCAGAACCGATGATGTTAAACCAGATCTGGGTTTTTTCTCTGGCGGTTGACGCTTTATCCTTTTAAGGCTCGAAAAGAGCAACGCTGAATCGACGATAATATGATCGATGTCAGTTATTCAGCGTTGGATGAAAATACGTATATAATTATATGACTGACAATTGCGTCTTGCCTGAGCTTGCGATCGCTACGGCGGATCGATGATAACTCTCTTGTGGTGTTCGAGATACTACTCAACGTGAGACCGAGAATCCACGAAAATCGTCGAGGGGAAACGATGGCGATTTTCGGTGACTCTCGTAGCTTTTCGTACCTCGTCATCATCTGTACAATCATAAATTAAGTTTTCCAGCACAAACACTAAAGTCTTGTTAAAGGCTTCAGATGTGACGTTAAATGGGTAAGCCCAAAATTAAAAGTGCGCCATTGATAAAGTCTTACTCGTCATTCGAAACAAGGCGTCAAAGTCCTTAGGGTACTCGCGCCATTTTAATTCAACCCCCCCATTAAAAACGATTCCCAATTTCCTTCCTGGTTATCAGCGGCTCTGAGGTAGTAGTCTGGTAACTTAAGCCGATTTTCATGTCTTTTTTGGAGGGCGTTTTTTTGTAGGAAAATAAAAATGAATCGTTTTGAATATTTAGGATGTTTTTATTTACATATTAAAGATACAAAAAAAACATTTTTTGAAAAAATTTAATAGTTTATTATTATTATTATCATTGATCGAAGTTGGCACCTCGAAAAAAAAGTTCAAATAAAAAATTCTTGATAATTCTTGATCTATAGACATGTCATTCTGGTCGGAACTACTGAAGTTAAATTTCATGGATAAATAACAAAATGGAAAAGGACGTTTTTTTTTTCCAAAGTCCGCCATTTTGTTATTTATCCATGAAATTTAACTTCAGTAGTTCCGACCAGAATGACATGTCCATAGATTAAGAATTATCAAGAATTTTTTATTTCAGGTAACATCAAGAGCCAAAATCACCGGGGCCACCGACGCGCTTTTTTCTCGAGGTGCCAACTTCGATCAATAATAATAATAATAATAACCTATTAAATTTTTTCAAAAATATTTTTTTTTGTATCTTTAATATGTAAATAAAAACATCCTAAATCCATAAAAAAAACACCCTTCAAAAAAGACATGAAAATCGGCTTAAGTTACCGGACTACTACCTCAAAATGACTTCGACTTCACTTCCGAAGGTAAATAACCATTCTTTGACACCGGAAACTAAACAGGGTCAGGGCGCTATAAAAAAAAAAAAGACGGTACACATCTAAAGGACAAAATCATAACAGGCGTCTTTACGAAAGTCAGGGTACTCGCGGCATTTTAATCCAACCCCCCATTAAAAACGATTCCCAATATCTTTCCCGGTTACCAGCGGTTGTTAAACTGACTTGGACTTTACTTCCGGAGTTAAACAGCCATTCTTTGACACGGCAAATGCAACTGGATGAGGGTGCTAAAAAAAGGAGATCAGGGAGTATTAAATTCTTGATCCTGAAGCGAAAAATCCTTAGCCAGTCATTGAGAAAGAATCGTCAACGAAACGCGAGCGACGAGCATTGTAACAGTCCCCGAGGCAACACGTTATAAACCGACGGGATAACGTTGTAAAGGGGTTGGGGTGTGTTGACGTTTGGTGAGAGATGTGGTGGGAGCGCGCGATATATGATGGAACAAGGCGTCAGAGTCGGTGGAACGGCAGAGGTCGATTCTAGGTAGGCATTAAAAGTCCGCGGTCTCTGACGTACGCCAACCGGGTCTCAGATCAAAGTCCCCCGGCTTTCAAACAATGTTACTCGGCCGCGCGATGGTGGTTTTGCCACGCTCTCTCCCTCTCTCTCTCTCTCTCGCGGCTCTCTGGCATAGCTGAAAAATAGCTTCGAGAGTCGCCGGCGTTTCTCCGCGGATTTGTTCTTACCAACCGTGTATACGCACACATACACACGCGTACGTAATTTTATTATTCATGTGTATACATCGGCGTTATATTATTGGTGGCGCGGGTCGGTTCCCTGGTCTTTTAATACGCGCTCGGTGAACCCAACGACAGCAAACATTACGTACGCAACACGCCAAGGGGACAAAAGAAACTGTTAACCGACGGTAATGGGTTCCAGGTGCGGCGCTCCACGGTATATGTTCTCTTTTCGGCATATATATATATTTATCGCGAATGTATCCCGGTAACCAACCATAACTAGCCCTCACACTCAGCTACACTCTACTTTCGTTGTCTTCTTTGCTTCCCCCTTTGCCCATCTCCTTGTAATGTTCCCCACTACGCCAATATCACCAACCCACCCCCGCTGCCATTTCCGTATATCCATCGTGTTACCGGCTCAGCGATCTTGGCCCCCGATGGTCCCCGAGGGTACTCCGCGAGCGGAAAACACAAAAATCGTGCAAATTGAAACTCTTCGATCCTTCGTTTTTTTTCCCCGCTTGACAAATTTTTCTAAATAAACAGAGGCTTTTTCTTTCAATTTTCCCTTTCCACCACCGGGAGCTTTGTTCTAATCGCGAATAAGCGTTGATATCCAATTTTCAATTTCCAAGATCTGTGTTATTTTACGACGAAATTGAAAATACCATTGAAACAAAAGGCTTTTAACAATCTTCTGGAAATTCAATGTCAAATGTACTTTCATAATGCCCAATTAATGTCCCGAAAGTTTTTAGACTCTGGACGAAAAAATTTAACGACCTAAAGTGAAAAAAAAAAAAAAAACAATTATCATGAAAACAAACGATCGTAATGTTTGACAATGTTTTTTCCGATATTTTTACTATATTTGTTCGGGATAAGATGCGAGAAATGATTAATATGCAATTTATGATTTGCAAGATCTGTATTCTTTCACGAAAAAATTTGAACAGAACGCTTTTAACAATCTTCTGGAAATTCAATGTCAAATATACTTTCATAATGCTCAATTAATGTCCTGAAAGTTTTTAGACTCTGGACGAAAAAATTTAACGACCTAAAGTGAAAAAAATAAAACAATTATCATGAAAACAAACGATCGTAATCTTTGACAATTTTTTTCCGATATTTTTACTATATTTGTTCGCGATAAGATGCGAGAAATGATTAATATGCAATTTGCAAGATCTGCATTCTTTCACGAAAAAATTAGAACAGAAGGCTTTTAACAATCTTCTGGAAATTCAATGTCAAATATACTTTCATAATGCCCAATTAATGTCCTGAAAGTTTTTAGACTCTGGACGAAAAAATTTAACGAGCTAAAGTGAAAAAAAAAACAATTATCATGAAAACAAACGATCGTAATCTTTGACAATTTTTTTTCCGATATTTTTACTATATTTGTTCGGGATAAGATGCGAGAAATGATTAATATGCAATTTTCAATTTGCAAGATCTGTATTCTTTCACGAAAAAATTGGAACAGAAGGCTTTTAACAATCTTCTGGAAATTTAATGTCAAATATACTTTCATAATGCCCAATTAATGTCCTGAAAGTTTTTAAACTCTGGACGAAAAAATTTGACGACCTAAAGTAAAAAAAAAAAAAAATTATCATGAAAACAAACGATTGTAATCTTTGACAAATTTTTTCCGATATTTTTATTATATTTGTTTGGGATAAGATGCGACAGATTATCATTGTTTTCTAGGGAGATTACTTGACGGATGCGGGTGGGGACAAAAAGATACCTGGAGGAGTTCGATGCCGCGAGGGTCTTCAATACAATTTTTCAAATTTAGAGCGAGAAAACGTGATTCAAATGAATTTTAATATTGAAAACAAAACTGTTACCTCAATGAACTAATATCACTTCCGTTAATTTGATGACAATGAAAACAAAAAAAAACAAAAAATTCTTCCATCAATCATTATCTAAACGAATGAGAATTGATTTCGAATTAATTTTTCTTCGTCAACACTTGATTCCCCGGCGGAGCCGAGCGCGACAAGAATCACAAACCCGATCGTTTTGTCAGAGGGTGAGGGGGTTGAGCGGCGGGGGACGAGAAAAAACAGCTACCGCTGCTCGAGCCGGTTCTCGGGCAAATTGACTTCTCGGCACGTATGGCCGATTTTTCCCATTGCCGATTCGTGCGAGAAACAATGTGTTTTGGCGTGTATAACAATATTTAAGAACGACGGTGCAGCGGGCGTTTCATTCACTTGCTGAGCGGGCCGGTGCCTCGTGTAACGCGCGCACACATTGTTATGTCGCGAAACGCGACTCTTGCCGGTCACGGACCGAGGAGAGTTTCGAGCTCGCCCTTTTTTTCCTACCACTCTGACTCGGTTTCAGCTCTCGTTAACTCGTCACAATTTTTTCTTTCTTTTTTTCAACTTCCTTCTAAACTTTTTTTTCCCACTAGGATTTTTTTTTTCTCTTCGTTTTGTTTACGCACTTCCCCCAGCATTTTTCTCCATCGACCACTGTGTGTACACTTGTGCGACATTGTGCGCAGAGGAGTCGAAAGATTCGATGGGGGCCCCACGCGAACCGGTGGGAAAGTATCCAGGCTTTTGGTGTTCTACTCTCGATTCTCATCAATGAAACGAGTAATTGGATTTAATGCGATCTCTTCGCACCCTCGCTAAATCGATAAAACTTTACCACCTCCCCCTCGCCCCACACCACCGTAAGGGAAAAACTCAATTTACTCGTAGCTGTATATATGGGTAATTGTGCACTTTAGTTTTGAAAATGGGGGAATTGATCATGAATTCTTGATTACAGAGATAAATGGAATATAGTGGCAGTTCGATAAATCGACGACTCTTTCGCAATTTCCGAGGGGACATTTTGTTCTTGTGCACTTTCCGCAGAGGCAAAAGCTTTGTTAACGCGGGAAAAAAAAAGCAACGACCGTTAATTATTATGATGTTGAAGTTTTCATCGTTGGAACGCAACGCAAATAGGTTTTTAAATTGTCATTTTCCGTATTGCTCTCACTTCTTGTGCCCATTTAGGCCCAGGTCCTTGAAGGAGACCACATTAAGGGGGGGTAGGGTTTAAAAATTATTTTTTCTGCATTTTTTTTTAATTTTTTTTCTGAATGAACAATATGTCGAGAATATTGTGTATAAATTGTAGGTCAATCGGAGTAAAACTAACGGAGTTACAGCGTTTCAAACGACCGGCCGTGATACCTGTATATCACGTATAAAAAACTTTAAATCGATTTTCCCGAAAACGTCATTTTTGAAGTTTGCGAACATTAGAACTCAAAATCTACTGAACCGATCCTTTTGAAAATTTAAACATTACTTCTTCACATAAATCAACAGGTAATCAGGAGGATTTTTTTTTTTTTTCCAATTTTTTCAATTTTTTTTTAACAAATTAAGCGCGATTTTTTGAGCTAAAATTGCGTTTTTCACTTCCAAGTGCTGCAAAAAATAGAAAACAAAAAAAAACTCTTCCTGATTACCTCGAGAAATACATCACCTTTAAAATGCATATCAATTTTTTTGTTTCGGATGATCCGGTAACGAGTTATAATGTTCACCGCAAAACCACTTTTTTTCAAGGCGCCTCTGGAGATTCAACGTCACCGGCTTATTTATCAATATTTTTCATTGAAAATTGTTTCTGAGATACTTCAATAGTTTCACAATAATATGTAATTCTATTTAATAAAATTATATTACTCATGTCGCCGCAAAAAAATCATAAAAATATGTTTTTTTTTGCCTTTAAAACCCTACCCCGCCGTTAAAGCGTTTTAACGATTTTTGTCATCGATAAACCAATCTTGAGGAGAATTAATGATGTAAAAAATCTAATTTCGTTGCATTCCAACGAGGCAAACTTCAACATCATTAATTATTTGAAAAAGTCGAATATTTTTATCGTGTAATTAAGGGATATGGCCACGGTAGAATTTTCAAAAAATCGGGGTTTTTTTTTTTGCTTAAACGATCCTTTATCATAAAAATAAGTTACTATTCGATTTATAGCGAGAAAAAAAATTTTTTTCACCGATTTTGAGCGTAGAAGGGTAAGTCTACCTCTGGCACGGCCATAGAGTACCCGAGGGCGCCGCGTGATAAATAACTTTGACAATTATTACCCGATTGACTTGAAATTTGTAAATTATGTTTATAATTGCATTTCGCACGAGAAGTACCCACGGAATTTTTATTTAAGGGGGGAAATAGGGTTAGACGGTTAAAAAAATCAATTTCGTTTTTATTTCATAAATTGTTAGTAAAACTATTGAAAAATATGTTCCCAAAATTTTAAATGAAAATTCCGACTCGTTCTATTGTTATAAGCCATTAAGGGCGGCAATAGGGTTAGAACAGCGTTTTCTCAATATTTTTCATTAATTTTTTTATAGTATAAAAAATGAATTTAATTTATTGAATCTTTGAGAATATTTTATACATATATTTAAGTATATACTATAAAATTGTTATACATATATTTAAGTATATACTATAAAATATTAGCGACCCCATATTGCTTGTTTTTCTTGGTATTATTTTTTCAAACGCGTTTTTCTGAAAACGACTTTTTTTTATCTTGCGTACACGCTAGTTTGAAAAGTTTTCAACCAATCGTTTTGAAAATTGGCAGTTACTTTCTTCATAGTATTGCGCTCTATATGAACCTAAAATCGGAATATTATCATTATTTAAAATAATTTTTTTTTTCCAAATAAAGTTGTAAAAATTGGCAAAAAATCATGCTTTTTTGTTTTGATCCCTGTAAAAAATTCAATTTTCTATTTTTTTGATAGCATTTAGGTTCATATAGAAGAGAGACATATAATAAAAGTAAATTCGAACCTCGTTTGATTTCAGATGAAAATTGCGGCTTCCAGAATGTACGCAAAATGCTGAGTTTGATTGTGACCTGCAATATGGGGTCGCTAATATCTTCGGTGTTTTTCAAGGAAATTCTTAAAAAATTTTATAGTATATACTTAAATATATGTATAAAATATTGTCAAAGTTTCAATAAATTATATTCATTTTTTATACTATAAAAAAATTTATGAAACTCATTGAGAAAACGCTGTCCTAACCCTATTCCCCCCTTAATCAAAAACTTTCCATTTTATGAAGTTTTATATGAAATGTCTTCACTGGAAATTCATCTTTTAAGTTCAAACGCCAACAAGATTCGAATAAAACAATATTTTTCAAATTCCCTACGTACTTCTCCAGATATTCTGATGTAGATTAGCGAGAATTTTTCTTTTTTGTTCTAGGTCAAAAATTGTGAATGCGAAATGTCACGCCGCAGAGCGCCCTCAAAAAAAAAAGATACCAAAAGCAAATAGCAGTAATCTGCCATTTTGTATAACAAAAAAAAATATATATTTTTTATTAGCTTGATATTTATACTAAATAGATGTGTAATTAGTTTTATAAAAAAATACTTTTTCATACAAAAAAAAAATTATTAAATCTGCACATGTTTTTATACCTGAAGGAATTGAAAAAAAATGTGATCTTTGTCATTTATAAATAAATATGAAGATAAGTGAATAAACGAAAAAAAAAAAAAGATACTATTTTTCCACTTACAAACAGCGATGAATAATTGAAAAATGAATTATTCGTTTGCAAATGCATGAATGTAAATGAAAACATTTTAAAAAATTGAGTTTTGTTTTTTCTGTTAACTTCGACGGTACGTTAAAAAAAAAATTCATGAAAAATAGATATATATATTGCGGCTTGACGAGGTCGTAAAAAATTCACATAGATAAATCGTCCTCCCCGAATAAAAATACTTGAGCATACACGATTTCAACAAGATTAAATTCGAGAGTTCTTCACGACCGAGCTCATTTTTGTTTTTTTCCCCATTTTTCTTCAAACATTCTTCTCGTCATTTTTCATATTTTCTTGTCCTTTTTGTATTTTATATTCGACGTCTACGGGCAATAATGGAGAAGCGTATTACGGATTCACGGGACGATCTCGGCAGTTTGTTGGTGGGGGGTGGGGGGTCCATTATATCGTACGATAATAAGATGCGAAGGACTTAAATCACGCTCGGGCGTTTCGAGAGAAACGCCGAGATCGTGCCACGCGTTATATTCCATATCGAGAAAGACAGAGAGAGAGAGAGAGAGAAAAAGAGAAAGATGAACAGAACAAGCAGATAAAGAAAAAAGGCGAGAGAGATAAACTATTGCGAGAAGAGATGAACACGAGGAAATATTACAAAAGAAACAGAGAAGGGGAAGAAGAAGAAGAAGAAAAAGAAGAAGTTTGAATAGAGGAGCGCGTCTCCAAAAGTATCTTTTTCTCTCTCTCTCTCTCTCTCCCTCTCGATCACTGTGCTGGCACGCACGAAGATTTCAATTTGTCTTGATTAGTGGACGACGTGAATATTGAAAATAAAAAATGTAGAGAAAAAAAAAACGAAAGATTCCTGTCGTCATGCGAGCACGGTAAAACATACGAATTGCCCCCTTCAACGCTCGGTAGCTTCTCTCTCTCTTTCGTTCTTTTTTTTTTCCTCTCAAACGCGTTTCGTACATACCGCGTCCATTTATATATGAAATTGTACATGTGAAATCTATGAATATGCACTCGGGCCGGTGCTACGCGCTCTTATCTATGAATATGAATATAAATACACGAGCCGTGAATAGGATCACGTACGCGCGCGCGAGTTCTCGTTTCCTCGTTTATTCCTCGTACACCACACAGGTATTATATTCGTATCGGGTTATTATTATTATTTTTTCCTTCTTCAACTCTTTCACCGCCTCGCCCGGTCGCCCGTTCGTAATTCTCTTGTTCGCAAACCCCTTCCTGACCCGCATCGCGCGGCAACGCGCATAACACTTCGCGTTAACTACGACGAGAGAGTCTTTGGCGATGCGCGCTTGGGGTTTTCACTAGATGTAAGAAGAGTCGTCGTGATTGCTTCGGCGACAGTGGGGGATGGTGCGGAGGAATGGAATTGGGGAGGAAAGGGGGGTGGGAAACGTAAAAAAATTGAAAAAGTAGATAGAAAAGGCGGGAAAAATAAATAAGTCGACGTTACGTCGCGCCGCCGTGTTTCTTTTTTGACAAATTTCATCTTATAATTCCCACTATCAATTAACGAATTGTCATTAGGAAAAAATGTTTTTCTCGTTTTATCGTCTCGCGCCGCCATTTTTTTTTGTTGCCGAATTCCATCTTACAATTCCCGTTATCAATTACCGAATTGTAATTACAGAAAAAAAAACGTCTTTTTCTTGTTTGGGTACGTTTGGGTTGTAATAAAACAAAAAAAGGTTTTTATATGTTTTGCCGCCATGTTTTTTTTGCCAAATTCCATCTTACAATTCCCATTATAAATTACCGAATTGTAATTACAGAAAAAAACCGTTTTTTTCTTGTTTGCGTACGTTTGGATTGCAATAAAACAAAAAAAGTTATTTTTTTGTTTTGCCGCCATGTTTTTTTTTTGCCAAATTCCATCTTACAATTCCCATTATCAATTACCGAATTGTACTTACAAAAAAAAAACATTTTTTTCTTATTTGGGTTTGTTCGAGTTGCGATAAAACAAAAAAAGGTTTTTTTTGTTTTGCCGCCATGTTTTTTTTGCCAAATTCCATCTTACAATTCCCATTATCAATTACCGAATTGTACTTACAAAAAAAAAACGTTTTTTTCTTATTCGGGTTTGTTCGAGTTGCGATAAAACAAAAAAAGGTTTTTTTGTTTTGCCGCCATGTTTTTTTGCCAAATTCCATCTTATAATTCCCATTATCAATTACCAATTGTAATTACAGAAAAAAAACGTTTTTTTCTTGTTCGGGTACGTTTGGATTGCCATAAAACAAAAAAGGTACTTATTTGTTTTGCCGCCATGTTTTTTTTTTGCCAAATTCCATCTTACAATCTCAATTATCAATTACCGAATTGTAATTACAGAAAAAAACGTTTTTTTCTTATTTGGGTTTGTTCGAGTTACGATAAAACAAAAAAAGTTTTTTTTTTGTTTTGCCGCCATGCTTTTTTTGCCAAATTCCATCTTACAATTCCCATTATCAATTACCGAATTGTACTTACAAAAAAAAAACGTTTTTTTCTTATTCGGGTTTGTTCGAGTTGCGATAAAACAAAAAAAGGTTTTTTTGTTTTGCCGCCATGTTTTTTTGCCAAATTCCATCTTATAATTTCCATTATCAATTACCAATTGTAATTACAGAAAAAAAAAACGTTTTTTTCTTGTTCGGGTACGTTTGGATTGCCATAAAACAAAAAAGGTACTTATTTGTTTTGCCGCCATGTTTTTTTTTTGCCAAATTCCATCTTACAATTCCCATTATCAATTACCGAATTGTAATTACAGAAAAAAAAACGTTTTTTTCTTGTTTGGGTACGTTTGCGTTGCAATAAAACAAAAAACGTTTTATTGCAACGCAAACGTACGAGCGAAACGCCGCGCCGCCATATTTTCTTTTTGTCAAAATTCCATCTTATAATTCCCATTAACAATAACCGATTTGTAATTACAGAGAAAAAAAACGATTTTTTTCGTTTGAGTTTGTTTGCATTGCAATAAAATAAAAAAACCTTTTTTCTCTGTTTCGTCGCATTTGGTTTTTTTTTTTGTGAAAATTACGTTAGAAAAATTGCATTTCGTATCTCGAACGTGTTTTCTCATGATCGTAGATCCATCTCAAGTGAGGATCAGGCTTATCGAGCAAAAATATAGAACCAGGATATACGGATATACATGTATAGAGATATTGTATAATTGGTTGTCTCTTGAAAATCGTTCCCGAATACATTTCTCATCGGGTTCGTAGCTGTGGTTTGCACGGAGGACTCTTACCCGTATATACAATGCGTATATATAACCACGGTATATCGTACTTGCCGCGGGGGTATATTAATTACGAGGATCGGGATCGTTCGATCGCGAAGAGAGCGCGCCAAAGCTCTGAGGGTCATTAAGCGATCGATTAAACGTGAAGGGTAAAGGTTACTCTCTATATCCCTTCTTCCATCTTTTATTTTTCTCTTTGCTATCTATATATCGTTGCTGTACATATATACTTATAAATATATAGTGTATACATGTATACTAATCGTCGGAAAGGACGCTTATATATTGCTCGTTAATTCCTACCAGAAACATTTGTTACAGAAGAGGGATGAAAGTCTCTTCTTTCTCTCTCTCTCTCTTGGATTTTTTTCCTTTTTTTTTCTCTGTCGATTAAAAACGTGTATATACGGTGTAAGCGTTAATGACTCTGCGTGGTCTCTCATGCCCATCTCTCGCGTCCGCGAGCTCGTTTAAAAACATCGCACCGGATTCGATCCCCAACGAGATCGATCGTCTCTCTACGGTTTGTTTTGTTTTGGCTTTTTTTTTCTTCTCTTTATCTATTATTATTACGAATAAAATATCGATGAGATATTTAATATAAATTAATTATTATTTTTCCTACAACCATTGGAACGGGATTGCGGGAATGATGTACGTTGCAAACGCGAGATTGTGGTCACTGCAGTCGAGAGAATTTTATGGCAATTAAATGGTGAATTAAAAATTTGTAGAGCTTTATTGTAACGCCCGTTTGGTAAAATCGCGAGAATTTAACGAGTCTGTGGTTACGGATCACTGAAGATTATTCTCAATAACAGCGCTCTCCCGTTACTTTTGAGAGTATATCAATTTCACAGATTTCACAAACTCTGCGGGAATTATCATCGTTTTAATACAAATGGATATTTTTATTTTTTCACGCGCTCAAACCTTATTAGAACACACGATGATTTAATCGCTCTCTCCACTCTCGCTCTCTTTTTCTCTTGTTTTTTTCGCACTCTCTTGGGGCTTCCTGTATCGCGGGTGTATCTTAAAAGGCCGACAGTCTTAATGTCTCGCCTGCACGAAAGCATTTCACCGCCGTGAGAGATCCTGGTTCCGATATCAACGCAAAAATAATAAGCGCGCTAAGGGGAAATATTAAGTTCGACGGCGTTACTAATGTGCCCGTTGCAAGCTTTAGGAGATGCTCGAGGACATGCGAGCAGTCGCCAATTTCCCAACAGCGATAAAAATCGCGCGAGCGGCGAAAAATAATTTTTTCTTTTTTTTTTTTTTTCATGAGAATAAAATGAGAGAGAATGTATTAACGTAAATATGAACCCTAAGGGATGTCAGCCTTTTTCTCGAAATGAGGAACTTGGAGAAACCGGAAGGTTTCCGGGGGGGTTTTGCAAACCCCATTGGACGCCATGAAATCAGTACCAAAATTAAAGTTCCAATAAATTTCACCCTTACTTATCAGAGAGGGTTGAAAATGTTTTTTATCGAAAAGAACGTATTGTAATGATGTTAAAAAATAAATAAAAAATTCATTTAAACATAAACGATATTTGGAATTGAGAAAATAAAAAACAAAGTCGGAAATGTAAATTGAAAAATGATATATTTCTTAAATAATCGATTGACAACGAGAAAAGAGATTAAAAACTCGAGCGAGAGATTTGCGTGAAAATTGCGTCGAAAAATTGAGGTTCCAAACCCTATTTGACGCCATGAAATTAGTACCAAAGTTGAAGTTGCAACAAATTTCACCCTTACTTATCAGAAAGAGTTAAAAATGTGTTTATCGAAAAGAACGTATTGTAATGGTGTTAAAAAATAAATAAAAAATTCATTCAAACATAAACGATATTTGAAATCGAGAAAACAAAAAAAAACATCAAAGTTTAAATTGGAAAATGATATATTTTTTTAATTATTGATTGACAACAAAGAAAAGAGGTAAAAAAGAGTCGAGCGAGAGATTTGCGGCGATCGTCAAGTATAACGTAGCGAAAGATGCCTCGAAAGAATTGTTCGAAGGGGAAGGGGGGGAGGGGTGGGGAAGGAGAAGAGTACTTCGCTGTATTAAAACAACGATTCGAGAGAGGGAGCAAAACAGAGAGAAGGAGAGAAAGAGAGATAGAAAGAGAGTGTGAGAGAGAAAGAGAGAGGGAGATAGTTTTACTCAAAGTCCGCGAAGTTATGGCCGCTACATCCGCTTCCGTCCCACGGCCCTATTCTCCTCTTCTTATTTCCCCGTGTACCCCCCATACTATAGCCAACTATACAGTTCAAGTATCCGTAAGAGCCGTACGTAAATGTACGTACTATATACACGGGTTTTGCTAGTTTGCTTCATTTCTACTTGCTCACGGGCACTTAACGGTTTACGAGCCACGATGTATCAGCCCCTCCGATGGTCTTCGACCTGCCACGACCTCCGCCCCCCACCCCTCTCACATTCGCCCTCTCTTTGCCGCCGTCTCTTCGGATAAACGTTCGCGAATCGTTTTCCCGATCACCCCAATTATCCGCATCCATCTTGTAACTTAATTATTCGTCAATTTCAACGAATTATCGAATAGTTTTCTTCGTAACGCCTCTTCGTCGTTCTTTACCGCTGTCCAGCGCACTTTATTTCATCGAATTAACCCTCAAACATCGCACAGGGACAATGTTTTGGTAATTCGCAACCCCCCAAAAGTGATTTTCGATTAAATTTACATGACACTTGTGAAAAACAAGTTGTTCCGTCGTATTTTCTTAAACCAAACGATTTTCCGGCAATTTTCACACCTGAAAAACAACCCTTATCTTCGAAATTTCACCGTTAAGTTGGACTACTAAATCTTGATATTCCGATCCGCGCGCGACTCATCTTTTGCGAGTGTCAAGTGAGAAATTGATGTTCGAAAGTTAACCATCGAATTTCTTATTATTTTTAATGAAATTTTCACATTTTCCAAACTTACTAATTTTTTCTTGATTCACTGCAAAATACTTTTCTTCATCTACTACCAGATTTTCCAATATTTCAATTGAAATTTTAATGAAAAATTTTCACAATTTTTTGAATTGTCAAAGAAAAAACTAAAAATAATTTGAAACATGATTTTATGTAATTTCTTTTTAATGCACAAACGTTTTGTCAGTGGAGAGCTTTTTTTTTCGACAATTCTCGTGCAACATCTCATCCGTAAGATCGCGTAACGGACGCACGAAACAACCAGCAAGAGAAATGTAAAAGAAGATGGAAAAAGAGAGGAAGAGAAGAAGTAAGGAAGGAAGGATGAAGTTTGGCAGCTGGAGACTTAGTTCGAGCGGCAACGGGGCCTTTGATAGATAGAGAGAGAAAGAGAGCGAGAGAGGAAGAGAAAGATGCCTGTCCGTCCGCACGCTCCGCCAACCAAAAACACACCCCGAGATTTGAAAAACAAATCTTTCAGCTAGAGAGAGAGAGAGAGAGAGTGAGAGCGAGTGCGTGCGTGGTTGACGTTGTTTTCAAACATCGTTCGACTCTTTGCGAGGTAACCTGCCATTCACGCGTCTCTTCCAGCCGGAGAAGACATTGGATTATTTGTAAATACATGTATAGACGGCACACGACGGTTCATCGTTTTTATTTTTTCACGATCCACAAGACCAATGACGAAACCGAATAAAAACCGAGGGATTGAAAAAAATAAAAGTGTTTCGACATCGGTAAAATAAGTGATTTTTAACCTTTTTCCCACGTTGTTTTTTTTCTGTTCGCGCTGGTACTGAAAGGTTGCTAATCGAAAAAATTCGAAAACTCTGAATTGAGCGCGTAACTTTTTTCTTTCCTTTTGAGTTGTAAATTTCTGACAAACTTTCCAGGGCATTAATTTCGTTTTCCACTCCCACCAAAATATCAGGATGAAAAACTACTTCTCTAACGAATGGCTGAAGTTTTTGTTTTTGTTTTTTTTTTCTTGTCAATTGAGGGATTCCGAGAAACATGGATTATTTTGTGGGTAGGAAATTCACAAGGGATGTGTTTTGTTTGTTTTTTTTTTTTTATACGTCGCTATCGGGCGCGCAAGATTCGTCGTTATCTTTGGATGTACTCTTCTTGTCGTAATGTCGCGTTGGGGTTGAAAAACAAGGAAAGGGTGACTTTTTCGTTTAGGACAGAAGAGGGACGGTGTAATCTCCCTTCTTTACACTTTTTCGAGCACGCGCGTGTCTAAAATTAGTTGCCGCGTGTCGTGCAACAATGCCGCGCGAGCGCGGGGCATCTTGAGCATCTGGACCACACTCTCTCCCTCCCTCCCTCTCGCTGTCTCATTTTCTCGAGACACACGCCCCGCTGGAGTAGCTCGAGAGAAGCGTATGTGCGTATGTGTGTCTCTACTCTCGGCAATACTAAAATTATCTCACCAAACCGATCGAGAAACGAGAGTGTGGACGACCTCTTCATCCATCTTTTACGTTCTTACATACGCGCTCTTTCTCCTCCCGCCCCTATCTCGTGTCACTCGTTGGCCCAATAACTGTGTCCCCTTTCCGAGAGAAAAATCTCCCTCCTTCGCGCGGGAGATTGAAAATTTTCAATTTTCCACATGTGCACAAACCCTGGGAGATTTTTTGTTGTTTTCTTTTTTCTTTTTACAACAACCCCCACAGGATCGGATAGAATCAAATTACGACTTATCGTCAATGGTGAGGAATATGAAAAAAAAAATTAGAATATGAAAAACATTGTGTGCTAAAAAATTGTGAGAGTTCTATTTTGTTTTTTTTTTTCTAAATATTTTCCACAAACCCAAATCGGTATTGAGGGAGATTTTGCAATTGATAATCGGGGAAAACAACGTTTGCGTATTTTATCTTGCGAAAGAAAGAACAAAATATCAAAAACATTGTGCCCTAAAAAATTGTGAGAGTTCCACATGTTCATAAATCTTGGGAGATTTTTTTTGTTTTTTTTTTTTTGTTTTTTCAACAACCCCCACAGGATCGGAGAGAATCAAATTACGACTTATCGCTGATCGTGGGAGGTCTCGTTATAAAATCACAGGATCTGATGTACGCTGTTTGTAGAAAAGGGGTACAATAGCCCCTTCCCAAGGAAATAACGCTGCCGCAGAGCTGCCAATAATGTAGAATCATTGTTATCCAAAAATAAAATTTTGATCAATCTTATATCGCGTTCGAAATTTAAAAAAAAACTAAAAAATTGTCTGGTGTAAAATGGACTCCCATAAAAAATTTTCCGTTTCAGTAATATCGAGGGTGGCTTCCCAGTGGCATTTTTAAGTTTTTCGATAAAACGACGAAGAAAGTGCATTTCTGTTTTTGTCTCGTTTGTCAGTAAGACGTAAGACGACTTTTAACGAATTTACAAATGTACTTTTTAATTTATAAACGCGAAATTGATCCAATCTCCAGCCGATGAATCTCTATGATTTTCCAAAATTTCGCAATATCATTGAAAAAGTGTTGAAGAAATAAAAATAAAAAAAACTGTCGAGTCGTGAAATCTCAAGCTGTGGGGAGCTACATTTTAATTGGACATTATTTTGGGAATCGCGAGAGAGTATATAAAATTCCCCCAGCTCTGTATAACGCTATCCAACCCCCCGTTTTTTTTTTGCTCCACTCCTCGACTCCCTTCTTCGGTTTTTTTTTTTATTCAAAAGCGGGAGACGCAGAGAGAGAGAGAGAGAGAGAGATGAGGCGAGAGATCACACACGAACTTTGAGCTATATGGAGTTTCATTTGCTCGCGAGATGAGTCGCATCTCGCGCGCCCCGGGGGCCCCGCCGTCGAATTCTCGGTATTCCTGATATTTATAATCGCGAAACTCTCTCGCGTCGCATTAAAAGGCCCGATTCTCGGATTAGCGGAAGTCGGAAAGAGCAAAAGTAAGAGAGAGAGAGAGAGAGAGAGAGAGAGAACGACGACAGTCTTAGATCTCGTTCGAGAGACGACCGACACATGTCGTGTCAGTAAATATGCTCTTATAGTTGAGATTCTATGGCGCCTACGACTTAGATGCAAATTTGAAAAAAAATTATAACAATAATAATAATAATAAAAACCCCATTCTCTCAATTATTTTGATAAGATAACGATTGATTGTTTCAAAAATAATAATAATTACAGATCAAGAGCTAAATGTCTCCGCAATAAAAATCTTTATTTTTGTAAAATCATTTTAACGAATCGTTCGTTAATTTTTCCACCCTTTTGTTTTTTGTTTCTTCGTTCATCGACCGTCGGAAAATGTTGCACGAAAATATCTTCCTGCATATCTCACGAGAGCAATTGAGCATTTGATTAATTATATCTTTAGATTTATTTATTTTTTAACTGCCATTGATTCTGCTTTTTTTTTTTTTTGCAAGAATAATTATAATTACAGATCAAGAGCAAAATGGCTACTAAATAAAAATCTTCATTTTTGTAAAATCATTTTAACGAATCATTCGTTAATTTCTCCACCCTTTTGTTTTTTTTTCTTCGTTCATCGACCATCGGAAAATTTTGCACGAAAATATCTTCCGGCATATCTCACGAGAGCAATTGAGCATTTAATTAATTATATCTATAGATTTATTATTTTTTTTAAACTGCCATTGATTCTGCTTTTTTTTTTTGCAAGAATAATTATAATTACAGATCAAGAGCAAAACGTCTACTAAATAAAAATCTTCATTTGTGTAAAATCATTTTAACGAATCGTTCGTTAATTTTTCCACCCTTTTGTTTTTTTTTTCTTCGTTCATCGACAATCGGAAAATATCTTCCGATGGTCTTCTTTCCGTTTGATTATTTTTCTAAAGGGTTATAAAAAAAATCCAAGAACATTGATATATATATTAACCTTCAATCCCCCCCGTACTGTCTCGTTTGTGGCCACTGCTGGTGCGTTTCGTGTTGTACCGGAATAGGGGGCGCGAAAGACAGAGTCGCGAAAAAGAGCGGGCAATTAAGCAAATTACGCGGCCCACGCGTCCAACATATGTATATATATCCCGGTATATATATATATATATAGGTATTTATACGCCCTCGCAAAGTTTTCTCTCTCGGTGATGATGCTCGCTCGTTCGCAAAGCAAAATGCCCAACGAATTAGATTCAAGCTATGCATTCATTCATTCGCTCTCGCCTCGCAATATAAAGTGGTTTGTGCGTCCGAACGAGATGAGTGCATATGGCAGAAGAATATAAAGAAGGAAGAGCAGAGGGGAAGAAAGAGAGAGAGAAAAGGGGAGGATGATGAGAGAACGAGTTTTACTCTCGTTCTCTCGGTATGTTATCCTCCTTTCCCAACCCCCCGTCCGCCCTTTTGTTTTGTTCACCCGACTTTGAATATCAACCCTCTTGCGTTCCGGCTTTAGTCTTTCACGAAACGTGAACTAATTTCTCGAATCACTCCACCATGAGGACGATATTAAAAGAAGAAAAAAAAAAAAAAAACAGCTTCAAATCACACGAATTTGACAAAGTCAAATCGGTCTCAAGGGAGACTTTGCAATTGAAAATCGGGAGAAAAATATTTGCGTACTTTATCTTGCGCTAGAAAAAACAATAGAATATCAAAAACTTTGCTAAAAAAATTGTGAGAGTTCTTGTTTTATTTTTTTTCATGTAAATATTTTTTTTATTTTGAAAACGATAATGATGAATTTGTCTACTTATACATTTCGTTCTTCGTATGTTTTCCCTATTTGAAATGGCGCAAATGATAAAACGAAACGAAATAATGTGTTCATTCAAAATGAGTTGGATAAAAAATTTCCGGAATTAATAAGATTTTCAATTTTTATTTCAATGAATTTAACAAAAAATTTTCAATCAAATCCGCGCTCTTTTTGATGGAAAATTTTCCATTTACAAAAAAAAGAAAAACAAAGCAAAACAAAAGGATTCGTGCGAAAGGGAAAATTTTTTTTTCAATGAAATATACCAGACGATATTATTAATGCAACGAAAAATAAAAGAAGCGATCAAATTTGCGGATTAAAGAAAAAAAAAACAAAAAGTTTTCGATTCAACGACGACAGCCATTATACTCGAGAGGGCAGCTGCCATCGCGCATGCATCCCTCATTATATATTACACTGCAATTTTCGTGCGTACACGCGCTTTGTACTTTACACACACAAACACATAATCTTTCTTGCACACGTGGTACTCGACACATTTGTGCACGATGTGTGCCTCTGTGTGTGTGTATGTGTGTGTGTGTGGTATAACATGAATACTTGCAAGGTGGAGAAAAAAAAAGGACGATGCGTAGGGAGAGAAGAGAGCTCTCTCGCTCGGCTACTTCCTCAATTATCTCTTCGGATGAGGCGCGCGCGACGTTCCCTCTCGGGAATTCAGGGCCCGAGGGCCCACACTAGACCTTGGCACTGTGAAGAACACTCTCTTTTTCTCTCTTTCTATCTTTCTCACTCTTTGGCACATCGTCGAGTACCATTGAGGGCTTTTGACTCGTTTCAACATTTTCACAAACATAACGAAGTAAATCACGAAATTTCGAACTTAAAATTTTCCGATTCACGCCCTTTTGTCGGTCAAATGGTATATATGTGTGTATATACGTAAAAGAATTATGAAAATTAACTCGTTTCGTCTCGGGACCAACGATCGTGACCGATCGTATCACAATCAGCTACTTTTTCCCGTGCTCCAATTGTCCTTCATGCATTTTTTTTTATAAATTACCCAGTTGTAAATTCAATTTTTTTTTTCAAATCATAAAATATGAACAAAAAATTATTACGAAATATCCCGAGAAGAATTGTTTTTTTTTACCCTCGAATTATCAGACGAATTTCGTTGTCGTATTTTTAACGGAAACAATTTATCCCGACTAATGTGTGAATTCGAAAAATTTACAAAAATCATTCCTCGATTATGTGTCAAATAATACAAATATTATTGATAATTCCAACTTTTTATGCAATCCAACGATACAATCACAATATAATTAAAAAAAAAAAAAAATCAATAACCCATCGACAGGAAGTTTGAAATTGCCGTTTGATTTTAAAGCAAATTGAAAAATTTTTGTTTCGCAGACTTTCAAATCGAATTTAAATTATGAAATGTCGTTAAAAATCATTTTTTTTGGTATCATTTTTAAAAAAGCTATTAAGAAATCATTTAATCTTTAAACCTCCCCCGGAAACATGCAAATTTGCAGGTTCTCCACAAGTGGTTTGTCAATAAAATTTATATTTCAATAACAATGAAAAAAAAAAACAATTTCCATAATATATAATTTCTCCCACACCCCTTGCTCCTGCTCTTCATATATTAAAATCATAATCCCTCGAGCGTAAAATCTGACTTAAATTACTAAATGTCGTTAAAAAATCATTTTTTTTTGTATTATAAAAAAAACTATTAAGAAATCATTTAATCCCTAAACCTCCCCCGGAAACATGCAAATTTGCAGGTTCTCCACAAGTGTTTGTCAATAAAATTCATATTTCAATAACAAAGAAAAGAAAAACAATTTCCATAATATATAATTTCTCCCACACCCCTTGCTCCTGCTCTTCATATATTAAAATCATAATCCCTCCATCGTAAAATCTAACTTAAATTCCAAAATGTCGTTAAGAAATCATTTTTTTTTGTATTACTAAAAAAAAAACTATTAAGAAATCATTTAATCCTTAAAGCTCCCCCGGAAACATGCAAATTTGCAGGTTCTCCACAAGTGGTTTGTCAATAAAATTTATATTTCAATAACAAAGAAAAAAAAACAATTTCCATAATATATAATTTCTCCCACACCCCCTGCTCCTGCTCTTCATATATTAAAGTCGTAATCCCTCGACCGTAAATCTTAACTTGAATTACAAAATGTCGTTAAAAAATAATTTTTTTTGTATTACTAAAAAAAAAACTATTAAGAAATCATTTAATCCTTGAACGTCCCCCGGAAACATGCAAATTTGCAGGTTCTCCACAAGTGGTTTGTCAATAAAATTTATATTTCAATAACAAAGAAAAATAAAACAATTTCCATAATATATAATTTCTCCCACACCCCCTTCTCCTGCTCTTCATATATTAAAGTCATAATCTCTCGATCGTAAAATCTGACTTAAATTACAAAATGTCGTTAAGAAATCATTTTTTTTGTATTACTAAAAAAAAAAAAACTATTAATAAATCATTTAATCCTTGAACGTCCCCCGGAAACATGCAAATTTGCAGGTTCTCCACAAGTGGTTTGTCAATAAAATTTATATTTCAATTACAAAAAAAATAATAATAACAATTTCCATACAATATAATATCTCCCTCACCCCCGTCCCACCCCCTTCTCCTCTTCAGGGCCTTCTACTCTTCATATATTAGAGTCATAATCTCTCGATCGTAAAATCTGACGTTTGAAAGATCGCTCTCGGCGCGGGCAGAGAGAGAGAGAGAGAAAGATGGGATTGCGGTCATAGAAAATACGGCGTGCGTAACGATATATGTAACTTGCGAGAAAATGCAGACGCTCGGGGGGGGGACACAAAAAATAAAAGTTCGAGAGGTCAGAAGAGAGACCGCGAAATGTCGTACAGCGCGTATAGTAGGCGTTGCGACAATATACGTTTAACAATAATAATAATAATAATAATAATAATAATAAATAGGAATGAAAAGAGAAAAAAAATATATGCTCAGTGTCACGCATCGAAGGGAAGGGGAGGCATTGTCAATTCTTTAGATGCCGCCCGTGAAAGAAAACACGATCGGGGAAAGACTTTGGAACCGCGTGTAACGCGTATAAATCAGTCACTTCTATAATATATATATTCAATGGCGGTTCATGACAAAACGTCGAACGTGATATTCTTCGCTACTCGTTTGGTTTAACAAAAAAAAAAAAAAAACGACGTTGCATATATATTACGTAAAAAACATGTGTACGGGGCATTCCGATGAACGCTGAAATATTCTGTTTTTTTTTCTCCATCAAGACGAGGGGTATTTAAAAAATATCAATAAACCAAATCAACGAAAGGGTTGGAAGAAGAAAAAAATAATTATTCGTCATTTATTCCGTTGCATGCGGACCGGAAAAGTGTCGAAAATGTTTTTCTTTTCTCTCTCAACCGAAAAATTAATGGGAAAAATACGAGAAAAACAAACAAAAAAAAATAAAAAATCGTAAATATCAGACTTTCGTTAATGAGGATCAGAAAAATTTTTCGAAAAGAATTTGAAAAATATTGCGTTTCTTTTTTCAGGTTCTCTGATACCGTGGTAAAAAAATTAAAAAAAAATGAAAGCAGATCTAAAAAAAATTAAAGCCAATTTTGAAAAAAGAAAACAATTTTTTTTAAATTAAAACAAATTAAAAAAAATTAAAACAAATTAAAACAAACTTAAAAAAATTAATACAAATAAAAAAAAATTAAAACAAATGAAAAAAAAATTGAAACAAATTTTTTTTAAATAAAAAAAAATCTAAAAATCACGAAATCGTCGTTTTGTCATGAAATCGCCCGTACATTATTGTCCATAGAGAATCCCGCGAGGACTGGGAATGTTTTTCTTCTCTCTCAACCGTAAAATTGATGGGAAAAATACGAGAAAAACAAACAAAAAAAAAATAAAAAATCGTAAATATCAGACTTTCGTTAATGAGGATCAGAGAAATTTTTCGAAAAGCATTTGAAAAATATTGCATTTTTTTTTTTTTATTCTCTGATAACGTACTAAAAAAATTTATCTAAAATGAAAACAGATCTAAAAAAATTAAAGCAAATTTTGAAAAATGAAAACAAATTTTTTTAAATTAAAACGAATTTAAAAAAAATGTAAACAAATTAAAAAAATTACAACGAATTTAAAAAAATAAAAATAAATTAAAACAAATAAAAAAAAAATGTATACAAATTAAAAAAAATTAATACAAATGAAAAAAAATTGAAACAAATTTTTGTTTAATAAAAAAAATCTAAAAATCACGAAATCGTCGATTTGTCATGAAATCGCCCGTACATAATTGTCCATAGAAATTCCCGCAGAGGACCGGGACTATTGTTTTCAATGTACATATGTGTTACACTATATTTCTTGATGGATGAACCGTGGAGAGCTCTTAATATAAGCTAGAGAGAGGATTCTATAGGCTCCTTTAGCATACATTACAACCTCTTTCCACTCTCTGTAACTATATGATATATCTTGTATTTCTCTGTACAGCTTTCTGTATATATATACAAAGAGTTTCAAGTCGCACGTGCGTCATACGCGTTCGTATCGTTGCGAACACAAATTTTTCTTGGCTCATTGGCTTCAACTGCATTTTTCCGTCAATGGATTTTCGAGAAGAGAACGAAAGAAGGAAGAGAAAAAAAAACATCATCACGAAATTATGAACGAACGCGAGACGACGATGCGAGCGTAACGTCAAGGGGGAAAGGGTTTTTGTCGGATTTAACTCACGTAATGTATATATATTTTTTTTTGTCGTGGATGAGACGCGTTAATGGAAAAGTTGCGCAAGATTAATAACCGCGAGTCACCGGCAGCATAAAAATTACAGGTGTGAAACGGTCACGAGAAATGTATAACAAGACCGGACGTTATATATATATATACATATATAATCTTTGGTACATGGAGAGAGCGAGAGATAAAGAGAGGAGTCTCGTAAATATAGCTGAATGAGAACCGACGACACTTGCACCCACATCATTCATTGTAATTCAAATGATATATATACCGCGTTCCTCACCCTCCCTTTCCACTGCTCTTCCTCTCGAGAGGTGTGAGATATCGTTATTGTCTTTCGGACGAAAAAAAAAAAACGGAATAAAGACACCGACGAAGAGAGAGAGAGATGAAAATCCTTTATAATTTTTACATTATAATGTATGTTAGCTAGATAAATTTCTGAATGTTTACTGTTTTTTTTTTCTACAACCTGAAATTTCCATACATTATAAAGTAATGTAATTTGTCGTTTTTTTTTTAATTAATTTTTGTTTCAAGGAAAAATTCTGCAAATTTATTGAATTCTTATTTGTTTTTTTTAAATCGCCACGTTTGGTTCATGCACGTACAATTTTTGGGATATAGAATTTAAAAAAAGAATGGTTTTCTTCCAAAATGCCACGTGTAAGCTCACGAGAAGAGAGAGAGAGAAATGAAAATTCTTCATAATTTTTACATTATAACGTATGTCAGCTAAGTAATTTTCTACATGTTTACTGTTTTTTTTTCTACAATCTGAAATTTCCATACATTATATTTTATTACATTATATTAATAACATTATACATTATAATGTAATTTGTCATTTTTTTTTAATTAACTTTTGTTTCAAGGAAAAAATTCTGCAAATTTATTGAATTCTTATTTTTTTTTTAAATCGCCACGTTTGGTTCATGCACGTGCAATTTTTGGGGTATAGAATTAAAAAAAAGAATGTTTTTCTTCCGAAATGCCACGTGTAAGCTCACGAGAAGAGAGAGAGAGAGAGAGAAATGAAAATTCTTCATAATTTTTACATTATAACGTATATCAGCTAAGTAATTATCTACATGTTTACTGTTTTTTTTTCTACAACCTGAAATTTCCATACATTATATTTTATTACATTATATTAATTACATTATAGATTATAATGTAATTTGTCATTTTTTTTTAATTAATTTTTGTTTCAAGAAAAAAATCTGCAAATTTATTGAATTATTATTTTTTCTTTTTAAATCGCCACGTTTGGTTCATGCACGTGCAATTTTTGGGGTATAGAATTTAAAAAAAGAATGTTTTTCTTCCAAAATGCCACGTGTAAGCTCACGAGAAGAGAGAGAGAGAGAAAAATGCCTGAAATGAAAATGATGAGAGATGAAAATCCTTCATAATTTTTACATTATAACGTATGTCAGCTAAGTCATTTTCTACATGTTTACTGTTTTTTTTTCTACAACCTGAAATTTCCATACATTATACAGTAATGTAATTTGTCATTTTTTTTTAAATTAATTTTTGTATCAAGAAAAAATTCCGCAAGTTTATTGAATCTTATTTTTTTTTTTTGAAAAAATCGCCACGTTTGGTTCATGCACGTGCAATTTTTGGGATATCTAATAAAAAAAATAATGTTTTTCTTCCAAATTGCCACGTGTCAGCGCACTAGAGAGAGAAAGGTAGAGAAGGAGAAGGAAAGAGAGAGGCCTAGAACTCAAAATACATATTTGTTCGGGATTTTATCACGTGGTTGCGTTATGTCGCCTCCACGAAGAGATTCACTCGTAAGGGGGAGAAGGAAGAAGAATAAAAAATAAATAAAAAAAACATTTATCATAATAGCCAGAAGTCGGCATCGTCGTCATTGAAATATACATATATACGTAATCTACAATCCTTTGATATGTTAACTGAGGTCAGAATGTAAAATTCCCTCTCCTCCCTCCTCGCTCTCTGCCCCGCGAGTCTTTCTATGCGCGATCGGTATAATAGAGAGACATATGTCCTCGAGCATCAGATTCGATACAGAACACACAAATGCACATATATATGTATATACATCAACGTCAACGAATGGAAATAATAAAATTCTTTTGATACCGACTACCGTCGGAGATTTCGAAAATTTCTCGACAACGTCGAATTTATAATAAATCATTCTCGACTCTCAAACTTAAAAAAAGCACTATCGATTTAAAAAAAAACAAGGAAATTGTCAACGGTGCGTTAAAAAAAGAAAATGTATAAAAATCCTTCTGCAGGTGAAACCTTTTGTTTTTTTTCGTCATTCTCGCGACATAAATTGGTCAGTGGTTAATTGGGGGAGAGAAGGAGAGTAGTGAGAAGCGGTAAAAATAAAATAAAGAGGTTGTCGTGTGTGTGCGGAAGCTTTTTGAAAATTACTCCCTGTCGTGGCATACGGAGAGGAACGAGATTGACGCGATAAGACGACGAAGGATAGCAGACAAAAATGATTGACGTTAAATTTTTTTTCATGCTCATCAACAGTCGCGTGACATACTCACGAAAATTGCGACCAAAGCAAAATAATTTTCGACATATATCGACAAAATAATGCAACGTCATATTCGTTTAATTTTTCCTCCCCCCAGCCCTTCCCGGTACAGTTTCACTCTCGACTCTTTTTTTTCACCTTCTCATCGCGGGGCGTTCGTTATCTTTTGCGCAGCCCCGGGCATTTCGTCGCTGTGTGAACAACAATGAATTTTCAATCTCGATTTTTCCAAGTCTTTTCGTTTTTCCAAATAAAAATTATCGCGTAAAAAAAAACAACCCACCGCCACTCTGGAACGTATCGAAAAAAAAATAACGATATACGAAAACCGAATCTTCGTCAATATTTTCAAATGGAAAATGATGTGAAAAAAATTTTCCATCAGATCCACGCGACCCAGTGAGTGAAGGGTCGCAGCCGGACACGATTTTACACTTCACGTCCCGTTGAATTAAATGATTGCTGTAAATATATAGAATAATGATTATCGCGTACTGATCCGCGTTCTATGTTAACGATACTTTGAGCGAAAATTCTTCGCGAGTCACGTGTAGAGAGTGAAATAAGAGAGAGAGAGGGAGAGACAGAGAGAAAGAATTGTTGGGGATGACGAGAACGATTGGTTACTTCTCGCTGTGCTGTTTTGCGGCTCGTCAATTTTACGAGTGAAAAATCGGGGCGTAAATGGAAGGAAAGAAAAAAAGAAGACAATGAGCCCACAAGACAGATAGAGGGGAAAGAGAGGGGGGTATTTGTTACATACAAGCTATACAACTATAGTTGCTGTTTATATATTTATATATATATATATATATACGTGTAATAGCTTTGAGTTATATACAGCGAGGAACGAGCTGAGAGGATAGTCGTCTTCTCTCGTTGCTGCTGTTTCAACCTCCCGTAAAATGGCTTTCAACGGGGTATAGGATGTACTGGTACACAAGCACTTCTGCCTTTGCGGCTATTAGAGGCGTTTACTGCCTTATCCAATTATTGGACAAATATATATATATATATATATATATATCTGCGTCATCAGGAAAGTTGTAACTATGAACGATCCCGTAGAAACGAAATGGTAGAGTTCGGGATACTCGATAACATATAAATGAAACAAAAAACAAAAAACTAACATTTCTTTTTGCCTCAAGACGATTTAAGGAGGGAAATAGGATTAGACGGTTCAAAAAATCGATTTTTTTTTTCATTTCATAAATTGTTAGTAAAACTATTGAAAAATATGTTTCTAAAATTTTAAATGAAAATTCCGACTCGTTCTATTGTTATAAGCCATTAAAGTGAGTAGCTGTCCTTGAGGCTCCGAGCGCGCTATTTTTTCAAACGCGTTTTTCTGAAAACGACTTTTTTTTAACTTGCGTACACGCTAGTTTGAAAAGTTTTCAACCGATCGTTTTGAAAATTGGCAATTACTTTCTTCATAGTATTGCGCTCTATATGAACCTAAAATCGGAATATTATCATTATTTAAAATAATTTTTTTTTTACAAATAAAGTTGTAAAAAATGGCAAAAAATCATACTATTTTGTTTTGACCCTTGTAAAAAATTCAATTTTCAATTTTTTTGATAGCATTTAGGTTCATATAGAAGAGAGACATATAATAAAAGTAAATTGCAACCTCGTTTGATTTCAGATGAAAACTGCGGCTTCCAGAATGTACGCAAAATGCTGAGTCTGATTGTGAGCTGCAATATGGGGTCGCTAATATCGCCGGTGTTTTTCAAGAAAATTCTTCAAAAATTTTATAGTATATACTTAAATATATGTATAAAATATTCTCAAAGTTTCAATAAATTATATTCATTTTTTATACTATAAAAAAATTCATGAAAATCATTGAGAAAACGCTGCCTTAACCCTATTTCCCCCTTTAACGATTCGTCCGACTCATCAAAATGTGTCAACAATTAAAACCGATGTAATTTTGTTTTGCCACGAGGTTTGAAATCGAAAAAAAACGAACGTTTCGCTTCCTGGCGAACTGTTAATTCCTGCGTTTACCTTTCTGCGCTCTCGAGCTGTGCTATAGCACAATTAGAAATGTGACTATGAAAAAAAAAAACATTTATTCGTTTAGCTACGATTTTTTAACGATTTTTAACGATTTTTTACAGATTTTTAAAGTCGAACCATTGATTTTTCCATATTTGTTCGCTAAAATCGTTTTATATCGGTTTACCGATGGAGTTTCGACTCCAATCTCCGCTCATTCTTTTAGCAATAAGTCCCACATTTGAAGGACCGTTGATTCATTCAGCTGAGATTTCTCTTCGATTTTTTACCGATTTTTTAAGTCGACTCGCGTCTTTCGACGATTTTTGTTTTTTTTTTTTTGTTTCGACAATTTTCAAAGTGGCTCTGCGACCGGAATAATTAAGATATCGCGGGATTAATCAAACGGCGATTTCCTAATTCTACTCGAGAAGTTTTCGAACAGGACAAGACGGGCGAAAATCGTTGAAGAATCGTACAGTAATGTTCGTTTGAAAAATCAACATTCTACCATTTCTCGAAAATTGTTCAAAGTGCTAAAAACATTTTTTTCCGCTCTTCTCACTCTATCATTTCGTGTGCGCCGAGGGATCGGGAAAATTACCGGCGATTTGCGAATCGTGAAATTTGACGTCTTACCTCGCTAAATATTCCAACTGCCAACTAAATCATTATTCCAAGAACGTTTGATAATATAATATCGCGTGGATCGCATCGCGCGTTCCTTCGTCGATATCAATTCTCGTAAATCGCGCGAGACACATCACGGTCATTTTGGAGCAACACACATATATATACATTTTTTTTTCTATAAGGTTAAATTCGTCGCTATCTATGCGCATTTGTGACGATGCTCAGAGCCAAGTGTCTTTATACGTATATACGATATATACGGGTTATAAATAAAATAGTCATCGAGTGATATGCGTCGACTGTCGTCCGTAGTCGTTAAAAAAAAAAAAAATTATAATAATAATAACTCGAACGATTTGTAAAACAAATTACATTACGAAAGACGACGGCGGTGTCTTGACGCCAGGTAATTAAAAGAAGAGGAACAAAAAAAAGTGAATTATAGTCGTGCAACGAAGTTGGTAAATTGCATCGAACGAAAAAAGCGAGATGAAGAACAATTTTTTGTCAATATTTGTTTTTTCTTTTCGCCCGCCACCTCGACGTGCTGCAATTTCTGATTTTACAACACCGGCTTTTGCAAAAGAGAGGTTCGCGAGCGAAGAACCCCCTCGTCCAAACGATCAGCGCGATTCTCCTTATCGAATTGGCGTTGCACGAAAGTGCGGCAAAACAATGACTCGAGGGTAAAAGTTTCCGTCGGGATTGAATTGATATAGAGGCGCTCGTGGGATTAGGCCGGCAATTGAAAGCGAAGGAAAAAGAAAAAAAGAAAGAAAAACAAAGAGCAAATTGGAACTTGCACACTGCTTGAGTCGGTTTTTTTTTTTTTTTTTTTTCGGGAAAAATTTACAAATTTTTCTCCCTGTGATGAGCAATTTTCAATTGGCAACTGTTCTTTTTTGTCTCTGGTTGACATTTTTCTTTGTCCCTTCTTTATCGTCTACAAGCAATCGCACGATGCTCACACTGCATTAGGATGATTACGTTGATAAGACATCACTCCCCCCCTGCTCCGATTGCATTGGAAAAAAAAAAGAATAAATTTGTTAGAAATAATAATGACGCCTCGGTCTTGGATCGCGGGTACGCGATAGCGCGGCAATCAACGTTATACGCGCGCGGCCGAAGGAAAAGAATAAAGAGAAAGAGAAGAAGGAGGAAAAAAAATGCTTCGAAGTAAAATTGCGTACGGGCGGATGTCAATGTAATTTACCTTGTGCCTAGCGTGAATATTCCCTCGTACTTGGGTATATAAATATGTGATGTAGAAACAAGAATATCCATCCCCGCATATAAATACATACACAGCGGACATATATGTATATATGTGCATGAATTTTTTTTTTCTCATGCATTTTACACACACCCGTGTAAAATGCATGTCGACGATACCGAGGGAGCTTCTCGCCACAGTTTGCAAGCGCGAAGCACACGAGTAAAAAATAAAATAAACACATACACATATGAGAAAGAGAGAGAGGGAGAGTTAGCAATTCGGTAACATACAAAATACATTCGAACGTTGAAGCCGGTGGTATAATATCGCGGTACATATACCTCGCGTACGCTATATGGGAGCGAAATAGCCAGCAATTTGCAGGTTTACGAGTTATTTCACAATGGCTGCAAAGTATAGTGCTACAGTCTTCGCTATAGTCTCTACTTTATGAATGTATGTATATGTCTGTGTGTAAATGTTCATGTGTGTGTGTGAGAGAGAGAGAGAGAGAGATGGGGAGAAAAAGCGCGGTTTAGAACCGAGAGAAGCTTCGTTGCAACGTCGCGATCGTCGCTGCTGTCAGGATCAACAATATCAACGATGGTGCAACCAGGACGAAGAAGTTCAAGATTCACGTTAGCTTCGTCATTTTCCCATACATCCTAAGGGATGTTTTCTAATTTTCTATACTTTCGTGACATCCTTAAGGGAGGAAATAGGGTTGGACGGTTCAAAAAATCGATTTTTTGATTATTTCATAAATTGTTAGTAAAACTATTGAAAAATGTGTTCCCAACATTTTTAATGAAAATTCCGACTCGTTCTATTGTTATAAGCCATTGAAGTGAGTAGCTCTCCTTCAGGCCCCGAGCGCAACACGTGTTTCAAACGCGTTTTTCTGAAAACGATTTTTTTCAACTTGCGTACACGCTAGTTTGAAAAGTTTTCAACCAATCGTTTTGAAAATTGGCAGTTACTTTCTTCATAGAATTGCGCTCTATATTAACCTAAAATCGGAATGTTATCATTATTTAAAAAAATGTTTTTTTTTTGCAAATAAAGTTGTAAAAAATGGTAAAAAAGCATGCTTTTTTGTTTTGACCCCTGTAAAAAATTCAATTTTCTATTTTTTTGATAGCATTTAGGTTCATGTAGAAGAGAGACATATAATAAAAGTAAATTCCAACCTCGTTTGATTTCAGATGAAAATTGCGGCTTCCAGAATGTACGCAAAATGCTGAGTCTGATTGTGACCTGCAATATGGGGTCGCTAATATCTTCGGTGTTTTTCAAGAAAATTCTTCAAAAATTTTATAATATATACTTAAATATATGTATAAAATATTCTCAAAGTTTCAATAAATTATATTCATTTTTTATACTATAAAAAAATTGAAAATGACTTTTTTTTAACTTGCGTACACGTTAGTCTAAAAAGTTTTCGACCAATCGTTTCGAAAATTGGCAGTTATTTTCTTCATAGTATTGCGCTCTTTATGAACCTAAAATCGGAATGTTATCATTATTTGAAATAATTTTTTTTTTTGCAAATAAAGTTGTAAAAAATGGCAAAAAATCATGCTTTTTTGTTTTGACCCCTGTAAAAAATTCAATTTTCTATTTTTTTCATTGCACTTAGGTTCATATAGAAGAGAGACATGTAATAAAAGTAAATTCAGACCTCGTTTGATTTCAGATGAAAATTGCAGCTTCCAGAATGTACGCAAAATGCTGAGTCTGATTGTGACCTGCAATATGGGGTCGCTAATATCTTTGGTGTTTTTCAAGGAAATTCTTCAAAAATTTTATAGTATATACTTAAATATATGTATAAAATATTCTCAAAGTTTTAATAAATTATATTCATTTTTTATACTATAAAAAAATTGAAAACGATTTTTTTTGAACTTGCGTACAGGCTAGTTTGAAAAATTTTCAACCAATCGTTTCGAATATTGGCAGTTACTTTCTTCATAGTATTGCGCTCTATATGAACCTAAAATCGGAACATTATCATTATTTGAAATAATTTTTTTTTTGCAAATAAAGTTGTAAAAAATGGCAAAAAATCATGCTTTTTTGTTTTGACCCCTGTAAAAAATTCAATTTTCTATTTTTTTTATAGCATTTAGGTTCATGTAGAAGAGAGACATGTAATAAAAGTAAATTCCGACCTCGTTTGATTTCAGATGAAAATTGCGGCTTCCAGAATGTACGCAAAATGCTGAGTCTGATTGTGACCTGCAATATGGGGTCGCTAATATCTTCGGTAGTTTTCAAGAAAATTCTTCAAAAATTGTATAGTATATACTTAAATATATGTATAAAATATTGTCAAAGTTTCAATAAATTATATTCATTTTTTATACTATAAAAAAATTGAAAACGACTTTTTTTGAACTTGCGTACACGCTAGTCTGAAAAGTTTTCGACCAATCGTTTCGAAAATTGGCAGTTACTTTCTTCATAGTATTGCGCTCTATATGAACCTAAAATCAGAATGTTATCATTATTTAAAATAATTTTTTTTTTTGCAAATAAAGTTGTAAAAAATGGCAAAAAATCATGCTTTTTTGTTTTGACCCCTGTAAAAAATTCAATTTTCTATTTTTTTGATAGCATTCAGGTTCATATAGAAGAGAGATATATAATAAAAGTAAATTCCGACCTCGTTTGATTTCAGATGAAAATTGCGGCTTCCAGAATGTACGCAAAATGCTGAGTCTGATTGTGACCTGCAATATGGGGTCGCTAATATCTTCGGTATTTTTCAAGAAAATTCTTCAAAAATTTTATAGTATATACTTAAATATATGTATAAAATATTGTCAAAGTTTCAATAAATTATATTCATTTTTTATACTATAAAAAAATTCATGAAAATCATTGAGAAAACGCTGTTCTAACCCTATTTCCCCCCTTGAGGATATTAGCTACGACATTTTCCTATACTTTCATCCATCCTTAAGGATATTAGCTACAAGATTATCTATATTTTCACAGATCCCTAAGGATGTTAGTTACGTCATTATCTACACTTCATACACCCTCAAGGATGTTAGCTACGTCACTTTCCATACATCTTTGAAGATGTTAGCTACGTCGAACGTGCGTTTTATTTATTTTTGTTTGTTATATCCAATTGGCTCTGGAATCGAGGATACCATTTTCGAAGGATACTAAAGTTTCGTTATGGAATTTTTCTTATCGCACACCGTCTCGACCTTCGAGCACTCACAAGAGCATGAACAAAAATCCGGGGACACTCGTCGTTATCGTTTACAGTCTCGAGTATTACCTTTCATTTACTTCTTTACCCTCCCCCATCGAATTATATACACACAAGTCCCTCATTATATACTCGAGGTCTGTACTATTGGAAATACCGCATCGTTTCGTTTACATTTTATTTTTACTCCTCCTCCTCCCCCCGATCGCTTTTACTTTCAACCCCGTCAAAACAATGTGCAGAGATATGATTTCGCGCAAATGGTCTCCCGCCCGAGACCCTGACGAGAGAGGACGAGAGAGACGGAAAGTAATATTGCGAAAACGAGCTCCAATGTGTATATATACATATATATATATATATATATATATATATATATATATATATGTGTGTGTGTGTGTGTGTGTGTGTGTGTGTGTGTGTGTGTGTGCGTGTGCGTGTGTGTGTGTATGAAAATGTACAAACGCAGAGAGTTGCTTGGTACCCGATGGAATAATAAAATAAAAAGAGAAAAACAAAAGGCATATATGCCATGAAGAAGACGAACAAGAGCCAAGGATAAAGATTAAAGACCCTGCAACAAGTACGCCCCCACGGAATGATGGATGCGATGCGGGAGACCGCGAGAAATGAGAGCTTGTGGAAAGAAGACCGAGAGTGAGAGTGAGAAAGATAGGAAGAGAGACAAAAAGAAAGAATGATCTCGAGAGAAGTTTTCTGTCTGAATGGAGTTTCTCTCATGTTTGTCTTCTTTTGCAAACTCTTCTCTCTCTCTCTCTCTCTCTTCTATTCTCTCTCTTTATACGAGAGTGGGTGGAGCTTTTCATTTTCGAATATCTCGACTCTCGTCATCGTCTAACGAAGAAATTTAACCGTCTCTACCGTTGCAACGTTAGCTGTGTTTGATGTTGGGGCTAATTTTGTTTATTTATTTATTTTTCAGGATTACTCTTAACCTCCGAGTGCGAAAAAATTCGATTTACAAGAATTTCAAACTCTTCGCCTACGTTTTTCGTTTGTAACACTTACGTTAAGTTAATTTCCGTTTTATCGAAAAAAAAATGCAATTGACCAAAGTTAAATTCGTTTGAATCAGCGAAAAAAACAAAAAAAAATCCTTCTTTTTCCTAATTACCTTCGCGTTTCCATCGGTCGCGTACTGCAGTTCGTAATAATTCAATTTCCATTTGTAAATTGTCAATTACCACCCTACAATCTCCCCTCAAATTGTACGTTAAATTGCGATCTAATGGAAAAAATCCCCAAGTTTCGTAATTCAAAGAAAAACGAAAAACAAAAAATATTTTTACGATAATTTCTGTCAAAAAAAATTACGACGGAAAGAAAAGTCAATTGTCAATCTCGCTAACGGTGCAAGAAATTTTTGGGCAAAATTTGTAATGAAAAAATAAATAAAGAAGAAGAAAACAGTGCTCAACGAGTACCGGACTAACGGTGGCGCTGTACAAACGTAAAGTGTTTGCAAAAGTGAGTCTCTCTGTCTCGCGAGGGGGTTGGAATGGAGACTCAATGCCGCCAATCTAAATGGTAATTCAATACCACACCCTCCGTGGCGCGTAAAACCGAAAAACCTTTGAGGAGGGTATGTGTATATGTATATGTATATAGAGATCAGGGCTTGGGTTAGTTCGTTCGAGATGCGAGAGCCACAATCGGTTAGAGAGAGCGCCGGTGGCGCTCGGGGGTTTTTGAGAGACGCGATCACGCGGTAGCTCGCGATGGGCAAATGGGCAAAAAACGGCTTAACAAGGCCTCTCGATGCCCATAGAGAGAGAGCGGGAAAGATATAGAGAGCCCAACGTACTAATGTGTTCTCTCGACTCTTGTCCATAAGGGGCAAATGAAGAAGAGTTTTGCCATTCTCTTGCGCGAAAGGAAAAACCCCTCTTTGGTTTATTTCTCTCTCTCTCTCTCTCTATCTCTGTCCACGAGAACCGCCTGGTAATTATCCCTTGTGTGCCGCGGTGTAAAAATCATAATTAGCTACCATTCATTGCATTAATTAAAGTCCCGACACGTTTCGAGTGTAATTGGTGGCCCGTTCGGTCATAGCGAACAAACATATGACCAAATGGGGGAGAGAGAGAGAGTTCATGGCGGCAAAGGCTGTAATATCAAATCCGGCTGCCTAACATTTGTCGGACACTAAAATCGCAGAAATAACTATCTTTCTTGATTCTTAATTTTTTTTTATGACATTTTCTTTAACGATCGTCGATTTAATTAAATCAGCATTATTTTTTATATAATTTGTAAAGGGCTGCCATTATTGTCATTGGTATTTGTTCAGGACAATTTTGTCCTGGCATTTTTCTATCTTTCGACGAACATCGATTATCAATAATCAATGATTAATTATCAATTTCAATGTCAATTGTCAATTTTCAATTGTCAATCATTAATTATCAATTATCAATTATCAATTATCAATTATCAATTATCAATTATCAATTATCAATTATCAATTATCAATTATCAATTATCAATTATCAATTATCAATTATCAATTATCAATTATCAATTATCAATTATCAATTATCAATTATCAATTATCAATTATCAATTATCAATTATCAATTATCAATTATCAATTATCAATTATCAATTATCAATTATCAATTATCAATTGTCAATTATAAATTATCAATTGTCAATGTCAATTGTCAATAGTAATTGTCAATTTTCAATTGTTAATTGTCAATTATCAATTATCAATTATCAATTATCAATTATCAATTATCAATTATCAACTATCAACTATCAATTATCAATTATCAATTGTCAATTTTCAATTGTTAATTGTCAATTGTCAATTGTCAATTGTCAATTGTCAATTGTCAATTATCAATTATCAATTATCAATTATCAATTATCAATTATCAATTATCAATTATCAATTATCAATTATCAATTATCAATTATCAATTATCAATTATCAATTATCAATTATCAATTATCAAATATCGATCATCGATCATCGATCATCGATTATCGATTATCAATTATCAATTACCAATTATCAATTATCAATTATCAATTATCAATTATCAATTATCAATTATCAATTATCAATTATCAATTATCAATTATCAATTATTAATTATCAATTATCAATTATCAATTATCAATTGTCAATTATCAATTATCAATTATCAATTATCAATTATCAATTATCAATTATCAATTATCAATTAACGATTATTAATGATCAATTATCAGTTGTCTATTAGCAACCATCAATTATTAATGATCAATTATCAGTTGCCTATGACCAACCATCAATTATCAATAATCAATTAACAATGATCAATTATCTTGCAATAACTTATATACAATATGTAAAACAGACAGTTTGGTTACTTGCCTGACGCACCTGTTTGAACTGCTCCTCGAAGCTCCAGCTCGTCTGTTGTTGATGGGAATTCGCGGCATTATTCTGGGAATTGTGTCCGCCAGAATCGCGAACGTCGCTGCTGTTACGGGCGCTACCCTGCGATGATTCGCTCGAGTGCGAGCTCGCCGAAGACGTGAGAGCATTACCGCCCGGACCACCGCCGCCTCCGCCGCCAACGCCAGCGCCGATCTGCTGATGGCTGTTGTGCGAATTGTGCTGGGGCGTGAGAAAGGCCGACGGTGGTGGAAACGAGAACGGCAGATTAAAACCACCGCCGCCCATTGCGGCCTGAAGCGCCTCAAGACCGCTCTTGTTGCTCAAAATGTCCAATTCGTTTGGCTAAACAAGAGTACAAGAGAAAAAGAAAAAAATTTCTCGTTAACATTTTTCCATTTTATTTCTCTTAAATGTATGAAAAAATCTCATAATAATACGAATTTTTCGTTATAATTCTATTTTTTTCTTCTAACAAATTTGCGCAATTTTACGAAAGCACTTTTATTCATACTCTCCACCGTAAACAGTCTCAAGTTGATTTTTATTTACTTGATTATTTATTTCAAAAGCCCATTAAAAATTCACACGCGGGACTTACCTCCATTTTGAGTTTTGACAAAAAGTGCGGATGATGATTGGTCATGAGGCTGCTGAGATGTGTCAGGGGTGTCGGTGTCGTGGCCTGACCGGAAGTATTATTGTCCGAGGATGAATGATTGTTGGCCTGTATCGGTTGTTGCGGCAATTCCTCACCGCTCTCCTCATCCTGAAGGTCCGGATCCGAGAGATCCTCCTCCTGATGGGACTGAGGCAGATTCAGGGAAAGAATGGAAAAAAAACAAAACACATCCCAACGTTTAGTATATCTCTTTGTGATTATTATCTAAATTTTGTATGTACAATTCCTCGACATATTTTTTTTTATCACCCCTCGTGGCCTTGCGCGCGCGCCGCAATATACATTCGATAAAGTTACGAGGCACGGCTAATAGGATGTCGCGGCATGCATATATGTATTCGCGTGAAATGGTATAAATTAGACACATGTAACGTTTGCACAATTCGTTGCGACGAGTCGGAGCAATTTTATTGCACGTATCATCGTCCGTTAAACAATTTTAAATGGTTTCGCCATCGTTTAACTCGCCGCGCCGTTATCGGTGATATCAATAATCGCGAAACGTAAAATGCAAGAGAAAAATAACAATTTTTCATTCCGTCATATATATGTATAGGAGAGATTGGGGCAAAACACTGCCTCCTCCTCCCATAAGGAAATAACGTTGCTAGAGCGCTTCCAGTAGCGTAAATTCATATTGCTCGTCATTGAAAGATAACATTTTTGCCATTAATATATCGTGTCCAAGAAATATTAAAAAAATTTCCAAAAAAAAACTTTTTTTTCCAAAGTCCGCCATTTTGTTATTTATCCATGAAATTTAACTTCAGTTGTTCCGACCAGAATGACATGTCTATAGATTAAGAATTATCAAGAATTTTTGATTTCAGATAACATCAAGAGCCAAAATCACCGGAGCCACCCACGCGCTTTTTTTTCGAGGTGCCAACTTCGATCAATTATAATAATAATAATAAAGTATTGAATTAAAAAAAAAAAATTTTACTTTAATATGTAAATAAAAACATCCTAAATATCCAAAACGATTCATTTTTATTTTCCTACAAAAAAACGCCCTCCAAAAAAGACATGAAAATCGACTTAAGTTACCAGACTACTACCTTAAGGAGTCATACGCAGTCAGGAGACCGAAACAGGCGACTTTTCAAGAATTTTCCCTGCAAAGACATTTTAATTTATTAACGTAAAAATTTATACGGGTATTGTGGTAACTTTTAACTTTATTTTTATATTTTTTATTGGTAAAAATGATTATTTTTAAAACTGTTATAGCCGACCTCCGGGAGCTCCTCTAAAAAAAAGGTGGCTGACGGTGAGCACGATATCTCCGGTTTGGATTATCCAAAATAAAAAAAAAGCAAAAAGATTCGATTAGTGGATAGATAAATCTAGGTATTGATCGAAGGAATAGTCGAAATTTTGATTTTTGACAAAATGGCGGCTTCAAAAAGAAAAAATTCCAATTTTCGACGAAAATTTGTTCGTTGAATTGTTTAAAAAAAATAGAAATAATTATCGAAAATCTTATTCCTTCGATCGATACCTGAAGAATATATCTGAGAAGGTTGTGTTAAAATTGCAGATCGATCGTTCGAGCCGTTTTTGAGAAATCGTACTCAACGACTTTGAAAACACCGTTTTGAGAAAAACGCGTTCACACTTTAGGCCGCCTATTTTGTAACGCTCCGAGTGTCCTTACAAATATACATGTTTATATTTCCGCGACTATTCTAATTAAAATTTGTTAATTTTCTCAATTTTTCTTGATATTTTTGACGGGGATCATTTTGCCCCGGGTCACCCCTAAATAAACGTCGGTGAACACAACAAACACAGTGAAACAACGAGTTTTCTCGTATAACGAGATAATAGAAGCGGAAAAAGAAGTAGAATTGCGTCTAATTCCCTTGAAAACACGTCGTGTCGCAAATTTATAATAATTGTGGTTTTTTTCCTCTTTTTGCCCCCCCCCCCCCCCCCCCCAACCATTGAATGCACCTCGAGCCGCTAAACAAACGGTAATGAAGCCATAATTTCACCGATTGTTGGTGTGTATCTGTACGAACATAAATACTTACGTAAAATATATTTACGATTATCTAATCCGACCTCAAATTAATTCGAAGGTTTCGTTTATCTACCAACCGTATATTGAACAAACAAAAAAATTAAAACATCGACCTCTACGTTCGTTCCGAGATATTTCAAGCACGTGTGACAATATTTACCGCCCCTTCAAAAGCGGTGTAGAAGACAAGGGCTGAAAATTTCAAGGCGAGGGACCGCGAGGGACCGCGAGGGACCGCAAGGGACCTCGAGGATGAGAGTACTCTGCAAACAGGACGAGATTCGGGATCTTGAATTTCGGGAAAAATTTCAATTTTGATCTCAAAGAGGAAAAAAAAAAAATTCATTCACATTCAATGACGGTTTTTTATTTAACCCGAGAATAATTCGAAGGGGGAAAAGGAATCTTATTCCTTCAACGTCAGACATTTCCGAATCGCGACACGTAACTTGTGCACGATGAAGAAAATAGAAAAAAATAAATGAAAAATTAAGACCTCAATGGCTTTCAACAAAATTGCTCGTTTACGATTTTCAATAAAATTTTCGTTTCCTTGGTGCAAATTTAAAAGGTTTACCGGATCAACCCTACCAACGAACGAGATATAATCATTCATATTGAACAATTTGCATCGTTGAAATTTCTCTTTCGACATAATTGACGAAGAAAATATTGTTTCCCAAAGTGTCGAACAATATATTGAAGTTTCATTTGTCCAGAGTGAGGCGCGAGAAGTGAATTATTCGATCAATCGAATATAGCCGATATCGTAGAATTGTATCGGCTCGAACAACGTCGAACGAACGAGAAGAAGAGAGATGCGAAAGAAGAGGGGAACGAAAATAGAAAAATAAAGAGAGAATCACGATTGAACGCGCGCGCGGGGGTGGTCTTTGAGCGTTCGTGCACATTTGTCGAATGACAAATAGACGAGAAGAAGACTAAAGACTGAAGACGAAGAAGAAGAAGAAGAAGAAGAAGATGCACCGGATGAATCGTTCATGGGTTAGATAGAAACGAGACGACGAATAAATCAATATCGAACGAGTGAGAGAGAAAGAAAGAAAGAGATAGAGATGTGTATTCGAGAGAGAGCCCGACGGGGTGCAAAGAGGATTCCAGGGGTCTTTATGTACGAGCATTGTAAAGCGCGCGGCCGCGAGATGACCAGGTAAAAACGTGTCACACTGGGCAAACAAGTGGGCGCGGTTGTACGGACAAGACGGTGTGTGGTTTTTCCCCACATTGCCTTCCGAAACCACCGAAAAGTTCTCGTAGCGGTGTGCGAGAAACACACGAAGGAAAAAAAAACTTCAAAATCACACACACACCCACATACCCTCCGAAAACGTGTCCGAGAGAGCGCGAGAGAGAAATAGATATTTTAACCGTGTTAGACGCACCTGAATCCATATGAGTTTTTAATAAAATTCTCACCGCGGCAAATCCACGTCAAACGGCTGGAGAACTCTTTTTTTTTTTCACGCGCCTTTGATGATTTAAACATTTTTTCTTCATATTTGATCAATCGTCAGACGAGAGAAAATCAATATTGTCGACGGTTTTTTTCTTTTCCAGTAAGTGCTTCATTTAAAAAAATTGAGTTTCGAGAGTCTAGAAAAAAAGGGGTTGTGTTTCTCAACGAGTGCTACGAAGAAAAAAAAACAAACAAAATTGAGATTCATTTTCGATTATTCCAAAATCAAAATTACAATTACCATTAATAATTGGTAATTGTAACGAGTGCAATCAGAATGGTTGCACTCGTTACCGGTACAAAATTCGGTCATTTTTTTTTTCTTTCAATTATTACAAAATAAGAAATTGTTCGTTAATTTGGCCGAATTTTCAATCTCAATTTGCTGAATTTTTTTAAATAACAATGAAACTTTTATTCCGTCGTATGCAACGAGATATTTTGTTTTTCTTTCTTTTCTTTTTTTCAAGCCAAACGTTTTTATTTCTTCGTTATCTCGCGCGATTAAGATTCGAGGTAGGCAGAGACAATGAGTGAATATCGCGAGAATACGAAGCGTTAACATGGCGAAAGGAAAAAAAATAAAAAGCTCGTGAAACTTGAGACGTTGGGAGGAGAGAGAAAGAGAGAGGGAGCTCTAACTGGAGGTGATAACCCAAACAGTCAAGGGGTGATTTATAACCACGAGAGGGATCACCCTCTTTACCGCGCGAGCATAGAGGGGGATCGTTTTATCGTTGATACTTTATAGTTTTCGCGAAGAAGACCGAATGCAAGTGCAAGTATATGTGTATATGTAGAAGTAATGTGGATAGTAGTAGTTTTGTAGGCTGGGCCACGAATATACTCGTGATGCGGCTGCGAAAGCTTTTGCTGCCGTTGGCTCGCCCCGAAGATTTTCAGAGTCGACCGGAGCAGGCCGGATCTTCGGCCACTAAATCATCCCCTAAACGCCCTGGGGCCCCCATGCACGCTCTCGCACTTCTCTAAATCTTCTAATTAACGCCTCGCCATATTCTCTCATCTATCGTGCTGCCCTCTGGACTCCATTCGTTTTTTTTGCAAAATTACACACGCATGTGACGTTCCATGCGAAATTATGCAAGCTCAATTTTTTATGCGATTCAATTTTTTTCGATCCATGGGTAATTATACAAACTCAATTTTTTATGGGATTCAATTTTTTTTCGTTTCATGGGAAATTATACAAACTTAATTTTTTTCGTTCCATGGGAAATTATATAAACTCAATTTTTTATACGATTCGATTTTTTTCGTTCCGTGGGAAATTATACAAACTCAATTTTTTATGCGATTCAATTTTCTTCGTTCCATGGGAAATTATGTAAGCTCAATTTTTTTATGATTCAATTTTTTATATTCAATTATATAAACTCAATTTTTTATACGATTCAATTTTTTTCGTGTTCCATGGGAAATTATATAAACTCAATTTTTTCTGCGATTCAATTTTTTTCGTTTCATAGAAAATTATATAAATTCAATTTTTTATGCGATTCAATTTTTTTCGTGTTCTATGGGAAATTATATAAACTCAATTTTTTCTGCGATTCAATTTTTTTCGTTTCATCGGAAATTATATAAATTCAATTTTTTAAGCGATTCTTTTTTTTTCGTTTCATGGGAAATTATATAAACTCAATTCAGTTGTTAATTAAAACATTGATTAATTAATACTAATAGGCTGGGGCCACACTTTTTAGTTGTTAATTAAAACATTGATTAATTGTTACTAATAGGCTGGGGCCACACTTTTTAGTTGTTAATTAAAACATTGATTAATTATTACTAATAGGCTGAGGCCACACTTTTTAGTTGTAAATTAAAACAATGGTTAATTATTACTAATAGGCTGGGGCCACACTTTTTAGTTGTTAAGGTAGTTCTAACGCAAATGAAGAGTAATGCAAATTTAATGAATTTTTGGGAAAACCTAGAAAAAGTACTGAAGAATACTTATGCGAAATTTGAGACTGTTTCACCGTACCGTTTTCAAGATATTGTTTATCAAACTTGCAAAATTTGCATACGAACGTATACCTATACCGTACGAAATGAGCACTTCCCGGATATTTAGTCACCAAAATGTACGAAGGAGTAATGAAAAATTCTTGAAATTTGGCACGAAAGTAGTTTAGTAGATGAAGAATAACATATATTTTACAGTAAATTTTCGACCATACAGTAAAAAAGTATGGATTATTGAAAAAATATTGTTTTGAGGCTAGAAGAACGTGGCTGCCCGCCTCGCGCACCGCTCCTTCTATCCCCTCCCATTTCTTGTGTTAGAACTACCTTAATTAAAACATTCAATTTAATTCAATTTTTTTAGCGATTCAATTTTTTTCGTCCCATGGGAAATTATATAAACTCAATTTTTTGTGCGATTCAATTTTTTTTGTTTCATGGGAAATTATATAAATTCAATTTTTTGTGCGATTCAATTTTTTTTGTTTCATGGGAAATTATATAAATTCAATTTTTTAAGCGATTCACTGTTTTTCGTTCCATGGGAAATCATATAAACTCAATATTTTATGCGATTCAATTTTTTTCGTTGCATGGGAAATTGTACAAACTCAATTTTTTCTACGATTCAATTTTTTTTCGTTGCATAGGAAATTATACGAGCTCAATTCTTTCTGCGATTCAATTTTTTTCGTTGCATAGGAAATTATATAAACTCAATTTTGTATACGATTCAATTTTTTTCGTTCCATGGGAAATTATATAAAATCAATTTTTTATGCGATTCAATTTTTTTCGTTCCATGGGAAATTATATAAAATCAATTTTGTATGCGATTCAATTTCTTTTTACAAGTTCCTAAAATCTGATGAATTATAAAGGTTTCTTTAGTCTACGCCATTCGGCGTTATGCATATAATAATTTTTTTTAACGAAAATTTCAGCAGGTTTTTAATGGTGTCGTCGTGGGGTTGGAATTTCGCGAGGGAAGCGACTTCGCGACGAATGGTTTAACGGCGTTTATCGTTACATTATGTTGAGTTTGTAGAACAAAATGAAAAAAATGTCAAAAACAAGAATGAAAGAACGAAGACGCGAGAGCGTTTGGTACACGAGTCGAGATGGAACCCCCGGAGAGTTCCCACGTGAACGTCACAACGACTTCATCGTTCGTGCGAAGCTCCTATACGGATATCGGGACGAGATTACTCTGTCGTGCATATACCACGTTGTATGAAAAGTCTGACAAACGGAAAAGGCGTAACTAACATTACTACAGTTATTCAATCGTCTTAGTTACGATCTTTTGTTTACCAGTGGACCATTGTATACGAGGATTTCTAGGAAAATTCGACAAAACCGTAATTCTTACTGCATTCAATTCGGTTTAACATCAGATTTTCTACCTTATCTACGGGGCGACATTACAAAAACCACATTGATTTTTAGATCTAACAAGAAGAAACCAAAAAATAGATACATTTCTTCTAATTAATCGCAATCTTTCGTGCTTCTAAGTGAATTTCGAGAGAAACAAAAATTGAGTCTGTGAATAATGAATTTCATTGAATTAAAGGGTTATGCGCAGTCAGGATTCTCAAGGGAAATTTTTTTCATTTTATTTTCGCAATGTACATATGTTTGAGTGTATACACAAAAAATTTCATGTCAATCCGACAAATATTCTCGAAGTTACACGCATATTTGTAAAGACGTCTCGGAGCGTTTGAAAGTAGATTTCGTGAGTTTGAATGCGTTTTTGTCAAAACTGCGTTTTTAAAGTCGGTGAGGAAGATTCCTCGGAAATGGCTAAACCGATCAGTCTCAAATTTTTACAAAAGTTCCATAAATATATTGTTTAGCGATTAATCGAAGGTTTTTTCTCGCCGACAAATATTTTCCATTTTATAAACAATTTAAGGCCAAACGTTTAATCGAAAATCGAAATTTTTTCTTTGCATAGCCGCCATTTTGTTAAAAATTAATATTTTCCTTATTCCTTCGATTCGATACCGGACAATACCTTATATTAACGAAAACTTTTTTGTATTTTCATTTTAAATGATCCAATCCAGAGCTATCGTGCTCACCGTCAGACGCCTTTTTTTCGAGGATCTCCGGGAGATCGGCTCTAGCAGCTACAAAAATCATTATTATGACAAATAAAAAATATGAAAATAAAGTTAAAAGTTGCCGCAGCATGTATCTAAATTTTTGAGTTAATAAATAAAAATGTCTTTTCGGGAAAAATTCGCGAAAAATCGCTTTTCTTCGATCTCCCGACTGCGCACAACTTCTTAAAAAAGAAAAATCTTAAAAAAAAAAACTATTTTATAATGAAAAATATTCCTATTAAAAAAAATGTCGAAAAATTTATTTTTTTTATAATTCTCAATATTCGGTTCTTGGCTTTAATGATTAATATTTTGACGAATCTGACGTATCCGTTCGGGTGGCAAAAAAAAACTTTGAAAAAAGGTGAATCCTAAAAATATTAAAATCTACGATTTTATCCAATTTGACCCGAAATGTCCCGTATATATGGATGTGTCATAAATATGAATATGAAAGATCGGCCGTATAGGAGAGACTGAATTAATTCTCCGGGGCGGGGAGAGGAGAGGAAGTTTCGTGATAAAGTGCGTCTCGATTTTCGTGTGTCTCCTACCACGGAGGTCGCAGATCGATCGATTTAGATCGGCGAGAGATTATTCTAATACAACGTTCACAATAGATTTATATACATATACAAGTATATAACCGATCTACAGAGATATATAGTCAATACAAGCTATCCTTTCCGTCCCCTTCAACCCCCCCTCGAACATGCCCTTTGGCATTGATTTATAGTCGTCGATCACGCGTATTGTCGTTTCTCAAGGCATAACTTCGTGAGCTTGTAATGATGTCACGTTCGGGGCAAATATAAACAGCTTGTTAATGCGATCGGATGAACGCGATTGGAATTAATAAGAGAAACGATATCGAAATTAATCCCCAGAGTCGAACGAGGCAAAAATAGAAAAGAAAAATAAACAAGTTTCACAACATTGGCACGATAAACGATCGAGAAACCTTCGAAATAAATCTTTCGTTGTTACACTATGGATATTGATGATACATATCGATTGCTCTTTAAATAGGTTTTTTTTTCTTTTTTTTAGATCATATAAGTATATCAGCATGAAAATCTTGATCTTGACATTTTTTTTTTTCAAGAACCTTTCTAACGATCGAAGATTCAGCGGAATTATTCCTTCACTCTCGTACATTCGTACATTTTTAACGCGAGAAAATATCGTCGTAAGGACTCGCATACCCCTGAAATTTTCGAAAAATACATTTTTCTTTTTACAGATTTTTGTTCTTTATACTCTAAAGAATTTTTCAAGAAAAAAACTTTTAAGAACATTCCACTTCGTTACAAAGTTATAGCAATATATTGGGAGTCTAGCCGTAAGTTCAAGTTGTACCTACCAGAAACTTTAAGAGCGTTTTTCTCGAAATTATGTTCTTAGACAGTGTCGGCACGATAACCCTTTGGATTTTTAATATTTTTTAACAATTTTTTTTTCTAAATCTTGATAATAATTTTCTCTATGGTCTGTCGAGAGGTTTTTTTAATATTTTGTTTGGACAATTTTTGATAAATTATTGAAAACTAATTTTTTTCTTTTAAATTGCATACTAAAGTTTGAAATACTGTAATATCTGTATGTTCGGAAAAAAAACAAAAATTCCCTCCGTCAGACTATTGCTACTACATTATTTTACTAGATTCTCTTTTATTTTTGAAGATTGGATAATTTTTGTTGAAGTTATGAGGTCGACAAGGAGGCGCCATGGTTTTTATCACAAGTCCATTTATATTCACAAAAAATAATGTTAATATTTGTTGAAAAATTGAAAGAAAATTTTTCTTCTTATAGTTGAAAAGTTAATAAAAAATGTGAAATCAACAATTTAATTTTTTCTTCACCATACAACTTTTATAAGAATTTTTCAAATTTACTCGGTTTTCAGCGCGCGCAGCGATACGCGCTTAAGGGGGGAAATAGGGTTAGACGGTTTAAAAAATCGATTTTTTTTTTTATTTCATAAATTGTTAGTAAAACTATTGAAAAATATGTTCCCAAAATTTTAAATAAAAATTCCAACTCGTTCTATTGTTATAAGCCATTAGAGTGAGTAGCTCTCGACGACGACTTTTTTTTAAGGTAGTGGTCTTTTTTGGAGGGCGTTTTTTTTCTAAAAAAATAAAAATGAATCGTTTTGGATATTTAGGATGTTTTTATTTACATATTAAGGATACAAAAAAAAAATTTTTTGAAAAAATGTCATAGTTTATTATTATTATTATTATTGATCGAAGTTGGCACCTCGAAAAAAAAGCGCGTGGGTGGCCCCGGTGATTTTGGCTCTTGATGTTATCTGAAATAAAAAATTCTGGATAATTCTTAATCTATAGACATGTCATTCATGGATAAATAACAAAATCCGCCATTTTGTTATTTATCCATGAAATTTAACTTCCGTAGTTCCGACCAGAATGACATGTCTATAGATTAAGAATTATTGAGAACTTTTGATTTCAGATAACATCAAGAGCCAAAATCACCGGGGCCACCCACGCGCTTTTTTTTCAAGGTGCCAACTTCGATCAATAATAATATTACTAATAAAATATTAAATTTAAAAAAAAAAATTTTTTTTTGTACCTTTAATATGTAAATAAAAACATCCTAAAAATCCAAAACGATTCATTTTTATTTTCCTACAAAAAAACGCCCTCCAAAAAAGACATGAAAATCGGCTTAAGTTACCAGACTACTACCTTAACTTGCGTACACGATAGTTTGAAAAGTTTTCAACGAATCGTTTTGAAAATTGGCAGTTACTTTCTTCATAGTATTGCGCTCTATATGAACCTAAAATCGGAATATTATCATTATTTAAAATAATTTTTTTTTTGCAAATAAAGTTGTAAAAAATGGTAAAAAATCATGCTTTTTTGTTTTGACCCCTGTACAAAAATTCAATTTTCTATTTTTTTGATAGCATTTAGGTTCATATAGAAGAGAGACATATAATAAAAGTAAATTCCAACCTCGTTTGATTTCAGATGAAAATTGCGGCTCCCAGAATGTAGGCAAAATGCTGAGTCTGATTGTGACCTGCAATATGGGGTCGCTAATATCTTCGGTATATTTCAAGGAAATTCTTCAAAAATTTTATAGTATATACTTAAATATATGCATAAAATATTCTCAAAGTTTCATCAAATTATATTCATTTTTCATACTATAAAAAAATTCATGAAAATCATTGAGAAAACGCTGCTCTAACGCTATTTCCCCCCATAATGAAAAATACTCAAATTCGCATGTACCCGTGATTTGTTTTATTATTTTTTACCCCTAAATGCCACGTTTTTTTTTCTCGATCAATCGAAAATTCGGAAAGGGGTAGTGAGACTTTTGTCGTAAAATTGTTTAATCGTCAATTAATATTTGTCATTGCGTATAGATATTTACAATTGTGTGTATATAGTCGTGAGTGTTGCCGCGTGCGCGCCAGATGACAGGCCGCACGCGGATCCTGTCCTCCCGCTCTTTCACTTTCTCTCTCTAGCTTCTGTTTCTCCGGCTGATGCTGCGCGCCACAAGGGCGATGAGAGAGGTAATAAAAAGGACCGGCAAAAATATTCGGGGTAGTACGAGCTCTCGGGTATTGTCACCACGAGAAAAATTCTCCGGAGAACCTTCCTTCCCCTGCCCCTTTAACCACTCGGCCACCTCGCTTTTCAGAAGCTTTTCAACGGTACACACGATCTCATAAACACGTACGACAATCAAAGATGATGGAAAACAAATTGCAAAGAAAAATAAAATGAAGCATAAATTTGTCATGGAAATTGTAAATTATTATTAGTAAAAAAAAGAAGAAAAAAATGTTGAAAAATATAATACGATTCGTCGGAGAAAAAAAAAATCATATCTAATTATTTTTCTCGATCAAATTCACATCCAGCATCCCCCGCGTTACAGCGAGAGATTCACCATGATCTCGTTCTCGGTATACACGCCGGTGTATATACGTTATATATATTGCGGGGCCGGGAGAGTATAAAGTTCGTGGAAAAGTCCCGGTGGTGATCTCCTTTAGATATTTATAAACCCTGAACCCGATGTGTGGGAACGAGCGCAGACACACGAGAGAAAAAGAGAGATAGAGAGAGAGAGAGAGAGAGAGAGAGAGAGAGAGAGAGAAGACGATGGCGCTGTACTGTGGCTGTTGGTGCTTGCAACGCCAGATTTAATTAATGACCCGCCGAGTTTGATCTGCCCGCTTTACCGGCCTTACGGGAATAAGGCAAAAAGAGAAGATGCCTCGTAGGCCCGGAGAATGGTAAATACACATAAGAAAATTCTCTCTCGCCCTTCGCACTTTCAAATTTTACACTATCTCACTTTCTCTCATTCTCGCGGTGTCCACCCAAGTCGCCGTTATTTCCGTCCTCACCACATCAAGATCTCTCGCCCTTTTCTCCTCTCCTCTTCCACCTTAGTTTTTTTTTTCTCTTCTCTCTAACCCATTTCTCTTTTTCTCTTCTCTTTCTTCTCCTTTATCGTCAGGGTGTTATAAAGCTCGAGATGCTCTCATCGTATCTTTCGACGTTTCGTCTCGTACATATACACGGAAAACTTTAGCTTCGAGAGGACACACGGGGAGAAAAGACGGGAGAAAGAGAAGCGAGGATTACAAAAAATTTCACTCTGACGAGAGAGCCCTCCCAACACGAGTAGACAAATGTGCACAAAGAGTTGAAAAAAAATCTTTTCGGACATTCCACGTGTATCAGGCACATCCATATAATCCTAAATGAAATATTTCTGTATACATAGTTATACATTTATGAAAATACGAGAATTGCCACCGTGAAGAAACGCTGCTAGTGATTCCCGCGCACTTTGTAGTGTGTGCAAAACGCATTTTCCTTCGCGCCGAACAATTCTCGCTGGTTCGTTCGCGCCTCGTTCGTCGATTATCTTTCGCGAAGGCACACACACACACACACAGGCACATATATATATATATGTTGAAAGATCTCGGGACGACGACGACGACAACGACGACGAGTGTTATTTCGAACTTGACCCACATTTATTACTCTCTTCGTCTGGTGGATTTTGCCCTCTACGACAAAGTCGCGCGTGTATATACGCGCGCCACGGCGGGTTCAATGTTGATTTATCACGAAATCACAACGTACGACCGATTGTTCGTGGCGACGACGACAAGGGCAACTCGAGAGAGAAAAATAATGTTTTAAATGTCGTTTTTTTTTTTTTTTTCCGGTGGCAATTTGACAATTTGCCAAGCGAATCGAACGACAATTTCTCAAGCTTCGAAACAAATGGAAAAAAACAATCGTTGAGAAACGGAAAAATTTATTAAACATTTTTTTCAACAATTCTAGTACAATCAATAGAGAATATTGTGGCGCATTAAAAATAAAGGACATTTTTTTTAAATTAGTTTCAGTATCGCGTACTCGATGTGAATTAACAAAATGGTTACAAATTAAGGGAGCGGAAGTGCCGCTATTTTGAGGAAAACCGTATTGGCCAATATCTCCGTTACCGTGCACTTTAGGCCAAAAATGGTAATAACCTTTATCGTAGATAGTTGAATTTCCCATCTTTTTCTCCAAATAATTTTTTTTGTGTCACTTACCGTTCACGACTTATACGACTGTTGAAATTTATTTATTCACTTTTTGACCTGTATCTCTCCCAATAATTGTTCAAACAATAAAATGCTAATAACTTATCTTTTAAATCCATACATTTTCCACAACTTTTATTTAAAACGTTTTTTGTCTAAAATTAATATTCTCAAAGTTAAAACGCGTTTTTATTAGCCTTGCACACAGTAGCGCAACATTGAAGCGCGTTATAACTTTGAGAATATTAATTTTAGACAAAAAAGTTTTTAATAAAAATTGTGGAAAATGTATGAATTTAAAAGATAAGTTATTAGTATTTTATTGTTTAAACAATTATTACGAGAGATACAGGTCAAAAAGTGAATAAATAAATTTTAACAGTCGTATAAGTCGTAAACGGTAAGTGATACAAACAAAAATATTTAGAAAAAAAAGATGAGAAATTCAATTATCTACGAGAAAGGTTATTACCATTTTTGGCCTAAAGTGCACGGTAACGGAGATATTGGCTAATATGGTTTTCCTCAAAATGGCGGCACTTCCGCTCCCTTAATTTGTAACCATTTTGTTAATTCACATTCGGTACGTGATACTGAACCTTATTAAAAAAAAAAAAAATTGTCGATTATTTTTAGTGCGATGCGGACAAGAGTAACGGGCTCCCTATTGATTGTACTATTCGTACCTTTGGAATTTTCGACACAATTTTTGTGTGTTTTGTTTGTGTTTTTTTTTCTCGTTAATTTCAAGATGAAAATCCGTCGACCGAACGAAATTGCAAATAAATGAGAGATTAATTGAAAGAATTTGAAGGAAAAAAACGACACAACTGAAAGTCAGTAAAATTGAGACGTCCCGCATTGACCCCGGTTTTTCGCAGTTTCCCCGTGCCTCAAACATTGCCTACGGGCAATAATCAACGAAGAATGAAATGAAAATGGGAACAAAAGCACTAATTAAAGAGAAGAAAAAAAACCTAACAAACACAGAAAAAGCGAAAAATTCGTTAATTTTGTACGGAATAAAGAAAAATCTGTTCACCTCTTCATCGGATAGGAATCATTGCGCGAAAATGCACATTAAAGATATATGTAAATTCGCAAATGCAATATTCGAGAGTTCACACGACTTTACAGGGTTATTCTCTCACGAGGGGTGGGAGTCGCGACGGCGCAGAGGGAGGGGGAGAGGAGGACAGTGCAATATTAATAGCGTGGGTGGATGTCAGAGCTTTCTTGTAAGATATTGTTAGAACTTTGGGGCTGGCGGAAGATCTCGTGAGAGGGTGTACGAAGATAAAGAGAGAGAGAAAAGGAGAGAAAAACAAAAAGAGAGAGAAAGAGGGCGAAGCTCCTTTGCTAATGGGGTTTTAATGACGGCCAGCTGTCCGTCCGTCACGGACCTTTAGAAAACCACTGAGGTATATTTCTGTATCGGCTTTCGCATCTCTTGCTCGCGCGAGTCCCGATCACATCTTCCTTCAGCGATCTTTACGGCACCGTACAAATGCCCCGAACGTGATATTAAGATCACGGATCAACGGACGGTTGATAATCCCTATTTTGGCAATATTGAAAATGTAACAATTGTTACCAAGCGCGCCCTCGCATTCTACGTCACTTGAATTTTCTCCTTCTCCCCCGCGTCCCTGATCATTCTCATTTCGAAGATAAACCCGATATAACGGAATTTTTTGGGGGAAAAAAAATTATTTCGTTCAACGAGACTTTTGAGAAAGAGAGAGGAAAAAAAAACACCTGACTAATTTACGTACTTTACGAAGTAATTCACAAAGTGTGTCGATGACTATCGAACGAGAAAAAAATGTTATGAAACGCCCCACGGTCGTTTTGTCAGTAACCAATCTCGTGATATTACGACTGATAAATTGTGCAACAATATATTAACAAAATGTATATACATAGGTGAGTTAAGGCCTCACAATAAAACCGATGATTTTACGATTTACCGGGATGATTCATCGTCATTGTGATTTCATGATGTATACGACAGGTAAGTGCAACACTGGTGTTTCGAGTCCGCACAACAGATACGTTAACCAGAGACTAGACACGCGGTACAGTCTAAACTCTCGTATAAGATTGAGAGCAAAGAAAAAAAAAGTGTTTTTTTTTTTATGGGAAATTAGTCCAGCGCGATTAAGAAATAAAGGTAAGTTGCGACGAAGCTACGCTAAAATCTTTCGAATTTATGAAGGAAAAAAATTCGCTTGAACCCAATTTTGTCAATTTATGAATTCAAAAAAACCACCATAATTCCCTTTCAATTCGTTCACATAAACATTATTAACCCGAGTATAGTAGAGTTACGAGAAAATGACTCTCAATTCGCGAATTGTAAACCTAATTTTTTTGACGGATGAAACAACAAAAAAAACTAGTTTAAGGGGGGAAATAGGGTTAGACGGTTCAAAAAATCGATTTTTTTATTTCATAAATTGTTAGTAAAACTATTGAAAAATATGTTCCCAAAATTTTAAATGAAAATTCCCACTCGTTCTATTGTTATAAGTCATTAAAGTGCGTAGCTCTCCTTCAGACCCCGAGCGCGCTATTTCTTCAAACGCGTTTTTCTGAAAACGACTTTTTTTTAACTTGCGTACACGCTAGTTTGAAAAGTTTTCAACCAATCGTTTCGAAAATTGGCAGTTACTTTCTTTATAGTATTGCGCTCTATATGAACCTAAAATCGGAATATTATCATTATTTAAAATAGGTTTTTTGTTGCAAATAAAGTTGTAATAAATGGCAAAAAATCATGCTTTTTCGTTTTGACCCCTGTAAAAAATTCAATTTTCTATTTTTTTCGGTAGCATTTAGGTTCATATAGAAGAGAGACATATAATAAAAGTAAATTCCAACCTCGTTTGATTTCAGATGAAAATTGCGGCTTCCAGAATGTACGCAAAATGCTGAGTCTGATTGTGACCTGCAATATGGGGTCGCTAATATCTTCGGTGTTTTTCAAGGAAATTCTTCAAAAATTTTATAGTATGTACTTAAATATATGTATAAAATATTCTCAAAGTTTCAATAAATTATATTCATTTTTTATACTATAAAAAAATTCATGAAAATCAAAAATTATGGAAGCTGAGTCCGTTGGTGCGTTTTCGCGAAGGAAAAAATGTCCAAGTCCAAACGTAGTAACTTGTGTAAAAAAAAACAACCTAACCTAAATCTAATTATATTAGCGAGGGGGGGTTAAACTTACGAAATAACGTACTGTACACCGATGTACATCGAGGCCAGGGGATATACGAAGGGATTTAAGTTGGGTGGTCAGTTGGAAATACGTAGGAACGAGAGAGAGAGAAAGAGAGAGGGATAGAAAAAAAAGAGGTGGGTTTGAGAGAAGGGGGGGGGGGGGGCAAAGTTACGGCGTGATTTTATGGGCTATTAACCTACCCCGACTGAATTGTGGCCAAGAGCGTAAACGACATGGAAAACCGGCCGCGAGCAACTCCTCGAACACACGGTCACAGCGGTGGATTAGCTAATATACCGCGGAGAAGCCGATGGAGTTTTAGAGAAGGCCCGTTACATACCACTCCCGGCGGTGAATCAAGAGTTTGTACTCTCAATGCTCTTGTAATACGACATGATTTTCTGCCAACCGTTGCCATTCGTAAACGACGCGACTTGTAAAGTCAATCATCGCGATACTTTGTTTAGAACATTGCGACAAAATGCAAACTTTATCGATAAATCGCGGAAAGCGGTTTGGGGGAGCGAGATGGGGGTTGAAAGAGAAATAAAGATTATTCGAGCATTTAGTTCGTACCAATGGAAACACTATTGTTTTGTTAAATAAAGATTCCACTACGGATAAGCAAAGAATGACGATTTTTTTTATCGTATCTGTATCGGCACGGGTTTTCCGAAGTTTCCCCGTGCCCACGGTGAATCTGACACGGTTAAGAAGGAAAAATTGGGAAGGATCCGTAAAAATCCTCGATACTTTGTTCAGACCATTGCGACAAAATGCAAACTTTATCGATAAATCGCGGAAAAAGGTTTGGAGGAGCGAGATGGGGGTTGAAAGGAAAATAAAGATTGTTCGAGCATTTAGTTCGTACCAATGGAAACACTATTGTTTTTTTAAATAAAGATTCCACTACGGACAAGCAAAGAATAACGATTTTTTTTATCGTATCTGTATCGGCACGGGTTTTCCTAAGTTTCCCCGTGCCCACGGCGAATGTGACACGGTTAAGAAGAAAAAATTGGGAAGGATCATACGTCACAATCGTCAGGGATACACGTTGTAACTTATTAGACGGAATATTAGACCAACTGAAAAATAAAGTAGGTTCAATAGGTAGAATGTCCGGGTAAATTTTTAGGTGATTTATCATTTAAGGGGAGATTAAAACTCTATACCGTCGTAACATCGCTGTGTCTGGCGTGTGTTGTGCACTTTTGCAAGGTTTTAATTACGTTTGAGGGATAAATTAACCGATTATTTGTGATTAACGTTCCATACGTTAACCATAAATAATCGGATAACTTAATGGACACTGGAGAGAATTTTCCGAAAGGGTAGCAAAATTTTTCTAAGCGCGATGCCACAACGGGGCGCGTCGAGGCGAATTGACGAGCACGCGCAAAAGCTCGCGAGCCGAGCGACGCAATGTATAATTCCGGAATTAAAATAGAATCACAGAGAGAGAGAGAGAGAGAGAGAGAGCGAGAGAGAAATAGAGAGATAGAGTCTAATGCGAGGTCTGAGAGAATGTTAACCACAGACGAAATGTCAGCGCCCACGCTCTCATCAAGCCCACGAGCCTAAATCGTATAGTCACAGCTGATAAAACAAGATAATACCGGTGTGCTGAATTTTTATAAAATTAAGTCTCGACGGGAATAGAGAATAGGGTTGAATTTAATCAATAAACGACACTCACCGAACCCGCAAGATATTGATTCTAGTTTAAAATAATTTTTTAAATTAATTCTTTCATCGTACACCTCATTTTTACGTTTTTTACGTCCCTTGTCGCTCTTGTCATTTTTATTCTTCCATTCCGTGAAACTTTCTCCACACTTTGAAAAATCTATTAGAACCATTGACTCAATCAAAAATAAAAGATTTTTTCATTGAATCGTGGATCCTTTTTCTGGATGCGCACAAAAGCTTGAGGAGAAATTCGAAAATTCTTGATTAACCGAAATTTTGTTTCTTCGCAAAAACAGACACGGAGACACACATCACCATCGACCCTTACAAACAGGGGTTGTTCATACAGTTCCTCTTTGTTTCCTGTCTCAATGCTGAGACCTTGAAAAAGCAATCCGTGCTGTAAGATCGATCCCGAGGATCGTCTCTCCTCTCGTTAAATGTCTCTTGAGAAATGGAAGAAAAAAAAAACCCCAATGATCCTTCTCTTGGGTTTATTCCACAATATATACAATATATATACTATATATATACTATATATTGGTGAAGGACCCTAAAATTATGTTTGTACACCATCTGTCGACCACGTGACAGGAACCTCTCGTTTCTAACTTCATTGCCTTCTCTCTTTCCCTTTCTCTCTCTCTCGCTCTATCTCTTTGCAGCATTTCTCTGTCTCTCGATACTAAATTACCGAGACTGATTTTCCTCCGATTTCTTACCCTCGGAATATACCAGATATTTGGAGAAAGCTTAGACTCCGACGAACTACGATATATCTATATATAGTGTATATTGGATGGGTCAGAGGAGAGAGACGATTTATCCTAGGATTCGTAGAATCTTGTTGGGGTGGGTCGAGACGCGTTACTTCGTCATCAACGACAGAGATTCCCTTTTGGTTTTTCTTCTTCTTTTTTTTTTTCGTTCGGTTTATCGGTGACGCCTGGCGGCGATACTGAAGCGCGCGTCGCGTTTGAAAAAAAAGGACCTGTTCCACATCATTTTAGCTTTTAAAAAACGTTAAAGATAAGCCCTTCTGTTGGACAACATTGGTCGTACACGTACGGAACAGTAGTCGTGAATTCTGAGAGGCCTCTACTGGAACGCTTAATTTTTTTTTTATGTCTTTCGGATTCTCGCGCGTAATTTGTCCGAACTCCGGACTATCAGGACTCTAAAAAAAGAAAAAGAAAAACCGGTCGCATTCTCCGGCGAGAGAATTATCGAAACATTGCCCCCCCTGGGGAATGTTGGACCGAGAAAAAAAGGACAACATTCTTTTTTTTCGTTTTTTGACAATGCAACGATACGTTATTCGATTGGAAATTTTCCGCTGATTACGAATAACACCGAGTTTTAGTCGAAATCTCAAAATATCAATGTGAAATAGGCGAAAAACGAAAAAAATCACTTTTTGGATGATTTTCAATGAAATTTCGAGTTTTTCAAAGAAATGCCTGCTGAATTAGTAATCGGCGAGTCAAAATACATCGAAATAGCGTCCCAAAAGAAAATGTAAAAAATCAAAATTTTTTTGCATTTCGGCCAACCAGAAGTGGCTTCACTAAAATCGCTGTAACGTAGCTTCCCGATGGAGTTGGAACACCACTCTGTGCTCATTCTTTTCGCGATCGAAAACCCTTTAAAATGGCGCTTGAATCATTGTGCTATCATTATTTTTCGATTTTTCACAGATTTTAAAATTAGGACCATCGATTTTTGCGAATTTCTCCATACATACCCCTTCTCATTTTTTTCGCCGATTTTCAACCTGCTCTCACGGCTACAATAATTGAGATATCGGGATAATCCAAAATGCATTCTCTAAGTCTACTCGAGACGTTTTGAAAACGCTCGTCAAAACACAAAATCGATGAAACGGGAGCCAAGTTATGACCATTTGAAATTTCGAGATTTTTAGGTTTCCGAAAAGGTGGGCAAAAAATTACAAAAAAATTTTTTTCTTTTTTTTTCAATGTTTCGATACCCTATTCGATCGAAAATTTTCCGCTGATTACGAATAACACCGAGTTTTAGTCGAAATCTCAAAATATCAATGTGAAAAAGGCGAAAAACGAAAGTTTCTGCTATCCCCAACTACAAATTAGAATTGTAAGTTCAGAAAATTCAAAACGGCGGAAGAAATGCACAAAGTCACTTGATTTAAGGTGTAAGAGTGTCGTTATGGTTTTTCCCCTCTACAAGCGGAACTCTTTTTCTGCGAATGAAGCTACTAAAAAATATGACGTTCATGCTGTAAACTGCAAAAGCAGCAGTTTCCGTCGTTGATCGGACAAAATTATGCGAAAAGATGCGAGATACCGGAAGTCGACGATTGGTTCGCGATAGTGCGGAGTGGTTAAATGTGCGAGGAGGTGTCGAGTCGTTTATAGTGGCAAGAAAAAGAAATAAAAAATCTCTTCACGAGCCCTCTTTCTTTCCGAGTCTGCTTAGGTGTGCTATTTAGGAGCGTTTTGAAGATTAACTCTCTTTCCTGTCTCTCGTTGTACAGCGTCACTTTGCCCACGCGACAATATCCCCGCGTGGGAGTAGAAAGCAAAACAAAACAAAAAAATGAAAAATAAATAAATAAAGGGGCGACAGGACGTCTAGCTCGACAATGTCAAAATATCGCAAACCTATCATTATCGTGATTAACGTGGGTGTTTCATTGTCACGCGTCTCTAAAAACCCTCCCCTCCCTGTCTCGCTCAATCCCCCGAAGGATCTTCACGAAGTTTGAGGAAAAAAATATTTGCAGATGCTTGAAAAAAACAAAAAACAAAACGTATCGATTCGTTGAAAAACGACAACCAAACAAAATCCATTTTTTCACTATTTTTTTGTTTGTTTACTTTTCAATTATTCCGAACACAGTTAACGAGTTTTTTCATCAATTAGGACAAAAAACAATTTAAAAAATGTCGAATTTTACTAAAGATACGAATTTCTTGTCAATCGGGAAACTTGCTGACAAATTTTTGTCGAAAAAAAAAAACCAAAAAAACGAAAACACTGAAAAGAAATTCGTGAAGCACAGTTTTGAATTTTTATTTGTATCATTTCTTGATTTTTGTCGGAAAAAAAAAGCAATAGCGAGGGCGCGGAAATTTACCATAGAAATAATCCAATATATACGTATATCGATGTTTAACGAGAGACTAAACACGCCCGTTAGGGATAAGCTGGCGTGTTCCAAGGCCGGGATCCATCATCATCGAGAGACAAAACGCAAAACGGCGACCGTGATGAGATAGAGAGAAAGGACGAGATCGCGTGTCCTGTCTCGAGAGAAAGAGAAAAAGAGAGAGAGAGAGAGAGAGAGAGAGAGAGAGAGAAAGATTGGAGAAACCCCGGGAGCCCCCGGAGACGATGTCTTTTCGGCTCCCTGAATGAATAATCCCGCAAACCGACGCCGCGCCACCGTCGAATTCATCTCGCTCGAACTGCGGCACGTGAATACACGAACCGAGGAATCTGGGCGAAAAAAAAAATACAAAAAAAAAACAAAAGAAAAGCAAGCTTGTGGCAGAAAGGATCACAAAACAGCAGAGGAGCAGGAGCAGCATGATCCTCCGTCCGTGTGTTCTAAAATTACCCGCCCCCACGTGAACGATTATTTAACATTAATTTAATGATACGGCGCGAAAAAAGGTATATAACCCCTCCCGCGAGACTATCGTCTAGGCGCCGATGAGTCACGAGACACAATATACTTCGGCTACCTGACAAAACCCCCAAAATTCACACACATATATATATATATATATATATATATATATACACGCGTGGAGTCTAATACGCCTTCGCTTTTGGAATTTTCGTTGTAAAGATTAGTTTGTTCTTTTTCCAATCGTTTTCGTGAGCTTCGACAAACGCTTCCGTTGATACTGTGCGAGCTGCAGTATTGAGTAAAAAAAAAAGAACATAAAATCCTTTCTATCGTACAAAACGTCAGGTAAATTAATGGCTAAACTTTCCAAAAAGGAAATGAAATAAAATAAAATTACTATTAAACGACAATCTTGAAATGTAATCCAACAAAATTTTTGTTTCATTTAGTTTGTTCTTTTTCTATTCGTTTTCGTGAGCTTCGATAAACGCTTATGTTGATACTGTGGGAGCTGCAGTATTGAGTAAAAAAAAAAAGAACATAAAATCCTTTCTATCGTACAAAACGTCAGGTAAATTAATGGCTAAACTTTCGAAAAGAAAATGAAATAAAATAAAACTACTATTAAACGACAATCTTGAAATGTAATCCAACAAAATTTTTCTTGTTTTAGTTAATTTTTGTTTTATTTAGTTTATTCTTTTTCTATTCGTTTTCGTGAGCTTCGACAAACGCTTCTGTTGGTAGTGTGCGAGCTGCAGTATCCTTTCTTAAAAAAGACATGACACTCGATTCTCGAAACTCTCGAAATGCGAGACAAATATATCGAATTTTGAAGCCAGTTTATCGTCAATCCGATTGGTTGTCGTAAAGCGCGCGTAATTCAAACACGATTTAGTTCACTATGAAACAACATCTATGGTATACAAAAATTTAATAAGATTAAAGATTCAATAGATCATTGACTCTCGCCCAATGCAATTCTCAAAATTAAAAAACCTTATATAATAAAGAAATGCGAGATAAATATATCGATTTATGAAGCCCGTTTATCGTCAATCTGATTGGTTGTCGTAAAGCGCGCGTAATTCAAACACGATTTCGTTCACCATGAAACAACATCTATAGTATACAAAGATTCAATAAGATCAAAGATTCAATAGGTTATTGACTCTCACCCAATGCAATTCTCATAATTTAAAAACCTTATAATAAATTATGTACTATTTAACGAAATGACAACCGATCGAGACAAAATAATCTTAGCGACTGCAGTATGGTGACAAAATCCGTTGTGCCGTTTGGGAAAAAGTATCCATAAGAATTTGCAGTTGATTCTTAATCTAAAGGACAAGTTCGAAATATGAAACATTCAAGCGCGAGAGAAGCGAGCGCGTTGTTGCTAGCTGAGTGAAAAAAAAAAGAACATAAAATCCTTTCTATCGTACAAAACGTCAGGTAAATTAATGGCTGAACTTTCGAAAAGAAAATGAAATAAAATAAAGTTACTATTAAACGACAATCTTGAAATGTAATCCAACACAATTTTTGTTTCATTTAGTTTGTTCTTTTTCTATTCGTTTTCGTGAGCTTCGACAAACGCTTCTGTTGATACTGTGCGAGCTGCAGTATTGAGTGAAAAAAAAAAAACAAAATCCTTTCGATCGTACAAAACGTCAGGTAAATTGATGGCTAAACTTTCGAAAAGAAAATGAAATAAAATAAAATTACTATTAAACGACAATCTTGAAATGTAATCGAACAAAATTTTTGTTCTATTTAGTTTGTTCTTCTTCTATTCGTTTTCGTGAGCTTCGACAAACGCTTATGTTGATACTGTGCGAGCTGCAGTATTGAGTGAACAAAAAAAGAACATAAAATCCTTTCTATCGTACAAAACGTCAGGTAAATTAATGGCTAAACTTTCGTAAAGAAAATGAAATAAAATGAAATGACTACAATCGAGACAATCTTGAAATATAATCGAACAAAATTTCGATTATCGACAAAACACTCGTTGTAGATTAAAAACATAAATATGTAACAATCATTTTTTTCTTTTCCAATGTAACCAACAACCGTAAAATCGATGTAGACTTCAAATCCTCTTCCATACTCGCGATTACGATTTTTCACAAATTTTCTCACGTCAAACAAAACCCCTACAATTCAAGTTACTCGCAGAAATGATATCCTCCGATCAGGATAATTAATCCAAAAGTAACAAGTGCATATCCTACTCGAAATTCAAAAAAAGAGCACGTGCATTTTTTCCGAGAACGTGAAGAGGGGAAAAAAAAAAAAACAATTCAAAACGGGCGGGCCGCGGGCACGTTGCAAATTCGCGACTAACGCAATAAACGCTCGTTGCCCGCGTCGATAATATTTCCGAATAATAAATATCGATGGATGTAAATCCATTGAGGCAAAATGGCGCAACGTCGCGGGCATAAATCAGCGGGACGCTGCGGCGTCGGCGTCGGCGGCGGAGACTCAAGTCTTCTTCATCCCCTCGTGTGCCCCAAACCGATGCACGTCCATCCCGCGTCTGTTAACGTCGCTGTTCGACCTCTGTGTGCCAGGCAGCTAAACGCGAATCCTCACGTTATATATGTATATATATAAATGAAATACAGTATATACCCTCGTAGAGAATCACGTCGTAAACTCGTCAAACTTCAACTCGCGAAATAGCATTAACTACCGGGATAATACAATCGTCGTTGCTGGCTCAGGTCAAAAAGAGCAAAACGAGAGAGAAAATCACGAATTTATATACACGGTGTCCGAAAACCTAACACGTCAGAGTGACACGCAATTTGAATTGGCTGCAAACCTATCAGAAAAAAAAAAAAAAAAAAAAAAACATAACCTCAGTAAGAGTCTAATGGTTTTCAAGGAAAATTGTCTTTTTTGATTTCTCGAAAAATCGCTACCTGGGTACTCTTGTTATTCCGTTATCGTCGCTACGAAAGTCTCAAATCTTAAGCAAATCAAAGTCCACATTCGCACCAAATCTTAAAGTGGTCCAGAAACACAAATGGAAAACAGCGAGATAACGAGAATAGTGATTTTGAGAAAATTTTTCTTTTTAAATTTTACGGGACAATCGCTATTCTTGTTATTTGGCTGTTTTTCGTTTGTATTTCTCGCCACTTTAGGATTTTTTTTGTGAATTTGAACTTTGATTTGCCTACGATTTGAACTTAACAATCGGCAGCGGAATAACAAGTGCTAGGTAGCGATTTTTCGAGAAATCTAAAAAGACGAATTTTCTCGAAAAACCATGAGACTTTTTTCTGAGGTCATATTCGATAACTTCCCTCGAGGGAAGTTTTTGTAATGAGCCTGAAAATCGAAAGTAGAAATTTCAAGATATCTCCACGTTTCACGACCCCTAGAATCATTCTAACACGTTTTTGAAAACTCGTCTCCCTGTGTGTATGCGTGTATGTGAGTAAAATTCTGTCGAACGTTATCTCACGAATGAATGGAGCGATTAGACTTTGTTTTTTTTTCTAAACGAACGCTCTTGACCTAACTTAGAGCAGAAAGGAGTTGTGAGCTTGATCGCCTCAGCGGTTTCGTAGATATTCGGGCTAAAACTATTAAACAAAAATTGCTTTTACAGAAAATCGACGATTTCTCCATGGGAAATGGTGGGATTTTAAAATGTTTCTTTTGCAAACGATGCGTCTGGAACTCAGACTTGAGTGAACTATTGGGCAAAATCGTTTCAGCGATTGTTGAGTTATTGCGATAAATCCTTGTGAAAATGCCAAGAAACATTTTTCCCCAAATCCAACAATTTTTTTTCTGAAACAACTATGTACTTTCATTTTTTTCGCCATTTTTTCCACCAATAAATAATTTATATATTCATGAAAAAAAAAAAAAAACAAAACAAAACAAATAGGGGCAATTAAAAATGAATGATCAAATTTTCATACGATTTTCATGCCCCCCTCATGGTGGCCTAACTTGTAAGATCAAAATAGCATAAAATACGAGGGATGATCGAGAAATTATTGGCTTGATCCGCTAAGGGTCACAACCACTTCAAGCCACCCTTTACAACGCATCCCCTCGCCACACCCCAAGCAATGCACCTCTTACTTTGGCCTTATCGTTTAGTTTCATAAATCCGGAACCAATCTAACAGCCCCGTGTCACTCTGACGTGCTAGTTTTTGGAACATCCTGTATATATGGTAAAAAGGGATAAAATAAAAGTTTGAGGACGTGCGATCTTTAGGGGGGGAAATAGGGTTGAACGGTTCAAAAAATCGATTTTTTCAAATTTCATAAATTGTTAGTAAAACTATTGAAAAATATGTTCCCAAAATTTTAAATGAAAATTCCGACTCGTTCTATTGTTATAAGCCATTAAGGGGGAAATAGGGTTAGGACAGCGTTTTCTCAATGATATTCATGAATTTTTTTATAGTATAAAAAATGAATACAATTTATTGAAACTTCGAGAATACTTTATACATATATCTAAGTATATACTATAAAATTTTTGAAGAATTTCCTTGAAAAACACCGAAGATATTAGCGACCCCGTATTGCAGGTCACAATCAGACTCAGCGCATTTTGCTATTTTTTCAACCGCGTTTTTCTGAAAACGACTTTTTTTAAACTTGCGTACACGCTAGTTCGAAAAGTTTTCAACCTATCGTTTTGAAAATTGGCAGTTACTTTCTTCATAGTATTGCGCTCTATATGAACCTAAATTCGGAATATTATCATTATTTGAAATATATTTTTTTCGCAAATAAAGTTGTAAAAAATGGCAAAAAATCATGTTTTTTACGTTTTGACCCCTGTAAAAATTGAATTTTCTATTTTTTTAATAGCATTTAGGTTCATATAGAAGAGAGACGTATAATAAAAGTAAATTCCAACCTCGTTTGATTTCAGATGAAAATTGCGACTTCCAGAATGTACGCAAAATGCTGAGTCTGATTGTGACCTGCAATATGGGGTCGCTAATATTTTCGGTGTTTTTCACGGAAATTCTTTAAAAAATTTATAGTATATACTTGAATATATGTAGAAAATATTCTCAAAGTTTCAATAAATTATATTCATTTTTTATAGTATAAAAAAATTCATGAAAATCATTGAGAAAACGCTGTCCTAACCCTATTTCCCCCCTTTAAGGCCTTACATACGTCGAGAATTTTCAAAAAATCGATTTTTTTTTGTTTACAGATTATTATTCCTTATAGTCTTAGGCGTATTTCTGTGTAAGCTGATTGTAAAAATTCCCCATAGTTCAAAAGTTATTGTAGATAATGTGACTGCCCGACGAAAGGACAAAGGTCTGACGCGCGCCTACCTGAGTTGAGTTGTTTGAGGCAGTCGTCGATTAGAAAAAAATAAACAACAACAATTTTTTACTGACAAGGAAGGCGTACAATATGAAGCTGGAATGGGAGATTAGACGTAAGTTAACTAAATAAATTAAAAAAATTCATAAAGTTCTTGCTCCAGCCGCGCGCGACTTCGAGCGAAACGCGCTTGAAACTTTAAACGCGTTTTTCTCAAAACTACTTTTTCTGACACGGTCGGCATGATAACTCGTACGGTTTTTAATATTTTTTTATGATTTTTTTTTTTTTAATATTCGGAATTGTTTTTTCTATAGTCTGTCGAGCCGGATTTTTAAAATTATAATTAGAAAATTTTATAAAAACAATTAAAGTGTGACTTTTTTTACACAAACTTAACATTTTTTTTTAAATTACCGTAAATTGTTTAATTTTTCGAATTTCAAAAATCCGGCTCGACAGACTATAACTACTACCTTATTTTACAAGAATTTCTTTACATTTTGCAGATCCGTCAACATTTGAGGAAGAAATACTGCCGACCGTGGAGCAACTTTTTTTTTACAGTGCTTCAAAAAATGTGATTTTTCATGTTGTAATTTTTGAAAAAAAAAATTGAAATAAATTTTTTTACAAACTTCACACAGTAATAAACAATGTGTAAGAATTTTTTATCAATTTCTATTTCTATCCCTCCTAGAACAGTTTTTCTTTTGGTACGTTTTCGGTACCGCTGGACGTATGTAAGGCCTTAAGCGGACCAACTGGGGATGTAAGAAGGAATATATGGACACCGAATGAGAGTCAATGAACATTGGGAGAGACCGATCCATTGGTGTCTCTTTTCGCTCGCTTGACAATCGTTCCCGACAGCGTGTGCCACACACAAACACACTATAGCTTTAATGCCTTTTCTCACCTTCTCTCCTTCATTTTATTTCTCTGTCGCGCGCGTTTACAGTCTCTCAAACGCGCGCGCGCGCGCGCGCGTGTATATAAAACGCCTCGCGGGGACCGTAAATTCAACGACGAACGAAAGGAAAAGAGAAAAGAGAAAAAAAACCAACAAAATTGCACGGAATTACCGCGACAACGCGTTAAAAATTATCGAGCAACAATCCGCGAACTAGAGGAGCAAATTTTGCAGATTTGATTTTTGTTTTGTTTTTTTGTTTTTTTTTCCCCTCAATGAATCGAGGATGAAAAAAAAAGTCTCGTTCCAAGGATTTTTCGTCCTTTCTGATCCACTCCTTTTTCATCGTTAAATCTCACGCACGCGAGAACGAAATGGGCCACGCTCTAAGCGAATAGCGATCCCGAGAATTAACAAATTATTGGCACATCGACGTTTCCAAACCGTGCAACTTCTGTACAACGATATTTTTTATTTTATTTATTTTTTTCTCGAGTTTCCTAATTTCTAATTTATCCGATTAAATTGCGAAATTCAAAATATCGCGGAATTAATATTAATGAGAAAACTCAGAAGATAAGAAACGATGCACATATTAACTGGTCCCTTTTTTTTCTTTTTTTGCACATTCACACATTTTCCATCCATACGAGCAACAGTAGGCTTTTTCATTGTTCTCCCCTTTTTCGTAATTTCTATTGTGTAGAAGATTCTTTTGTTTTTTTTCAACAACAAAAAATAGGAAATTTCATAAATAAAAAACGATCGGCCTGACCTCGATTTCGCGTCGATCGAGATCGATTAATATGTTCGCCGGCACCGCGGTCACGAAAAGTCCCCAATTCCAGGTATCACAGCTGTACGAAGAAATTATCAACTTTCTTTGTATTTTTTTTCGTTTACCAAACTTCAGAGCGCGTCGAAAAGTTTGCTAAACTGATCGAAATATAAAATCGCGATTTGTGGCGATCGTACAAAAAAATGTTGAATTATAAATTTTCAAATTTTTTTGTACGATTGCCACGAGTCGATTTTATTTTTCTTTACCGGACTAGCAAACTTTTCGACGCGCTCTGATGTTTAGAAAGAAAAAGAATAAAATAAAAATTAATAATTTCTTCGCTATAATACCTGGAATTGGGATTTTTTCGTGACCGCGGTTCCGGAACATATTGATCGATGTCTATCGACGTGAAATCGAGGTCAGGCCGATCGTGATGACTTTCCCGTGAGATGGCACGATCGCTCCTGTATATATATTTTTTATAAAAAAAAAAAAAAAAAACTAAAAAAAACCGTCCAGTGTACGGCAATACAGACCCAACGTCCGTGTATACAGACATATTAAGGCAGCCGTCTGGTCTAGAGCGAGATTTTTGACGTCATTTCTAATGTGCAATAACGTTTAAACCGTTGAAGTTGTCTTGATGAAAATTTACACGTGCATTTATTGATCCTTAGAGAATACTTGTACGTTAAAAAAAAAATTATTTTAAATATTTTCATGTAGTTGTTTGCCTTGTTGCAACATGGTGCGCCAAAATCGGCGCCCACACTGGACGATGTTGTACGCATTTGAAAAAAAAAATATATATATTCTCAATCTATATGAGTATTCTGAGTACTGGTAGCAGAATTGGTACTTAAAAAAAATTTTATTCAGTCGAACAATAATTTTGCCGACATTTTATAACTCGTCGAATACCCGAAAATGTATGAAATATCATTAATGAAAGTTCAACAGGCCGTCATTTTGTCAAAAATTTTTTTTTAACTACCAATTCTGCTACCAGTGCTCAGAATACTCATACAGATTGAGAATATATATATATTTTTTTTTTCAGATGCATACAACATCGTCCAGAGTGGGCGCCGATTTCGGCGCACCATGTTGCAACAAGGCAAAAAACTACATGAAAATATTTAAAATAATTTTTTTTTTTTAATGTACAAGTATTCTCTAAGGATGAATAAATGCACGTGTAAATTTTCATCAAGACAACTTCAACGGTTTAAACGTTATTGCACATTAGAAATGACGTCAAAAATCTCGCTCTAGACCAGACGACTGCCTTAAGGAGTTATACGCAGTCAGGAGACCGAAAAAAGGCGATTTTTCAACAATTTTTCCTGGAAAGACATGTTAATTTATTAACGTAAAAATTTATATACGTACTGCGGTAACTTTTAACTTTATTTTCATATTTTTTATTTGTAAAAATAATGATTCTTAAAGCTGCTATAGCCGATCTTCGGGAGCTCCTCTAAAAAAAGGTGTCTGGCGGTGAGCACGATATCTCCGGTTTGGATTATCCAAAATAAAAAAACCAAAAAGATTCTATTAGTGGACAGATAAATCTAGGTATTGATCGAAGGAATTATCGAAATTTTTATTTTTGACAAAATGGCGACTCCAAAAAGAAAAAACTCGAATTTTCGACGAACATTTTTTCGTTGAATTGTTTAAAAAAAATAGAAATAATTATCGGAACGCTTATTCCTTCGATCAATACCTGGAGAATGTATCTGAGAAGGTTGTGTTAAAATTGCAGACCGATCGGTTGAGCCGTTTTTGAAAAATCGTGCTCAACGACTCTGAAAACACCGTTTTGAGAAAAACGCGTTCAAAGTTTAGGCCGCCTACTTTGTGACGCTCCGAGCGTCCTTACAAATGCGCATGTATCTCCAAGAATATTTGCCGGATCGATTTGAAATTTTTAGAGAATATACTCAAATATAGGTATATTCCGAAAATGCAATAAAAAAAATCGATTTTTTGAAATTTCCAACCACGCATTACCCCTTAAATGTGTATTGTAAAAAAGATGAAGGAAAAAACAGAATTTGCACGTTAAATTCCTACGGTAGAATTTCTTTTTTTTTCCCGCTCCTCTTCGTCATTTCTCGAAGGGGAATAAATTAGAGGCCTTGACCCGTTCGCGGGGGGATGAGAAGTCCTAATTAATCCAATTATATAGAGCAGAGAGGAGGGGGAGGATATATATTATACGAAGGTGAAATATAAGAAGAAGCATCGACGAGAGAGGCCCCGAGAACAGGAGATGTTTCTGATTATACCCATACGTGAAAGAACAAAAAAAAAATATATATGAAAAAAAGGGGATTTCGGGAATTCCCGCGGTCACGCAATGGCCCGATATAATTCGTGGAAGGAACTTTATACTACGTGTGTAAACGTTTAGGATGCTTCTGCTCCTGGCTGCTGTTGCTCCTGTGTGTCTCGTTCCTTTTTTTCCTTCTTTCAATCTCATTTTTTATCGTGCCAATTTATTTATTTTTCTTCTTTTTCGTTTTTGTTGATTTTTTTTTTTCCCCTTTATTTTCTATCGCTCGCCTCGCGAGGATGTATCGCGAGCGAATCTCGGCGTGATCACATGACGGCTGATCGATGTGTAAGGAGGGCGCCGTCGAATTGTAATTTTCGTAATAATGACGAAGAATTATCATCTCTCAAATCACAATGAGGACCGAGGGGAACATTTTTTTTATTTTCTCTTTCATTTTTAATAATTCTTTTTCCCTTTTTTGTCAATTATATCAGCGATTTCATTGTGTGCCATTTTCAGATTTTTACATTCTCTTCCCATTTGGCTCGCCATTTCTTAAGATTTCATCCCCTCGATCAGGCGCACCAAAGTCTCGTCGGGGCAGTCCATTTTTTTTCTAATGCACGCGGGGTCTCACGCGTCCCAGTACTGACGCCGGCGCCATTTATTGTCCATCGGAGTCATCGATTGTCGTTCGGCCATTATTATTAATGTTATAACCTCCCCAGCATTATTGTCATTATCTTTGACTAAACGCCAGGTCGTTATAACTTTCTCGGACTGTAATATTTTAGCCGATAAGTGTCGGCGAGAGTTTAATTCGTTACAGAACGAAGATAAATTATCCGGAAGACGAGGCGCTTCCCCCGACGTATACAACAGGCATTTCACATAAAATCGATCTACATGTTTTTTTTCCTACGCAATTTTTCTTGTCTTTGTTTTAAAAATACATGAAGAATAAAAAAAAGACAATTTAAGGCGGGAAATAGGGTTAGACGGTTCGAAAAATCGATTTTTTTTTATTTCATAAATTGTTAGTAAAACGATTGAAAAATATGTTCCCAAAATTCTTAATGAAAATTCCGACTCGTTCTATTGTTACAAGCCATTAACCGAGAGCCGGGCCGTAGTCTGGTCTAGAGCGAGATTTTTGACGTCATTTCTAATGTGCAATAACGTTTAAACCGTTGAAGTCGTCTTGATGAAAATTTACACGTGCATTTATCGATCCTTGGAGAATACTTGTACATTTAAAAAAAAAATTATTTTAAATATTTTCATGTAGTTTTTTGCCTTGTTGCAACATGGTGCGCCGAAATGGGCGCCCGCTCTGGACGATGTTGTATGCATCTGAAAAAAAAAACATATATATATATTCTCAATCTGTATGAGTATTCTGAGCACTGGTAGCAGAATTGGTACTTAAAAAATTTTTTTATTGAGTCGAACGATAATTTTGCCGACATTTTATAACTCGTCGAATAATGAAATATCATTAATGAAAGTTCAACAGGCCGCCATTTTGTCAAAAATTTTTTTTAAGTACCAATTCTGCTACCAGTGCTCAGAATACTCATACAGATTGAGAATATATATATATATTTTTTTTTCAGATGCATACAACATCGTCCAGAGTGGGCGCCGATTTCGGCGCACCATGTTGCAACAAGGCAAAAAACTACATGAAAATATTTAAAATCATTTTTTTTTTTTAATGTACAAGTATTCTCTGAAGATCAATAAATGCACGTGTAAATTTTCATCAAGACAACTTCAACGGTTTAAACGTTATTGCACATTAGAAATGACGTCAAAAATCTCGCTCTAGACTAGACTACGGCCTTAAAGTGAGTAGCTCTCCTTCAGGCCCCGAGCGCGCCACGTGTATAACCGAGGGGGTATTATTTTTTCAAACGCGTTTTTCTGAAAACGACTTTTTTTAAACTTGCGTACACGCTAGTTCGAAAAGTTTTCAACCAATCGTTTTGAAAATTGACAGTTACTTTCTTCATAGTATTGCGCTCTATACGAACCTAAAATCGGAATATTATCATTATTTAAAATAATTTTTTTTTGCAAATAAAGTTGTGAAAAATGTCAAAAAATCATGCTTTTTTGTTTTGACCGCTGTAAAAAAATCAATTTTCTATTTTTTCGATAGCATTTAGGTTCATGTAGAAGAGAGACATATAATAATAGTAAATTCCAGCCTCGTTTGATTTCAGATGAAAATTGCGGCTTCCAGAATGTACGCAAAATGCTGAGTCTGATTGTGACCTGCAATATGGGGTCGCTAATATCACCGGTGTTTTTCAAGAAAATTCTTCAAAAATTTTATAGTATATACGTGAATATACGTATAAAATATTCTCAAAGTTTCAATGAATTATATTAATTTTTTGTACTATAAAAAAATGCATGAAAATCATTGAGAAAACGCTGTCCTAACCCCATTTCCCTTAACCGAACGGTTCGCGATCCCTTTTCAACGAATATTCGAGAATTGTTACAGACGTTTTCTTCAACGAGCCATTATTCATTTTCACGAAAATACAAGAAAAGCAAAAAATGAAAATTCCACAACGATTAGCTCAAAACCCGTAATTACAAAAATTCGCAAAAATCCGCAAAATTCCGCAAAGGTCCTGCGGGCACGATAAAAAAAACAATTATTTTCCAACCCCCCCTTCATTCGCCGTTATATTCATTGCGATTAACTCGCGACCGGAAAAGCAATCAAGGGATAAAAAAAAATAGAAGCAAACGTCGCGACATTTTGGTGCACGCTTCGAAAAATTCCGCTGTCAAACAGAACATTTTTTGTGGAATTTTTAAATCACACCCAACCCCTTTATTTCATGTCCAATAATTTTTTTCTTCAATCATTACTAAACAAGTTGGCGAAAAAAATGAGTGTGAAAAAAAAGTCTAGAAAAAAAACGGCTGTAACGCCATTATGAAAAATTCTTCACCAATTCCCAGAGGATGAGGTCCTCAAGAGCCAGAGGTCGATTTCACGTGGAATGTCTCATATATAGACAAGGTATATTTGTGTTTAGTGAGAGAGGAGCGCAAGGGTTGCTGATCTCTCTCTCTCTCTCTCTCTCTCTTTATCTCTTTCGTTTTGCGCTGACGACTCGGCGCTAAACACGCGTGACGATTTAGACTTACCGAGTGAGGGGGGGGAACTCTACGAGACACTCGGTAAACTTGAGATTCGCGCACGGGAAGCGCGCACACGGGAAGCGCAGACTCGTGGATCGCAAATTGCAACGGATAGCGCGCGCGCACGAGAGTAGCGGGCGTCGTTGCGGTCTCGGTGTGTACGATGCGTGTAGTGTCGCGCTTATATATACTCGCAGCAAAAGAGTTAATTGATGGTCTCCGTACGCGAGAGAGATCACGAAACGTGTGTACACATACGTAGCAGCAGGCAACGGCTCGCGGCGCGTTCTATAACGCCCACGCGCGCACCGACGAGCCACGAAATAGTGTAACGAGACACGGAAGTGAAAAATTGTTAAAGAAGTTTTGACAAAAATTCACGATCTCTCATTAATCATCGAATGAAGAGAAAGGATCGATGACCGAACGTCCCGTTAATTTCGACGATGATTTTTCTCTTTTTGTTCGCTCTCGAAACGAATTTTTTTTTTATAGGCAATTTCCACAAAAGAGGGAAGAAAACCCGATAAAGGCCGATTAGGCGAGTACATACGAGGTCTGTTAAAAAAGTATCGCGAATTTCGAATATTTCCGCGGGCTACACGGGCCAAAACACGTCTAACCAAAACGGCTGTCAACAATTAACTAAACATTCAAAATAGCCGAATTTTTCAGCATAAGTGAGGGACACGAGTACCAACCTAACGCCACAAAAAAAAAATCTAAAATCGAATATACGTAGCCCGCGGAAATTCAAAATTCGCGATACATTTTGAACAGACCTCGTATACGCGTGTGGGCCGCGTGAGATTTCCAAAAATGCAATTTGTCGCAACTCGGGAAAAACGATTTGACCGATTACTCGCAAAACTTTTCACGAATTTTCGGCACTTAATCGCCACTGTTTGCCGCAATTCTCGTTTGAATTACTCGAGCCTCGGGAGTCTTTTTGTAACATTTTGAAAAATTACGCGAAAAATCATTTCTCGGAATTCGCGAAACTTTCAGAAATTTTTCAACTCTCGGGTCAACAAGTTTGTTTGTTTTCTTTTTGTTTCGAATTGTCTGCTCGCTAAGGGGGGAAAAAAAAACGTAACGAGACACTGCGAAATAGAGTGTGTCCTCTGGGCGCGCGAGGATAGAAAGTCCGAGGTAGTGTTTATGCGCGGTCTGTGTGCGTTTGTGTTTATGCGCGTGTGCGCGTGTTGGGTCAGGTAAACAGCTTAGTTCTTGGTTGCAATATAAGTCGAGATTTTGTGATGACTTTATAACCCTGAGTGAAGGGCAGGGGGGGGGGGGGGAGCAAAGTGATCTGTACAAATGTATTTTTTCGTGTGTGCCACGTCACAGTGAGAAAATTTTTGCATTGGGTTATACTCTCGCAGTTTTATAACCACTTGATCTTTTAGGCAAAAATCGAACACAAGCCAAAACATGTCTAACCAAAACAGCTGTCAGCAATTAACTAAACATTCAAAATGGCCGATTTTTTTAGCATAAATGAGGGACACGAGTACCAACTTAACGTCACAAAAAAATCGAAAATCGGATATACGTAGCCCGCGAAAATTCAAAATTCGCGATACTTTTTGAACAGACCTCGTACGTGAATTTGCAAGGGTACGCGAAATAGAAAATGGACGAGGAGCGTAGTAAATAATCGTGCGACAATGGGGCAAAACGGACCAGAGAAAAAAAAATGAGAGTTGTAAAAAAAAAGACTAAAATTTCAATGTTTCCGAAGGCAAATTTTTCGTTACAAAATGCATTTGCAATGTTTGACGAACTTTACAAATTCCACTGGAACAAGAATAGAAAAAAAAAAAAAAAACTGAAAATTGATGTCATCAATCTTATTTTTGGACACTTGAAAAAGAAAACTATTTAAGCGCTCACGTACCCCTGGAATTTTCAAAAAAACGATTTTTTTTTACAGGATTTTATTCTTTATAAAAATTTCGGACGGCTACCTGGCTGACTGCCGCGTTCTAGCAGAAACTTTAAAATCGTTTTTCTCGAAACTATGTTTTTTAGACAATCAATTTTTAATATTTTTTACATTTCTTTTTTTTTAAATGTTCATAATTATTTTCTGTATATTCTGACGGGAGGTTTTTTTTAATTTTTTGTTTGGACAATTTGTTACAAATTATTAAAGAAAATTTTGTATTTAAATTGTATACTAAAGTTTGAAATACTGTAATTTCTTTATTAAAAAAAAAAAAAATTTCCCTCCGTCAGACTATTACTACAACATTGTTCGACTAGATTCTCTCTTATTTTTGCAGATTTGATGATTTTTGGTGAAGTTACGACGTCGACAAGGAGGCGCCCATGATTTTCATCGGTAGTCCATTTATACCCGCAAAAAAAAATGTCAAAATTATGAAAAAAAAATTTTTTAATTTTTTTTCTAATACTCGAAAAGTTAATAAAAAAAGTGAAGTCAACAATTTAATTTTTTTTCACCATATAACGTTTTAAATGATTTTTCAAAATCACTCGGTTTTCAGAGCGCGCGCAGGAGTCTGCGAGCCTTTAAAACGTTATTTTCGGAAACTTGAAGAAGAAAACTATTTAATCATCAACACCAATCTTTTGACGAATTATCAAAAGCGGAAAATTCCTCTTACGTGTGAATTAGTTTTTTCGTTTTTTTTTTTTTTCCCACTTGTACGCGACAAACGCAAAATAATGAATGAATTAACCGCATATATATATATATATATGTATATACATATGTGAGCATTAATAAAAGTAATATAAGCCAAGAGAGTCAAGAGAGTCAAGAGAGCCAGACCCCTCCGCTCCGGATACCCGAGTGAATCGAATTTTCAATTAAAGTTTGACGCCCGCCGTGACACAATGGACCTTCATTACGGTCGCTTTAATTTTTATTGCCTACCCGCGAGCTCCGAGAGCTCGCTAAATGTGTGTGTGTGTGTGTGTGTAGATTTCGCGTGGGCGAGAAACCCCTTCCCCCACCCGCACTGCCACCGCCGTTCTCTCTTGCTCGCAGCATCCGCGATAGGTTTCTCGCGCGCAACAAACGCAGTTATACCGCGTTTGTTGCACCTGATGTGTCGCATACAAACATGAGAGAGCGAGGGAGAGAGAAAGAGAGAAAAAAAACAGAAAATTCTCGGAGTTGACGCCATAAATATATACATAATATATATACGAGCCGTTATAGTGACCCCGGTAGAGAGAGAGAGAGAGATCTTAGCGATAACTCATGTATATCACGGTGTTAATGGCATATATCAAAAGGGCCGAGAGCTGATTGAGTTGGTCTCGGCTCAACTTCGCTCTGTATACCCCCTTTTTTCTTTTTTTTCGCTACGCCTATACACATGTATATTTACGTTTTTAAATATATATATATATATATATATATATATATATATATATATATTGTATATATATGTTTAAACACGTGTTAGCGCGGGAGCGCGGTTCGCTTTGAAAATCCGTCACTCTCTATAGACTCCGCGGGGACGACAAAACGGGGTTACAGAGTGCACACGAGCGTCTCCGAGAGAGAGAGAGAGAGAGAGAGAGAGAGAGAGAGAGAGAGGCACGTACGATTTTTTTCGGGATGGGGGTCGCGAAAAATAAAAATAAAATAGTAAAAAGAAACAAAAAGAAGAAGAAAAACAAGAGAGAGAAAAAAAAAATATATATTCGGCCTCTGTGGCTCCGGTGCCGGACGATAAAACCGCAGGTGGCTACGTCCTCCACTCGATGCGTCAGAGGACCTGCCACGTCGTCGTTATATATGTACATATATATATATGTATATATGCATGCATACACGTAAGAAATTGTACGATTTATCGCGGGTCGATTATGCAATATTAAGGGAGAAATAGGGTTAGACGGTTCGAAAAATGGATTTTTTTAAATTTCATAAATTGTTAGTAAAACTATTGAAAAATATGTTTCCAAAATTTTAAATGAAAATTCCGACTCGTTCTATTGTTATAAGCCATTAAAGTGAGTAGCTCTCCTTCAGGTCCCGAGGGCGCTATTTTTCAAACGCGTTTTTCTGAAAATGACTTTTTTCGAACTTGCCTACACACTAGTTTGAAAAGTTTTCAACGAATCGTTTTGAAAATTGACAGTTACTTTCTTCATAGTATTGCGCTCTATATGAACCTAAAATCGGAATATTATCATTATTTAAAATTATTTTTTTTTGCAAATAAAATTGTTAAAAATGGCAAACAATCATGCTTTTTTGTTTTGACCCCTGTAAATAATTCAATTTTCTATTTTTTCGATAGCATTTAGATTCATATAGAAGCGAGACATACAATAAAAGTAAATTCTAACCTCGTTTGATTTCAGATGAAAATTGCGGCTTCCCGAATGTACGCAAAATGCTGAGTCTGATTGTGACCTGCAATATGGGGTCGCTAATATTTTCGGTGTTTTTCACGGAAATTCTTCAAAAATTTTATAGTATATACTTAATCATATGTATAAAATATTCTCAAAGTTTCAATAAATTATATTCGTTTTTTATACTATAAAAAAATTGATGAAAATCATTGAGAAAACGTTGTCCTAACCCTATTTCCCCCCTTAAATAAATTACGGTCGGGCTGTAAACATTTTTTAACTCTCTCCCAACCGGCGAGGAAAATTGTTCGGAAATTTTCAACCTTTGTTTCTATTTTTTTTATTTTTCTTAACTCTCGTTCCATTTTCGAAATTGCCGGCCGAGCGTCCGGGAAATTTTCTAAATAACGACGTGAAACTTCATGAAAAATTCACATATTTGTTTTTTTCCATTTTTATTTAAATTTTAATCAACAAACGAATTTAAATGACAAAGAATTATCGGAGAATCATTTAGCAATAATCGAGGGATTAAAGAAATTTTACAAAATCACGACAAAATGGAACTGTTACTCTAAAAACAAAAACCAAAAAAAAAACAAATAAAACAACAACCCGCAAAAATTGCAAATTAATTAAAAATATCAATAACTCGCACTGACAAAATTCATTCAGCTTCATTCTCGATCAGTCAACACTAGAGTCTTTGTTTATATTTTTAAAAAAATTAAAAAAACCCTTAATTGCAATAAAAATTTACCGTTTCGTGATTATCCACCGCAAAGCTTCGAGACGCACCGGAGAGGGTTACAATTGTGTGGACAACAAGGAAGAAACGAGATACTGAGGGCGAAGGAAAAAAAAAAAAAACGAGGGGCTTCTCGCCGCAGACTTCAAGTCAACGGGGCGGGGGTTGGGGGCTGGGTAGATCGACAGAAGCACGCGACCCTTTTTTCCCCTCTGCCCCTCAGTCATATTTCGTACACACATTTATTTATAATAAAAAAAAGGGGGAGTCCGGAGAGGGTAACATCGGTGCGATTTTCAAAGGGCTCTGGTGCTCGATTAAAATTACGAAAAATCCCCGTTTTTTTTTTACACGGCGTAAAAAAAAATCGTATCGAAAATTTCCGAACGTCGTGTCGTTCGTAATGTTTTCCCGATGCCGTAAAAAAAAATGATACGCGTCAGCGCAAGGAGAGTAACGATTTTATAAACGTCGATTTTACAAGAAAAATAAAGACTTTTCTTACAATTTTTTCAATTCCAATCCGAAGATTTTCCGGAACGAACGTTAAAACATTTTTTTAATAATCGCCACTCACGAGATTTTCGATACGATTTTTTTTTAGCAACATTGAACGACAGTCGTGCTATCACAGCCCCCTTTCCTCCGCGGTCTTTAAAGAGTAAATTAATGGGGTGTTTGGGCCCTTTTGTTCGTCGACGGTCAATATCGTATATCGTACGTCAACAAGACCGGGGGTTGAGTCAAGCGGAAAGGAGAAAGAGGATATAGTGGAGAAGGACGGGCGGGGCGAAGGGGAGTGGTGCGTAAGGGTTTCTCATGTTTTTATTATATATAGGATGCGGGAAGACGCTTTGGGAGAGAGGTCCGCGCGCGTATTCCGGGTGTCGCATCCGCCGGAAATAAAAAAGTTTCCGTTACCACGTGCGCGACAGCCTACTCTTCTCTTTTCTCTCTCTCTCTCTCTCTCTCTTTCTTTTCTCTTTCCCTCTCTGAACAAAATTTAACGTTTTAGGCTTGTCTCGTCCGTGGAGCTTGCTCCATGACTTTGAGACTACCGTGCACGCGGTCATAATGTTTCCTCGAACGATACATTCGCAGTCCCTCTACCCGGGCATAACCAAACACGTGCTAGCGACCCGCATATTTTTCGGTAAATGCTTTTTCTCACTGCACGGAGTCTATATCGTAAACGAGAGAGAGATAAAAGAAGGTACGAAAATGCCCCGATGGATTTTCTTGAGTGTCAACAGTTGTTTTTTTTTTTCGTTCCTTTTCTTCCTCTCGGCAGTAATATATTGCGGGGGTAGTATAAATCGAAAAGAAGGAAAACAACTCTGTTCGTCTTCTCGTCTCGTGTAAATTACTTTTTGAATATTGTACATATATATATATTTTTTTGTTGGGCTTTTCCAACCCTTCGACGGAAAACGCTATTGTCGGGTAATAAAGTACGCGTGGCCTTGTTTTTCCGGACAAAAAAAATAGCACTTTATGACTCGTTCGTATTCACTCACATGTGCGAAAATATTAAACGTGACGAAAATAAAATAAACGCCGACACAACGAAAATGAGCTTGTTTCCAACATTCGCACTAATTTTCCACGAGCAAAAAATTGAAATTTCTCAATGTTTCCAAGGTTTTCCCGATTTTCCACCGATTGCGTTCGCACTCTGACATCTCGTAATTAATCTTTTTAATTTTCCGACATTTTTTCCTAACTTCCCGTGAGCAAAAAATTGAAATTTTCCAATATTTCCAAGGTTTTCCCCCGTTTTTCACCGATCGCGTCGCACCCTACATTTGCCCTAACTTTCCGTGAGCAATAAATGGAAATTTCCCAATATTTCCAAGGTTTTCCCGATTTTTCACCGATTGCGTTCGCACCCTACATTTGCCCTAATTTTCCGTGAGCAATAAATGGAAATTTCCCAATATTTCCAAGGTTTTCCCGATTTTTCACCGATTGCGTTCGCACCCTAACATCTCGTAATTAGTCTTTTTAATTTTCCGACATTTATCCCGAATTTCCCGTGAGCAAAAAAATGAAATTTTTCAATATTTCCAAGGTTTTCCCCGATTTTTCACCGATCGCGTTGCACCCTACATTTGCCCTAATTTTCCGTGAGCAAAAAATGGAAATTTCCCAATATTTCCAAGGTTTTCCCGATTTTCCACCGATTGCATTCGCACCCTGACATCTCGTAATTAATCGTTTTAATTTTCCGACATTTTTCCTTAATTTCCCGTTAGCAAAAAATTTTAATTTTCCAATATTTCCAAGGTTTTCCCCGATTTTTCACCGATCGCGTCGCACCCTACATTTGCCCTAATTTTCCGTGAGCAAAAAATGGAAATTTCCCAATGTTTCCAAGGTTTTCCCGATTTTTTACCGACCGCGTTAGCACCTTAACATCTCGTAACTAATCTTTTTAGTTTTCCGACATTTTTCCCTAATTTCCCGTGAGCAAAAAAATTAAATTTTCAAATATTTCCAAGGTTTTCCCCAATTTTTCACCGATCGCGTCGCACCCTACATCTGCCCCAATTTTCCGTGAGCAATAAATGGGAATTTCCCAATATTTCCAAGGTTTTCCCGATTTTTTACCGATTGCGTTCGCACCCTGACATCTCGTAATTAATCTTTTTAATTTTCCGACATTTTTCCCTAATTTCCCGTGAGCAAAGAATTTAAATTTTCCAATATTTCCAAGGTTTTCCCGATTTTTCACCGACCGCGTCGCACCCTACATTTGCCCTAATTTTCCGTGAGCAAAAAATGGAAATTTCCCAATATTTCCAAGGTTTTCCCGATTTTTCACCGACTGCGTTCGCACCCTGACATCTCGTAATTAATCTTTTTAATTTTCCGACATTTTTCCCTAATTTCCCGTGAGCAAAAAATTGAAATTCTCCAATATTTCCAAGGTTTTCCTCGATTTTTCACCGATCGCGTCGCACCCTACATTTGCCCTAATTTTCCGCGAGCAAAACATGGAAATTTCCCAATATTTCCAAGGTTTTCCCGATTTTTCACCGATCGCTCCTCGCACCCCGATCTCATAATTAATCTTTTTAATTTTCCGTCATTATTCCCTAATTTCCCGTTAGCAAAAAATTGAAATTTCCCAATATTTCCAAGTTTTTCCCCGATTTTTCACCGATCGCTCTCGCACCCCTATCTCATAATTAATCTCCTTTCCCTTCAATATACATCTAAAAAAATTGTCAATTTTTTGTACAAAGTGTTTGGACAAGAGGGTTTCCGGTTTCTTCGATACCCCCGATTAGACATTGAGACACGCGTCGATGGATCAATATATACCCTTCATATCCACACATATATATCGCATCATATATATACGAGACGTCGGAGCTGGAGGAAGGAATAAGAAGAGAAGAAAGAAGGAGAAGAGAGCAAGAAAAAAAAACTCGGCATGGTAATATCAAACGCGACTTTTCTAAGGGTTCTGTTAGTAATATACCGCGAGTGAAAAAGAACGAGTGAGAAAGGAGAGACGGACATAATATTGTAAAGACGAGGAATGAAGACATCGGCAGGGGGGGGAGGGGGTTAAAAGAGAGCGCGGGAACCCCCTTCGCTGCATATTATCCGATACCAATAATGCGACTAATTGAATTATAGTAACGCACCCCTTAAGCTGATATGGAGCATCGTATTAGCATCGCCGTCCGCACGACCGCAACGATTGTAGTTTCTTTTGTGTTTTATTGAGAAATATAATTTGAAAAAGAAAAAAAATTAATATCAGCCAAGAGTACAGGCAGAGTTCGTGATTGAGTTGAGAGAAAGCGAAGTGATTAAAAAAAAATGAAGATTCGTGAAACTAGATATGGTATGAAAAATCTTAATAAAAACAATATGCAGCTGCTGTCGATACTTTTTATTATATTACTTCGTTATTATTATTATTATTATTATTATTATTATTATTATTATTATTTCATGCAGCACAAACGAATTTACGATTATTCCTCTTTTTATCGTTACACGCGTCCGTGTAATTAATTTAATTGTCGTCTCTCTTTTCGCGCCCCGTACAAATTACCGTGCCACAACACCCAACAAGAGCCCTAAAACATATGTGCATCAAAGTTCCTTTTATGCACAAATACGAAGGGCCGGTTTTTTTTCTTTCTACGCCAAAAAAAAGTTGCGACGATACGAAAAACGCTAAGAGACGCGGTCTGCCAATCTGCTTCACTCGATTCTATATATGGTACAAATACTCTTGTAACTTTAGCACGAGAGAGAGAGAGAGAGAAAGAGAGAGAGAGAGAGAGAGAGAGAGAGAGAGAGCAGCACGTGCATGCGTTTTAAGTGTGTCTGATCTCACAGCTGCGAACGTTTTTCCGCAAGGCCGTGCATTACGTCTCTCTTCCTCACTCTTTTTCTCTCTCTCGCTCTCTCTCTCTCTCTTTATTACCATGCTTTCTCTCATTTCTTTATATCTCTTGTGGTGAATTCATCGTGTCCGCGAGTACAAACGTACAATGCGCATTCGCGCGAAAAGTAAGTAGTTTAAAGTAGTGGTAACTTAAGCCGATTTTCATGTCTTTTTTGGAGGGCGTTTTTTTGTAGGAAAATAAAAATGAATCGTTTTGGATATTTAGGATGTTTTGACTTACATATTAAAGATATAAAAAAAAAAATTTTTGAACAAATTTAATAGTTTATTATTATTATTACTATTGATCGAAGTTGGCACCTCGAAGTTTGCAGCCCGGGTCCTAACTTTTTTTCTACCGAACCGATTGCTTTCAAATTTTAACAGGCTACTCTACACACTTATAGTTCTCGTCGGAACTACCGAGAAATTTTTTCACCCCTAACTTTTTATTTTACAACCCCTTCTTTGCTGAAGTCCTTTTATTTTAGAAGAGAAAGGGGTTGTAAAATAAAAAGTTAGGCGTGAAAAAATTTCTCGGTAGTTCCGACGAGAACTATAAGTGTGTAGAGTAGCCTGTTAAAATTTGAAAGCAATCGATTCGGTAGAAAAAAATTTAGGACCGGGGCTGCCAACTTCGAGGTGCCAACTTCGATCAATAATAATACTAATCTATTAAATTTTTTCAAACATTTTTTTTTTCTGTATCTTTAATATGTAAATAAAAACATCCTAAATATCCAAAACGATTCATTTTTATTTTCCGACAAAAAAACGCCCTCCAAAAAAGACATGAAAATCGGCTTAAGTTACCAGACTACTACCTTAAAGGCGGATTACACGCGCGACCAATCGAGAGAAGGCAATTTTGTACCCTAAAAAATTGAACGGTTTTTTCTTGTTTTTTTTTTTCATCTCTCACGCGCATATAATATATTGTATGGTGTTGTTTTTTTTTTCTTATTTTAAACCCATCGACATTTTTATTTGACCATTTATGACGAGGATAAACAGGGGTAAACTGACCCCGTTGGACTAAATGGGCCCCCCCTGGGGCAAAACGGCCCCCTCGAAAATTATAATTATAATTGTAAAAATATAAATTATAATATTTTGGGGATTTTTTTTTCAGAAAAACTACAAAGTAAATCGACATTACAAAATAGGGTGTTTGTCATACATATCAGTGACTGTATACTATCATTTTTTTGAAGCGATAAATTTCAAAATGGCGGCTGTGCAGCGTTTTTGCGATGACGTCTCCGTTTTTGTTGGCCGGAAACATAACTCAGACATTGTTCAACGGATTCGCTTGAAATTTTGAATATGTCTTTTGAAATACATTGTCTACGGAAGGGCGTAGGATTTTTTTTCGATATATTGACTTTTGGCCAAATGGCGCACTTCTAAAGTGAAAAGTGAAAAATTTGCTTAAAAAATCGTCAGAAAATTGTTAATACCAAATGACCTGTGCGATATAAAAAAAAATCCTACGCACTTCCATGGACAATGTATTTTCAAAGATATATTTAAAATTTCGAGTGAAAAATCGGTTGAAAATTGTCCGAGTTATGTTTCCGGCCAACGAAAAACGGACACGTCATCGTAAAAACGGTGCGCAGCCGCCATTTTGAAATTAATCGCTTCAAAAAAATTATCGTACACAGTCACTGATATGTATGACAAACACCCTATTTTCTAATCTCGATTTTTTTCGTAGTTTTTGTGCAAAAAAAAAATCCCCAAAAACCCTATTTTTTCGGCCTCCAGAGTGGCCTGACCCGTTAACGAAGATTTCATACTTTCATGATACTCAAACGGTTTCGGTGCAATTTCTAGAGTAGCGCGATGGGAATATCTAAAAAAAACAATTTTACTAATCCAAGTACGTGGAAATATGTATTTTTTTTCTTACTTAAAAATTTGTGGAAAATTCTACGTAAAATAAAAAAAACCACTCCGAGGATTATATGCAAAAAAGAGTGGAGGGGGGCGGGGGGTTCAAAGATGAGTCTGGGAGACTATTCTGTCTCTCTTGACTTTGGGATGCGCCGTACATCACGGCTCGAACGAGAGAGATAGAAAGAGATAGAGGAAGAGAGAGAGAGAGAGAGAGAGAGTGAGAAAAGTTCTTCTCCGAGCTTGGAATTCGGCTATTAAACTCGAAGCCCTCGAACGACCTATAAAATTCGTCTGGGGCCGAGGGGGTTTGTGTCTGCCGTTTTTGAGCCATGCATTATGCCCGTTGCGGTTATAGCCGAAAAACCCCAAACTCCCCGTCGTCGGCAAAAGCTTTAAACCACGTGGCCGCTATCTTTCTTTCACTTTCTCTCTCTCTCTCTCGCTGTCTCTCGTTCCGTCATAATGTACATCGTGTACAGGTGTCGAGAAACGAAGGATAATACCCGCGAGTACGTGGCCGTTCCAAGGACCAATGATACGGAAGGCACGAAAAAAAAGAACGAATAAAAAACGAAAGAGAGGGAAAAAAAAGAAAAAAGTAATCGAGATAAAAATGATGAAGCCGCGGAGAAAATATCTGAGAAACATTGAGAACCATATAGAAAAACGCCCGGAGCATATCCGTCGAGATCACACATATAAAGATCGCGTGTTCATCGTACTTGCATCCGTGCATATTGCGAGACGGCGAGAGCAACGAACGAGAGAGTTCGAATGCAAAAGAAAAAAAATTGCACGAGATCGAGATTATCATGTTAACCGCTCCGTAGAAAAAAAAAAAAAAAAAACTAAGAAAAAAAAACACTTCAAACTTTATTGGAAAGAGCGCAAGTTTTTATTTTTCTCAATCGAAATCGTTTACTTTTCAAGAGAGAAAAAAGACAGAAGAAAATCACGAGTATTTTTGAGCAAATTTGACAAAAAAACAACTTTGTTTTTTTTGCTCATCGTTCAAATCACAATTGACGAAAATCCGGGCTTTTTCCCTACTTGAGACAAGCGCGCTGCCGCCATTTGACGTTCAGCGCTGACTTCATTTTGTCGTCGTTTCATTCGCAATCCCCGAGCGACTTCGAAACATCGCTCTGATCATTGTTCCACGGCTTACAAAAAAATTTTCGCACGTTTGTCAAGGGGGAAACCACTTTTGGCATTTCCCCAGACTACGTTCGGTGTTTTTGCCTTAGAAAAATTTCCGTCACAGCGGTAAAAATTAGGGAAATTAGGAAGAATCAAACGAGATTCCGCCGAGTGTGGACGAGTGGACATTTGAAAAACCTGTGGAAAACGCGTCTCAGCTCTCGATGAGCGGAAGTAAAACCTCCTTTAGGGTAGTAGTCTGGTAACTTAAGCCGATTTTCATGTCTTTTTTGGAGGGCGTTTTTTTGTAGGAAAATAAAAATGAATCGTTTTGGATATTTAGGATGTTTTTATTTACATATTAAAGATACGAAAAAAAATTTGTTTGAAAAAATTTAATAGTTTATTATTATTGATCAAAGTTGGCACCTCGAAAAAAAAGGGAGTGGGTGGCCCCGGTGATTTTGGCTCTTGATGTTATCTGAAATAAAAAATTCTTGATAATTCTTAATCTATAGACATGTCATTCTGGTCGGAACTACTGAAGTTAAATTTCATGGATAAATAACAAAATAACGGACTTTGGAAAAAAAAACTTTTTTCCAAAGTCCAGTTCCAGTTATTTATCCATGAAATTCAACTTCAGTAGTTCCGACTACTCAGAATGACATGTCTATAGATTAAGAATTATCGAGAATTATTTATTTCACAAACAAAATGGCATTTTTAACAAAATGGCGGACTTTGGAAAAAAAACTTTTGTTTCCAAAGTCCGCCATTTTGTTATTTATCCATGAAATTTAACTTTATTAGTTCCGACCAGAATGACATGTCTAAAGATTAAGAATTATCAAGAATTTTTGATTTCAGATAACATCGAGAGCCAAAATCACCGGGGCCACCCACGCGCTTTTTTTTCGAGGTGCCAACTTCGATCAATAATAATAATAATAATAAACTATAAAATTTTTTCAAAAAAAATTTTTTTTGTATCTTTAATATGTAAATAAAAACATCATAAATATCCAAAACGATTCATTTTTATTTTCCTACAAAAAAACGCCCTCCAAAAAATACATGAAAATCGGCTCAAGTTACCAGACTACTACCTCAAATATTTCATCTTTGTGCCATTTCCGCGCGAGCGCTTCAAAAATCGCCATTTTCTTAAGGGAGAAAATAGGGTTAGACGGTTCAAAAAATCGATATTTTTTTATATTTAATTTGTTCGTAAAACTATTGAAAAATATGTTCCCAACATTTTAAATGAAAATTCCGACTCGTTCTATTGTTATAAGCCATTAAAGGGAGTAGCTCTCCTTCACGCCCCGAGCGCGCTATTTTTTGAAACGCGTTTTTCTGAAAACGACTTTTATTGAACTTGCGTACACGCTAGTTTGAAAAGTTTTCAACCAAACGTTTTGAAAATTGGCAGTTACTTTCTTCATAGTACTGCGCTCTATATGAACCTAAAATCGGAATATTATCATTATTTAAAATAATTTTTTTTTTCAAATAAAGTTGTAAAAAATGGCAAAAAATCATTCTTTTTTGTTTTGACCCCTGTAAAAAATTCAATTTTCTATTTTTTTGATAGCATTTAGGTTCATATAGAAGAGAGACATATAATAAAAGTAAATTCCAGCCTCGTTTGATTTCAGATGAAAATTGCGGCTTCCAGAATGTACGCAAAATGCTGAGTCTGATTGTGACCTGCAATATGGGGTCGCCTAATATCTTCGGTGTTTTTCAAGGAAATTCTTCAAAAATTTTACAGTATATACTTAAATATATGTATAAAATATTCTCAAAGTTTCAATAAATTATATTCATTTTTTATACGATAAAAAAATTCATGAAGATCATTGAGCAAACGTTGTCCTAACCCTATTTTCCCCGTTAAGTGATACCCGTTTATAAAATAAAGAAAGACGTAAAATAACTTTCTAAATACTTGTCACCGCTGACTGTTCGTCGACGAGTGTTGAAATGTGTAGAAAAGTCGAAACGAAAAAAACAAAAAACAAACCTCCCCCGCCGTCATATTCCTAATTGCGAATGAAATTTGTGTATGTTTCGTTTACGAATCGTATTCATTTCTGGTGTGCAACATATTATTTTACGCGTTCTAATATACACACACACACATATATATATATATATAGGATATACTTGTAGCAAAACAGAGAATGAGCCAGAAACGTTGCACGGTCTCTCTTGCCAGAGTCGCATTTACGCACACGTGCAACGCCCTTAAAATTATATATGCACGAGTGGCAAAGAGAACAAGAGAAAGAGAGAGAGAGAGAGAGAGAGAGAGAGAGAGATCGAAGAGACTTGCGTATAGCCGGAACGTTGCTGGCTCGATATATGCTCGAAAGTAGTGTGGGGGGGGGGGGGGGGGGGGGTGAACGGGTGATGGAGGAAGAGTTTTAAGGGAGGGAGGTACACACCGGTAAGTACATAGGATGAGACGTTTATATACCCCGACGCTGTCTATAACGCCGCGAAATACGAGACGCGTTTACGAGCGTGCACGACTCTTCGCGAGGAAGATTCTTGGCCCGGGGATCGACAAGAAACGAGAGATGAAGATAAAGAAAGAAGGAGAGAGAGATAAAGAGAGAATATCAAGGCGGGACTCTCTCTCGGCAGGATCACGGGCGCGGGAGGCGCACAACAGGGCGAATATAGTGAAAAAAAAAATATATATATATATAAAGAAGTGGTGTAACCCTGTACAGCTCAGACAAGAGAAAAAAGAGAGAGAGAAAGAGAGAGATGATCTCCGAAATATCTTGTAATAACCGAGTCGGGACGGCCCGAAGGAGAGCCCTCTTCGGGGGTTTTATTTTATTTTTTTCCATTTTATTTCATCTCTCGTTTTTGGCCACCATTGGGCGCGCGTGCGCGCGCCCGAGATTCTGGTATCTCCGCGCGAAACGACTCTCGAACACCGCGCGCGAAGCCGTGCCCGCGCGCTGGCGTTCCTACCATCATCCACTGGAATTGAACTCTCCCGACATAAGTTCTTGCCCTCCAATCGGACCTTATAGTCAAACTCAACCCCCTTTCTCGTACGAAAACAACATCATCTATATATATCTTAGACTGTGTCATTTTTGGGCAACTTTGTTTTCTTTTTTCTTTCCTAACAGACTTTCTTTCGTACACTCTCAAAAAGGGGAAAACAAAGAAGTCTCCAAAAATGTTAAACTTTAATATTAATATTCAGAGGTCGCTCACCACGATTTCCTATTTACCATCTAAATAACATGGGACATTTTTCTTTATATCTGCAAAATTGATTAGCGACCTTTGAATCTTAATATTAAGGACTAAAATTTTGACAGCTTTCCTTTGTTTTTTATTTCACGTTTTGAGAGTATACAATCTGTTGCCCAAAAATGACACAGTCTAATATATATATATTAACATAATATTGATATTGATATTTAGTGAACCGTGATTAAAGTATGCACGATAAAATGAAAAATCATTAAAAAAAAAAACATATATTCCACAAAATAATCAAATAATTATGAGAATAGTGTAAATATAAGTTTGTTTTTTCTTTTTTAAGAATCGAGAAGCACTTATGAACGATAATTTAATGTTACGAATATTGATTTTTGTTTGTTTTCGAACGAGAGCATAATTATTTTGTTGAAAATGGATTTTCGAATGATGTTCCATTCGAAAACGGTGTTGTACGGTTATCGGGCTCCCGTGGATAGTAAAATATCGCTGGGGGGAATCGGCAAAACTTTGTAATGGTAAACGACGACAGGGTAGATGATAATGCCGGTAGTTGTCAGCCTGAAACCGCAGAGAGAAACAGAGAGAGAGAGAGAGAGAGAGAGAAGGGAGGAGGAGAATAAAAAGGGGATGTAAGGAGTTTGACGCGGAGTGAATCCTCGTCGGGTTTGAAACTACGTTATTTTACCGAGTAAATTTTACCGTCGTTTGTCAGAGATGGTTATACGATTATACGGAGAAAAGGGAGGTGGGCGTTAAGTACAAATTTCTATGACATTCAATTAACGTTCAATTACCGGGACAGAACACTTTGTAGATATGTATACCGCTGTAATAACAATAATAATAATAATAATAATAATTTTGAGAAAAAAAGAAATTAAATCAGTTTTATGAACGTTATATCTTAATAAAAATGATTTCATATTTTAATGGTATGAGAAATTCTATACGAATAATCTTTTTTGACTTAAGACATTTTTGAAAATCACCTACAAGCTTGTGAATAGGTTCAAAATTTTTTAAACATTCAATTAACGGTTAATTACCGGATAGAACACTTTGTAGATATGTATACCGCTTTAATAACAATAATATTAATAATAATAATAATTTTGAGAAAAAAAGAAATTAAATTATTGAATAATCCTTTTTGATTTGAGAAATTTTTTTAAATCACCTACAATTAAATAATTTAATTAAATAATTTTTATTAACGATATATCTTAATAAAAATGATTTAATATTTTAATGCTATGCGAAATTTTATACTCATAATCCTTTTTGATTTGAGAAATTTTTGAAAATCACCTACAAGCTTGTAAATAGGTTCAAAATTTAAAAAAACATTCAATTAACGTTCAATTACCGGACAGAACACTTTGTAGATATGTATACCGCTGTAATAACAATAATAATAATAATAATAATAATTTTGAGAAAAAAAGAAGTTAAATCATTTTTATGAACGTTATATCTTAATAAAAATGATTTCATATTTTAATGGTATGAGAAATTCTATACGAATAATCTTTTTTGACTTGAGACATTTTTGAAAATCACCTACAAGCTTGTGAATAGGTTCAAAATTTTTTTTAACATTCAATTAACGGTTAATTACCGGATAGAACACTTTGTAGATATGTATACCGCTTTAATAACAATAATATTAATAATAATAATAATTTTGAGAAAAAAAGAAATTAAATTATTTTTATGAACGATATATCTTAATAAAAATGATTTCATATTTTAATGGTATGAGAAATTCTATACGAATAATCTTTTTTGACTTAAGACATTTTTGAAAATCACCTACAAGCTTGTGAATAGGTTCAAAATTTTTTAAACATTCAATTAACGGTTAATTACCGGATAGAACACTTTGTAGATATGTACCGCTATAATACAATAATAATGATAATTTTGAGCAAAAAAGAAATGAATTAATTTTTATAAACGATATATCGTAATAAAAATGATTTAATATTTTTATCCTATGGGAAATTCTATATGAATAATCCTTTTTGATTTGAGAAATTTTTTTAAATCACCTACAAGCTTGTGAATAGATTCAAAATTTTTTTAAACATTCAATTAACGTTCAATTACTGTCAAAACACTTTGTAGATACGTATACCATAGTAATAATAATAGTAAACGAATTTTGAGAAAAAATGAAAATAAACAATTTTTATGAACGATATATCTTAATAAAAATGATTTAATATTTTAATGCTATGCGAAATTTTATACTCATAATCCTTTTTGATTTGAGAAATTTTTCAAAATCACCTACAAGCTTGTAAATAGGTTCAAAATTTAAAAACCATTCAATTAACGTTCAATTACCGGACAGAACACTTTGTAGATATGTATACCGCTGTAATAACAATAATAATAATAATAATTTTGAGAGAAAAAGAAATTAAATCATTTTTATGAACGATATACCTCAATAAAAATGATTTAATATTTTAATGGTATGGGAAATTCTATACGAATAATCCTTTTTGACTTGAGAAATTTCTAAAAATCACCTACAAGCTTGTGAATAGGTTCAACATTTTTTAAAACATTCAATTAACGTTCAATTACCGGACAGAACACTTTGTAGATATGTATACCGCTGTAATAGCAATAATAATGATAATTTCGAGCAAAAAAGAAATTAAATAATTTTTATGAACGATATATCTTAATAAAAATGATTTAATATCTTAATTTTATGGGAAATTCTGTACTCATAATCCTTTTTCATTTGAGAAATTTTTGAAAATCACCTACAAGCTTGTGAATTCAATCAGCGTTCAATTACCGGACAAAACACTTTGTAGATACGTATACCGTGGTAACAACGATGGCAATCGAATTTTGAGAAAAAAAGAAATTAAATAATTTTTATCTCAATAATTTAATCTTAATACTATGAGAAATTTTATACGAATAATCCTTTTTGATTTGAGACATTTCTGAAAATCACCTACAAGCTTGTGAAAGGGTTCGAAATATAAAAAAAAAAACAAAAACAACAATAAAATTTAACAAATCCTCGTTGGTGCGCTTTCAACAAGAAAACACGGAGTCTCGATGACGCGTAGTAAAAATATACATATATCGCTCGTAATAATAACAAATAACCTTGGCAAAAGGGATAAAAATTATCGTATTCGTAGGAACGGAGAGGAATTTTCTATTATCGCGGTGCTCAGGCGGTTTATGTATATCTCGCTAGCGAGCCTCGTACAATAATTCCCAACCGATCGGCGTTTCGAGACCACAGTGACCGGAGGGGGAAAATGCGCGCATGTACCGGGAAAACAAAACGCTCGTACATACACAAATATATAATAAACCCAGGCGCACACGGGCAAGCCCATAGTTCGAGAAGCTGGCCGTTAAATGAATAATTTGTGGTCGACGTCGCGCCACGGCGCGCGCGGTCATTGTAAAATTCGCGACGTAATCATTATAATATTCAACATTTTATTGTCGTAAACGAAGAAGAAGAAGAAAAATTTAAAAAAATAAAAAGAAAAGAAAAGAAAAGAAACGAAAGACAGAGAGAGAGAAAAAAAATGGGCGTACCGTTAATTTACTGCTAATTGTCTTTCGTTCGCCGCGCGCGGCTGCGACAAATGTGAGACGTCTCTGTAAAGTCGAAGTTTAATCATCGTTCGCGTTTTCGTACCGCGATTGTGACGATAGAACGCAAGACGAGAAAAGCCAAGAGATTGCCGAGGCTTCTTTGGTTTAAACGTGTATACAAACGTTGCCAATAATATAACCCTCCTCCCAATCCCTCCTTCGACCCTTTCTTCATCTCCCTCCTGAATCTCCTGTCTTTTTTCACGTCTATTCAACGAGTACGAGGTCTGTTGAAAAAGTATCGGGAATTTTTTATTTCCGCGGGCTACGTATATTCGATTTTCGATTTTTTTTTTGTGGCGTTAGGTTGGTACTCGTGTCCCTCACTTATGCTGAAAAAATCGGCTATTTTGAATGTTCAGTTAATTGTTGACAGCTGTTTTGGTTAGGCGTGTTTTCACTTCTCTTCGATTTTCGAAGACAAGTGAAAACACACTTCGGTATTCTTCATATGCAATTAGAAATATGAAGAGATACGTAGTGCACTCAATAACGGTATGTGAAAGATATTTAAATTTTCAATTTTATCAATTTGATTATCGTTCATGATAAATTTTTCTTCTTTGATCGATAAGGACACTGATTTCTTTATCAGTTCCAAATCGATGGCTTTTTTCGAAAGATTTCAAATCAACTCCTCATTTTTTGATATCGATGTGAGCGAGTGGATTTCTAATGAAAATTATTTACAAGGCTCAAAAATAGTTAAAGGAATTAAAGTGGTTAACGATGTTGCAGAAAGAGGAGTGAAACTTATTACAGAGTACAATGATCGTCTCACTTATGATGAAGAACAGAAACAATTCATTGTACAAATAATTGAAGAATATAAAAAAAAAAATCCTGATATTAACAAAGCAACTTTGCTCCAACCGATGTAATTCATTATTGTAAGTTGATTTTTAAAATATATGACATCATTCATTATAATTCACAATAAAATTGATAACATTGAAAATTTGAATATTGTTTACATTTCATTGTTGAGTGCGCTACGTATTTCTTCATAATCTTATATACATACGAAAAATAAATTGCAGCTATTCGACGTCAAACTCCTGTTTTGACCATAACGATCGACTTTTGGAATGAATGATGACAGTTTTTTGCTAATTACGTGATAAATATTAGATTCACGGGAATTTCACAAGATACCTTTTCTGTAGAGCATTGTATTTCCTACAAAAACGTTATATAAAATACTTTTATCATAAATAGTTTTGAAATAATAAACAATTTTCTTAACAAAATTTTGAATGCATGCATTTTTTCATATAAAAATTCGACAGCTCGGTGGGGTGGGTTAGAATTATTGGACAAAGTTCCGCTTGCGCCCAATTTTTTTTCTAGATATGTTGATTACTTTTGAGGAACAATACCAAAGAATTTCCAACATCACCAAATTAAGAACCACCCTAGTGTATAAACGTGTTTTACATCTTGGCTGCTGTCGCGATAACGAGGAAAAAATTTCCAGGGATGCGAAACACGCGATTTGTTTCGCGGAAAATTCAACGTCCGCTAACAAACTTTACCCCACGTTCGTCCGAAATCCCTTTGCCTCCTTGCTCCGGCCCGCTCGTCACAGGAAGAACAATCATCACCAGGAGCCAGTGACAAACTCAAACGAGAGCAGTTAATAATCATTGAGAGGCGAAAAATTCGCGAGAACACGGATTAACAAATGTTAATTTAACCAGAGTCAATATTTTGGACGAGAAGAGAGAGAGAGAGACAAAGGGGTTGAGAGAAGAAGTTTGTGAAGCTGTAAAGAACTTAATGAAATTCTTTTTTTTTTCACAGAAGCTTTAGCGATAATTTGTCAATTTAATAAGGGTGTTTGTAACAGGGATGAACGAGATTCGAAGGAGAAACAAAATTTGAAATACCACTGTCATTATGTAATGATTATTGGTCTTGAAAATAAAAAAAGTTGTTTATAACAAAGAAATAATTACGCTGCGGTGTTCGTAATTATTACAAAGTATTGCGAAAAATATTTTACATTTCTACACGGCAAATGGTCGTTATTCCATTAAATCGACGAAAACAAAAGTCATTTTAATGACTTTTTTCTTTCGAATTTCATCCCTCGTTTGTAATGTGTATTTTGTTTCCATTAAACTAGAAAAATTCTAGTTATCGAGTGAATAAAATTAATAACAAATTTTCCTCTGTCAATTTATCGCAAAGATTTCGCAAAATTTGGAATTTTGGGGAGATGACCCTTTGGAAAGAAAACATATTTTTTTTGTAATTTTTGTCTTCAAGGGAGATGTAGATTTTTTTTTTACATGTATACTGTATATTGAATTATATATGGATTCACACGGTGAATAAGGGCATTCTGTGGTTGAGGCCTACCACCTACGACACAAAGTAAAATATCTCTCCTTCGAGGGGATTCGGTTAACATACGGTCGGCACGTGCTCGACACTCCCTTTGCGGCTAAGACAGCAACCCATTTACCCCAAAGATATATATATATTTCTTTTTGTACCCCTCGCAGTGGTTCCCAATTGCCACGAAAAATCAATGCGTGAAAATGAAAAGGAAAAAAGAAACGTAAAATCGAAAAATTTTCAATTTTTTTCGAGTTTCCTTCTACAAGGAAGAAGCTTTTGTTTCGTCGTTAGCATGTCGTTAACACTGAACGTACTAGACGAGGGTCAAATGATCCCTTTCGAAATTTACTTTAAATTCGTGCATTCATTATTATTCCTTTCGGTCATTTGACTTTCTGTAAATCTGTTTGATTATTTTATTGAAAATCAGAAGTTACGTTACGAATTATTTACTTCAATAATCAAGAATTGTTTTCTAAAAATCAACGTTTATTTCATAAGGGGTCAAATGACCACTTATGTGCCGGTAATTTTAGTGTCAAGGGATTTGGCCACTCTAGAGGCCGAAAAAATAGGCTTTTTTGTGGATTTTTTTTCAGAAAAACTACAAAATAAATCGAGATTACAAAATAGGTTGTTTATCATACATATCAGTGACTGTATACAATAATTTTTTTGAAACGATTAATTTCAAAATGGCGTCTGTGCAGCGTTTTTGCGATAACGTCTCCGTTTTTTGTTGGCCGGAAACCTAACTCGGACAAATTTCAACCGATTCACTTGAAATTTTGAGTATATCTTTAAAAATACATTGTCTATGGAAGTGCGTAGGATTTTCTTCGATATATTGATTTTTGGCCAAATGGCGCACTGCTAAAGTGAAAAGTGAAAAGTTTGCTTAAAAAATCGTGAGGAAAATTGTTAATAACAAATTAACTATGCGATATAAAAAAAAACTACCTACGCACTTCCATAGACAATATATTTTTAAAGATATATTCAAAATTTCCAGTTAATCGGTTGAAAATTGTTTGAGTTATGTTTCCGGCCAACAAAAACGGAGACGTCATCGTAAAAACGCTGCACAGCCGCCATTTTGAAATTAATCGCTTCAAAAAAATGATTATATACAGTCACTGATATGTATGATAAACGCGCTATTTCATAATCTCGATTAATTTTCTAGTTTTTCTGAAAAAAAAACTCCAAAATAGCCTATTTTTTTCAGCCTCTAGATTGGCCTAACCCGTTGAAATATAAACCATACGTGACGTGTATGTACGTTATAGAATGTTGGAAAAAGACCCTTCGCAAACTATTTCGAAACGACGTAATTGGGACAACGATCGAAAAACGATCTAACCTCGGTTTTAATATCCGCGAGCGGTTAAATAAGTAACTTTTGCAATTCCACCAACGAAACGAGTGGGATCTCCGTAATATTATTGCCACGTTCGAAACGCGTGTCTCTTCGTTCAACGACGTATAATGTACCGCACATTCGTTTAACGTTCAGCGCAAAAAAGGACGTGGATATTAAACAATTGTGGCTCTCTCAGTATCGTATTAGCCATTTGTCGAGTTTGTCGAACGAGAGAATTCAGGAGGCGCACATATACATTCCCGTGGAGACAGAGAATCATTTAGGATCGTCTAACAACCGTGGAAATAAAGCAAAACTCAGAAACTACATAAATCCCGAGTTTGCATACGCGTAGGTACACAACATAGAAGGGTTGTAAAAAGTTGTGACGCTTTCCTCCGGTATGTAAATTCTCGTTCATCGTAACGTTAAGACTCGTGAAACGATTTAAAAAATTGCGCTTGCGCTTGCTTACATTCTGTTAAGCAAGTGCATCGCAATAAAATTTTAAACCTCAATAAGATAGCGAATTGCAATACCGATGAAAAAGTGCTTTCATTTACTTTGCACCCTAACGAACATTCCAAACGTCGAGAAAATGATTTCGAACGTAAATTTACAACAACAAAAAATCCTCCCTTACAAAATTATTTCACGAAGTAGAGAACGATTAAGGGGGGAAAATAGGGTTGGACGGTTCAAAAAATTATTTTTTTTTATTTCATAAATCGTTAGTAAAACTATTGAAAAATATGTTCCCAACATTTTAAATGGAAATTCCGAGTCGTTCTATTGTTATAAGCCATTAAAGTGAGTAGCTCTCCTTCAGACGTGTTTAAAACGCGCGTTTTTCTGAAAACGACTTTTTTTTAACTTGCGTACACGCTAGTTTGAAAAGTTTTCAACCAATCGTTTTGAAAATTGGCAGTTACTTTCTTCACAGTATTGCGCTCTATATGAACCTAAAATCGGAATATTATCATTATTTTAAATAATTTTTTTTTTGCAAATAAAGTTGTAAAAAATGGCAAAAAATCATACTTTTTTGTTTTGACCCCTGTAAAAAATTCAATTTTCTATTTTTTCGATAGCATTTAGGTTCATATAGAAGAGAGACATATAGTAAAAGTAAATTCCATCCTCGTTTGATTTCCGATGAAAATTGCGGCTTCCAGAATGTACGCAAAATGCTGAGTCTGATTGTGACCTGGAATATGGGGTCGCTACTATCTTCGTTGTTATTCAAGGAAATTCTTCAAAAATTTTATAGTGTATACTTAAATATATGTATAAAATATTCTCAAAGTTTCAATAAATTATATTCATTTATAATACTATAAAAAAAATTGATGATAATTATTGAGAAAACGCTGTCCTAACCCTATTTACCCCCTTAAGGCAGTAGTCTGGTAACTTGAGCCGATTTTCATGTCTGTTTTGGAGGGCGTTTTTTTGTAGGAAAATAAAAATGAATCGTTTTGAATATTTAGGATGTTTTTATTTACATATTAAAGACACAAAAAAAAAATTTTTTGAAAAAATTCAATAGTTTATTATTATTATTATTATTGATCGAAGTTGGCACCTCGAAAATAATCGCTAATATCTTCGGTGTTATTCAAGGAAATTCATCAAAAAAATTTTATAGTATATACTTAAATATATATATAAAATATTCTCAAAGTTTCAATAAATTATATTCATTTTTTATACTATAAAAAAATTGATGAAAATCATTGAGAAAACGCTGTCCTAACCCTATTTACCCCCTTAAGGCAGTAGTCTGGTAACTTAAGCCGATTTTCATGTCTTTCTTGGAGGGCGTTTTTTTGTAGGAAAATGAAAATGAATCGTTTTGGATATTTAGGATGTTTTTATTTACGTATTGAAGATACAAAAAAAAATTTGTTTGAAAAAATTTAATAGTTTATTATTATTATTATTATTATTATTATTATTATTGATCGAAGTTAGCACCTCGAAAGAAAAGCGCGTGGGTGGCCCCGGTGATTTTGGCTCTTGATGTTATCTGAAATCAAAAATTCTTGATAATTCTTAATCTATAGGCATGTCATTCTGGTCGGAACTACTGAAGTTAAATTTCATGGATAAATAACGAAATGGCGGACTTTGGAAAAAAGTTTTTTTTCTCCAAAGTCCGCCAAATAACTTCAGTAGTTCCGACCAGAATGACATGCCTATAGATTAAGAATTATCAAGAATTTTTTATTTCAGATAACATCAAGAGCCAAAATCACCGGGGCCACCCACGCGCTTTTCTTTCGAGGTGCTAACTTCGATCAATAATAATAATAATAATAATAATAATAATAATAATAATAATAATAATAATAAACTATTAAATTTTTTTCAAACAAATTTTTTTTTGTATCTTCAATACGTAAATAAAAACATCCTAAATATCCAAAACGATTCATTTTCATTTTCCTACAAAAAAACGCCCTCCAAAAAAGACATGAAAATCGGTTTAAGTTACCAGACTACCTTAAACGAATCGACAATTGTCGAATATCATTATTAAGAAAAAAAACATATCGCGATATATATATTTTTTCTCTTCTTCCTTCAACCGTACAATTATTGTTGATAACGTTGAAAAACTAATGTTCAGAACGTGGTCGTCCATTAGTCACGTTCGTGGCTCGAAAGAGTCCGAGTAACGAGTTATTTAAGCTCTTTTTTTTCTTTGCTTCTGAATTTTGCTAACCGAAAGGAATTCAAACTAATAATCGCTCTCTTTCGATATATATTTCAACGTGAATTTTCGCTATCGTTGAGAGAGGCGAGATCGGTTAAAGTAATTGTCCCAGCTATCTCAAACCACGCTATAAAAAAATCTATCTCTCTCGGGGCAAATCGGCAATTCGCAAAACAATGAAAAAACTCGTCATTTTTCCAATAACTCAACGAGAAATTGTTGGAAAAACCTTCGGCTCCTGTGCACTATCGCGTTCGTGTTTGACGTTAAAAATGAACTAAACAGGGGGAGCGATAATGAGAGAGGCAAGGGGGAAGGGGAGGGGAACAAAATGGCATGTAAATTATAGATCAATCGACTGGAATCGGTCGATTGCGAGCCTTTCTGTTTCGCTTTCCATTGAATTCCGAGCAGTCAAACCGCGCTCGAGAGGCGGGGAAGGCAATTTGGTCTGGCCTTCGAATTCGTCATTTCGTGTTATTTATACATATATATAACGCAAACACAAGTACAAGCCGTTTTATAACACTTCTATAACTATTATTATATATACACATACCAAATATGACGTCTTGCCTAACCTCTTCCTAAAATATAGGGGAGATCGGGGCAATATGGCCCAGCCCCCCTAAGAAAATAACCGCTGCTAGAGCCGTTTACCGGTATGATAAATTCATTGCTTGTCGTGAAAAAATTAAATTTTTATTAGCCAAATATTGCCCGGGAAAAATAAAATAAAATTATCCGGGTCAAAAAGTCCTCGTCCCCTTCCCCAAAAGTTTCCGTTTCTCGAAAATCGTGGCGGTGATTCCCCACTACCGAAGTCTTATGATCAAATATGAAATTTGCAGTGGCGTGAATAAAAAATTTTAAACATTTTCGCGCAGGCTAACGAGCCTGAAGAAGGATGAGGAAACATCGCGTTTTCAAATTTTCAAATTTTTTCATCGGCCCCTCGAAAATGTTCCAAAAACGAAAAGTTTCAATTACGATAGATTTGACGTCACGGCTAAAATTTTGTTTACTTTCTCGCACTATTACAATTATCCTTTTTTTTCAATTTAATTGAAAAGTGTTGACGGCACTTTTCAATTTTTTCTTGATTATTTTGCGGTGGGCCATTTTACCCCCGATGGGCCGTTTTGCCCCAGTCTTCCATGTATACATATACGTCCCACTATGTCACTAGGTAAATGAGATAATAAATTTCACGGTTGATCGATAATGGTGTTGTAACAGAGATGAGTAAGAGATTCGGTGCGATATTCGTATTTTCGTCGCGACACAGTTCCGTTGTTTTAAGGGGTACGCGGCGAATACTTAAGGGACGCTGGGTGTTTCACGCTGAAAATCCGTAAAAAAATTAGCATCCCCCCCCCCCCCCCCCCCTGCCCCCTTGCGAAAAATAATCCTACGAAAAATGGCATACGAGAGATTGTTCAAAATGTATTCAAATTCATAAAGAAACTCTTCAAAGTACAAGTATAAAAACAACAAAAAATTGAATTTCTCGTACAATTTTTTACGTATCGTGCAAATTATTTTTTTAACGTGACCGTAAAAGCGTTACGAACATATATAAAAAAATTTTTAAACTTATAAAAATACGGCAAAAATAAAGATAAAAAAAACTTATAAAAGTACGGCAAAAATAAGCATAAAAAAAAATTGAATTTTACGTACATTTTTTTACGTATCTTGCAACGTATTTTTTTTTACGTGACCGTAAAAAAGCGTTGCGAACAATTTATAATGCAGAAGCAACGTTACAATTTTTATTTCCAAAGACGAAACGAAAAGCACCGTCTTATCCGACTTTTAATTGCTGCGACACCTAAAGATTGCCCTATCCCGCCGTTAAAATACGCGAGTAAATGTTCGAGATTGTTTGCAACCGCTTCGGATAATTGAAAGATGGCCAATTAACGCGGCCATCGAGGTTGCGAAGTGCCGGTGACCGTTGCGCGTCAGCTATTTTTACGATTTTTTTTTTTCAAACGAACAAAACACTTGTGTGCGGACTATAAAAAAAATGAATAAAAAAAAACAGCGCTGGTAGCGACAAAATCGCGTTGTAGCATAGTAATGAGCGCGAGAGCGAAACGAAGCGAGAAATAAGGAGGATTTCCCTTCAGATTCTCGGAACAACGAGAGTAGAGAGAGAGAAAAAAGCGAAGCATCGAGTCGATGAATCAGTTTCACCGACAATATCAATGCTCCTTGAATTTATTGGAGAGAAAAAGAAAGAAAAACGAGAAACAAAAAACCCCCCCGATTCAAGTCGCGCGACCGGCTGAACGTCAAACTTCAAAAAATTGGCAACACACACAAGCGCTAAAGCAAATGAGCAAAGGTTCATACCTGTCGTTATCAGCGACGTCAAGTGGTTAAAAAAGTAAAAGAGAGATGAAAAAAAATAATATACGAGCAAAGAGCAAATTTTTCGTTGTACGGTAACGTACCGTCATTAACGCGAAAATATATACCGTGTAGTTTGAAGAAAAAAAAAGGATACATCACTAGTGCTTAAGTGAACGTTTTCTGGACGGGCATCGAAAACAACAAAAGATCAAGTGGTTATAAAACTACGAGAGTATAACCTAATGCAAAAATTTTCTGTGACGTGGCACACACGAAAAAATACATTTGTACAGACCACTTTGCTCCCGCCCCCCCCTGCCCTTCACTGAGGGTTATAAAGTCATCACAAAATCTCGACTTATATTGCAACCAAGAACTAAGCTGTTTACCTGACCCAACACGCACACACGCACGTAAACACAAACGCACACAGACCGCGCATAAAAACACAACCTCGGACTTTCTATCCTCGCAGCGCCCAGAGGACACACTCTATTTCGCAGTGTCTCGTTTACGTTTTTTTTTTCCCCCTTAGCGAGCAGACAATTCGAAACAAAAAGAAAACAAACAAACTTGTTGACCCGAGAGTTGAAAAATTTATGAAAATTTCGCGAGTTCAGAGAAATGATTTTTCGCGTAATTTTTCAAAATGTTACAAAAAGACTGCCGAGGCTCGAGTAATTCAAACGAGAATTGCGGCAAACAGTGGCGATTAAAAACCGAAGATTCGTGAAAAGTTTTCCGAGAAATCGGTCAAATCGTTTTTCTCGAGTTACGACAAATTGCACTTTTGGAAATCTCACGCGCCCACACGCGTATACGAGGTCTGTTAAAAAAGTATCGTGAATTTTTTATTTCCGCGGGCTACCTATATTCGATTTTCGATTTTTTTGTGTCGTTAGGTCGGTACTCGTGTCCCTCACTTATGCTGAAAAAATCGGCCATTTTGAATGTTTAGTTAATTGTTGACAGTTGTTTTGGTTAAACGTGTTTTGGCTTGTCTTCGATTTTTGCCTATTTCAAAAAATGGATCAAAGAATCTGTATGAAATTTTGTGTGAAAAAGAAAATTAAGTGCGCGGACGCATTACGAATGTTGACTGTGGCATATGGCGAAGCTACCTCGGACCAAAGCAACGTTTATCGGTGGTACAAAACGTTCTCAGAGGGCCGAGAAGATGCGAACAACAGACAGACGAAAACATTGACGAAGTGAAGAAAATAATATTGGCCAATCGTCGAATCACCGTTAGAGAAGTTGCCGAGGAACTAAACATATCGATTGGCTCGTGCCATTCGATTTTTACCAATGATTTGGGCATGAGACGGGTCGCCGCGAAATTCGTGCCAAAATTGCTCAATTTCGAAGGAAAAACGGTGTCGCGTTAACATTGCTAAGGGGCTGTTGGACTCGGTCCGCGACGACCCAAATTTGCTCCAGACGGTCATAACTGGTGACGAATCGTGGGTTTATGGTTATGACGCGGAAACCAAAGCTCAATCATCGCAATGGAAGCTGCTTTTTTGGAATAGACAAAAATCGAAGACAAGCCAAAACGCGTCTAACCAAAACAGCTGTCAACAATTAACTAAACATTCAAAATGACCGATTTTTTCAACATAAGTGAGGAACACGAGTACCAACCTAACGCCACACAAAAAATCGAAAATCGAATATACATAGCCCGCGGAAATTCAAAATTCGCGATACTTTTTTAACAGACCTCGTACTCACGGACAAATTCTTTTTCCTAGAACCGGGCATTTTCTCATGTTTCAGGACATTATAAAGACACTGACATTTCAAGAAAATCCCTAATTATCCCGTAATTTTTCATTTTGTCACTGACACATCCGTCGTAATTTCGTTGATTTATCGAACGGAAAAGAAAAAAAAATCCGTTCGACTGAATCTTTCACGGTCCTAATGAACGATGTTAATCGATCAACAATTCATCAATTAAATATCCATCACGGCGAATGTTTAAATATTCCTCGGCATTCCTTCATTCGTATGCAACATACACCCCATTAAAACCGAATACCCGATGCTCACTCGGGCAATTCCTAATGGCGAGAGCAATCGTGGATTTACGATCGATTTCGCTCGTCGATAAGGATCACCGGGCGGACGGAAGAATTCTGACGAGAAATAGAAATCAATTATACATAATTTTTCATAACTAATCTGACTTTTGCACGATTACATTAAATTTCATTGATGTTAATAAATGTTTTTTTTTACAAATGTTTCTACCTTCATATAATCTTTAGATTCCTTTTTTCCTTACTTTCACATTTTCGATAATTTTCCTGCGTAATCTTGAAAGAAAGAAAAAAAACGAAAAAAAAAGTCCTCCCACACTGAATCTAGTGCGCTATAGCTTGCAACCTCACACAAAAAAGGAATACAATAAATTTGACGTCGGGACGATGAAGAAAGGAGAAAAGAAAAAAAAATTAGATTTAAAGAGTCCAAAACGATCGACGTGGGGTTTTCTCAAGTGGGATCGGGGGACAGGGTGATCCGCGAAAACAAAAAGCACGCCTCGAGATGGTTAATGTCGCTTATATCAATAATTCTGGTTCGAGAGAAGAAGAAAAAAAAAACGTGAAAAAAGAAAGAAAGAAGAAGAAAAGGAAATTACGAGAAACACGTTCGTTATACGACGCACGAGGCCCCCCGAAGTTAACGACAACGATTTAATGAAAATTCTAGACCGTATGATGGTACACACAAATCGTTTTTTTTTTTTTTTCATCCCTCCTACTCCACGGACCAAGATGGCCTGAAAACCCTTGGTTAATAGGCTCGGAGCTCTCTCGATGCACCGTAGCTGCCGCAAAGAAGCTCGTATAATTTCAGAATTGCACAAGCAAATGTACACTTTAGCGGTCTTTATAAAATACCTAAAGTAACAACGTACGTACGTGAATACACGCGCGAACATGGAAAATACACAGTTTGGCTCTATAAAATATCTAAAGTCACTATATGCAGACAAACACACAAACACCACCACACACACACACAAATACGTAAACACACAGACACATACATTGCAGTAAAATATATATAGATCACTCTCGCTGTGGTCCGATCCACGTCGACACCCATTGCCCCCCCCCTTCGCCCCCCCTGCTCCTTCGGCCCCCTCTGCCGCCCCCCGGCCGCAAAACTCCTCGACAATTCCGCGAGAGAGCTCGCGGGGTCCGTCCGCGTTCACGTATCATTATCCGGTGGCCGAGCATGCAACAGCAGGCGGTTTGAGAGCGCGCGCACCTAGATAACGTTGTTGCAATTCAGCCGCAATTATATTTTTACGATCCTAACCAAGGCTCCTATTCCTTCGACTATATATATTAATGGCCCTACTCGCTCTCTCTATACATTTATATTTCTATGTATATATGTATATGAACTATTCACGATTTTATATTGTACTCGGTTGAAACCCCTCCGCCTCCTCTTCATCTCCTTACCAGGCCCTCTCGTCCATAAGAACGAATTATATATTCTATAGCTTTAACACAGCGGCAAAATTCTATGTATATATCTTACAAGCTTCGAAGTTTATGCATTCCAACACACGGACACTATACATTTGCCGCAACGTCGCACCGTATCAACTAACCCAGATTCTTTGAAGTTTTATAATATTCGTTGTCCGCCAGAATACTTCTCGATCGAGTTTTGTTTTCTTTGTTCTTTGTTCTTTTTTTTTTTTTTTTTTTAAGAGTTTTGCGATATTTTGAGACTTTGATTTGAAAATCAGTGGCTTGTTTTTTTTGGTAGGGTTAAGAGTGGCCGTTAATGAAAGTGTTGGTAATTCGATTTGATTACATTTTTTTTGCGGAACAGAAAAGTTACAGTGCCAAATGTTACATGTACTTTGTTATTAGCGTTTTCATGGTATGCATTTTTAAGATTTTTACGTTTCCAAACCACTTTTATTCCCGTTTCCATTTCATACGTTCGATTATTTTTTTTAATTTTTATATCGTTCTACAGCACAGTATTAACCGATCGAGTTTTTTTTTATCTCCCTTTTTTTCGAGTTTCGCGATATTTCGAGGTTTTAATTTGAAAATCAGTGATTTATTTTTGGCGAGGATTGAGACTTGGATATAACGAAAGTGTTGACAATTCGATTTAATCGAATTGTTTCGTGACCGAAAAAAGTGAGTGCCAAATATTACATATATTTTGTTATTAGCTTTTTCATGGTATGAATTTTTAAGATTTTTACGTTTCCAAACTACTTTTATTCTCATTTCCATTTCATTCGTTCGATTATTTTTTTAAATTTTTATATTGTTCTACAGCACAGTATTAACCGATCGAGTTTTTTTTTCTCTCTCTCTTTTTTTCGAGTTTCGCGATATTTCGAGGTTTTAATTTGAAAATCAGTGATTTATTTTTGGCGAGGATCGAGACTTGGATATAACGAAAGTGTTGACAATTCGATTTAATCGAATTGTTTCGTGACCGAAAAAAGTGAGTGCCAAATATTACATATATTTTGTTATTAGCGTTTTCATGGTATGAATTTTTAAGATTTTTACGTTTCCAAACCACTTTTATTCCCATTTTCCATTTTATTCGTTCGATTATTTTTTTTAATTTTCATATCGTTCTACAGCACGGTGTTAACCGATCGAGTTTTTTTTTCTCTCTTCTCTTCGGGTTTCGCGATATTTCGAGGTTTTAATTTGAAAATCACTAATTTATTTTTGGCGAGGGTTGAGACTTGGATATAACGAAAGTGTTGACAATTCGATTTAATTAAATTGTTTCGTGACCGAAAAATGTTAGTGCCAAATATTACATATATTTTCTTATTGGCGTTCTCATGGTATGCATTTTTAAGGTCGTAGTCTGGTCTAGAGCGAGATTTTTGACGTAATTTCTAATGTGCAATAACGTTTAAACTGTTGAAGTTGTCTCGATGAAAATTTACACGTGCATTCATTGATCCTTAGAGAATACTTGTACATTTTTCAAAAAAATTATTTTAAATATTTTCATGTAGTTTTTTGCCTTGTTGCAACATGGTGCGCCGAAATCGGCGCCCACTCTGGACGATGTTGTATGCATCTGAAAAAAAAAAAATATATATATATTCTCAATCTGTATGAGTATTCTGAGCACTGGTAGCAGAATTGGTATTAAAAAAAAAAATTTGACAAAATGGCGGCCTGTTGAACTTTCATTAATGATACTTCATCATTCGACGAGTTATAAAATGTCAGCAAAATTATTGTTCGAATCAATAAAAAAAAATTTTCAAGTATCAATTCTGCTACCAGTGCTCAGAATACTCATACAGATTGGGAATATATATATTTGTTTTTTTTCAGATGCATACAACATCGTCCAGAGTGGGCGCCGATTTCGGCGCACCATGTTGCAACAAGGCAAAAAACTACATGAAAATATTTGAAATAATTTTTTTTTTTAATGTACAAGTATTCTCTAAGGATCAATAAATGCACGTGTAAATTTTCATCAAGACAACTTCAACGGTTTAAAAATTATTGCACATTAGAAATGACGTCAAAAATCTCGCTCTAGACCAGACTACCGCGTTAATTCACATTCAGTACGTGATAGTGAATCTAATTTTTTTTTAAATCCCCTTTATTTTTAATGCGCCACAATATTCTCTATTGATTGTACTACAGTCGATAATTCCGAGGTGAAACCTAACTCCTTTTTCTTTTTTTTTTTTTTTTCATGTATTTCGCAATATTCCCCAGGCTGTTTAACAGGAACCATTCAATTTTTCTCCCTCCCCTTACCTCTCTCTCTCTCTCTCTCGCTCTCTCTAAACAATGATGATACTTTCAAGAATTTCGTTCGTCGATATGTACTAATAACCTGACGCGCATTGCCGCGTTAACACAAAAGCATAATAGTGGATATGTACCCAATGAGAATCTCTCTCAGTCTCTGACGGTGCCTGTAGAGGCCACGACGACACTTTCCGTTTGGTACACGCGGTGAATCGTCAAACACACACATAACCCATTGCACACAATCATCAACACACACGCGCGCGCACAAAAGCACACAAGGTATGTTGCAGGCGAGTTTTACTTTGCGCGGGGTATATTTGTGATGAAATTAAATTAAACGTCTCTCTCTCGAACGCGGAGGCTTCCAGGAAGCTTTGGTACACACACACATATACCATTGAGGTTATGTATAGGAAGAAAGAGGAACGGGTGTCGATGACCCCATCGTTACCTTCTTCCATCGTCTGTCCTTCTTATAAGCCGCATCGCGGACCCGCGAGACCTCAACACTATTGGCCAATCATCAACAAACTTATACAAATCTCAAACCTCATTTTTTTTCCCTCTCTCTCTCTCACACATCGAATTTTTTCTGAACCTCCGTGCACGGCCGCCCTCGCGGATGCTGGGGATCCAGAGATGTGAACTTAAGCGCGGCCAATACGAACTCAACCGAGCTGTGAGTCTTCGCGTGTAAAAAAGCCTCCGTCGAAGCTTCGAGCCATCGAGATTTTACGCCATTACGATTCTAAAACATTCGTCAATCGGGATTTACACACGGGACATTCCGCGTAAAATCTATCGGGCCTCTTGACACTCGTATTCTTTGAATTGCCATCGAAAGGGCGGAAAATTCTTCGCAACGTCGTTACGACCATAAAAATCGTGGAATTCTTTTCGTTTTTTTTTTACATTACTTTTTTTTTCATTCACTGACCGCCATTCGGTGATAATTAATGAGAATGTTATTTTAGATTAAGCAAAAGGTTGGAAGTAATTTGAAGATTGACGAAAATTCTTCGTTTAACAACGACAGTTTTTTTTTTTAAACAATATTTCAACGTGGATCGACGCTGAAATTTGCCTTCCTTCGTAAAATACTGGGCAAAAATAAAAAATTATACCGAACGCCAGATCGTTTCGGGATGGGGGATTTTCGTTTCATTTCACGGGGCGAATTTTCGAGAATTTTTTTTTTCTCACATCTTCGCTGTTGAATCCTTGCGCTAATAATTATTAAATTCCAAATTTTTCCCGCGAATAAAAGAAGAAAAAAAATGCCAAAATAATATTCAAACATTCTCCCGTCAAATGCGTAAAAATTGCCAAAGGCGGTTAACCAGTAAAAATTGCCGAAGGAAACACGCGGCAGTTTCGATAGAATTAAAAAAACCGTCGATATCACACAAATCGAGATTTATCAGAATTTCATTAGAATTTTTCAAATTCCCGCCTATCTCCCCGCGTTGTTCCATGTAAAATACAATGTTCGTTTTGATTTTTTATTTTTCAACACTAAACGTACCGAGCGGCGGTCAAATGACCCTTTTCAAAATTTCCCTTAAGGCAGTAGTCTGGTAACCTAAGCCGATTTTCATGTCTTTTTTGGATGGCGTTTTTTTTTGTAGGAAAATAAAAATGAATCGTTTTGGAAATTTAGGATGTTTTTATTTACATATTAAAGGTACAAAAAAAAAATGTTTTGAAAAAATTTAATAGTTTATTATTATTATTATTATTATTGATCGAAGTTATTGGTCGAAACTACTGAAGTTAAATTTCATGGATAAATAACAAAATGGCGGACTTTGGAAAAAAAGGTCCTTTTATTTTGCCCGCCATTTTGTTATTTATCCATGAAATTTAACTTCAGTTGTTCCGACCAGAATGATATGTCTATAGATTAAGAATTATCAAGAATTTCTGATTTCAGATAACATCAAGAGCCAAAATCACCGGGGCCACCCACGCGCTTTTTTTTCGAGGTGCCAACTTCGATCAATAATAATAATAATAATAATAAACTATTAAATTTTTTCAAAAAATTTTTTTTTTGTATCTTTAATATGTAAATAAAAACATCCTAAATATCCAAAACGATTCATTTTTATTTTCCTACAAAAAAACGCCCTCCAAAAAAGACATGAAAATCGGCTCAAGTTACCAGACTACTACCTTAAATTCGTACATTCATTGTTATATCATTCGCTCATTGGACTTTCCGTAAATTTCTTGATTTTAATTATAAATCAGAAGTTACCTTTGCGAATTATTTCGTTTAATAAATTAACAATTTATTGAAAATTCACCGTTTTATTTTATAAGTGGTCAAACGACGATTTACGCGCCGGTACGGTTTAGTCTTAAGGGTGGAAATAGGGTTAGACGGTTCAAAAAATCGATTTTTTTTTAATTTCATAAATTGTTAGAAAAATTATTGAAAAATATGTTCCAAAAATTTTAGATGAAAATTCCGACTCGTTCTATTGTCATAAGCCATTAAAATGAGTAGCTCTCCTTCAGGCCCCAAGCGCGTCACGTTTATAACCGAGCGGTCACTATTTTTTCAAACGCGTTTTTCTGAAAACGACTTTTTTTTAACTTGCGTACACGCTAGTTTAAAAAGTTTTCAACCAATCGTTTTGAAAATTGGCAGTTACTTTCTTCATAGTATTGCGCTCTATATGAACCTAAAATCGGAATATTATCATTATTTAAAATAATTTTTTTTTTTGCAAATAAAGTTGTAAAAAATGGCAAAAAATCATGCTTTTTTGTTTTGACCCCTGTAAAAAATTCAATTTTCTATTTTTTTGATAGCGTTTAGGTTCGTATAGAAGAAAGACATATAATAAAAGTAAATTCCAACCTCGTTTGATTTCAGATGAAAATTGCGGCTTCCAGAATGTACGCAAAATGCTGAGTCTGATTGTGAGCTGCAATATGGGGCCGCTAATATCCCCGGTCTTTTTCAAGAAAATTCTTCAAAAATTTTACAGTATATACTTAAATATATGTATAAAATATTTTCAAAGTTTCAATAAATTATATTCATTTTTTATACTATAAAAAAATTCATGAAAATCATTGAGAAAACGCTGTCCTAACCCTATTTCCCCCTTTAAATCGCCACAAATTAACATTAAGCGGGGAAAAAAGTGTAGAAGAAAGTAAAAAAAAGAAGAACATTATGGCATTTGTGTCAGAGGTGACGAAAAAAAATGTGAAAAATTGCAAACAATATGGCGGAGAGGCTGAGGAGCGGAGAATCTCGAATTTTACGTGAAATGGTTCGTACGGCGCTAAATGTGTGTATACGTGTGGATAAAAAGAGGTTCAACACAGAGAGTGGCCTAAGAGCGGGGTCCCGTGTGGCCGGCGAGAGAGTCGAAGTAAAGTTGATAAGTCAACAAGGGTCGGCCAGCGCATCGAAGGCGCTCTATGGCTCTCACTCGGCATCGTGTATTATATACATATACACACATATATATATACGCAACCGAAGCTCCGCGTGTTTGCACGAGTTTGAAGAAACCCGTTCGTATCTTCTCGATCTTTTTCTCTCTTTTTTTTTTCTTCAATTTTAATTTTTTTTTTTTTCTCGCGAGATACTCGGAGCGGTCCGCGTGCTCGCGCGCGCCCGCCCTCGAAAGACAGCGAGAGCGGACGAGTAAAAAGAGGGGCGGGCGGGGGAGCGAAGAGACTCGAAGCATCGGCCATCACGCCAGTTTACTTAGGACATCGAGATATATATATATACATAGATTCTTTCTCTTCGGAGCACACAAATCTCGCGTTTCTCGTATTAACCGTGCCGAGAGTTGGAAATTAAATATATTCAAGGCAAAGTGTGTGTGTTCGCGGGGCCGGAAAAATAAAAATTTCTCCCACAGGCCCTCCCTCCTGTTCCCCGTGCAATCGGCGTCTCGTGTGCGTGCGAGTACGTCTATGCCTCTACGATGAAATGCCTGGGTATATCTGGTGTGTACGAGTGTATAGTGTGAATTAAACGTCGAGACGAGTAATCGAAATATCCAACGAAAAAAAAATATATATTTACATTTGACGACTAAAAACCCGGTGAAATTTCTTTTTCTTACCGTACGTTCAAAAAAAAAAAAAAAACATATTCTACCTCGTGTCAGGTACCTCGTACCAATCATCACGAGATTTAACGTTCCAAAACAGTTTCTCGTTTTATTGTAAAAATAAAATAAAATAAAATAAAATAAAATAAAATAAAATAAAATAAAATAAAATAAAATAAAATAAAACATCCCTCCATCACTTTGGCGAAATAAATATTTTTCAATTATATTACTTTTACGTGCCAATTTTATGACAATGAATTATATCGAATTGTCGAAAAGAATTGCGATTAATTTGCATAATTAACGAAATAATGATAATTAATTATTTAAAAAATGGCTACAATGATGCGAGAAATTAAAAAAAAAAAAAAACAACGTAATTTTCCGGCAAGCAATTTCAACGTTCTCGCAATGACCGATAGAGGATTTTTATGTCGGAGCGATTAATAATTCCTAATGCTTGTTGAACAATTTTTTTTTCACTTCGCTGCTAATTCCCGTGGTGCAAGCGCTTCTTCGACGCGTCTCGATGGTAATAAACATTCGAGAAATGGCTCACAGGAGAGAGAAAGAGAGAGCCAAAGAAAATGGAAAGACCAAATCCGTGACAAGTTTGTTTAGCCCCGATCTATCAGTATATATCACTCTCTCTCTCTCTCTCTCTCTCTCTCTTTCTTTCGTCACGAGAGGTAAGAAGAATATCCCCGTAAAATATCCGGAAAAACCGATGGGGCGTAAAATCGGCTTATAGAGATGCAGAGAGAGAGAGAGAGAGAAAGAGAGAATGAGGGTTTCGAGACAGGGGACGAAGTTTCGTTTGTTTTTGTGAACGGGCCACGTCACCAATGTGCCAATTCTAACAAGAGAACGAAAGAGAGAAAAAAATCGAGAGAGAGAGAAGACCAAAGAGAATAAAAGAGAGAGAGAGAGAAAGAATGAAAGAGAAGGATAGAGAAATACATGATGTTGTTATAGTTGCCCCTACAAATGCGATGGACAAAAAGGAAGCAGAGTGGCGTCGTTGAAGAAATGGTGTTGTGGCTCGTGCCGTAGGTTCTATTACCTGGGGTTCACCCGAAATCTTGCCTATATATCTATACACATTAGTGTACGTGTCTGAGCGGGAGGCCCCCTTTATTCCAGAGGACCGATCTGTCCGTCCAGCACGAGGACCACCTTTGTCGTCGATTTCTAATACACGAATGGCACCTATATACATACATGCGTGGGTGCGGTACATAAGTGAGAGAGATGAGAAGGTAGTAGAAGAAACCGCGGTAGCCCCTCCAGCCCGCTACACACACAACGCATTTCTTCTCTTGACGCCGCAACCCGCATAGACTTAATGGTCCGTTCTCTCGTACCTTTTTCTGCCCCCCACCCCCCGGCCGGCCGCCGCAGCGCCGATTTTCGTGTCAGCAGGGGTGCCGAGAGCCAATTGGGTGCTAACCATATTGTGAGAGTGGGGGGACTCCCCCTCTTCCGCCGTTTGCCACTTGACTCGTCAAGCGCGTATTACTACAAACAAACCCCTCTGAAGAATCGAGATTTCCCGCTGTCTGCCAACCCCTCGCTTATTCTCTCTCTCTCTCTCTCTTTCTGTCTATGAAGAAGGAATGAGGAAACAGAAAGAGAGAGAATGAATCGTTTTTAGATTTTCCTAAACCTAAAGACGAATAAATTTGCGTTCTTTTTTTCTCCTTTCGGGAAAACACGCCCGAAAATACAATAGATCGATGGCGGATGATATATTATCCTTGATATATCTTTCGCTATCGACTTATTGTATTGAAGACCAACAAAACCCAATGAAATTGGGACGAATTAAAATAGTTTATTTCAAATTGTTTGAATATTTCATTAATAATTTTTAATTATTAAAGTAATAACGAATTTAAAATAGTTTATTTAAAATTGAATGAATATTTCATGAATAATTTATACGTAATAAAATAAGAACGAGTTTAAAATAATTTATTTCGAATTGTTTGAATATTTCATTAATTATTCTTAATTATTAAAATTAGAATGAATTTAAAATAGTTTATTGAAAATTGAATGAATATTTCATGAATAATTTGTACGTGATAAAATAAGGACGAGTTTAAAATAATTTATTTTAAATTGTTTGAATATTTCATTAATAACTTTTAATTATTAAAATAATAATGAATTTAAAATAGTTTATTTAAAATTGAATGAATATTTCATGAGTCATTTATACGTAATAAAATAAGGACGAGTTTAAAATTAATTATTTCAAATTGTTTGAATATTTCATTAATAATTTTAAATTATTAAAGTAATAATGAATTTTAAATACTTTATTTAAAATTGAATGAATATTGCATTAGTAATTTATACGTAATAAAATAAGGACGAGTTTAAAATAATTTACTTCAAAATGTTTGAATATTTCATTAATTATTCTTAATCATTAAAATTAGAATGAATTTAAAATAGTTTATTTAAAATTGAATGAATATTTCATGAATAATTTATACGTAATAAAATAAGGACGAGTTTAAAATAGTTTATTTTAAATTGTTTGAATATTTCATTAATAACCTTCAATTATTAAAATAATAATGAATTTAAAATAGTTTATTTAAAATTAAATGAATATTGCATTAGTAATTTATACGTAATAAAATAAGGACGAGTTTAAAATAATTTATTTCGAATTGTTTGAATATTTCATTAATTATTCTTAATTATTAAAATTAGAATGAATTTAAAATAGTTTATTTAAAATTGAATGAATATTTCATGAATAATTTGTACGTAATAAAATAAGGACGAGTTTAAAATAATTTATTTAAAATTGATTGAATATTTCATGTGTAATTTATACGTAATAAAATAAGGACGAGTTTAAAATAGTTTATTTCAAATTGTTTGAATATTTCATTAATAATTTTTAATTATTAAAGTAATAACGAATTTAAAATAGTTTAATTAAAATTGAATGAATATTGCATTAGTAATTTATACGCAATAAAATAAGGACGAGTTTAAAATTATTTATTTAAAATTGAATAAATATTTCATGAGTAATCTATACGTAATAAAATAAGGACGAGTTTAAAATAATTTATTTTAAATTGTTTGAATATTTCATTAATAATTTTTAATTATTGAAATAATAATGAATTTAAAATAGTTTATTTAAAATAGAACGTATATTTCATTAGTAACTTATACGTAATAAAATAAGGACGAGTTTAAAATAATTTATTTGAAATTGTTTGAATATTTCATTCATAATTTTTAATTATTAAAATAATAATGAATTTAAAATAGTTTATTTAAAATTGAATGAATATTTCATTAGTAATTTTCGGACGTTTGTTCCCGAAAGAGCAAAAGAACAAACGCAAATTTATTCGCGCAACTTCGTTTCCCCGATCTGGTCGTTCGATTTTTCACGTAAACGCTATTTAATTCGTAATTCACCAATGTTAAAAGTGCATTCGGCAATTTTTTTGACGGAATATTGTTCGTAATTCTTGAAAAAAAACCCCCCAAAAAAAAACGGCCAAAAATCCATTACTCGAAAACATCGAAGAACTTCGGGTCGAAAGGTAAAAAATGACCTAGCTAAAATACTTCCGGGAGCGCACATTTTAGGACCCATCGATGATCGAAGTATTTTCAGGGTGTAAAGACACGTCCCTGATAACAGATGGGGGGTGGAATTAATCGCGCGGAGAAATTGATAGCGATAGTGCGGGCGCTCGTGTCTCCCTCGTGCGAGGAGGAGAGAGCCGCCGTGATATCAGAAAGGTCTCGCTCGTCGAATAAAAGTGGGCGGTTCGTGTTTAGCCGGGGGAAGTAGCCAATGAGAAACCGGTAACCCGTGCGGGTTTTCATTGCGTCCCCGCGACAACGCGGGCCACCGCCGCCGCCACTCCATACTCATCGTCATTGCCATCGCGGCGCGATCACCCAGTGGAGGCGCGTCTTTTATACAAATACACACGCACGCAAACACGCACGATACATAAAACGCTGCGCAAGCATAACCTCACGCGTAGCATTCGCCGTATCTCTGATTGACTGAACCGGGCGAATATGACGCGCCGGTAATATTACCCCCTTCTCATATTTCTCAATCGATAATTCGTATTAAGAACAATTAAAAATTATTTTATCGTTAAAGATTGTCAAGAATGATGACTTACGGTGGTTGAGATAATAAATTTACGTGTAGCCGTAGGAATAGATTAACGCGACGCTTCTTTGTAGATTAGGCTCGTCGTTTACGATCGACGAAGTACGCGCGGCCCGCGCGTTCTCGGACGGGGAACACCGAGAGCGCGACGTCGACGGTCAATCTCGTAATGACGAGAGTAAGCCCCCCACTCCGCCGGCCTACGGAACGAAAATCGCACTTCGGGAGATTTCGTGACGCGTCGTCTTTTTTCATGTAGCCTCGTCGTTTACGATCGTGCGCGTTCCGAAGTATGCAACGTAACGACGACCCAATCAGAATGGACGACACGAGTCAGTCGGGTTCGGAAATAAAATCGCACTTCGAGATATTTCGCACCGTGTTTTTTTCACGGAGCGGCGGGGGGGGGGTCGATGTACAGACATAGGTTAAGTGCTCTCGTTTTTTTCTCATTCAGATAAAAACAACAACAAAAAAACAAGAGCCTCTCGGTGGTCATTGACGCTTGACAAAGCGCGTATCGAGTCTCAGGCGCCCCTATACAAGCCGACACGCGTTTTACCGCCCTCTACCATGTACATTTGTTTATATGTTTGTGTATGTGTGTGCGTGTGCACACGCGGCTGGCAACTCTCGTTGCAATTTCAGACACGCGAGACGCGACAAGACCGTCGCGAACAGAGTGAGATAGCGATAAACGAGACGGACGAGTTGAGCGTCCTTTCATTTGCCGCATATATATATATGGGGCATTTCACGTTAAATCGATGAAATTAAAAAAAAATTGAAAGAAAAAAAAAAACATTTCTTTTTACCGGTCAAATATGTCAAAGGGTGACAAAAAATAGTGACACTCACCACCTATAAAGTTTCTTTCGAAAAATTCTCATCGATATCGAAATTTCTATTTGACTAAAGATAAATAAATAAATAAATGATTTCACGGAAAATTTCGCGAGCGTATACGCGGATTTAATGACATTGGATCCAGCTATGAATATTCGTTCGTGAAGAAAGTAAAATTCGTGAAAAATTCGTGAAAAATTCGAGAAAACAAAATGACGGCTTTTAAATTAAAAAATTTTTTTTTCTTCTTCCAGAGCGAATTTAAATAATCCCGAGCGATCTAGTGAGCAATTTTAATTTGTCCAAAGCGCTAATATTCTCGTATAGTTTCTTCTTTAGACAAAAATAAATAAATAAAAAAAAAGGACGCGTTTCGTCTACGAGCAAGGTCACGAATTTCGTGGCAGAGACGACGACGACGACGACGAGAGATAAAGAGAGAAAGAGAAAGAGGGTGGAGGGTGGGCGGCGTTCGCAAAAAAGAAGATCTAAATCATATATGTAGCGTATATATATTGGCAAGAAGAAGAAGAGGAAGAAGAAAATTACCTCCGAAATCTAATTATGAGATTTTTATAGGGCAATCGTAAAACTCGCGGTAGAGTGTCTGTATATATATATATATATATATATATATATATATATATATATATATATAACCTCGAATTCTCTCTCTTGAAGGCTCTCACTTTGATGGGGAAGTGAAAAGGGCCCGGACAGACCTGTGATTGCCTATATACCATCTTACTCTCTCGCTCTCTCTCCATCTATTTTTTTTCGTCTGTCGAACGAGATGGGTATAACCACGATGATGAACGATATTACGCTACGTTTTATTTATTTTATTCTTTTTTTTCCGATCCTATTTTCGTAAACACCGTTGAAGAAACGCCCGTGACCGTTGGTGATGCGTTGCGATGCGTTGTGACGCTTTTGGGACGCGACCTCTTGTCTCGTGATGTAACGATAAAGATTTTACATGAAGAATTTCGCCATCTTAACGTTCCGTTTGGATTTTTTTTTTTAGCGCTCTTTCCCTCGAATGGCGTTTATTCGCCATTTTTCGACAATAGACATTGATAATTTATACCGAAAAGGAGGAAAGGACAATAAGAGTGGATCAATTCATAAGAAAAATTTGCCACAATCTCAGTTTCGAGGGACGGAAGTGAACCTTTTTTTTAACAATCGACGACAATGAGGAGATTGTGAAAAATCGAGGGGATCGAAGAACGAAAAAATTGCAAATTTTATCAAAATTTTGAAAATTGCTTTGAAAAAGAAGAAAGGAAAAAAAAAATTCCGTCCCGAGGATCTGGTGGCGTGTGTCACCGGTGTGTGATACCTGTTCTTTTTATGTTTTTTTTTTTTTTTGTGTACTCCTTTGTTTGTACCAATAAAAATCTCGATAAATACTGAAATACTTGAAAATCTCGGGATTATCGTTAGTAATTTTTTGTTTTTTTGGTAAATTCCATTAAATCGGCTTAGTGTACGAGGGGAAATTATTAGGAGGGACGTCACTCTCTCTTTCTCTCTCTCGATGGCGTCCGCAGGTGAAAACGAAGAATCAACGACGAGCAAAATATCATATATATGTATGCCAGTGTTTCACGGTGGATTCGCGATCGCGCGGGGTTTATGCCGCAGGTGAGATCGAGAGGGAAAGAGAGACAGAGCCATCCCAGAGCATGTATGCTTTTGAGAATATATTCATATACGCTTTTATATATTCATATACAGAAAGAGCACCTGATATATATATATATATATATATATATATATAGTTAAGGTTCCCCGATTGGCCAAGTAGAAAATCCCCGCCCTTGTCTCGGGGATAGTAAAAAGGAGAGGGAGAAAAGAACCGCGACTCGCGAAACCTCCGCGGTTGGATCAGCCAATCGGACAATCGAACCTCGATTCGCACCGGCGTTACGGTATGCACAACCAACACCCGAACGCCTCCACCGCCGGTTAATTCTACAACCATATCTCTCTCTTTCTCTCTCTTAATTCTGTATATTCATATCTCTCTCTCTCTCGCTCTCTTTGTTCCCTTAATTCTGCATATCTCTCCCTCTCTCTCTCTTATTTCTGCATATTCGTACCTCTCTCTCTCTCCTTCTTCCTTTATTTCTGCATATTTCTCCCTCGCCGTCTCTCCTTATCTCTCTTCCCTTGTTCCCTTAATTCTTCATATTTCTCCCTTGCCCCCTCTCTCTCTCTCTTTGTACCCTTAATTCTGCATCCCACCCATTTTCTGCACATACTCCTCTCTCTCTCTCTCTCTTTCCCTGTTCCCTTAATTCTGCATATTTCTCCCTCGCCCAATCTCTCTCTCTCTCTCTCTTTTATTCCCTTAATACTGCATACCCCCCTATTTCTACATATTCGTACCTCTCTCTCTCTCCTTGTTCCTTTAATTCTGCATATTTCTCCCTCGCCGTCTCTCCTTATCTCTTCCCTTGTTCGCTTAATCCTGCATATTTTTCCCTTGCCCCCACCCCCCCCTCTCTCTCTCTCTTTGTACCCTTAATTCTGCATCCTACCCATTTTCTGCACATACCCCTCTCTCTCGCTCTCTCTCTTTCCCTGTTCCCTTAATTCTGCATATTTCTCCCTCGCCCAATCTCTCTCTCTCTCTCTCTCTCTCTCTGTCTCTCTCTTTTTGTTCCCTTAATTCTGCATACTCCCCTATTTCTACATATTCGTACCTCTCTCTCTCTCTCTCTCCTTGTTCCTTTAATTCTGCATAGTTCTTCCTCGCCCTCTCTCTCTCTTCTTGTTCCCTTAATTCTGCATATTTCTCCCTCTCTCTCTCTCTCTCTCTCTCTCTCTCTCTCTCTCTCTCTCTCTCTCTTTCTCTCGGTCTCTATCGGTTACAAGTAGTAGGAACGAGGAGTGGTCGGGAAACACGGCAAGCCGAAAATATAGTGATACAATTTAGAAG